>CM051260.1:36777664-36805164 GCA_027921565.1 Artemia sinica | reverse complement strand
GAATGGGCTATCTGCTCTTCTATGTTCCTTGAAACGTTTTGAACGAATTGGAAGCTCCATTGCTATTGATGAAGATGGCTGGAACGATGAAATTGAGGATTTAGGGGATAACTATATAGTAAGTTTGGTTTTGTTCTTTTCTAGTGCACACTACAATAATATAAAATCCATGTTTTTCTGAAAACTCATAAAATAACGCATTGAGTTTGCTTATAATTTTATTTTTTGGTTTGTTTTCATTTTATTTTCTTTATTCCTTTTATTTGTATCAATGATAAGCCGGAAGTAAAGCAATTGAGTCTAAAACACTGATAGTAATTATGCAAATATTTGCTTAAGACGTCTATGCCTGTCAAAATAGTCTAAAAAAGACTAAAACATAATTTTCCACGGAAGAGAGTATTACTATACCTTTTTTTGCCTGTGCTCTTTTCCATTTTATTTTATATACTACTTGAGGCAGCAGAGGCCCTTGATGAAACATACTGGAAACTAAATGACCTTTTAGGATCTATGTTAGGAAGGATTATATGAAGTTTCCCGCTAAGCTTATATTTCTTCTAACCATATTTCTGTTTTCGAGCGAAAACTCTTTACTAGCAAGCAAGCAAGTAGGTAGTAACTTGAAATTAAATTTAAACATGTTATTTATTTAAATTGACTATTAAATTTTCCCCTATTGACAGTTACTAACGTATTAGCTATAGTAACCAGTAGTACAAGACGCAGGTGTACTATGAGTCATCTTATGTAATAATCCAGTATAGCACTATTCTTTGCTAGCTTTGGTGGTATTCTGTAAGCCGTTTATTTATTTTGTACGGCCAGTGGCGGATCCAGGGGAGGGGTGATGGGGGCGGGCGCCCCCCTAACGTAGTCTAAAGTAGTGTAATTTACTTAATTAACGCAAGTTTGTGTTAATCAAACTTGCTCCTAACGCAAGTTTATCGGATCAACCTATTTTGCCCCCCCCCCTAAAAAAATCTTGTATCCACCCCTGTGTACGGCATTGATTAGTCTGAACGCAATTACCTTGTATGCCATTGAGCTAAGGTGAAATAGCTAGATTAGATGAGCCAGATCGTTTTATTCTAATTTAATAAGTTATTGGAATTTATTTATTCAGAGGCAAAAAGTGTTGTATATCTAGGCTTGTTCTAATATTCAATATTTCCCTATTCACAGTTCGAACCGATTCGATGTAGCAACTAATTACGTCAGATGAAGGTTCCCTATAAGTCATCTTGTGTAATAATCCAACTATTTTTTGTTAGTTCTAGTTGTAGTTTGTACATCATTGATTGAAGTGCAATAAATAGTTTGATACTATTATCGTTTTATATTAATAGGCTAAGTTAATGTAGGGCTGATTTGCCACAAGGCTTAAATCTGAAGCGGCTCCTTAAAGATAAATAGACACGTTTAAAGATCCGGAAATTGAGGATTTTCTAGTGGGTGCGGAACAGCCTCCGTCTGTTTTTGCAAGCTATTTCTGTTTGTGATTTAGGCTGAATTTACTATTTCATTTCCTGCATTTGGGATTCAGGTAGAGGAATGATACCTCGTTTGCCTCTTGAATTTTATTAGCTTTCTAATCGTAAAAGAAAGCGGAACTTATCCTTTGCTCCAATATTAATTGTAACTTTAGAAAGTTGGCCCGCAGCTAGAAAATAAATTTTAAGCTACGAGTGATATTTCTTTATTGTCTTTCAGTTGTCCTGGATAAACTGATAAAAGTAAAAGGAATAATTTCTATTCTTAGACAAATTCATTTATTTTGAAAATTTTGAGAGTCTGACAACTAGACTGTTAGGGCACGCCTTAAAAAATAAATATCGGATAATAATTTAGCGCAAAACAAGTTAAGTCCTGATTCGTAAAAGACGTTGTTTTGAACAAAGAAAACAAAATGAGATAAAAATTGCTATAATTGTCAACATTTTATTTTTTAGCCTAACCCAACAGTCTGTTTTTTGCGCTACATTCAGATGCCAGATGATCCGTTTGGTATTGTCGACATAGATGACGCTTGCACGGTCATGCTTGCTCACTTGGACCGTCTTACAGCTCCTCATTTGCCGCCATGGGAGGCCAGACTTAAGGTTCGTATTCTTCCATCAAGTTAGGTACGTTTTTTTGGATAGGTATACTCCTCGTAAAATTTGATCAGTAATACTGATTATTATCTCTCTTTTCTAATGAAATTGTACAAAAAGAAGGAACGAAAACAATTTTTTGAGATTCTTCTATCGGAGTTTTCAGCTCAGCACTCCTGTGTATAAGTAACCGCGTTAAACCAGTTCTGGATAGATTGTCTATCAACATTCCGAGGCTGAAAAATAAATTATCCCAACGTCTGGTTTGCAGCCAAGTAGTTATCTTAATACTAAAAGTGGACAACACCCTTCTTTAATAAATGACTTCGGCATGCATTTATTTAAACCACAGTATAAAGATATAGAAAACTTAAAACTTTTAGATTAAAGTTAAAACTAGAAAACCAGAATGGGTTTTGGACCCAGAATTAAAAGTTGTAAAGAATAAAGCTAAGTTTTGGCTACGAATATGGGTGTCTTGCGAGTCGGCCAAATCGAGGAGTTGTCTTCGATCTGAAGCAGAGTACCAAGCGGGCTTATAAAAAACGTTTACGGCAGTCTAGGGTATCTGGTTTTGATTTTCCTGCGTCGAGAAAGGAGTGGTCTCATGTTCTGAATTCGGATAAGCTTAATAGTGATTTTTCTGAAAGTCCTGTAGCAGTTCATACTTGGGTGTCGTATTATAATGATATTTTTCGGTAAGGTGAACCGGGAAGTTGAAAAGGTTTTTAGTAACCTTCTTGAGTCGTGTTTGCCTAATCGTATTTCTCAGAGTAATGTATTACCAGTTCCTACTGTTGATATTGATCAAGCTATTAAGAACATGCAATCTAGCTCTGTTGATCAAGACGGAATTTCGTCTTATCATCTAAAAGTAGTTTGCCCAACTTTGATATATCTCCTTCAGCTACTGTTTCAGATGTGTTTATCTACTTCTATGGTTCCCGACAGTTTTCTCTGTGGCACAGTCACCTCGGTTTTGAAGTGTGGAAAAACTTCGTCAGAGTGTAGTTCTTATCGACCAATTACTGTTTCGTGCACTCTTAGCAAAATTTTTGAAATATATTCTTCTCCTTTTCATTTCAGAATATGTTAATTTTGGTGAAAACCAATTTGGCTTTCAAAAAAGGCTGGGATGTCAGCACGCCCATCGTGTTCTAGCTTCCCTCCTGTTGCAATCTGTTAATGATAAATCTCCTCTTCATATCTGTGCTCTTGATCTTTCGAAAGCTTTCGATAGAATAGTCCACTCACATGCACTCTATTCTCTTTTTTCCAACAATATTAACCTTTCTATTGTTGTTTTGTTACGGTACTGGTATTCCAACTCTTTTATTCGGTTAAAATGTAATGGAGTAGTTTCTGATTCAAAGGTGTTTCTTCGGCGTGGAGTCCGTCAAGGTGGTGTGCTTTCTCCAACTATTTTTAAGTTATGTATTGCTCCTATTCTTTCATCCTTGCCTTCAATTTTCATTTCTGATAGAATTGATGTCTCGTATCTTGCTTATGTGGACGATGTTCTCCTTGTCAGTCGTTCTAGGGCTGGACTCTCACATTCTGTCAGCTGGATCTCAGACCAGTTCAGACGGATTGGGCTTATGTTGAACGTTGATAAGTGCGAATATATTTCATTTAATTCGAGTGCGAGTCTCCTTGTTAACTGTGGTTTTTTCTCTATTCCCTGTGTCTCTTCTTTTCGGTGGCTTGGTCTTCACATTACTAATAATCTCAATAACACTTTGGGATCTGACAGTTTCTAATGCAAAAAAAATTCAGATAGGATATTCAAAAATTGTTGCAAATAGAGGTAGGTACAATAGAAAAGCGATTGGGAAATTATATTCTTCATTTTGCGATCATTCTATTCTTTTTTTATCTGGTTTTCTTCCAATTGTGAAGCCTAAAGATCTGAATTCTATCCGGACTTATTATTTTAAATTTTCTCGGTACCTTGTGTGCCTCCCTCCGTGGTTCCGGAACCGGCATCTAATATCGCGATTCGGCCTCCCTGATTTACGGGAAAAAGTGACGGTCCTTGCGGGACCCCTGTCGTTATCTGCAGGTCTTACTGCGCACCATAATTTACGTCGTTTTATGTAAATAATTGTTAAGTGTGCGAGTTTGCTTTTTTTTTTTTTTTTTTTTTTTTTTTTTTGTTCTTTTGTTCTTGATGTACTCCGCTTCTTTTTTATAGTAGGTAATAAATAAATTATTATTATTATAGCAGTAAGTTTACCCCAGATAATTTCTGGCTCTTCATTCTCGGTGCGAACAAACAGCTCCTCCCACTTATTCTTGCATTAGCGCGTACAAACAGCTCCTCTCATTTGATCTGCCATCAGCGGTCCAATTACCCTGGAACACGTATTTTGGCAGAAACTTTCTCAAAATGCCTTTGAAACCAACTTGAGACTTCGAAACCTACTTTTAATTCCTAAAGACATCTAATGATAACATTGCACGACTAATTACCGATTTTTATATATGTATTGGAATAAATTAATTTAAAATTAGTTTCTCCAAAATTTAGTGTTCCAACGTTGAAGCCAAGTTTCGCGTTCAATAGAAATCTGACTTGTCCACCCGTGAAAAGATCTAATGTCGCTTATGTTTCTACGTTTCTCTGGAGCACTCACACCTCGGTCCGGGTTTTTATAATGGATGAGATAAGGGAAAGATCATACTGCCTATAATTTATATACTGTGATTTCAACTAACAAACTGTCAGAACAAAATTAAACATAAGAAATTCTTTTGATAGAGATATGATCATATCCAAGAATGTCTACAGCAGGAGTATCAAATTGCTTAAGCCCTATTACAAGGTTTAGACCATTGCTTAGACCAAAACTTACAAGGAAATTAAAAGGCCAGAACAATTAATTATGCAATGGAACAGACAATAAAGATGGCGCTTATGAAGCAGAACATAGCACATCAACAACTACTATGTGTTTATTAGATATTTCTTGATCTAATATAATTCAGATATCAAGTTGATTAAATGTTGTATTAATTCTTTTGCATACTATTGTCAAAATAGTTAGTCAACTCTGAATTGTGTATGCTCATCAGGATATTCCCTTAAAATAAGAATTGAGACATAAATTACAAAATACATTTTGGCTCTATTCGAATATGTTTTTTTATTCTGATGCCTATACTTCATACCAATAGACACTTATAAAATCAAAATACAAAAACTCACAAGCAGAAAATAGAAAGACAGTCAGAAGATTTGTTTTTTTAAATAATGCTGGGAAAAATCTGGCGGCTCCCTTCATATCAATGTCCCTTCCCCCATGAAAACTTCCTCCATGGAAAAATCCTCCCACATAACCCCCGACCCTCCCCCTCCCCACTACCAGAAAAAAATCCCCCTTGAAAATGTCTGTATACTTCCCAATAACCAATACTATATGTAAACATTGGGTAAAGTTCATAACTTTCAGCCTTCCCCCTGGGGACTTAGGGGGATTAAGTCCTCCTAAAAGACATATTTATTACGTATTCGACCATGCTGAACA
This sequence comes from Artemia sinica, assembly GCA_027921565.1. Classification (NCBI taxonomy): domain Eukaryota; kingdom Metazoa; phylum Arthropoda; class Branchiopoda; order Anostraca; family Artemiidae; genus Artemia; species Artemia sinica. Next base: position 36,799,541 of record CM051260.1, on the reverse strand, counting down.
AAATGGCTATCTCAAAACTTTGATCGGATGACTTTGGGAAAAAATGAGCGTTGGAGGGGGCCTAGCCCCCTCCACATCCTCTTTTCCAAAATCCCTTTTTTTAGAGTTTCGGTTGGAGACCCGCCCACGTTCATCACTTTTTTAGAAAATAATTTTTTTCTGCTATGCTTGTCAACCTACAGTCAACTTTTTCCCAGCAAAATGTACCTACACATTCAGGATATCAAGCAAAATTTTGATATTTTTTTAGCCTATCAGTTATAGCCATAATTCAAAGAACAATGACCTTGGTCAGATATGGCGAACCTGTACGACCCCGGTACAGCTTCGCCATCCCCCGGTTCTGGTTCGCCAAGCATTGAAAACCACTTTTAAAAAGATCAGAAGAGCCATTCTCTTTTAAGAATATGTTTAATACAAATCAGCTATTGGTATAAGAAAATTTAATACAGGTAACTCATATTAAATTTGTCTGATCATTTTATATTGTATGTGGAAAGATCGACACCGAATGTCAGCTTTTCCGATTGCCTTTTAGTCCCTCCGCATGAGACGGGTTGATCAAGTTTAATTTCCACTGATTGTCTCACTACAAAAGCCTGTTCATCTGTATAAACAAACTTGTTTGGTTCAACCTTTTTGAGAAATTTGACATCAAGATCATCACCATTGATTTCTAGCACCGACGCAACATAGTATGTTTTCCCACTTCTTTTCCCATCGATTCCAATGAGAATGAAATCACCGACTGTAATCTCTCCAGATATTTTAGTTTCAGCATCGACATCGCCAACATTCAGACTCTCGTCAATGCAACAATCAGAATCAACTACAAAATCTTCAGAGCTGCTTTCATACTCAACTGCTTCGCGATACAGCTTCCTTTTTGGAAATTTATATTGCTTCGCAACTGTCTTGCTTAGTTTCTTCATTTCTAGTACTTTTTGTTTCTTGTTTTTCTTTTCCACCTCTTGCTGAATTATTTCTTTTCCTGGAGTATCTGTTAGGATTTCTGTTTTCTTTCTATTTGCAGTTCTTCTTTTCTGCTTCCTGGGGGATCCTTTCGGCAATGGGAAAAGATCTATAATTTCTGAATAGCTATCGTTAACAGAACCAGACATTGTAACAGGCAGCTGTTCTGGACTCGAGTCTCTCAGGGGTGGTTCACTTGCACATGGTGCTTCTGAATATCGCGCAGAGTTACCTTCTGAGCTGAAAGGGGTCAGTGGCGGTACTTCTGGTCTATCGGAAACGGATGAACTTAGGTATTCGTGGTCTTGAAAAATTTCTGGGTTGAATGGATGAATTCCTGTGCAGCGGAACCCGCTGATTATGCTTTCTTGAGTAACAGCCTTGAAGTAAGATGAGCCAAGAATTTCTGCAACATTAGCAATGGCTATGGTTTTGCATTTGTTTCTGCTCATAAAAGCTGCGGCTTCTCGATTGTAGTATGCCTTAATCGGAAACATAACGGAGCGATCCAGAGGTTGCAGTTTATGAGTCGTATGTGGGGGCACGGTTAAAAGATTAACACCATTCTCCTTAGCCAGCTCAAGCAGATCGCTAGAATATCTGGTAATATGATTGTCCAAAATAAGAAGAACACGTTTTGATTTTGTTGGTTTTACATGACTAATAAAGTGGTTCAGCCAAATGACAAAGAGCTCGGTCGTCATCCATCCAGAAGCTTTTTCATTTCCGAACCCAATGGTCCCTGGTGGAGCTCCCTTTAGTAGGATATCAGGGCTCGTTTTTCTGGGAAAAATCATCATTGGAGGAACTGTATTTCCAATAGAGCTAACACAGATATAAAGTGTGATATTCTGCCCTCCTTCGCCGGACGTTACCTTTCCGACTTGCCTTTGGCCCTTTTCAGCAATGACAGTGCCTGGCTTGTGAACAGTCGATAATCCTGTCTCATCGACGTTCCAAATATTTTCTGGGCTAAAGCAGTGACGATCGTATAGAGTCCGAAGATTGTTAAAGAACTGCTGAACTGTAAAGCGGTTGAAGGCAGTAGCCCTTCCCAGACTGGTAGCGTCGCTGTCGATTGTAAGCTCGGGGTGTCGCTGCATAAACCCCCGATACCAATCCTCTCCCGCAGCTTGATTTTTCTCACCACAAGTCCATGAATCTGGAATTTTAAGCTGCTTCGACGTGGCGTATTTGTAACAAAGTTGACGTAGCTCGAGTGGTGATAGTCCATAATGCATATGGCATATTATTTGCAGGTATTTGACAAGAGCCCGTTCTTGTTCGTCGGTAAAAATTCTACGAGTGGCGTATCGTGGTGAAAAAAAAGAGAGAGGCAAACTTCTATCCTCCAGGCCGTTCTTGCTGATTCTTTTCACATAATCTCGTAAGGTTGCACGAGGAATCTGGTATTTTCTCGAAGCTGTTGCCTTTGGAACTTGCTTCTCAATGACTTCTAGCACAGCTTCACGAAGCAGTTCTGGTTCAGTCGTACCTTTTTTCCTTTCTGTAACAGGCTATGGCGTTCGCATGATGTCTGAAAACAAAAGAAAATATACTATTAATAAAATACAGAATAGTGCACCAATATGCTTGATGTAACATTGAAGACTTTTGCAGAAGAAGTTTAGCCTACATGTCCAGTCTTAAATTTTTCAAAGTTTTCAGCCTTGTCCTTTGTCATGATGTATAACCTACTTATTTTGACAATGAAACAAAATTGACTACTTCAAACTTTTAGAATATGTCAGTTGGATTGCCCAGTTTGTTTTTATCAGAAATATGATGTGTTCTGAACTTGAAAGATCAAATAAAATTTCAAGAGGTCTTTTTTACGTAGTAACCTCAAGGTAATACGTTTCGTCTCAATATTCTTTGTCGAATGTTACATCAACATAACAAACTCTTAAATTTCGAATCAATGTCGCAACTTCTGGGCATGCAAATCGACTCGATCCAATTGTTTTTATCCTATTATTATTGCCAGTAACAACTCTTCATTTAGATGGGCTAGTAAAATACAGAATATTTCTTGTAAAATACACAATATTTCTGAAAAATACAGAACTAGTAAATTACAGAATAGTACAACAACACATAACAAAATACTACAATGAAAACAAAATGAAAGCTCACCAGCCCAGGTTCGCCAGCCATGGTTCGCCATACCCTAGCCTGGCGAACCTGAGCAGGAAATTTGTGGCGAACGTGGGCAGAGGGTCATCTACATGAAGTTTTGATCTAATCTGTAATTCTTGATAGATGGTGCCAAATGCTTTTGAGGAGAGTGGTAGCATAAACTGAGAGATATATTAGGCAACAGACAATTACCAATTCTTTTAAAATAGCTCTTGAATAGCTTTTTTTCTAAGACATAAAATATAGCATTCTGCAGGAAAAAAAATATACCAATTATTAAAAAAATTTACTTACAACTGAAGGCAAATTCTCTGCACTAATAAAGTATCGCTAGTAGATGGCTCTTCCATTGGCAAAGTTTCCTGGGTTTTGAACGCTATGCGTTCGAGTAATTTTGAAATGACGAACCTGGGCCGTGGTGAAGGTGAGCTGGTCTCCCTACTTGTTGCCCTCCAATCACTTGGCTATTAAAAAATGCCCTTTTAATTTCCAATTGAATGAGTCCTTTTTGAAGATTTTACGACAACAAATGACTATCTCAAAATTTCTATCAGATGCATTTTGGGGGGGAGGGGGGTATCCGCCCTCAGATTAATTTGAATCTTAAAAATGGTACTAGAACTTCTGATTAGTAATATAATGAGCCCCCTCTGAAATTTATACGACCACAATTTTTATAAAAAACATATGCCCACAGGGCATAACTTACAATTATTGCACTGAGGGCTATGGGGGAGGGGAGTTGTCATCCTCAAAGACCAAATTTCCGGACTTCTCAACTACGCTTGACAAAATGGCTGTCACAAAATTTTGATTTGATGTCTTTGGGAAAATGGTGGGCGTGGGAGGGGGTTAGTTGCCCCCCAATCTTTTTCAACTTTTAAAAAGGGGGCACTGGCCTCTTCAGTTTCCAATCGAATGAGCCTTTTTCGGAGTTTCTACGACAACAAATGGCCATCTCAAAATTCCTCAGATGCATTTCGGGGAAAATACGAGGTTTGTCTGTATGTGTGTGTGTGTGTGTGGGGGGGGGGGTATCCACCCTCCAATCACTCTGAATCTTAAAAAGGACACTAGAACTTCTGATTACCAATCCAATGAGCCCCCTTCGACGTTTGTACGATCACCCTTTCTATATAAACCTTATGCCCACAGAGAATAACTTACAACCCTTACCCTGAGGGATAAGGGGGGGGGGTCGTCATCCTCAAAGACATAATTTTTGAAGCTTTCAACTACGTTGATCAAAATGACCATCTCAAAACTTTGATTGGATGTGTTTGACGAAATGGTGGGTGTGGGAAGGGGGGATAGTTGTCCTTCAATGACTTTCTATTATTTAGAAGGGTACTAGCCCTTTTAATTTCCAGTCGAAGGATCCCTTTTTGAAGTTTCTACGACAACTTCGATGCGAAGTGCCGTAGTCTGAACCAAAAAAAATTACATTGTGCCCACATCGCTCTTTACTTGGCAGCCCTATTGCGCTGCCTATGATTTTAACCTCTATTTCTAAATTTGAACACATTTTTATTTGCTGGCAGCTTTTAATAAGCAAATTAAAAACCTGAAATTTGTATAAAGCAACATAAATAGTTTTTTTATTGCAAGTATTGTAATCAAAACTTTTTTTTTATTTCGGCTTCTGTTGACAAGGGTCGCTCTTAACTTACAGATTGCTCATAGAAACTGTTTGATCCACGACCCTCTTAAATGTTAGCTAAGCTACCACACCCTACTTCAACCCCTTTTTTACATTCTAATTTGATGTTCGTTTAACAACGCCTCGGTAGTGATAATCATTCCTGAAAAATTGCACCCCTTCAAATATTTATCAAGAGGTAGGGATGGGAGTCTGGGATATAAAAATGAATTATACGATCTTCATTTTCTTGGTTTTAAGTTGAGTTTCATGAACTCATTTTTGTTTAACTGTCTCCCCCATGGACGCTGGCAAGGAAACCAGGGGGCAATGCCTCTGTCGAGAAAGAAGAATGCATCAAGAAATTGTATAAAATAGGAAAAAAGGAATTGTCCCATTGAAATCGTTTTAAAACAAAGTACTTAGTCCCCTCCTCCCAAGAAATTCTCTGGTGACGCTCGAGACCCCCTGCCACTTCTTCCTCTCTTTTGCCGGTAAGTATAAGAATATGTAATCTTTTATGTTACGCAAGACAATTTATTTTGGGATAAAGGGAGAGTAAGAATCCTACAGCACCCAAATTACAGACTAGAGAATCGTAATATGTTTCTGGAAATAAAGGGAGATTCGAGATTAATTTTCACCCATTCCTCCGACCCCTAAACCTCTATCTATATTTATCTGGAAGCTCACTGAGAGATAGACAATTTGGGCATAAGGACGCATTCTTTGAGGCTTCAGGCATCAGCCCAGGCACCAAATGAACCAACTTAGTTAAATGAAGCTTTAAAATCATTGTCTATATTACAGTCTGTTACAAACTGTAAGTAAGGAGCGACCCGGCTCAATAGTAAATGAAACTCAAAAAAACGGAATTTTGATACCAATCAGATATATCAAAAGAATTGGATTTTTATGCTGATTTCAAATATATAAGTTTCGCTAAGTTTAGTCTTACCCATTAAAGGTTACGAGCCTGAAAAAATTTGCCTTATTTTCGAAAAAAAGAAGAAACACCCCCTAAAAACTGTAGAATCTTAATGAAAATCACACCATTTAGTGTATCAAAGAACCCTACTGTATAGGTCTCAAGCTCCTATCTGGAAAAATGTGGAATTTTATGTTTTTTTTGCAAGAAGAAAGATTACGGATGCGTGTTTATTTTTTTTCCAGGGGTGATTGTATCGATCCAGTGGTCGTAGAATATCGGGAGATGGCTCGTTCGAACGGAATTTAAAAGCTCTAGCGTCCTTTTAGAGTGACCAAAAAAATTGGAAGGCAACTAGGTCCCTAATCCCACCAGATTCTGCTGGTTGGATTTTCCATTGGAAGGGAAGTTTCCAGGGAGTTAATTTTTTAGGGGAAGTTTCACATTAGGGGAAATTGCCTGAATTCCTATACGAAATTTGTCTTATGTCATGCTTCCTCTTTGCCGACTCAATTTTACGCGTGGATTTGTTAAGGGTAACTGTCCGGGGTAAATTTTTCACCAGGATTGAATTGTCTAGAGCAGTGGTTCTCAAACTTATTTAGACACTGTACCCCTTTTTACCCACAAAATTTTTTGTGTACCCCCAAGGGGTACGCGTAGCCACTGGTCGAGAGAATAAATACATGGGAGAAGGATTTTTCCGTGGAGTTGTAGTCAGATTTTGTGGTATTATCTGAAAAATTATCAGAAATTAAATTTTAAAAAAAGAACAGTTTTTTCAACTGAAAGTAGGGAGCAACATTAAAACTTGAAACAAACAGAAATTATTACGTGAGGGGTTGCTCTTCCTCAACACTTCGCTCTTTACGCTAAAGTTTGAATTCTGTCCCAAATCTTTAAGAATGACTCCTGAAACATTATGTTCGTTTAATTAGAACGATAAGAGCTTTTTTTTTAAGTACTGAAAAGCTTTAGCCAGTAAATTCTGTTCGTTTTAAGTTTTAATGTTGCTCCTCACTTTCAGTTGAAAAAAACTTGTTTTTTTTTTTTTTTTTTTTTTTTTTTTTTATTCTTGTGTAAAGAACGCGCAACTTTAGGAGTGAATTGGCCAACTTTAGGAGGAGTCTCAAATATAGTTTTGGATTATTTAAAATAGATTGGATGTCTTAGATTTTCCCTCTATGGTTATGTGGCTGTCATGGCGCAAACATTTTGTTTTGCGCCTGAAGATGGCAGAGAATGCCACTTTGCTGTGGCACAATCTCTTTTGCTAGTTAAAAAGAGTACTAGAACTTTGAGTTTCCGTTCAAATGAGTACTCTCTTGATATTGTATGACTGTTGGTTCAATTTGATCTCCCATGAAGAAAAAAACCGAAACAAAAAACAAACAAACCAATGAACGCGTATCCTTGATCGTCTTTCTCGGAAAACGCATAATTTCGCATTTTATGGCTAGGGGCTTGAAACCTCTGCAATGAGGCTCTCCGGTATACTGAATTGGATAGTGTAATTTTCATCAAGATCACTCCCATTTTTGGAGGGTATTTCACCCTTAAAAAAACAGACTTGTAATTTTTTCAGGCTTGTAATTTTTGGTAGGTGAATCAATTTTACATGTTTAAGATCATCATAGAAAGCCAATTATTTTGACGTATATACGTATATCAGAACGCATTTTCTTCCGAAGTTTTGGTTGCTTTTACCATGAGTCGCTCCTTACTTGCCGTTCGTTGCTACGAATTATTTGACAAAGGATGTATAGGAAAGCCCAAGACGATGTATGTTATGAGCTATCAAAGCTAGCTGAGCTCATACCATATTTAGGATCCAATGGGAAAACTGAAGTAGGTAATCTGATAAACTGGCTTGTTGCTGCTATTCCTGGGAGGAATCTCCTATGGAAATTCTTGCTTCAAATCGAAAAATCTGGATAGATTTTTTGAAGATAAATTTATGATCCAATTTTATATTCTTATATTGTTGCAATGGGAAGGGCGTATTTTCTTACGTATTTTAGTATGGAGAATGTGCATACGTACATTTTGTAGTAACTTACTAAATTAGATTTTATTAAAACCATTCAATGCTGCATAGCAAAAAATATTATTCATAGTGCTATTAAATCTTGTTTCAGAGGATAGTCTTACAATTGTATAAAGTTAATTGAATGTATGTCAAGTGCTTTGAGGTTTAAATCTAGCAAAAAAAAAATATGTAAAATAAAAAATTGGATTTAATCGATTTGAATCTGTAAGGCTCAAATATTATTTGGCATGTAATAAGTATTGTTGCCTAACAGATGAATTGTAATATCTTTTTTTTCAGGATTCTGTGCTGAACAAAGAAAGTGGATTCTCAAAAATTGATTTCAAAGAGTCGCATCCTTCGCCGAAACCATTGAAGAACTTGGATTCACTCAAACCCAAACAAGTTCTATGTACAAACGTCGGATATTGTTGTTATCTTAACACACTCTGGAAAAATACTAATTGTCAAATCAATTGAGGAACAAGAAGTACGTACTGGAATATCTTCTCTTATCTACTGTCATACATCAACATGGGCGTGAACCAAAATTTTATATAATTAATTTTTCTTCTATTATAAACAAAAATACGTCATATTATCCCGTTGACAGGGGCCAAATGTAAATAATTATTAAACTACAGTAATAATTTCCCTCTACTTACTACTACCTCTACTAATAACTCAATGCAGCACCAAACTGCTTAAGTTTAACATAGCTACGTAAGCTTTTTCTCCATCTCAATCAAAGCTTCATCTTTGCCCCTCCCATGTAGCTCTAGTTTCCTATAAACCCTTTCCTATGATGTCTTCCAACTTTTACTTTGGGACTACCTTCTTTTCCTTTGGTCCCAGATCAGGGGGGTAATTTGCTATGAGGGAGGGGGGTAAACTGCCCCCTCCAGACCCAACTTTGCTCCTCCTCCCCAGATTTTTAGTTTGCCCCCCCCCCCAGCTGAAATTTAGTTTTTGCAAAAAATCTCAAAACTAAGATAAGCCTTCATAATTTAAGTATCCAGAGAAACAGGTCAATTTTCTTTAGTATATCCTTGCCTTTATGGTAATATATGGATTATTTTTAATTTTTTCACTTGATTTGGGAAAAATCGGCTCCAACTTTGCCCCCCCCCCCAGGATTTTGACGAAATTGCGCCACTGCCCCAGATAGCAAAGAAGCACTGTCCTCCTCCATCCGTAGAAACGTGACCTTCCCATCTTAGCCTTTTTTTTATTATAGTCCTAGAAAGTGAAACCACATTTTTGTTCAGGTTAAAATTTGATATACGGTCAGTTAAACGAGAACACAAAAATTCCCTTGGACAATTCCTTTTGGAAAGCATTTAATAGATCTCATTCAACTTTTCAGAGCGCCCATGGTTCACAACCATTTCCTATTCTTCTAAACTTTTTTCAACTGCGGGAATGCGCTTTGGTAATTCTGCGCTTTGGCAATTGTACTTTTACATCTTCATTGCATTCATCATCTTTACTAATAATAGATCATAGATAATTGTTGACCAGCATGAAAAAACAACATTTTATTCTGACCTCAACATTTCCGAAAACAGCTCTAAATAAGTTAATGGTTAAAAAAGTACAATATTATAAGCAAGTCAGCAAATTTGTTTGTATTCACTATCTTTAAAAAGTTTTTACAGTATTGAAAGTAACCCCATCTCTTTGGGAAAAATCTTCGACAAAACTGACAACCTCAGCTCTCTCTCTCTACAAAAAAACGCTCTCCCCATCCTAACTCTCCCTAACTAGGTAAAGGAATAATCAATCGCAGTATATAGAAAACCAACTCACTTTGAATTGTCAACTTGTGCATTCAGGTCACAAAAATCTTAACGTGAATTCAAAAGTAACCTGACATGAAGTGAACTCAAAACGCCTAAATGAAAACTGGGTAAAGTCGCCTCTTTTTGTGGAACAATTAAAAGAATTAATTATCAATTAAATTTGAAATTCAATTTGCTAGCATCCGAAAAAACAAATTCAATGAGAAAAGTTTTAGTCTGGATTTGAAAAATCAACATACTTAAAGTGCGACTGAAGGCAAATTTATATAAAGGGAAAAAGGCCATTTTAAATGGTAATGGAAAGAAAATTCATATAAAGGGAAAAAAAGGATATTTGTTAGATAATAAAATGGATGACATACTATGCTATCAACAACAGTCATTCGATTTAAATATATCAAAAAGCCCTATAAAAATAACCAATATCCAAAGGCACATTCGCACATGGCGGTACGTCTGGTCCTGGAGTCGCTTGTCCTTTCAGTTGTTTCGTAGAGCTTGTCCTGTCTGGCAATTCGATTATTTGCTTATTATTGACGAATTAAAACGTGCTGAAATCGAGTAAAAAACATGTTCTATTTATATATGTAGCTATATTGCATATATGTTGGAATCAGTTATTCTCACTGAATGTGTAGCACTTGATTTCTGTTTAAAATCGTTTTTGTTTTATTATTAGTTATATGAAACCAGTATAGAGGTAAATCTGTAGCTACAGAAGTTTATTGTGGGGCTCTTTGAATGAATTATATTTGCTAATGCCTTGTGCTTTCATAGGATTACGTTGATCTGTTTCCTTTTCAAGGTATCGGAAGTCTTTCTCCACGTTGAATTTGGGCACGTATCAACTATAGCAACAAGTGAAGATGGTACTTACATTCTTGCTGTAAATAACAAGGGTGAAGCACTATATTACGATGTTGCTACTGGATCAACTAAAGATAATCAACATTTAAGTAAAATAGAGGTCATGAGAGTTGTATGTCATTCTAATTACAGGTAAATGTTGCTTTACTTTATTCTTTTGTACACGCAATCCAGAATCAGAAATCATTTATTTAAAGACAGCTTTCATAGTCATAGATAAAAATCACAAACTAAATGTCGCTATCATTTACAAACCTAGTCCTAAAGCATTTTTTTATAGGCACTGGTATAAAACGGCACAAATGAATTGTTAAATTGATTCTTTCTGCAAGGCACTGGAACTAATTTGTTCTTCTTTCTGGTATTATCTACTGAGTTGGCAGCAGGGATAGAAATGTCGGTGCTTGCGGCTAGCAAGGATATTTTGCCTGAAATGCATTATCGACTGAAACCTGTGATCTCAAAGAGTATTAATCTTTAAAGACTCGAGACCAGACTTGTAATCTACAAATTTTTCTCCAAGAATGATTTTAACTGCTCTTTTTTGGACTCCTTCCACAGCATCACTTAGATATTCAATATTATGGATCTGAGGCCTCCAAACGGGACACGCATATTCAAATATGGGACGTATGTATGTTGGATATGCCGTTTTCAGCTGATTTACTTGGAAAACCGAGCGGCGCATTGAAATCAAAGAACGTAGTGCACAGTTGCCTTTCTGGGCTAGCCCTTGAACATGAGCACTAAATGAGCAATTGGCGCTGAAATTAACTCCCAAGACTGTAGTTGACGTTGTAAGCGGAAACCAGGGAACTGGGCAAACAAGATCTCGTTTCAGTGGATTAAATCTTAAAATTTTGGTTTTGCTTTCATTGATCTGCAACCTATTTGTACTACATTCTCCTTTGAATCCTGTTAAAAGATCAGGGCAGAATTGGGGCATAGCTTGGGTTCTATCTAATGTAAACTTAAGAAGCGCAGATAGATCGTCTACGTATTTGAATCGGTCATCCATGTTGTCCATAATATAATTAATTACTGCAAGAAAAAGTAGGGCGGCAAATTTGGTGCTTTGAGGGGCTCCACATGTAATCTCTTCCCAGTCAGAGTCAGGATCACCGGGAAAGAGGGCGTAGACTCGCTGGTATCGGGAACGTAGGAAATCAATAACAAGCAGTAAGATATGTTTTACGTGCGTCAATTCTTTTAAGATTCGTTGCAGCCACGAGGTACTTAATCAAATCAAATGCTGTCCTGTAATCAACGAGTAGCAAATCAACGAAAGCTTCTCCAGATTCGAGCCATTGGTACGATCAGATGATAAATCCTAACTAAATACACTGTGCTACTACACCCTTTTAAACAACCATATTGATACGGGTCAAGTGAATCTGCAACTTGCGACATACGTTTACGGTAAATAAAGGACTCAGTGACTTTGGCAATGTTCGGCGTGACTGAAATGGTTCTTAACTGATCACAGCTTTTGGGATGCCTCACCTTTGAATGACACGTACATAAGCTTGTTTCCAAGGCTGGGGGAATGACTGATCTTCGAAGCACTGATTAATGACCGAAGTTAGAGGTTTCGCAAGAAATATAGGGTATTCACGCAAAAATTTTACTGGCAACTTTCCAGGATAAGAAGCACAGTTATTTCGCAGTTTTCGTATTTACCTGTAAACTTCGTACTCAGAAACTTGCTTGATTTCATCACATTCGCAGTCTTCTATCAGAGTATTCAACTCGACTTCACTCAGTGATGGATACGTGGTACAGATTTTGGTAAAGAAAGAATTTACTTCTTGTGCTGATATCAAAGTCCAATCTGTTTTCAGCATCCCTAGCTCACTACTAACAGATTTTCTGGTCATCTTTTGACTGCCGAATGCCACTTACGCGAATCACTATCAACCAGGGGGGGGGACAATTTTCTCAATAAGATACTTCTTTTTAGCATGCCTACTGATACTGACAATGCGATTCCGTTAACTTTTCGCAGCTGAAATACACCCCCGAACTATGTAGTTGGTATTTAAATTTGATCAATCGCTTCAGGTCTTTCGTGATCCAGGGCTTGTCTGATTCAAAAACTGGCACTACTTTAGTCGGGATGGAGCTTTGGTGAAATTGATGGAACTTTTTGAGCTGCAGAAAGTTGAGTGTTTCAACCTTAAAGTTCAAGTCAGTGATTGAGCATATTTCTTCGAATGAGTAATTACTAATCCACTGACCAAAGGCACGTATACAGTCCCGGTTCAGTGAATGAACTGTCACTTTGCTTCTTTTCGGTTTTGGCACGTTGTGCTTCACTTGTAACAGGATTACAAAATGATCAGCGGTTTTCAATGGGCCCATTGAGAGGGGAGCACGGCAAAGATCATTGACATTGGTAAATATCAGGTCTAAGGTACTGCCACATTGATGGTGGAATGTTCACTAGTTGTTTCAGATCAAGCGCATTGGATAGTTATCTGGTTGCTCTAAATCCGTTATTTCAACGTGGGGCGCAGGCTCCAGCGGTAGGGCATGGCAATGTTTTGGTGGGTCATGGGCAGGACGTTCACACCTTTGGCTGACTATACTGAGGAGCCTAATTTACAAAAAAAGTTTTTGAATGTGAATGACGTCACATTCAAGAGCAAAAAGATGCATGATAGTATTGCTTTGACGTTGTACATTGTATAAAAGGTGTCCTATCTAGACAATATTTTTTTTAGTTTAAAATATGTCTAGAGGACGACCCAAAACTGTGATGCCAAGTTAATGGTCTTTTAAGCTTCATTCATGTGAATACACGTAAAATTTCGAATAAAAAATTTTAGTATCTTTAGGGGGGGCATCAGGATTTTAGAAATGTTTCGTTGGGGTAGGGCCCGAAATTGGCTGGGAACCACTGCTTTACCGTAAAGAGGGTTGGAATAAGTGAGGAGAACCCTTCATACGCAGCATAATTTCTGTTTCTTTGTCGTGTTTTTAATGGTATGTTTAAAGAATTAATGATCCTCTTTACTTCTATTCGAAATTTTTTTTTTCTAAATTTGATGTTTTTCTGTTTATTAAGAGAAAATCCACTAGAAACATAATTATTCTAAATGGAACTATTTCAAACTTTTAATATTTTAAATAGATTACAAAGAAAAAAATAGGTCATCAAAAGAAGGAGCACGGATTTTCAAATCGATTTTAATTACATTAGCGTTGCTGAATGATGTTAATTCAGTTTTTCTCTATCAGCTCTATGATTTTAGACATATTTATTTTTGTACCAATGTTTTTAATCAAAATTCAGCTCATTTTTCATAAAAACTTTAATGAATTTCATTAACTCTCTGAAAATTTGTAAAAAGATTGTATATTATCTTTTTTTTAGTTTATTCACTTTTTGGTAGCCAAATTATTGTTTTTTTTTTATTTAAGATTAAATTAGATTGTATTAATTAACTTTAATCCACACTATTTTACTAAATATTAAAATTACATTAAATAAGTAAATATAATTATCGTTTAAATTAAACTATGAATTTGGAAATATTATTAAACTTAAAAAATTATTCGAGTTCCCTTGTTTCTATTTCTAGTTAAAAGAATACCATATTGCCTCACACTTACAAAAGAAATGCTAATTAGAAAAAAAAATGTTGTAAATAAATTCTTTCGAAAAGTCAAGTACTTAAAATGAAAAAAGTTAATGTATGCCGTCCCATATAAAGGTACTTATTTTTATGATATAGGGACAAAGATAAGGGAAAATTTGAAGAAAAAATAATACGGAACAATTTCTGCATATTTGTATAGATTAGATTAACGACAACTCGTTTAAATAAAGTGGAAAAAAAATACTATTTGCTGTTTAAATTACAATTGGGCTTTAGTAAAAAATTGAAGGTCTAATTAATGATAATATTGATTAGATCTTCAATGCTCTTCAATAATCTTCAATCTTCCCTGTTTCCTGGGTCAATCCCGTGGCGCGCGCAGGATCCCGCGGGATTGAACCACGAAACTCTTGATCCATAATCTTCGACTCTTTCCCTGGGCTATCACCAGGTATTGTGTTATTTGGTTTTTAATATAGTATATAAAGTTGATGAAATAAAGCTGATCTTTAGTCGGTTCATGTTGTCCTGTTGGTTCGAAAACTCATTTACGGGTATGAATAGTAAACAAAAAGAAAACGTGGTTCAAAGAGTTTTCTTATTTACTGGTCTGACTATCCAGAAGGAAACGCTACAAAATAAGGAATTAAAATTAGAAGAATTATGTCGCTTTAAAATTGGAAATAGAATTATTAGAAAATCAGAATAAAATTAAGGTACTTTCGCATTATCCGGGCCTCTCTAAAAATTAAAGTTTGATTAATGCTAATGAAATAGAATAAAATAGGATGAATATAAAGTAGTTTAGAAACAAATTTGGGCTATATATTTGCACATTAGGGGGGAAGGGGTGGGGTAAAGCATTGCATATATTAATTACCTAACCTAGGTAACTTCCCTCCCCCCCCCTTTAAAATCCAAAAATCCACAATCTTATACACAATGCAAACCACGCTGTTATTGTCTAGTCTACAGCGGTTATCATGTGGAAAACGGGTTTTATCATTTCGTTCTCTGTAGTGATTAAGCCAAGATTCCCGGATAATGCGAAAGTGCCAAAATTAAAATTAGAAAGCGCTATAAGATATTAGAGGGGGGGGGATCAGGATTTTAGAAGAGCCTAGGTTGAGCACGGACCAAGATTGGTTGAGAACCACTGCTCTAAATAAATCGGCTTCATATTTTTTGTTGGGCAGCATTTTAACCATATTTAATCCAAAATTATTCTTTTGCGGTTCGAAACGGCAGAAATGGGCTCTTTACTGTAGTGTTATCCCTTTTGTCAATATAAGGGACGCTAGGACTGTATTTTTCGCACTATCTTAATATTCTGTGATCGCTCGTTTGATACGGTCTCTCCTGAAAAAAAATAAAAATAAAAAAGAAGCATCCGTGCCTAAAACTCTTTCCTTTGAGCCTAAAGTTAAAATTTTTTTTATTAACAATCAGGACTGTAGCCAGAATATCTTTTGGGAAGGGGGTATATATATATATATATATATATATATATATAATATATATATATATATATATATATATATATTTATATATATATATATATATATATATATATATATATATATATATATATATATATATATATATTATATATATATATATATAATTTTTCCTGGGGGGGGGGTACCAACAAAATTTTAAAGAACGCTACCAATGTATTTTTGTAATGAGGATGGTGGGGTAAACCGGATAGCCTCCCCTTGGATGTGACCCTGGTCACAATACTTTGATAATTTAAAAATTACTGTTTTCTGATTTTGTTGGCCTGGTTAAAGTCGCCTCCAACAATAAAGGCAGGAGCCGCATATGTATGTCGAAACTTATCAAGGCAGGATTGTAATCAAATTACAAGCTCCTTGCTGTTTTTGGCGCTTTCAGGATAATAGATAGATGCCACTATCAGGCACGAAAACTTCTTTGGCAGTTGGGAAGGCTTACATTCCGCCCAAATTACTTCATGGCAAGAGTCACTGGGGGCACTTAGTAATTTGGAAGGGAGGTCGTTACGGAAATACAGTACAACACCACCGCCTCTAAGGCTTAGGTATCACGGCGAGTATTAAAAAATAAGGATAGGCTTTGATATATCCGGTATCGTTTTGTGATATCCCAACATTCAGTCACGTTGGCTATAGGTACACTGGATTCTCGTAAGAAGACTTCTATTTCGTCCATCTTGTTAGTCAAGGAGCGGGGGTTGGTCATGAAAACAGAGGGAAATTGCGATTTGGCAGATAGGAGTTCGGGACATAAAACAGGAGGAGTTTTGCTGGAATCAGCAGAAATAGTCACATCAGCATACCACGGCGTAAGAGTCGGTGGGATTTCATAGTGCGTTTCACAGTTTAATTTTACGAGCGACCGTAGTCTAACTTTCTGTTTAGTCTTTAATCTGGTCGATAGATCTGAAACATGCACTGGGATAAAATGCCACTTATTCCTTTTTCCTCCACGCTTGCCTCTGCGTGTGCTTCTGTAGGTGGTTTCCGGCAATGTCTCAACATTGCCAATGAGTGACGAATGCAGGTGGAGCCACTACACGTCGAAGTGAATGACGTTCGTAAATCGTCAATTTTTCGATTATAAATAGCATGAATACTGCACTAAACAAAGTCAAAAGGATCAAGTCTTTGACTACTTACATTGCCAGGGTAAGAAACTAGAAACACTAGCACTAATAATCTAAAAGGCATGGGTGCGAAGCAGCTATTCCGTTATCACGGCCGAGAGGGCATAGGATAGCCCTGCAAAAGGACTGTTTGATTTTTTAATAAGAAGTGTTTATGCCCATAAATCAAGCTATTGGGTTTTTTCCTTTGGGGCAAGTAGTTCAATGGCATTCTGATTTTTTAAAATAATATGCTACGGATCAGTTTGGGGGTGGGGGCGGATATTATACTTACTAAACTTCAACTAAGGAAATAGTATGTGAAGAGTTTAGCAGTAGAGTGGGTTATTTTCATATTTTAGAGTGCAATTTTTTAGTGAACTCATGATGTAAGTTCTTATTGTGCAAGAATCAGTGCATTTGCTATCCTTGAACGGTATCCTAAGCTGAGATTATGGAGTAAATACTGCGATGCTAAAACAAAATATATAGTTTTCTTTCTTAGCAGCAGTAAACTGAGTCCAAAAGGCTCTGTTTTGTTTTGCCTAAAATTCATGCGTAAAGTCGTAGTCTGAATCCTTTTATTACATATTAGCCTCAAAATTGTTTACTATTCGTGCAAAGTTGGAACCTGAAGTAAGGGGTTCAATTTTAGTTCCAAGTTTTGTTCTTTTCTGTTTTTATTTTACTCCGTTTTTTTTCTAAGTGTGTGTGCTTAGGGCAATAGATCGATTATTATAATAGTTGAGGTAACCTGTATCGTGAATATAGTTTTAGGGGGCTTATGTTTATTTTTGAGAAACTTTGCTTCAAGGGCAATTGTATTTTTTCGATTGCGACAAAGAAACGAACATTTCTGAAAAAATAAATATTTATTATTCAGTTTTATATTATTTCTAGTTATACTGGAAATTGACAAAAATAATTGACCATTGAATATGAATATAATTTTTTGTCAAGCCAACTTGACTAAGTAAATCAAAAACTAGTTTTTAAGATGAAAGTAAGAGTGACATAAAATATCAAAACGATGTGAAATTATCGTGCATATAAGGAAGGCTGCCGCTCTCTCAACCCTCCGCTGAAATTTAACTGAAAGTGTTTAACTGACAGTATTTTTGGTCATGCCTGGTACTGAAAAAATAATGTTAGAAACTAAGCATGATACTTTTTTTTCCTCTAGGTGGTAAACTTTGAAGCTTCTAGAGTCTGGACCATAAAGAATATTGATCAAACATTTTTGTAACATGGGCTACATCATGGTATAAGCTGAAATGGGTTATCAACCTGAAGTAATCATTCCCTAAATTTGCCCATCTTTATGCTGGACCAGGTCCATAAAAACTAACAATAGAAGAACTTCACGACTAAGATTCGTTGATAATTTATTTTGACTGACGAACAAATTTGAAAGAATGTCCAGAATTTTGGTCTTTTTTTGTGTATGGTGGTAGGATAATTATGTTAACCAAATTGAATTTAATGTAAAAGTTTATTAGTTAAATTTTACTGGCAACTTTCCAGGATAAGAAGCACAGTATTTCGCAGTTTTCGTATTTCCCTGTAATCTTCGTACTCAGGAACTTGCTTGATTTCATCACATTCGCAGTCTTCTATCAGAGTATTCAACTCGACTTCACTCAATGATGAATACGTGTACAGATTTTGGTAAAGACAGAATTTACTTCTTGTGCTGATATCAAAGTCCCATCTGTTTTCAGCATCCCTAGTTCACTACTAACAGATTTTCTTGCCATCTTTTGACTGCCGAATTCCACTTACGCGAATCACTATCAAGCAGGGGGGGGGGGCAATTTTCTCAATAACATACTTCTTTTTAGCATGCCTACTGATACTGACAATGTGATTCCGTAAATTTTTCGCAGCTGAAATACACCCCGAACTATGTAGTTGGTATTTAAATTTGATCAATCGCTTCAGGTCATTCGTGATCCACGGCTTGTCTGATTCAAAAACTGGCACTACTTTAGTTTCTAATATTATTTTTCAGTACCAGGCATGATCAAAAATACTGTCAGTTAAACACTTTCAGTTAAATTTCAGCGGAGGGTTGAGAGAGCGGCAGCCTTCCTTATATGCAGGATAATTTCAGCTCGTTTTGATATTTTATGCCACTCTTTACTTTCATCTTAAAAACTAGTTTTTGGTTTACTTAGTCAAGTTGGCTTGAGAAAAAATTATATTCATATTCAATGGTCAATTATTTTTGTCAATTTCCAGTACAACTAGAAATAATATAAAAACTGAATAATAAAATTTTTTTTTTCCAAAAATGTTCGTTTCTTTGTCGCAATCGAAAAAATACAATTGCCTTTGAAGCAAAGTTTCTCAAAAATAAACATAAACCCCCTAAAACTATAATTCACGATACAGGTTGCCTCAACTATTATAATAATCGATTTATTGCCCTAAGCACACACACTTAGAGAAAAAACGGAGTAAAATAAAAACAGAAAAAAAAAACAAAACTTGGAACTAAAATTGAACCCCTTACTTCAGGTTCCAACTTTGCAAGAATAGTAAACAATTTTGAGGCTAATATGTAATAAAAGGATTCAGGCTACGACTTTTAGCATGAATTTTAGGCAAAACAAAACAGAGCCTTTTGGACTCAGTTTACTGCTTCTAAGAAAGAAAACTATATATTTTGTTTTAGCACCGCAGTATTTACTCCATAACCTCAGCTTAGGATACCGTTCAAGGATAGCAAATGCACTAATTCATACACAATAAGTACTTACATCATGAGTTCACTAAAAAATTGCACTCTAAAATATGAAAATAACCCATTCTACTGCTAAACTCTTCACATACTAGTTCCTGAGTTGAAGTTTAGTAAGTATAATATCCGCCCCCATCCCCACACTGACCTGTAGAATATTATTTTTAAAAACTAGAATGCCATTGAACTACTTGCCCCAAAGGGGAAAACCCAATAGCTTGATCTATGGGCATAAACATTTCTCATTAAAAAAAATCAAACGGTCCTTTTGCTGGGCAATCCTATGTCCTTCTCGGCCGTGATAACGGAATAGCTGCTTCGCACCCATGCCTTTTAGCTTATTAGTGCTAGTGTTCCTAGTTTCTTACCCTGGCAGTGTAAGTAATCAAAGACTTGATCCTTTTGACTTTGTTTAGTGCAGTATTCATGCTATTTATAATCGAAAAATTGACGATTTACGAACATCATTCACTTCGACGTGTAGTGGCTCCACCTGCATTCGTCACTCGATGGCAATTTGGACTCCTACAAAGGCCACCAGATGGCAACGTTGTGACATTGCCAGAAACCACCTACAGACGCACACGCAGAGGCAAGCGTGGAGGAAAAAGGAATAAGTGGCATTTTATCCCAGTGCATATTTCAGATCGATCGACCAGATTGAAGACTAAATTGAAAGTTAGACTACGGTTGCTCGTAAAATTAAACTGTGAAACGCACTATGAAATCCCACCGACTCTTACGCCGTGGTATGCTGATGTGACTGTTTCTGCTGATTCCAGCAAAACTCCTCCTGTTTTATGTCCCAAACTCCTGTCTGCCAAATTGCAATTTCCCTCTGTTTTCATGACCAACCCCCGCTCCTTGACTAACAAGATGGACGAAATAGAAGTCTTCTTACGAGAATCCAGTGTACCTATAGCAATCGTGACTGAATGTTGCGATATCACAAACGATACCGGATATATCAAAGCCTACCTTTGTTTTTTTAATACCCGCCGTGATACCTAAGCCGCAGAGGCGGTGGTGTTGGACTGTATTTTCGTAACGACCTCCCTTCCAAATTACTAAATGCTCCAGTGACTCTTTTCATGAAGTAATTTGGGCGGAATGTAAGCCTTCCCAACTGCCAAAGAAGTTTTCGTGCCTGATAGTGGCATCTGTCTATTATCCTGAAAGCGCCAAAAACAGCAAGGAGCTTGTAATTTGATTGCAATCCTGCCTTGATAAGTTTCGACATACATATGCGGCTCCTGCCTTTATTGTTGGAGGCGACTTTCAACCAGACCAACAAAATCAGAAAACAGTAGTTTTTAAATTATCAAAGTATTGTGACCAGGGTCACATCCAAGGGAGGCTACCCGGTTTACCCAGCCATCCTCATTACAAAAATAAATTGGTTGCGTTCTTTAAAATTTTGCTGGTACCCCCCCCCCCAGAAAAAATTATATATATATATATATAATATATATATATATATATATATATATATATATATATATATATATATATATATATATATATATATATATATATATATATATATAATATATCTATATATATATATATATATATATATATTATATATATATATATCCCCTTCCCAAAAGATATTCTGGCTACAGTCCTGATTGTTAATAAAAAAAATTTGAACTTTAGGCTCAAAGGAAAGAGTTTTAGGCACGGATGTTTCTTTTTCTTCTTTTTTTTTTCAGGAGAGACCGTATCAAACGAGCCCATCACAGAATATTAAGATGGTGCGAAAAATACAGTCCTAGCGTCCCTTAAAATGACAAAAGAGATAACACTACAGTAAGGAGCCCATTTCAGCCGTTTCGAACCGCAAAAGAATAATTTTGGATTAAATATGGTTAAAATGCTGCCCAACAAAAATATGAAGCCGATTTACTTAGAGCAGTGGTTCTCAACCAATTTTGGTCCGTGCTCAACCTAGGCACTTGTAAAATCCTGATCCCCCCCTCTAATATCTTATAACGCTTTCTAATTTTAATTTTGGTACTTTCACATTATCCGGGCCTCTTGGCTTAATCATTATAGAGATGGCAATGATAAAACCCGTTTTCCACATGATAACCGCTGTAGACTAGACAATGACAGCGTGGTTTGCATTGTGTATAAGATATTAAACTGTGGTTTTTTGGATTTTAAAGGGGGGAAGGTACCTAGGTTAGGTAACGTATTTAATATATGCAATGCTTTACCCCCTCCCACCTAATGTGCAAATATATAGCCCAAATTTGTTTCTAAACTACTTTATATTCATCCTATTTTATTCTGTTTCATTAGCATTAACCAAACTTGACTTTTTAGAGAGGCCCGGATAATGTGAAAGTACCTTAATTTTATTCTAATTTTCTAATAATTCAATTTCCAATTTTAAAGTGATATAATCGTTCTAATTCTAATTCCTTATTTTGTAGCGTTTCCTTCTGGAGAGTCCAACCAGTAAAGTTTAGTTTCTAACATCATTTTTCAGTACCAGGCATGATCAAAAATACTGTCAGTTAAA
>CM051260.1:36755164-36772664 GCA_027921565.1 Artemia sinica | reverse complement strand
ACTCTATAGCGGTTGCATGATTCTTGTTTAAATACTACTACTACTAACAAATCACTGCAGCACAAAGTCGTCTAAGGCCAACAAAGCTCCGCAAGCTCTTGCTCCATCCCAATCTATTCAAAGGTACCTAACCTAACCTAGGTACCTCATTGTATTACTCTATAGCGGTTGCATGATTCTTGTTTAAATACTACTACTACTAACAAATCACTGCAGCACAAAGTCGTCTAAGGCCAACAAAGCTCCGCAAGCTCTTGCTCCATCCCAATCTATTCAAAGGTACCTAACCTAACCTAGGTACCTCATTGTATTACTCTATAGCGGTTGCATGATTCTTGTTTAAATACTACTACTACTAATAAATCACTGCAGCACAAAGTCGTCTAAGGCCAACAAAGCTCCGCAAGCTCTTGCTCCATCCCAATCTATTCAAAGGTACCTAACCTAACCTAGGTACCTCATTGTATTACTCTATAGCGGTTGCATGATTCTTGTTTAAATACTACTACTACTAATAAATCACTGCAGCACAAAGTCGTCTAAGGCCAACAAAGCTCCGCAAGCTCTTGCTCCATCCCAATCTATTCAAAGGTACCTAACCTAACCTAGGTACCTCATTGTATTACTCTATAGCGGTTGCATGATTCTTGTTTAAATACTACTACTACTAATAAATCACTGCAGCACAAAGTCGTCTAAGGCCAACAAAGCTCCGCAAGCTCTTGCTCCATCCCAATCTATTCAAAGGTACCTAACCTAACCTAGGTACCTCATTGTATTACTCTATAGCGGTTGCATGATTCTTGTTTAAATACTACTACTACTAATAAATCACTGCAGCACAAAGTCGTCTAAGGCCAACAAAGCTCCGCAAGCTCTTGCTCCATCCCAATCTATTCAAAGGTACCTAACCTAACCTAGGTACCTCATTGTATTACTCTATAGCGGTTGCATGATTCTTGTTTAAATACTACTACTACTAATAAATCACTGCAGCACAAAGTCGTCTAAGGCCAACAAAGCTCCGCAAGCTCTTGCTCCATCCCAATCTATTCAAAGGTACCTAACCTAACCTAGGTACCTCATTGTATTACTCTATAGCGGTTGCATGATTCTTGTTTAAATACTACTACTACTAATAAATCACTGCAGCACAAAGTCGTCTAAGGCCAACAAAGCTCCGCAAGCTCTTGCTCCATCCCAATCTATTCAAAGGTACCTAACCTAACCTAGGTACCTCATTGTATTACTCTATAGCGGTTGCATGATTCTTGTTTAAATACTACTACTACTAATAAATCACTGCAGCACAAAGTCGTCTAAGGCCAACAAAGCTCCGCAAGCTCTTGCTCCATCCCAATCTATTCAAAGGTACCTAACCTAACCTAGGTACCTCATTGTATTACTCTATAGCGGTTGCATGATTCTTGTTTAAATACTACTACTACTAATAAATCACTGCAGCACAAAGTCGTCTAAGGCCAACAAAGCTCCGCAAGCTCTTGCTCCATCCCAATCTATTCAAAGGTACCTAACCTAACCTAGGTACCTCATTGTATTACTCTATAGCGGTTGCATGATTCTTGTTTAAATACTACTACTACTAATCAAATCACTGCAGCACAAAGTCGTCTAAGGCCAACAAAGCTCCGCAAGCTCTTGCTCCATCCCAATCTATTCAAAGGTACCTAACCTAACCTAGGTACCTCATTGTATTACTCTATAGCGGTTGCATGATTCTTGTTTAAATACTACTACTACTAATAAATCACTGCAGCACAAAGTCGTCTAAGGCCAACAAAGCTCCGCAAGCTCTTGCTCCATCCCAATCTATTCAAAGGTACCTAACCTAACCTAGGTACCTCATTGTATTACTCTATAGCGGTTGCATGATTCTTGTTTAAATACTACTACTACTAATAAATCACTGCAGCACAAAGTCGTCTAAGGCCAACAAAGCTCCGCAAGCTCTTGCTCCATCCCAATCTATTCAAAGGTACCTAACCTAACCTAGGTACCTCATTGTATTACTCTATAGCGGTTGCATGATTCTTGTTTAAATACTACTACTACTAATAAATCACTGCAGCACAAAGTCGTCTAAGGCCAACAAAGCTCCGCAAGCTCTTGCTCCATCCCAATCTATTCAAAGGTACCTAACCTAACCTAGGTACCTCATTGTATTACTCTATAGCGGTTGCATGATTCTTGTTTAAATACTACTACTACTAATAAATCACTGCAGCACAAAGTCGTCTAAGGCCAACAAAGCTCCGCAAGCTCTTGCTCCATCCCAATCTATTCAAAGGTACCTAACCTAACCTAGGTACCTCATTGTATTACTCTATAGCGGTTGCATGATTCTTGTTTAAATACTACTACTACTAATAAATCACTGCAGCACAAAGTCGTCTAAGGCCAACAAAGCTCCGCAAGCTCTTGCTCCATCCCAATCTATTCAAAGGTACCTAACCTAACCTAGGTACCTCATTGTATTACTCTATAGCGGTTGCATGATTCTTGTTTAAATACTACTACTACTAATAAATCACTGCAGCACAAAGTCGTCTAAGGCCAACAAAGCTCCGCAAGCTCTTGCTCCATCCCAATCTATTCAAAGGTACCTAACCTAACCTAGGTACCTCATTGTATTACTCTATAGCGGTTGCATGATTCTTGTTTAAATACTACTACTACTAATAAATCACTGCAGCACAAAGTCGTCTAAGGCCAACAAAGCTCCGCAAGCTCTTGCTCCATCCCAATCTATTCAAAGGTACCTAACCTAACCTAGGTACCTCATTGTATTACTCTATAGCGGTTGCATGATTCTTGTTTAAATACTACTACTACTAATAAAATCACTGCAGCACAAAGTCGTCTAAGGCCAACAAAGCTCCGCAAGCTCTTGCTCCATCCCAATCTATTCAAAGGTACCTAACCTAACCTAGGTACCTCATTGTATTACTCTATAGCGGTTGCATGATTCTTGTTTAAATACTACTACTACTAACAAATCACTGCAGCACAAAGTCGTCTAAGGCCAACAAAGCTCCGCAAGCTCTTGCTCCATCCCAATCTATTCAAAGGTACCTAACCCTAAACCTAGGTACCTCATTGTATAGTACTCTATAGCCGGTTGCATGATTCTTGTTTAAATACTACTACTACTAACAAATCACTGCAGCACAAAAGTCGTCTAAGGCCAACAAAGCTCCGCAAGCTCTTGCGCCATCCCAATCTATTCAAAGGTACCTAACCTAACCGAGTACCTCATTGTATTACTCTATAGCGGTTGCATGATTCTTGTTAAATACTACTACTACTAACAAATCACTGCAGCACAAAGTCGTCTAAGGCCAACAAAGCTCCGCAAGCTCTTGCTCCATCCCAATCTATTCAAAGGTACTACCTAACCCTAGGTAACCTAACCTTCTTGACCGATACTGAAACAAAATTGTATCTCTCTTATTTCGAAAATTAATTTTCTTGCCATGGGCCAACTTTTTAATATTGCTACTAAGGAAGGAGCAAAAGGCATGCTTCAATTTCTTTAGCAATTAGTGAAGTATTAAAATGTAGAAGGTGTACTTGATACCTTTCTTCTGCCTTAGTTTCAAACGTAGAAAACAAAATTACGAGCTCAAACGGAATCAAACATGCATGTAGGAATAATGAACATAAATGGCTTATAACAGTAGATAGCAACGCTTATAGAACCATAAGAAAGTACTCCTTTTTGGGGCCGAGGAATCGGCCCCAGGTGTTGGGGCCGAGGAATCGTTGGACATGTTTAATACTTTATGGATTTTAGTCTAACTTAGTTTAGTCTAACTTAGTTTAGCCTAACTTAGCTTTAAACTGGTGCTTGCTGGCTTCGACAGATTTGAAGTAAAATAGGTTTTTAAAGAAACAAAAAGAAAAAAGAAACAAGGCACCAGACAATAATTTAGTCATAGTTTTCTAAAATTTAACCCCATATTCGTTAATCTGGCCAGATATCAACGCGTATAAAAACACATAAATTAAATTCTTACCACATTCTCGCAATGAAATGAAATGGGGCTGTAAATTGGAAGAGGAATTAAACAAAAAAAAAAATGTTGCGCCCGCAGCATAGACTGCATAGAACGAAGTAACTGCAGCGTTAGACTAAGATTCATGTGTGCCGAGAGGGATAAATAATCCTCAGCGTTTTAATTTATTTTTCATATTATCGTTGTTATCTAATTGTTTTATAAATTCTATTCATTTTCAATTTTTGAATACATTTTTAGTAATTTAAACATAATAATATACTGTAAAATAATAGATAATTTAAAGAATACATCTCACAAATGATACAGAGGTTGGTTCTGTTCAGCTAAAATGAAGCTGGTGACACTCCTTGCAGAGCTAGAGTGGGATAGGTGCCGTGAAGTACCGGCTCTAAACCCTTTTGACGACTCCTACCAGTTTGGCTGAAGATGAGGATAATATTTCTTATGTAAAATAAGACTATGTTGAAAACTATTATCTAATCTTTGTTATGTAAATTGTTTTCCTATTTCTAACCTCATTGCAATTGTCCCATTCTTGAGGATTTAATACTTGTTTATCATAGTTGTAACTAGTGCACACATTCTTTTAAATTTCAGGAGCAACAGCATTTACTTGGGAGACTCGGGATAAAATAAACACAGCCAACATAAAATCCGCATTTGGTTTAAATGGAAACTTTATATTTCTAACTACTGATGGCTTCATTATTTGGAACTGCCTATCTGAACAGCTTGATAATATTAAACGCCAAGGTCTATCAACTGGTTTACCGTTTTCTACGAGGTTTTCTGGAACATGCTTTGCGGCTCTGAAGGATGGCTATCTAGAAATTATCTCAATGGATGGAGGGACACTTATGTCCTGCTCAGTAAGCGGGGGAAACGTTCAATTAGCTCCTGGACACGAGGCCGTTAGTATTTTACCTATTTGCTTTTTTCTCTCTGAAGTGTAGTGGACCGTCCATAACCTGGATTGCCCCATAGTCCGTAAACAAGTAATTTTGTGAGTGGGTTTGATGATTCTCAAATGACCTCTTGTTTAGTTAAGAGACATTGCACAAAAATACAAAACTTGAAAAAAGGGGGATGGGCCGGCCTATATTTAAAGGGCTGAAATTGCTGCAGTCCTTTTTGTTTTTATGGGACAAATTGTTGTTTTTTTTTTTGGAGGAACAAGATTGAATGTATGCTTCTTCAGTGCCTTCTACATTGGGGGACAAGTTTTAATTAGTCTTACTTACGCCCATCTCTATTAAGGCTAAGAAAATTTATTCTTTCAAGGGACTTTCTAAACTTTTGCTTCCAAGGTTTAGGGATAAGTGCTAACATTCTAACTCGGTCCAAGGGAATTAGATGAGAAAGATTTTCAAAAATTTGAAACGCCTGGATAGACACTTTAACATTATCTAAGCTTTTCTTTTTCATTTAATTTTCATTAGATGCAGCATACTGATTTATCGTCTGATCTTGGGGTCTCATACCCCGGCCTTTGTAGCAGCTATCACGACTGAAAGGGATCCCGTAAATGACTGATTCATGAATTTTAAGACTTATATTTCCCTTTATTGACAAAGGAAGAAATTGTGGTTTCAGAAGCTACTTAAAACATCTTAAAGTATCTACATAAAATACCTATGACCCCTTTTATGAAAAGAACAGGACAAGAAGAACAGGATGTGTATTTTCTAATTGCTCAGTGACACCTCTTTTGTTTTGGAACCCTCCTTTAGCAATGGGTTTTATAGGTAGTATCGGGTGTTCTTCCTCAATTGGAACATCTTTAAGATGGTCTAGTCCTGCCCTTAGTTCAAATTTAGAAGAACATGCAATGTTTGCTCTATCGACAACTGAATTTTGTATGAACCATAGTCTACTGTCTTGGCTGTTAAATTTATCTAATAAGGACTAAATCCAGTCCGCTGAACCATCCCAAATGATAGGACAATCATCCACACAACTGACATAGAGCTTCAAATTGGATACTGTACCCCCGAGTAAGCTGATCTCTATGTGTTAAGGGAAAATTTTGATTAAATCCGAGCCAGAGAGGAGTTCACGGGTATTTACCGTATTGGTTTCTGTGTCTTATTAAAAAATAAAAATTAAATGAATATATATATATATATATATATATAATATATATATATATATATATAGATATATATATATATATATATAATATATATATATATATATATAATATATATAATATATATATATATAGATATAATATATATATATATATATGAATATATATATATATATATATATATAAATATATATACTCAATTGTTTGACACTAATTTGTTTTTGTTCAATTTGACACTGAATTTGTTTTTTGGGTTTAAGGGGTGGTAACAAGAACCCTATCAGAAGTAATTTATGTCCATTTTAATTTATGTCCAATTTGTTCAATTGACACTGAATTTGTTTTTGGTTAAGGGGTGGTAAAAACCTATCAGAAGTAATTTATGTCCATTTATGCTTGGCATCTGAAATATAAATTTCAGTTGCTGTTAGTTTTTGGTTGTTTTTTTTTTATTCATAGTGATTTCTAGTCGTTTAAGGTGTGACGTTTTTACTACTTAGGTGTTTTTATAGAGGATGATCTAAATTTGCTTAAAAATAGAACGATAAAGAATTGAGGATGACATTGCTTAACAGAGGATGGTCTAAACTTGCTTCCACATTTTTCAATTCAGAATTATAATTCTTAAGATGGATAAAGCTAAATGTCAACTATCGAAAGATAGCAGAATTGTAAAATACATTGAAACATTAAAACTGTTGAAAAACAGCATGTCAAAATATTGCAGAAGGATCATAAACCGTAATGGAAATAACGTTGATCGGTAAGTTTTATTAATTACGTCATGATGTTTAAGGTTTTACGCCTATTTGAGGTGTTGCACCTAGCTTAAAACAAGTCTACGACCTCAAACATTGTGACCACAAGGAGAAGAACATAAAAAAAAGGTCTTATAAAGAGTAATGGCAATAGTAAAATAAGAAAATGATGAGGAAATTGAAATACCAAATACCAAATTATTCAAATTGTCCTTTAGAGAAAAAAAATAGAAAGAAAACAACTTTTTTACTTTCTAAATAGTATAATATGGATTTTTTTTTAAAACTACTTTCAAAAGAATTCTAAAAAAATTTGGAGAATGAATGTTTGGGAAAGTGATTTCAAAGCTTTATTTGCAGGCTCGATAAAATTGTAATGACTTAGTAACGGTAGTAAAGAAATAACAATGATATTAACAATAATAATAGTAAAAAAAAATAAATAAAGAAAGAAAAAGGAAATTACCTAACGCTAAAATTATTCAAACTACATTTAATAGTGAAAGTTAAAAAAGGAGTTCTCTTTTTATTTAAACAGTACAGTAAGTTCTTTTAAAATTACTTAGAAAAGAACTTGGAAATGCGGAGGAGCGAAGCTTTGGGAAAATGAATTCTAAGCGCTAGTTACTGACATAATGATATTGTAATTACATCTGGCAATTCCTGTTTTGAGCTCGATAAAAGTTTCACTTTTCTGGATATTTCATGGATTTAAATAAATAGCTAATTGGGAAGCAAAATAAAAAACAAGGTGGCCTAACTACCATTTAAAACATACTGCCAATTCTTTGTATTTATCTATGTGGAATAATACTGTTACGGATTACTCTTTTTTTTCATTATGTTTTCAAATATATTGTCTAGTTCTAGTAGTTTACATTCAATTTCTAATTTTTTTTTTTCATGTTTTTGTGGTTTATTTTAATCTTTTACTCCCTTGGTTGACTTTTGGCTTTTTTCTTGGATAGTTTAGCATAAACCAAAGTTGCAATCCAAAAAAGAATTTCTATGTTCTAGGTTTACTTCTGGAAAGAATCTAGTGCAGATACTCGGTCGCTGAAGATTCCTTTTGCAATTGACATAAGTGAGTCAACATTTGTTCACATAGATACCTTGTTGTCTAGGGCTTATAAGGATATCGAAGATTCACGTCCAGATTTGCCACCATCCCAAAAAACTGAAATAATGGCCGTTACAGCGCTTAATCTTCTGAGTGCACAGGTACTAACCTTCCAATAATCCTCATTGTATTTAAGTTACGCAATGTCTAATACTCATGTCCTCATTACATATTATCTATAATATTTATTCTATTTGTATTACTTATTATCATCATAAGGTACTGCTTTCATCAGGACTGCCCATGGTTGCTTTCATGTGATTGTAGTAGCAAAAAATCTGACTATTATAAAAGTTATTTAATATTAAATGTTTTATATTTGCCATTTATCAAGACGAATAGGAATAGGTTTTTCCGTTTATTGATCTAAACTATTAGACTTTTATGTCTGTATTTACAGCAACATCACTTTTTTTTCAACTCCCTTTTTGCACTCAGCTCCGTTATGTTTTCTACTGGCTATAGACTAAATTCTCTACAAGCTAAATTCCGTAATCTATTGACTAATTTTTTTCTTCAGCAGTAAAGGCTGCAGGATTTACTTTACCTGTACTTTTACTAGGTTTCAGCTACTGCTGCAACCATGATTTTGCTTACATAACCTAAAACCATCCTTACAAAAGTGAGCTTTTAGAAACAGTCTAGTTGTTCTGATCCGTAGTTTGTTCAAAAGAAAAAGGTACAAAAGGAAACTATCCATTTGGATATATTATAAATATAATAATAATTTATTCGCAAAAAAGCCAACAAGGGCCGTGGCAGGATGAACAAAAAGCCAAACAATAATTGAGAGCGCTTAATATCAAATGCATAATTACTGCCCATCAACAACCTAGCTCTGTAGTACAGTCCTAGTCCCTGCGTTTTCTCTACCTATAGAATTTCCCCCATAAATACTTCGTCCTCGCTAAACTTATTCAATTATTTTTATCAATAAAAGTTTCCTTAAAACATTCTATCCTTTATTCTGCCAATTCTTTACGTTCCCCCAGTTCCGCCTATTTTCAGAGGCATCTCATATTCTTTTCTATCTTTTATTCTTTTTGTATCAGAACCACCACCTAACATAAAAATCTACGGAGTACCACTAGATCCTATTACAGAGGTCTTACTCATAGCGAGACTAAGGACCTTGCAGAAAACCAAATGTGTAAAAAAAGAGAAAAGAAAATGCTGTACCTCTGGTTTTGACATATAAATGAAGTATTTTTTCTTCTTTTTTTTTGAAGAAATATTATGTGTCCATGTCGTTTAGCAGTACGTAACTCGGATACATAACACAAGCTTTTGCGTTATGTATTTGTTTTGTGAGGACTTTTCAAAACAAATGTTTAGACCACTTTCTGCATCGAATTCCCGTGCAAGCTTAAATCTCATTACAGAGTTCTGTTATAAAATACAGTACGCTAAGAGTCTACCCAAAAAAATATCTTCGTTTGTGGCAAATTTTATATACATTTTTTTACAGCTGCAGCATGTTATAAATCGGAATATCCACCCATCATCATGTGGTCTAGCTCCCCAATCATCTTTACTTATTAGCTTAAAACAGAAGATCGTTTCGCTAATTCCTAATTTTTTATAGCTGCAGCAAGTTATAAATCAGAATATCCACCCATCGTCGTGTGGTCTAGCTCCCCAATCACCTTTACTTATTAGCTTAAAACAGAAGATTGTTTCGCTTGCTTGTCGGTCACAAATATTAGGATCTATTCGTTATGCAGCCCAGGCAGTTCTCAATATTGGCTGGTCAATTATTTTGCCTACACCTGATGAAAGGGTCAAGTCTCTCTCGAATCTTCTTCCTGGTAAGTCATTATGTATTCTAGCCTTGCAAAGTCAAATTATATAATTAGAATAAAAGATTTTGAGAAATTACTGTTTTGAAATTATTCAGTTTGAGATCTGCTAAATTAAGATTGGTAGATTAGTTTGCTTAATTAGGAAAATTACAGAGGGGCTGGTTGGTTAGGTTGAAGGACTTTTCTAGGGAACTTTCGAAAAATTTTGTCTTAAAAGAACACTTATTTGATGGTTAGCTCAGGAGCCAGGACAGGTAGGAACTGACAGAGGGGCTGGTAGGTTAGATTAAAGGGCTTTTCTAGGGAACTTCCAAAAAAAAAATTTCTTAAAAGAACACTTATTTGATGGTTAGCCCAGGAGTACCCACCACAGGTAGGTACCCCTTAGCTAAAGGGGGGACCTGTGTGCATCTATTCAATGGACGATAGAACTAACAGAATTCCAATCGTGAAAAATTTAAAAGGACGGTGAACGACTTATTTAGAAGGCTAATATAAACAAGATATGATCCATTCATTTCAACAATACATCCTAGCATTATGCAGACTTATTCGTGACTTTACTAATTGAAAATTTAATTTTCGAAAATTTTATTTAAAATCAACTTTTTTTCGAAACCTGCAAGTTCTTTTAAAAATAGTAGTTTTAGGAAAAAGAAAAGAAAATTAAAACATTTTCTCGATACTTTTGCTTAGATCTTTTCACCGAAGAAATTTATACTAGAGATAAGAAATGCAATAGTATATTGGTAATATGATTATTTAAGGTTGTTTGTGCTTAAAGTATTCGATATTGAAAAGAAAACTTCTAAAACAGTGTACAAACTGATACGGCTAAACTTAGATACAAAATCAAAATTTTTTTGTACAACTAAAGATCTGCGTGTATATTTAAAATCTATGTATACTAAACTCTGTGGTTGTTTTTTCTATGCTTCAGAAGTAATTTTAAATGTAACATAAAATACCAGGAAATTGTAGAAACTATGCGTATAGGGTTACTTCGGCAATCTAACTGGAAAAAATTAAATAAGGGGCTAAATTCATTAAAAAATGACTGCTTTTTACAAAAAAAAACTATATTACCATCCTGATCAACTCCCGTGGCATAGAACGATACGTCTTCTATCCGTTATTTTTTTCGCTTAGAATTATTATCTTGGGAGGATAGTTGTAAACAGTTGGGAAAGAAAATTCTGGACTCTAGTGCCAAAAAAGATCAGATGGAAATCTTAAAGCCTTTCGGCCTTTCGTGTGCCTTTACCGGCTTCCACGCTACTTTATCAAATTTTCAACATATCTGTTTAAGTCAAAGCGGTTGAAAGGCAAAAAAAAAACCTCAAGGATGACGTTGTAATGCAAGCATTAGGCGTAAATTCCACAAGTTATGCAGGTAGCTCATATAACGTTCATAGATACCTTTTAATAGAGATTTGGGCATATTGCAGCTTGTTGAAATCAGAGTCTTCAAGGTTTTCAAGCGCTCTACGTGAGGCCCTTCTGTCCTTGCCTCTTGTATTCTCCTTCCCACTTTAATCTCAAATAGGGTTTTCAATCTTTATTACTGAAGGACCCAAATAGATACCCCTGGGTCCGGTGCTTCTTTTCACTGTTATAGCTTATTAAAAACAATGTCATGCAGGGGTTTTTCGAATACGCTTATAAAACATGAGCTCTTAGGCCCCTGTCCGCTTTTGCTCTCTTCTCTCTCCACTTTTTGTATATATAGGTAGACATATTCGCGTTTTTGAAATCAGAGTCAGAAAAGAGTTATGTTATGATCAATCCTAAGGGTTTGATCTGTATACACATGTAACCATTTGCAACATATTTAATTCGAAATAGATACAAAAAAAAGAGCACGGGAATGTGTTTCAATTTTGGGCTATTGACATAGTTATAACTTTTTTTTAACTTTCATTCATTATTGGCAGAATATGGCTTTGATACAGCGAATAATGTTTATTTTCTGGTTCATTGAGATAGGTTTTGAAATACACTGTTATTGAAACTCTCGTTTCATAGTAGGGTTAAGCTGACTGACTCTTAGCCTCATTCGTGTCGAAAATCATTGTGTTCAAATGATGGTTATTAACTGTTAAGTCAATGGCCATGAAAAAACTAATAGTCAATGTTAAGCAGGCAATGCCATCTAGTTTTCCTAGTAAAAAATCTTTATTCAAATGGGGAAAGCTGTGCAACCAATAGCACTGGGTGTTTATTTAATTATATATCATATTAATGCATTTGGTTTTTCTTTGAATGTGAAAAGAAAGAAGTAAAAATTGTTAAAGTGTCAGTTAATTTGTGATGACAATTTCTATTGTTTCTATCTTCTTTTTTCTCTAATGCATTCTCATTACTATACAGATAGTAATGGAACTAACTTTTATTTTCTTGAGACTCAGCAAATCTTGTTACATGATTCGTTTTGTTAACCATTTGAAGTTTTTCAATAATATCATTATTTCCTCTGAAGAACAAGTTTTCTGGCTATGGTGCACTTATATTTGTATTTGGCAGCAATGTTAATGTTCAGACCTTGTTTTCAGCAATGAATGTTTTTTTAGCATTTCTCTGAATCTACAGTTGGTAGTTTTCCTGTATGTAGCTAATCTTTGAAATGTTTTTTTTTAGAAACTGAACCGACAAATAATTCAAATGGGTGTCAGTTTATGACTGAGCTACTTGTCAGCAGTCTTATGCTAAATGGAGGACTTGAGTCTTCTATAGACGCTGCTCTCTTTGGTAAGTATCTATTATGAACGACCATAGAATCGCTTCAATAGCTTCCTTGGATCTAGTATTAATTTGTGCATGTATCTTTCAATCTCCTTGATTCCGAAAGGTTGGCAAGATATTTCAACCTTAAGCTAGCTCTACTTCATTGAGACAGGTGCATTTTGTGCCAGAAATGATCCAGATTTTTGTCTTGGTGAAAGCTCATGTTTCGCACGTTTTCTTGTTAATTTTTAACACCCGCCGAAAATACCGGTAAGTAAGTAAATAGCAATTATTCCTTTTAGAATTTTTTTTCTTAGCAGTAAATCAGTGAAATGACAACTATAGGGCTATAACCGTAACCAATGGTCTTATACAACCTTGTGCTGATCTTACCTAATGAGTTGGCGTCCATGCTTCACTGGTTAATAATAATATACCAGATGATGCACATTGTTCTTTTGAAATCGCCAGGTTGTTATGTGCACATACGCTTTCTGGAAACACGCGAAGAAAAGGATGTGCCTATTTATCTTTCGAGTTATTAGAGGTGCTTCAGTCGAAGCATGAGTCTTGAGGAAACCCACGTTGACATTTTCTTGGCTTAAATTTTTGGCTTGGATGTCTGTCCCTGGCAAATATGCCATTTCCGTTACTCTCTTGGATTGCAGATATCATACAATACTGTGATACATTGTCTGTATCAAAATAAATTAAAAGTGTCTACATTTTTCATGATCTTCCAAACCCCATTACTTTTACCTGCCTGTTCCAGCTTGGACAACCGAGAAATGCCCTTTTAAACTGATTTTTTGAAACGTTATCAGTTTAGTCAGTAAATTATTACGTGTGATACAGTTTGTGCCAAGACTAAAGAGCAGAGATGGCGTGGTATGTCCACAGGGAAACTTGCTGTAACAATAATGAAGCTGATATGCTGCTAGTCTTCAGAATTACTATTGGTAGCTATATTATTACTGAATCATTGGGTAGTTAATCCACACGACCGATAACACGTTCTCCAAAGATGAAATTGCTTCGCAAGCCCAGTGGAAGGTAATAGCCGTGTTATTTGTCATATGCCCAGGAAGTCATTACCCTGAGCGGGCTTAGAGTTGGCCTCTTACGCTACCAAGAGGTCAACCCTTGTGGCAGCCGGCCTTGGCCAATTGCAACCGTTTTATAAAAGAATTTCGTTGCAAGACAAAATCGTTTTGTAGTACTGAATGAAAAACGTCAATTCACCTATGAAAAAAGTATATTAAATTTATGTTACAAAAATGGACAAAATATTTGGCAGTTTATGTTGGATTCGGGAACAAGAAAAAAGTAAGAAAAAGAGTTGGGCTCCCCAACCTCTTATTTTTTAAACTACTTTCAAATGTTTATTAATGTTTGGTTGTATCCTCGTTAGTTTTTGCTGTTGAAAAATCAAACATTTGAAATTTTACTCTGAATTAAGTAAATAGTATTTGAAAGTGGATGTAATAAGTACTACCATTGCCTATTACTGACAACGACAACCCATGGCAGATCCGAACTGAATAAGGTCAACAACTGTAATGCACTCACCATCCTTTCCAATAATATACCAAACTCAATAAAGATAGTCAATCGGTCGATGTTTTCGTTACTTAACATCATCTATTTCAATACAAACATTAAGGTTGTTCAGGCTAGTAAATTTTTGTTTCGTATAGTTCAAAAGAAATCCCGTATTTCACTGGGAAGCAAAAACCTCGCTTTTGAACAAAGTTCTGGGACTTTCATCTGTTTTTTTTTTTCGACTATTGTCATTAATTTTGTTTGGTGATTAAATTTGCCAGTAGATCAGTTCATCTTTTGCTTTATCTTTTCTTTTCTTCTATTTACAGATATGAGCGATGGTGAGGTTGTTGGTGCTTCTGAACGATTCTTGACTGAGAGAGCAATTGAGGAGACACAGGCTAAATTAAGATTGGACTTGAATGGTTCTAGCAAGCACGGGCGGATCACGTTGCTTCATTTAATTCGAAAATTGATTCGGTAAGTGAATTGCAAATTTGTCATTTTTTGGTGGCTTGGCTTCAGTAATATCGTCATAGATATATTATTACGTTTTATACCATGGCCAGTCCTCGGTTTTTCTTAACAGTGGCTCTTGGGACTCGATTTCATCTTACACCAAAAAATTTTGGGGAACCCATAAACTTATCTATTAGGAAAATAATTACTACCAATTACCTAAATATTGGACGAAACCGAGTCCCAGGTCCTACTATATATATTTCTTACAACCATTACTGATCACTCATTGTCGTACTAAGTCCCCTCAGGTGGACACAGCTTCCCTCCCCTTTCACTGAATTCAGAAGTTCATTCCTTGTTCCCTCCCGTAAACCACTTCTATTAAATCCTTTCTTTTAATTAATTTAAAAAAAACTTCCCGAAAAAGAAGTTTTTTAAAAAAAGTAAAGGCCATTTTAAGATCAGCAGACACAAATGCCTGTTAAAATTCAAACTCAAAACGACCAAAAATTACTATTAAAGAATAAATGAAACCCAAAAAGAACAGAAATTAAATAAACAATCATAGCAAAAAAATATACAACAAATAATAATATAAATGCATAAATAAATCTTAAAGCGAGTAATGCTTAAATTGGAATATGCAAATCAAGCTTAAAACAAAACAAAAAAAATTTGCTATTGAAGTATAAATGGACAACCAAAGCATTAGTCCTCTTTGTCATATCTTTCAGAAAGCTATTTGCTCAGTTCCTAGAGTTGTTTCAATGTAAAGGACCGCCTATCCACATTCTGTATGGCGAAATGTGTCGACTAGTAATGATCACCACCAGCCGTTTTGCCAAGCAACATGCTTTCACTTTTCACTGATATTCAGCAGAAAAGAAAAGCTTTTTCTGAGCTCTCCCATTCAAGCGGGGATGTCCTTCCATCCAATAAAATAGCATGCGGTGACGGTCGTGCTCTGAACTTCAGGAGTATTGCCAGAGCTGCTTACCTGGCTGCTTGCCGCCATATTGAAGAGAAATCACAAGGTCAAAGTGCCCTTCAGCATTTCCGGTGCCTACGGCTCGATGATTTAAATCCGGAGACAAGAACAAGCGACTTTGTGAAAATCGTTGGATTTATGCCTCTAATGATGCCCTCAAATCGCTTTCGACCAATTGAAAAGAAAAACTATCCCTTTCAATTTTCGATCGAATTAGTCCCTTTTGAAGTTTCTATGACAACTCCTTCGATACGGAGTGCCTTGGTCTAAGACAAACACAAACCAAACCAAAAAAAATAATAAAAATAAATAATACATTATGCCCACATCGTTCTTTACTTAGGCAGCGCAATAATTCTTGACCCCATTATTGCGGTGGAAAGGGAAGATTTTATGCATAAATCCAGTTTATCGAAACTCAACCATCTTTGACCATTGGTCCTGACATAGTTTACTGTTGAAGCTGTGAGATATTTTGAAGTGTTTAGTTCCTGTCTTATATGTGTTTGTGTTTCTTTTATATTAGTTCGTTTTTTTTTTGTCTTTTGTATGGCAGGCATTCAAATAAATAAATAATGCCAATCGAGCGTTTAATCGTTGATGTTGACTGAAGGCTATTGTAAAGGATCATGTCAGGATGTTAATTTTTTAAAACCTAATATTTTAGAAATTTCGCATAAAATTTTTGACGGATAAATTGTAGATTCTCAATTTCACAGAATAGGTAAGTGTGTTTGGAGGAAGTATATACAGGTACTTTTACACTTCAGCCATCCAGTGGAAAAACCAACGCATTGATTTTCTTTTCTATCATCATATGCTGTTGAGGACAGGAAACCGTTCGGGAGTCCGCGGCAAATGATACGAAAAGACAAAAGCTGCTGTATGGAATTGTTGTTGCGATTTCAACGCCTGCTTTTTGCATGTTTACATTGCAATTTTATCTCCGCATGGCAGCATTTATATATAGCCTATATAAATATATATATATATATATGTATATATATATATATATATATATATAATATATATATTATATATATATATATATATATATATATATTATAATATATATATATTTATATATATACATTAACGCACTGGTGTTCATGAATGCCAAACCCAGACAGACTGGACATTTAGCTAAATAAGAACTGCCCTGGACAGAAGAGAGCTACCTTGTTAACACCTGCTCTTTCTTTGAGAAGAGTAACTGGCCTTGAGTGGGAGAGGGTTAGAGGTGTATCAGAATCTTATTCGGGAGTGTGGGGGGAAGACGCCGAAAACAAATTTTAGGTCTACCGTTCTTTGGAAGGTTATATGGGAAACCCCGCTTGCGTGCATATAGGTTCTTTTCATTAACTGTGCAGTTGATCTTTGGCTATTACACTATGTCCGTTTTCATATTTCAGATATATCGGTAGCAAATCACTCAAAGACTTAGAATCCTTAGCAAATGCTACACAATCAGATGCTGTTGAGGACAGGAAACCGTTCGGGAGTCCGCAGCAAATTATACGAAAAGACAAAAGCTGCTGTATGGAATTGTTGTTGCGATTTCAACGCCTGCTTTTTGCATTCTCTTTGAAGTACAAGAATGGTAAGCCATATGAAACTATTTTTAGTTATGATAATAGATTTTGCAACTCGACATTTAAACATTTTCTTTTTTATTTCAATTAATAGTCTATAATTTTCCGTATCTGAAAAACAACTATGTGGTTTTCATTTCTTTTCTTTGGCTATTTATGCTTTTTTTTTTTTTTTTATTAAGTTGAGATGACTATAGGACCTACCTTTAAATAATTTGGCTTAGCTGGTTTGATGAAAGTGCCCTTTAGCGGGTAAATATAGAAAAAAAAACTTACTTATATATCTCAACACTGGCTGTAAATAACGTTGTTTTGATCAGTTATTTGGAAATCAGACAATAACTGTACAAGTGCTGATTCTGCGAACCAAAACAGAATTTAGT
>CM051260.1:36662664-36750164 GCA_027921565.1 Artemia sinica | reverse complement strand
AAAAAAAAAAAAAAAAAAAAACAAACAAATAAAACGCACC
Source organism: Artemia sinica (assembly GCA_027921565.1). Classification (NCBI taxonomy): domain Eukaryota; kingdom Metazoa; phylum Arthropoda; class Branchiopoda; order Anostraca; family Artemiidae; genus Artemia; species Artemia sinica. Next base: position 36,750,124 of record CM051260.1, on the reverse strand, counting down.
GTGATCTTTCTTCTGGCAAAAATGGAAATTCCACATTTTTGTAGATAGAGCTTGAAACCTTACAGTAGGGTTCTCTGATACGCTGAATATGATGGTGTGATTTCATTAAGGTTCTAAACTTTTAGGGGTCTTTCCCCTTTTTTCGAAAATCAGCCAAATTTTTCAGGCGCGTAACTTTTGATGGGTAGCACTAAACTTGATGAAAGTTATATATTTGAAATCAGCATTGAAATCTGATTCTTTGATATATCTATTGGTATCAAAAAAACCCGTTTTCGAGAGTTTCGGTACCATTGAGCCGGGTTCGCTCCGTACCTTACAGTTCGTTACCACGAATCTGTTTGAAACTCTTAAAGCCTATTGTGTCATTTTACACATTTTTTTTTACATTTGTCATTTTTTTACATTTTAACTTTGAAAAATAAAAATTGAAGTAAAAAAAAAGTGAGATATCGTTCTTTATGAAATCTCAGTTTATTTGTACTAGTTCTTTCCAGTTATCGTGATTATTATGTGTGATTTATTTTTTATTTGTCGTTAATCTTTGAGAAAACAAAGTACACTGTTCAAAGATTTTCAATAGAACAATTTTTTTCACAAAGAAAATTGAAAATTTCATATTGAAATTTTCAATGTTTCAAAAATTTTTCACAATTTTCAATATTGTAATTTATGAAAGAATAATACTTGCAAACGTAATTTTTGTAGCAGAACTAAACTCCGTTTTCGCTAAGTACTATACTATGCGCATACTATTTTTTACCATTTATTAAATAAAAAAAAACAAGTTTTTTAAACTGAAAGTAAGGAACGACATTAAAACTTAAAACGAACAGAAATTATTCCGTATATGAAAGGGGCTGTTCCCCTCCTCAACGCCTCGCTCTTTACGCTAAAGTTTTTATTGTTTTAAAAAATAAAGTTGTGAGACAGAGTCAAACTTTAGCGTAAAGAGCGAGGCGTTTGAGGAGGGGACAGCCCTTTCATATACGGAATAATTTCTGTTCGTTTTAAGTTTTAATGTCGCTCCTTACTTTCAGTTTAAAAAACTTGTTTTTTTTATTTAATTTCTGATCGTTTTTAGTTAATGCAGCTTTTATTTGCATAAAAATTTTACTTTTTCTTTTGCTAAATGGATGTCTTTACAAATTAACTTACGTAACTAACTTCTATATTCGTATATTTTTCTTCTGGCAAAAAATACAAAGTTGCAGATTTTTGCAGATATGAGCTTGAAACCTATGTAATAGGGTTTTCTGATACGCTGAATCTGACGGTGTGATTTTCATTAAAATTCTTTCACTTGTAGGGGATGTTTCCCCCTCTTTAAAAAATCGAGTAAATTTTCTCAGGCTCGTAGCCTTTGATGAGTAATACTAAACTTAATAAAATTTATATATTTAGGATCAGCATTATAAACACATTCTTTTGATACATTTATTGACATCAAAATTTCGTTTTTAAAAGTTTCGATTACTATTGAGCCGTATCGCTTGTTTTTTATTGTTTTTTTTTTATTACGTATATGTTATTACTTATATGAAGGGGTTCTCCCCTTAGTCAATACCACGCTCTTTACGTTAAAAGTTAAAAAAAATTTTGATTCACAAACCCTGAATCACAAAGGCCGTTTAATTAGAATAGATAGCTCTTTTGAAAGCACTAAAAAAAACTGTAGCGTAAAGAGCGAGGTATTGACTTGGGGGAGAACCCCCTCACATACGTTATAATTTCTGTTCGTTTTAAGTTCTAATATTCCTTCTTACATTTCAGTTGAAAAACTTATTTTTTTATTTAACTTCTGATCGTTTCTTAAATAATGCTTGGAAATCCGGCGCCCCCTTCATAGAAATGTCCCTTACCCCAAAGAAACATCCTCCACGGAAATATTCTCCAGAGTAATCCCCTCTCTAGCCCCCCCCCCCCTCCAGAAAAAATCCTTCCTGAAAAATGGTTGTATACTTCCAATAACCAATAATAATGCTGGCAAGTCCGGCGCCCCCTTCATGGCAATTTCCCTTCCCCCAATGAAAACTTCCTTCATGGAAAGATCTTCCATATAGCCCCCGACCCTCTCCTTCCCCCACCTACCAGAAAAAATCTCCTCTGAAAAAGTCTGTATACTTCCCAATAACCAATACTATATGTTAACATTGAGTAAAGTTCATAAACTTTCAGCCCTCCCCCGGGGGCTTCGAGGGATTAAGTCATCCTTAAAAGACATATTTATCATATTTCGACCATGCTGAACAAAATGGCTATCTCAAAATTTTGATCGGGTGACTTTGGGAAAAAAATGAGCGTGGGAGGGGGCCTAGTTGCCCTCCATTTTTTGGTCACTTAAAAAGGGCACTAGAACTTTTTAATTTCCGTTCCAATGAGCCCTCCCACGATATTCTAGGACCACTGGGTCGATACGATCACCCCTGGGAAAAAAAAAAAAAAAACAAACAAACAAACAAATAAAACACGCATCCGTGATCTTTCTTCTGGCAAAAAATGGAAAATTCCAATTTTTTGTAGATAGGAGCTTGAAACCTCTACAGTAGGGTCCTCTGATACGCTGAATATGATGGTGTGATTTTCATTAAGGTTCTATAACTTTTAGGGGGTCTTTTCCCCCTTTTTTCGAAAATCAGCCAAAATTTTCTCAGCGCGCGTAACTTTTGATGGGTAGCACTAAACTTGATGAAGTTATATATTTGAAATCAGCATTGAAACTGATTCTTTTGATATATCTATTGGTATCAAAAAACCCGTTTTCTAGAGTTTCGGTTAGCCATTGAGCCGGGTCGCTCCTTACTTACAGTTCGTTACCACGAACTGTTTGATAACTTTGAAAAAAAATTAAAATGAAAGAGCCTTGTGGCTCTTTGCTATAGGCAGCGCTATAGCGCCTCTGATTAACGCGGGAAGACAAATCTCCTAGGAATAAGCTGGATACATTTGCTTGAAGAATTTCCTCATTGTTTGTTTGACCTTAAATGTGATAAAAGCGCTATTGTTTCTCATTAAAACTGATGACAATCCTGCGATATGTCAATCTTATATTCTTTACTAATATAGTAAGTATAACGGTGTTGGTATTGTTAAAGAAGAATCAAATAAAAAAAGGACAAGTTTTTCAACTGAAAGTAAGGAGCAACATTAAAACAAAACGAACAGGAACTATTACGTATATGAAGGGGGTTGTCCCCTCATCAACACTTCACTCTTTACGCTAAAGTTTTTTTTAGAACTTTTAAAAAAGCTTCATATTGTTCTAATCAAACGACGCTTGTGCTTCAGGAGTCATTCTTAAAAAATTCGGACAAAATTCAAATGTTAGCTTAAAGAGCGAGGTGTTGAGGAGGGGGCAACCCCCTTTATGTACGTATTAATTTCTGTTCGTTTTAAGTTTTAATGTTGCTCACCTTCAGTTGAAAAAACTTTTTTTTTTATTTAATGCCAGGAAATCTGGCCCCACTTTCACGGAGAAATCCCCCTCCCCACGGAATTATCCTCTAGACCAGTGGTTCTCAAACTTATTTAGACACAGTACCTCTTTTTACCCACAAAACATTTTCGGTACCCCTTCTCAGTTACCGGTACTAAGTAAGCTATAGCTAAAATATAAATAAAATTGTCAGTCCTAGAGTTAAAGGGCTGTTTTAGTTTTTTGTTGACTGGCCGCGTACCCCCCTAGAAAAATTCTGCGTATCCTCAAGGGGTGCGCGTCCCATAGTTTCAGAACCACTGCTCGAGACAATTCAATCCCGGTGAAAATTTACCCCGGACAATTGCTCTTAACAACTCCACGCGTAAGATCGAGACGGAAAAGAGAAAGCAAGACTTATAAAAAGAATTGTGTATAAGGATTCTGGCAAATTCTCCCAGTGTATAATTTCTCATGACAAGTTCACTCCCTGGAAACTTCCCTCCCCATGGAAAATTCTTCATGGAAAAAACCCACAGGAAAAAATCCCCCCCCCTACCTGAAAATGTATGCATACTTCCCAATAACAAATACTATGTGTAAACAATGGGCAAATTTTACAACTTAAAGACCTTTCCCCTGGAGCCGGGGGGGGGGGGGTCATGTTATACCCAAAGGCATAGTTAATGGGCCTTTCAACTATGATGAACAAAATGCCCATCCAAAATTTTGATCGGACGATTTTGGGAAAATAGGGACGGGGGAGGGGGGCGTAGTTGCCTTCCAATCTTTTTGCTCACTTAAAAAGGGCATTAGAACTTTTAGTTTCCGTTCGAATGAGCCCTCTCATGATGTTCTAGGACCACTGCGTTGATACGATGACCACTTAAAAAAAAAAAAAAAAAAAAAAAAAAAAAAAAAAAAAAAAAAAAAAAAAAAAAAAAAAAAAAAAAAAAAAAAAAACGCATCCGTGGTCTTCATTCTGGCAAAAAATAAAAAATTCCACAGTTTTGGAGATAGGAGCTTGAAAACCTTTACAGTATCCGTGATCTTTATTCTGGCAAAAAATACAAAATTCCACATTTTTGGAGATAGGAGCTTGAAACCTATACAGTAGGGTTTTCTGATACGCTGAATGTGATGGTGTGATTTTCATTAAGACTATGACTTTTACGGGGTGTCTCCCGCTTTTTTCGAAAATCAGGTAAATTTTCTCAGGCTCGGATCCTTTAATAAGTTAGACTAAACTTAATGAAACTTATATATTTGAAATCAGCACAATAAACCGATTCTTTTGATACATGCTCGTATATTGGTATGAAAATTCCGTTTTTAGAGTTTCTGTTACTATTTAGCCGGGACGCTTCTTGCTTACAGTTTGTTTCCACGAACTGTTTGGAAAACAAGAAGAAGTTTTTCATACAGAATGTATTTGAAGAAAAAAGTTTAGTATCAAAGTCAAATCTTTTCCTTATGCAATAATTAATGAATGAAAGTCGTGGGATATCTGGATCTAAGTTTTGTCTGCTTTTTCCTAAGAATCAAACATAAAAAATGTGTATTCTAAAGCTCTAGATGAAAGAGGGTGCAGAAAATAATTGCTAATTAGGTTGTTAGGAAGATTAGAAACGGTTTTTTCAAAAGTAGAAACCGATCACCCTTTAAAGTTATTAAGGAATTTCGCTTGGTACTAAAATATCTCACCCTCTCTACAACTTCAAGATCAGTGTTTCCCAATCGATTTTGGGCCACACCCCACCTAAGCATTTCAAAAATCTTGATTCCCCCCTCGTGTTATTTCAATTTTGTTATTCAAAATTTTGCATTTTTTTTTCGGGTCGTTATCTAAGCATATTTAATACTAATGAAAAATATTATTTGTATCAAACACCTTCTATAGTATGCAATACTATAGAAGAGGCTATTGCAATACTATCAATACTATCATTGCAATGCATGAGACTATTGCAATAGTATCATGTATCGTTTTTGCTCTGTTTAAATGCATATGAATCTGACGTCATTCACATGGAGATTGTCTTTTTTCTTTTTTCAAAATTAAGGCTCTAAAGTATGGTCAGTCAAAGGGTGCACTTCCTGCCTATGACCCACCAAAATATTGCCATGCCTCACCGGTAGTTCCTGTACACGACGTTGGGAATCATGGGTTTAGATCTTCGCTTGCTGTTTATTTAGAGTGTAAGCTTTGAAGAATTAAACTTTTCAGAATCTGAGGATTATTGCACAAAATAACAGAAACATTTTTATCCCCTGATAGTACATAATCTTCTGAAAACCAATTTGACCACATTCAAACTAAATGCCCTAATATCTGATGAAATAATAGAGCCTCGCCCCCTTCCTTTGGGAGTTGTCTGAATGCCACTGTTTTTATTTTAATTTCCGCCACAATTAAAGATTGGACCAACCAGTATCCACATTTGCTTAAACGCATTAGAAAATACCAAACTATCACACAACTGATTTCTATGTTAAAATCATTAATGTGTTCATCTTGAATTTTATTCGTCGTTTTTTAGACATACTGAATCAGTTTATCTTATAAATTATTATCAGTTTTTATGTTCTGTTTACTTAGGATAGTTCCCCCCCCCCTACAATAAGTTTCGTGTCTCAATAGTCGACGGGCCTTTACTGTGGTATGTCTGAAATGCCCCTTAAACGAAAACCCTTTTTATGTTTTTTTTTTTTTTAATATCGAAGAGATTAAGCTTTATAGTTGTTACTTGTAGGTGTGGTTCTTACCAGAATTGGTCACCAGCCTGTTAGTACTACATAAAACTGTGTCGCCATTGTACAGAGTCGTTCTTCCTGTATCTAGTATAGGACATATTTTTTCAATGGGTTGATAGTATTAATCAACTTTCGTCGTCTTTTGAAGTAGATACTCTGGAAGACCTGTCTTTACCTGGAACTACAGGTAAGCTGTATAGTAACCTTTATAAATGCCCTTGTCAATTTTGACCTCAGATTAGGACCCCTTTCTGTCACCGTTTTACGTAACAGTCGAGTCAAGTGTCGGAGGAGTTCTGATCAAATGCTAATGAAATGTCATTTGGAACGCTCTGGAAACCAAGGATGGGCTATTCCAAAATAAATTTTTGTTTGTAATTTGACAGCTTTTTTAGGTACAGACTACACCTGCCTTCCAATGTTATATTTGGTGGATTGGGATAATCATCATAAAGAGAGGTTGAAGTCGTACCTGAGACAAATAAAAGTCAGCTGTGTTCGGATCAACTCGTTTGGTCTTGCCGTTTTTACAAACGGTGGTGCAAGGAGATGAAGATCCTTTGTGGATGTAAGCGTATTAAAAATACTAATAATAATTGTGTTTCGGAGTAACACTACTGCTTTCCTGGCTTTTTTTTATGTTCGGTGATGAAACAACTTTTTTTTTTTGGATGCGCTGTAGATAGACAACTTCTTTTTTTCTTTTTTTTTTTTTTAATGCGTTGTAGATCGGTACCGGTAAGAGATAAAGTTCTAATCCTTTCTTCCATATTTAAATCATCAAAGAGAGAAGAAAAGTTTGTCTGAATCTTTTAAAACAATAATTCTCCCGCCCCCTTCCCCCCCCACACACACACACAAAATCTAGTGTGCTAAAAAGCATAAACAAGAAATAAAGCGAAGCTGTTATAATCCCGAAAGTGAGCCTCTTAATGAGGATGTAATTTTGGAACTGGGTAGAGCATAAAGTTATCTCTTTGAGACTCGAGATTCAAAAACTTCCATCTCTTGTAGACTCGCAGAAGTAATGAGAGGACACTCTATTGCTGCCTGTGAGTATTTCAAGATTTTAAAACCTGATCGAATTCTTGAATTATTTTGTTCAAAATTGTCGAAAGGTCCAATAAATGTCACTCTGGAAAAGACATGCAAGAAATTTTTTCTCAAATAGCCTGAAAGTTAAAGCTTTAAATCCCTGGTCAAGGGGAACCTAACGTAAAAACAAGTTTAGGGGCACAGTCCTTGAAGAAACGAGCCTAAGAAAGGACAAAAACTTTTTCTGGTATGCTGAAAACTTGTACTGTTTAGCCCTTAGTTCAAGTGGACCGCAATGCATAAGAAAAGAAGGCCGTAATTAAATTTTATTAATTTTTAGCCTTGATTAAATTTTTAGAGGCTAGCGGCTTCGACTTTTGTTTCGCGTTTGGAGGGGGTTTGTGTTCAGTGCTGTAAACAATGCTGTTGTTGCTGCTCCACAACTGTGATTCATCCCTCACAGTTGCTGCAACACTTAACATGGCTTTAGCACTAGAAGCCTAGTTAAATTTAGAGCATATGAAAATGTAGTGTTATTAGTTTCCTTTTTCTCGATTTTATATTACTTTTCTGCTACTCCTATTGAAGTAGTTCTAAAAAAATCTTCTAGTGTGTTAGTAGTATTAGATTCCCTTTTTGTTCACTAGGTTTGTCGTACCATATGACTAAGATGTCCAAGTCGTTTGAGGATCTTCCACTTGTGAGAAAAGCTGACATGAGAATCACAATCGGGATGGAGGTCTTTGGGTTATTGTTGAAGGAAAAGTTTATGATGTGCAAGATCTCAGGTTACAAGCCCCTTTCAATGGAGAAGAGTTTCATTGTTTTACAGGTTTGTGCAAAAACAAAGGCTTCTCTCCTTGTCTGCCAATAATTATTAATTTTGACAAAAGTTGGAATACTTTGCTGTATGGCTATCATAGGCTTCTGGAGCGCTTAAATTATAGCTGTATTAACTTCTTAAAATAAATCATTTCTGAAATTACCACAGATCTGGAAAGGTCCACTTTAAAGTTTTTCTAAATTCCTTTTTAGGAGCCAACCATAACACCCTTCAACAGAAAGAAAAGGTCAACAACGAATAAAAAAGATCCAATTACCCTCCCTCCCCTAAAAAATATTATTTTGATCAAACTTAGTATTGCTTTTGAAGTCAGAACTTGAATAAAAATGAATAATAAATAAAAATTTTGTTCTGTAAAATTAATAATACCAAATAGGTACAACCTAATGCTATTAAATGAGAAACTGAACTATTATATAACATTATATAACAAACTGAACTATTACTATTTCATAAAAACAAGATCTACAGAATGAATGTATGGTTTGTGTATTGCTTTACGCCATAGGCATACTCAGTTTTGATCCTTGGCTGGATCTGGGTCGTTTACATTTTACTGAAAACTAAATGAAATTTATTCAACACATCTTTTCATCTTTATAAAACAGTTCAACTAAATAAAAGGTAACCATATGCTGTATGTTATCACAAATAATTTTATTGTAGCCACTCTTTAAGGCTAGCGAGTGATTTGCACTTTAGAGAAAACTAAATCAGTAGCTGAAACTGAAAGTTCAAGTTTTTATACGTTTGAAAGGAATACGTTGAAAAGGAAGAAACAACTGATGAAAATGCATTGCATATTAGAGGATAAAACTTTATTGATTGTTACAAATATCCTTATAGAGATAAAAAAGTATTTCCTGGATGTTTCAGCAGTATCTAATTTTTGATGTTATAGTGATGAAGCCAAAACTAAATAACACATTTTTTTGTTTCTCTAAAGTGCAAAAAAACACTCTAGGCTCTTGGGGATGTAAAGAGTGCGAGTATTACCAGTGTTTCTGGCAATTGTGGTTGGTTTAAGTTTAGCTTCACTGTTCATTGTAATATCTATTGGTTCTAGGTTTCATTTCTCCTGTCTTATAGGTATTTGTCATTTCGGTGATGACGTCTTGTATAAAACTGATTTCTGCTCTTAAACTTGCGTCTTTACTTTCACAAAGTTATTTTTTGTTCGTTTTTAATTGATATTTTTATGTGCTTACTAATAAGATAAAACAATATTTGTTCGTGAATGCATATAAGCAAATACAAAAGACTAGCCCCTATAGGCTCTAGGGCCTGTAGGACAGGGAAAGGGGCTACAATTACTAGTTGAACTCGAAGTAAAAAAAAGAGACAAAAGCGGGAATATTAGGAAAAATAACACCAAGGGCCAAAACATGTATGACGAATGGGAAAAAATAATAAAGAAAGGAAAAAATAATATAACCCGCAATATTAAACGGATTCCTACCCGTCCTCATACATCTACGTAAATGAAATAAATATCAAGGACGAATAAATCAATTTTTAATGATTCTTTTTAATCGTGCCGAGTGAGGGACACCTTCAAGTCAATTCATGGAATTTATTCCATACAATATAACACGCACTCATAAGATTGAAAGCCGATCTTGAGGGCGGAGAAAATCAACTGAATATGTTTTAGGTTATGATGATGATTGCTAGATTGATTAAAGACAAAAGGTGGAGGGAAACTAAGGCCCTAAAATAGATCACGGTGGAACTGAGAAAAGTAAAGGATGTACTTGAAAGATATAAAATGGATTCTAGATCAAGCAAAGGCTAGATCTGACAAAGGCTGTTTGCTTTATTATAAACCTTAGAAACGGGTTTCAGGAAAATAGGAAAAATTGAAATTAGTATAATCAGAAAATCAGGAACATAATGCTGAATTAAGAAGTAACAGAGCCATTGAAAATCAACCCAGTGAAAACATGTTTAAGCTGTTTCGAGTTCTAAGCCTACTGTACATCTTCATTTCAATCAAATCAAGAAGGTTTTTAAAAGATTGGTTCTTATCAAAAAGTATACCCAGCCATCGGATATAATGATCCTCAGATTATATATAAAAAAAACCATATGCAAGTTTCAAGAATTTGGAAATCGGGTGACCGCAAGAACGAAAATTGGTACTTCTGGAGGAGGAGTATGAGCAGTTATTTCTCTTTGTGAGGATAAAGGTTACAATGGATTGTGGCATTGATAGTCCTAGAATATCATGAGAGGGCTCACTCAAACGGAAAATAATAGCTCTAGTGCCCTTTTTCAGTGACCAAAAAGATTGGTGGTCACTGCATACTTTTCGTGTGCAGCATACTTTTCGTATGCTGTTTTCAAGTAACTTGGAAAAACTTGAGCTGCATAGAATGAAATAAATTTATCGGCTTAGTCTAAAACCTACTGCTTCATTGGCACTTTACTGAAAACTATATGTGTTTTGAACAGTCTTGGAAAGTACGAATAAAATCAAACTGAATGTTTGATATATAATGGTATTAATTTTTGAAAGATCTTCAGTTCAAGATTTTATTTCTCTATAGTTTTATTTTAATTTTCGATCCTGCAATACCTGGAAAAGAAAATATTTGTAACATAATGCGTTTTCAATGAACTACCAGTGATGTAGTAGGCTTTAGACTTTTACAATTAGGGAAGGGGGCAGTGTCCAAACTCTTGTTTGTAGTGAAGCTATATTTGTCTTGAACAGTCGTGGAAAGAACTATTAAAATGAAAATGAATATTTGATCTATAATGATATTAATTGCTGAAAGCTCATCAGTTCAAAATTTAATTTTACTGTATTTTTTATGTTTATTTTCAATGTTGTAATAAGTACAAAAGAAAATATTTGTAATATAATTCGTTTTCAGTAAAGTGCCAATGATGCAGTAGGTTTTAGACTTTTACAGTGAAAGAAGGGGGCAAAACCCAAACTCTTGTTTGCAGAGATTTTTGTTCGTTTCAAGTTTGATTTGTATATTCAATTTAAGTTTCACTCGTTTTAAGATTTATTTACTCATTTATATTAGTACCTATTGTATGTTTGTTTGTTGTGATTGTTTATTTAATTTCTGTTCGTTTTGGGTTTCATTTATACTTCAATAGCAAAATATTTTTGTTGGTTTTAAGCTTGATTTGCATATTCAACTTGAGCTTTACTCGTTTTAAGATTTATTTATTCATTTATGTTAGTACCTGTTGAATGTTTTTTTGCTACGATTGTTTATTTAATTTCTGCTCGTTTGGGTTAATTTTATTCTTTAATAGTAATTTCTGGCCTTCTTGAGTTTGAGTTGTTGTAGGTTCATCTCTTGATCTAACCTCTGACTACCGGCATAGATATAGGTATTGAAGACGCGTGATTTTACACCACATGTGTTAAAAAAATCGCTGATTTCAAAAATGACCTTAAAAATTTTTTCACTCCCCTCCCCTCTCCAAAATCTGTTGTCCACCCCCGTGGACATCGGTTCCCAACGGAGTAAATCAGAGAGATAAGTCGACTATATAACACTTTTATTTCATCGAGAAAAAGAAACAGGAAATTTATTTTCCATGGTTGTTTACTGGTGAAAACAAGAAAAGCAGTTTCTGTCACCAACAAGACATAGAAACACTTTGCATTCAACACACCACCACCTCGTCTTCATTGAGCAACCAGGAAGGCGGCACCTTTTCGCGTTCTTTAGGTCGTGGTATTCGGGTAAGTGAATGGCCCCTCTAACTCTCTCAGGCGGCAATGGTCGGCGCTTTTTGAAATCACCAGCCGACGCTACTTCACAATCGTCATTTTCCTCGACATACTGCTCCGGTTTCGGCCGACAGAGAAGGTGCTCTGCAACGTGAAAACGATATAAGATGAGCTTGTTCAAGCTTGGCCTGCTATTTTCTTCATGAGCCTGCATCTCGATGAAAGCGTTTGAGCATGCAGCATCAATGAAATGATGAAGGAACCTTACGGTCCATTTTCTAGTTCTGTAAGCGAATCGGTAATAACTGATCATACGGTCAGCCATGTCCACTCCACCCATGTACTTGTTGTAGTCAGCTACAGACCTTGGGCAAGAGATTGTGATCTGCTTCCTCTGCTTTTTGTCCCATCTTTCCACTATTGTCTCTTCTTCTACTGCCCTGCAATTCGAGCCTAGTGTCACAATTCTTGTATCAAACCATTCCGTGATGGCTAGCTTGCGATCTTCTCGCACAAATGCAACGCTCGACCCTCTCCCTTTCTTCTTCATTTCTTTCTCTGGCTTCAGAGGTACGGTCTCCCTTCCAAATCTATTTCGCATGACTGTGCCAGTTGCATTTATCTGCATTTCGCACAGAAGGTCGAGTAATTTTGTCGAGTTGAAAAATCGATCAAAGTAGAGGCAAGATCCGGGTGGGAGGGTTTGAGATAGCCTGAGTACGATTCCAGCTGCAAGGCCATGGCATCGCATATTTTCAGGAAGCGTAGTAGCACCCTGATAAATCTCGAAGTCAAGTATGAGGCCTTTCGGATTAGCCAAGACAAAGTTTTTGAGGCCGACGGGATTTGGCTTATTGGGTACATACTGCCTCAACGACGTTTTGCCATAAAATGGGATCATCTGCTCATCAATTGAACAATTTTTGTCCCTCGGGAAAGAAAGGCAAACGGTACGGAAAAGGTCGATAATTGACTGAACTCTCCACAACCGATTGTTCTTCTTAATGTCGTCGGAAATTTCTTCATCTACAACAAATTTCAGATTGCCTTCTTAGAGTGAAGAAAACGGTTTTTCCAATAATTTTCTGCTATCTGGTTTACACGCGGTACTGCGCCTTCCAGTACATTTCGATTTGAGGATATTTGAGATTGCCCATCAATATTCAAAACTCCGAAAAATGTCTTTAGTTCGTCAGCAGTGACATTCAGGCTCTTGTTGAATTTTTTTTGATAGGTGTAGTTTGTGGCATATGCTGTCTCATCGAAAAAAGACTGGGGGAAAGTACTGTGCGGAAAAACTCTTCCGGTTTCCAATCAGAATGATCAGTAAAGATAACTTCATCTCTTACTGGACCCAAGTGAATCTCCAAACCTCGTGGCTTTTTCCCTCCATTTCATTATCAAATTTTGGTCGTTTCATAGGTCGCACTGCGATATCCGGAGCACGCTCGGCTAGAGGTTATGGTCATCTTCAAAAATCAGACTCACAGTTAGTTCAGATACCTTCCTCTCGTCGATGATACTTTCGTCGCCTGGAAGGAAGGCGCTGTTTCGGATGCTTCATCTTCACTTGTATCTTCAAGTCTCTATATCGTGGGGCTCAAAGAGGTCATCATCACTTTCATCTGCAGAAAAGGGATCCTCAAACATCAATAGCGTCGATGATTGCCAGGGCATCAAGACACGGTAACTACAAGAGAAAACATGGTTTTCAACTTTTGAAGGTGACCATAAGTTGAAAGTTAAAGAAAAGACATATAAAATAGGAAGTTCTTCTGTTCTGAGAGATAAGAGATAAGAGATATTTATTCAAAAAAAATCCGCTATCACAAGCCCACAAAGGGGCCGAATTCGGAGTTTGGAAGTCAACAAACAAATAAATGGTTACCCTGCAAATGCAAAGAAACAACAACGAAATAGAGAAAAACCATAATGAACATCATTAAAAGTCAATAATTAAAACTTTAAAAAGTCAATTAAAAAATTAAAAAAAAACAAAAAATTTGTCAAACTAAACTTAGAGCGAGAACATAAAATGCATTAAAAAACTGGTCAAAACTAAATTAGCACAAAACATAAAATGCATTTAAATTAAAAGGGATACTAAGAAAGTGTCAGCAATTTAAACTACAGTAAAATCAATAAAAGAGTTAAAGACAATAAAAGCTGGTCAAGAAAGGGGGGGGCGAGCAAAAAAGAGCGCAAGAACCTGGGCAGTACCATCAGCTAATAAACAAACAAAAGAGGGCAAAAAAGAAACTATTGAGGCATATTTTATACATTTTCTCTGTAATGAAGGGGATAAAAGTTCTTTCGTCATCTGGAATTACAACGCAGCGAAATGGGGGACAAAGCAGGGATGGGCTCAGAAACAGCTCGAAGCGCGCCGGTATTCTGGATGGGGAGTGACGTTTGGGGGAAAATAATTGCCGTCCGAGGGTTTGTTATGGCATTTTTGGCAAAACGGAGGCACAACGAAACCCTCCTTGCTCCAGGGTTTTCAGGACTAGCTTTTTTTAGGAGCAGAGAGTAAGGCACCTGCCTTCTTTGAAAATATTCGCAAGGCCCTTTTTTGAATGATTCGATTTTTTCCATTCTTACGCGACTCTTATCTTTCTTCCGATTCTTTGCGACTTCCGATTCTTACGATTCTGTCGACTTTATCTTTCTAACTTCAAAATGCTTGATTGAGAACCGATTTTCCACGGGGGTGGACATTGACACTTTAGTCGCACACACCATAGATGGTGTAATGGATATAGGTGAAAAAATCCCATCCCAAAATGAAGTTTTAATCTTCTAAGGAAGCTTATTTTTTTCCAGGCTCCACCTTTCATTCAAGACCAATTAGGAATGTTCTTACCTCTTGTCCTCCTGCTCTTCTTCGATTTTGAACTTTTTCCTCCATTTCTTTAGTGCAAAAACCACTCTGCCCACTACCAATAACAAGCTGAAAAAAATCACAGATGTGCAAGCCAGGTACGCTGGTTCCAAACGTTGTAGTTGTATGATGACGTTCCAACCATAACTATCCCCGCCCCCCCCCCGCTAAAAAAAATTAAACTGTATGTCTGTCACCCAGAGGGACAAGGGTAGTCAGGAGGTTAAGCTTAATATGGCCGTTACCTATCTTTAGAAAACTTCGTTTTCGGAAATTTTTAAAATAATTTTGTTCGTTTTGATTGCCAGAGTTTTTCAATATTTCCTGTTTCAAAATAATTTTTTATTCCAAAATAAATTAACAGTTTGGGCAAGAACCGATAAAATTAAACTGTATGTTGGATATATAATGATATTAATTGCTTAAAAGCTCACCAGCACAGGACTTTGTTTCACCTAGGGCCGAATTTAAAGCTTTGACGCTTCTAGGCCCAAGCGTTTTGCCGCTCGGTTTTTGCAAGATTTTCGGAGAAATTCTCAAAACTTCGGGAATATTGAAAGCCGCAGAGCCTAGTGGGCCTATTGGTAATTCTGGTCTGGTTTCACTGCAATTTTCGTTTTATTTTCAATGTTGTATTAAGCACAAAAGAGAATATTCGTAATATAATTCGTTTTAGTAAGCGCCAAATACGCAGTAGGCTTTATGCTCTTACCGTTAGGGAAACGGGCAGTAGCCATACACTTGCTTGTAGTGAAGAAGTTTTGGAAAGAGCTAATAAAATTAAACTGAATTCCATGGTTTTTGGAATAGAATATCGTTAATAATTTTTTTTTTCTTGACGTGGGGGGGGGAGGCATAGAAGGAGGGCAATCTGTCAGCTCCCGTGATCTTTGGAATAAAATTTCGGTTATAAATTTTTTTCGGGGGGGGGGGGGGGGGGTCGGGCCATGGAGGGAGGGCCAGGGGTCAGTTCCCATAAATTATCATTGATAATGTTTTGGGGAGGGAGGACTATCGGGCCATGGAAGATCAGGGGGGAGTTACCATAATTGTTGGATTAAAATATCGTTAAATAAGTTTTTTTTGGGGGGGAGAGGGGGGTTGGGCCATGCAGAGAAGGCCAGGGGTCAGGTCGCTTAAGTTTTGGAATAAAATATAGTTCATTGAGTTCTTTTAATGGGGGGTTGGCTATCTGATCTTTGAACTATTTTCAAAACCCTTGCATAAGAACCTTATTTGCCCCCTGGAAATAACATACAACACTCACCCCAGGGCTCTGGGGGTTTGTGTTGACCCTGGAGTTTTTGTTAACCAATCTTTTAACTTATTTTAACAAAACGGCTATCTCAAAAATCCGATCGGATGGATTTGAGGTAAAGAAGGCAGGAGGCGATAGTTGCCCTCCGGTCCCTTTTGACTCTTAAAAAGGGAACTAGAACTTTCAATTTCCAATAGAATGAGCCCCAGACGAAGTTATACGATCATTCCTTCCATAAAAACCTTATATGCCCCCGGGTTCTGGGGAGCTGTGTAAACTCCGGAGTTTTTACTATATGATCTTTTCTTTGGTCTATTTTGGACAAAATGAAATTCTCAAAATTTTGATTAGACGCATTTGAGGAAAAGACGGTTGGTGGGGGGGGGCATTTGCCATCAGATTACCTTTGACTCTCAAAAAGGGAACTAGAACTTAAAATTTCTAGTTATTTGAGCCCCTTCCGAAGTTTACCTCTTCCATAAGAACCTTATATGACTCCGGGCATAATTTACAATCCTTCCTCCGGGCTCGGGGGGGGGGGAGTATTATGTTGACCCCGAGGTTTTTTTTATCTGATTGTTGGACTATTTAAAAAATGGCTTTCTCCAAATTTTGATTGAACACGTTTGAGGAAAAGAGGGTGTGTGTGAGGGGGTAGATGCCCTTTTTTCACTTTTGACTCTTAAAAAGGTATCTAGAACTTTCAATTTCCAATCAAATGAGCCACCTCGGAAGTTTATGCGACTACTCCTTACATAAAAACTTTAAATTCCCCGGTGCATAACTTACAACACTTGTCCACTGGCTCTGGGGGGTTGTGTCAAACCCGGAGTTTTTGTTATGTTATCTTTAAACTATTTTGAACAAAATGGCTATCTCAAAATTTTGATCGGATGCATTTGGGGAAAAAGGCCTGGAGGGGGGGGGGCTCGTAAGCCTCCGATCGCTTTTGACTAAAGGGCACTAGAAATTCCGATTTACAGTCGAATGAGCCCCCTTTGAAGTTTATACTACCATCCTTTTCATAAAAACCTTATATGCCCCGGGGGCATAACTTACAACACTTTTGATTCCAAATCAAATGAGCAATCTCTGAAGTTTATACGAGCATCCCTTCTATAAGAACCATATATGCTCCCAGGGCATAACTTGCAACGCCTCTCCCCTGGGCCTGCGGGGGTTGTGTGGACCCCGGAGTTTTTTTCATATGATCTTTGAACTACTTTTAACAAACTGAGTATCTCAAAAATGTTTATCGGATTTATTGTGGGAAAAAGGGAGGGGGCAAGTTGCCCTCTGATCCCTTTTGACTCTTAAAAAGGGCACTAGAACTTCCGATTTTCCATCTAATGAGCCCTCTTTGAAGTTTATATGACGACCTCTTCCATATGGCCTGTACTATAGGCAACGCTATAGAGTGTCCTCTGATAAAGTATCCATAAAGATTATTTTTAATTAACTGTCTTATGCCACTCTCGCTCATTTTGTAGACTTCTTAATCGTTCCGATCAAAATGGCTAACTTGAAATTCTGATCGATGAGAACTTCGGGCGTTGAATAAGTGTTGTGTTATCTATTGCGGTGACTTTGTTGACCAACCGACTGCATTTATTGTGGCCAACACTTTAGTCCTCTCCCTCTTTCGTCGGCGATTCTAAATTTTGTTACACGATGACAAATAATCAACAAATTTTCTAAGTCTCTAGTATTCTTCCTTACTAATCTAAATCTTACAAATTCCAAGATCAAACATGAGATCTTTTGATGTTATTATTCTTTTTGGTGTTACGAACGAGTTCTAGCGAAAAGGGTGTTTAACTGGAGCATAGTTTCTTGGCTGTAGAGATAAGAAATATCCATAAAAATATCACACTAACTAGAAGCTAGAACAAAACAGAGAGTACGGAGATATATCCTTTTGCTCCATTTATGACGAACTTTTAGAAGCTGAGTCTCCGTATATTTTAACGCTACACAATCACATTTTTTTTTTTTCAAAAAGGTCAAGTAGACCAGTGCTGAATAGGAGATTAGCTAAGTCAAAAGCCTTGGGAAAGAATTCATTTGCAATTGAATGTTTAAATTAATTGCTTTTGAGCCTATTAAATACATTAACTCTTTTGCTTTTCGCTCTTTTAGTTTCCCTACTTTTATTTATTTTATTTTTAATTTCAAGCTTTAGCTTTTACTACGCCTACTTTTAAAAACAAAGAAATGAATATAAGACGACAAACGGGTCTATGGCCATTAAATGAAAGTGAAGAGAAAACAACAAAAATCCAACGAATATTTCACCCCTATATAACAAGGCGTCTTCAGCGTAAAAAAAGAAACTAGAAACTAAAATATACATATATATAACTAAAATAGATTAAAAATATAATATACAATTACTTACATTTAAAATTTGCAGCTACCTTCATCAAACCACGAAAGTAACTGGATTAAAGATTTTAAAATAACAAATGAACTAGATATATTATTGCGACATAATTTTATGCAAAGTTTTTGATGCTGCTATTCTTTTAGGTTTTTTACTTGAACTAATCGCTTGGACATTTTGCAATACTTTATTTTTGAATATGGGTTCATTTTTTAAAATAATATCATAAATATGATCAATATTTATATTACGAGTATATTTATTAATTGATAAACCTGCAATTTTTTTTATTATTTCTAATGCTTCAAGAGCCCAATGAGTGGAACTATTATCATTGGAAATGGCTTCTGCTTGCTCGAACTGCACAAAATGGTCCGGATTGTAAAAGATACGTTCTGCCAAAGCCGAAATGAAACTTTCTGGAGGTTTTGTAAATTTTAGAGCATTATCTGTTGTATTCTGGTGCTCAACAAAACGCACCAAACATTGTTGGTGCGTTCGACCGACGTAAAACTTACCGCAAGAGCAAGGAGTGCTGTACACTCCACTTGCCAAACTATTACGTGTTACATCCTTTCCAGGATTTAGAAAGCTGCTCAATGGTCTGATTGATTTAAAACAAGTTGACATATTATGTCTCAATAAAGTCCGTTTAATTTTCTCCCCAAGAATTGGTTATGTAAGGTCACCTTACATTCGGCTTTAGATCTTTTATATGCCTACTTTTTATCGACAAATTTCAATTCTTCAATTGTTTGATTACTTTTACGATTTTTGCTTGTTTGGTATTAAAAACTATGTTTAAGCCAAATATAAACCAGGCCAATAATTTCTTTGTGTTTCCATTGATGCCTGTTTCTTCCGTAGCTATTGATTAGTTTAAGACCTTTTCCAAACTTGCTAAAAGTTTCCTCATTTTTT
The DNA here is from genome assembly GCA_027921565.1 of Artemia sinica. NCBI lineage: Eukaryota > Metazoa > Arthropoda > Branchiopoda > Anostraca > Artemiidae > Artemia > Artemia sinica. The sequence goes on along the minus strand of CM051260.1, from coordinate 36,730,933 downwards.
GCTCTTTTATTGTTTATTTGACTAACCCTCTAGGCCCTGTCCTATTTCTTTTCTTGTTTTCTTACGTTTAAGACGATGACACATTCAATTTAAATGCAGAAATAAAAGATAGGCTGATACAATCCTTCTTCCAGTAGAGATACTATAGCTTATTTAATTACTTTTATGTTGTTTTTTTGTGTATTAGTATCATTTTATAGTTATTTTTAGTTTTTATGATTTTTTATTCATTTTCATAGGGACAGGATGTTGGTAAAGTATTTAGCAGCCCTGAACAGGCAGCTGCAGCGCGTCCTTTGCTTCAGTCTCTCTGTGTTGGTACTTATCTAGACGAAGAAGCTGACAATGCTGATCTTAACGTAAGCTTCGTTCTATTGCTCGGGTACATGGTTAGAAATTACCTTTGTCTATTGGGGGGGGGGGGGTAAATGAACAAAACAGTCAAGAGCAGGTAAATTATTTTAAATTAAAGAAATACTTGAACAGAAAAATATTAGGAAAATTTTCTTTTTCTTTTTGGTTCATCCCGATGCTGACCTCTCCACACATTTATCTGAAATCCTGTCATGACTATGTTTAAGTATAAATCCAGTCAGAATAAAAAAAAATAATAATAATAATAGAAATAAATATGAGCCAAAATTATTACAGAATATTTATTCGATTGCACAGTTGTCAAAGATCAGCACAAAATTTATCATCTACTAAAGTGAAATAACGTTTTTTTTTTTTGTCAAAAATACAACAAACAAGAAAATAAAAAGCGATGGATATTAGGACATCATTGTCAAAGGTCAGCGTATATTCCTTGCTAAAGAGGTTTTGAGTTAGATATACTATATAAAATGTAATATGTTGTTAGCTTCAATAGTTTTAAGCTAATTCAAGCATGTCAATATGCTCAAAAAGAAAAGGAAACTACAGAGAATGGTGACAATGAACATATGGTGACAACTGCTACTTAAGGTCGTCACATTTAATAGATATTTTAAGCAGTAAAATTGTAGGTTATATTATCGAAAGAAATTATGGCACCGTTCCCTTGTCGAGGTGAAATTTTCTTTAAATAATCGTTGGCACTTCTTCTCGTTAGTTTAATATAGTATTTATTTGTAAATTGCTTTGGTAGGGATAAAAAGTGTATATGACTATTAGAGCTGCTGTATTAATTGACATTGTCTACAGAAATGGGCCTCTTGTATTTATTGTTTGTTTCATCCTTGTTCAAAATACTGAGCATTTACTTCTTTCAATCTTGTTCCTTTACATAGCAAGTTGAAACTGTAATTGCTCAAAGCAATTTTTTGTTTCTAATTAAACAAGTTCTTTCATGCATTTAACGACCAGGATCGTAACGGTCAAAATGTCTTTAAAATCGGCCTGACGAATCCTCCACTTTCTGAAAAAATCTAAAAATCGTGGGATTGAATTTATATATTTTTTTTGTTCTCATAAATGAGATCCAAAATCCCTGATATACATCCTTCCATAAAGATTTAGACTGTGTTGCCTATGAATGCTCCTATACAAAGATTGACTCAAAATTCCTTGTTTCAAATTAAACTGATTGTTGATCCTCCTGTCATTTCACTAAAGTTCAGGTGTCGCAATTTTTTTGACAAGAGGTTCCTCTTGATCCCATTATAGTTTTACTCTTAGTAATAATAACATACCATTTTGACTCCAAATTAGAGTGATCAGATCGGACTCTCCAGTGAATTGTTCATAGACTTGGAATATACATTGGCTTTGTTCCTGGGTCTTCATTCAAGAACCATGGCTGTAATTAAGAGGGAAGGAACAAGAAAAGAACCGGTATCCAGTGCTCTTGAGCGTAGATTTCTAAGTGGTGGCCTCTATGTAAGTACTTCGATTATTACCTATGTCTTCAAGTCGAGGGTTCAGGTAAATAGTGTAGGTGATTACTAAGAGTCGAACTATATGAATCCAGGTTGTCAAAAGGGCGAATTTGTAATATCTTAGGAATGGCTTAGGGTATGGAGTTGTGACTTATAGGCCATGTTGAGGAAAATGTTGAACTAATTTAAACGGCACTATGTGAATTCAGATGGCTAGAAGGATGCTCCTGCAATATCTCAGGAACGGATAAGGGTAATAAATTAACATTTTTAGGACATGTTGAAGGGGATGTTCAATTGAATCAAAAGAAACTATGTGCATCCAAGGTTGTCAAAAAGGTGTATTTGAGATATATCAGGAAGAGCTGAGAGAGTTTAAGTTGAAACCTTTCAGGGCATGTAGAAAGGGGTGTTCGATTAATATTTGTCTATATTCAAGGTTGTAACGGGATGATGGTGAGAAGAGACTCAGTCCTGCAGATACCCAAAGATTATGCGTATTTTCAATCCATTTATTTGAATAATATTCGACTTTTTTATCCATCCAAAGTTTTTATTCTATCGTCATTCTGTTACAAAATTTTGTGCAAAATAAGTAGCAAGCCAAAATCTTGATTTTTAAGAAGAAATACTGAAAAAAGCTTTACAAATACCTTTTTATTAACCAATAAAAAAAAAAAAAAAACAATGTCAACTAAAAAACGAACAGAAATTGTGTTAAAAGAACTTTCTCATAAAAGAAGTTTTTTCAAAGAAAAGTAAAGAGCTAAATTAAGTTAAAAACAAGCAGAAATAAAGTCAAATAGTAATTCAGGGGTAAAATGAATGTAAATCACCTATCATTAAATAAATGAAACCCAAAACGAACGGAAATTACCACAAACAGGAGTTGGGCTAACGGTCCCTATGCCTGCTAAAGACCAGAACGTCATTTGTTCTTTCCTTAAAATAAAACAACATTTAGATTTTTTTTTTATAACGTTAAGAACCAAAACTGCTGAGACTTTCAGGAAGAAACATCAATATATATTAAACTGTCAATCTACATTTCAATAGTTCTTTCCAATAATCTTCCGGCAATTATTGTGATTTTCTTTTTTCTTTTGTTGTTCTTGATGTTTAGGCAAATAAAACACATAGCTCGAGATCAAAATTGTTTCGGTAAAATGTAAATAATGTTTGGTGTTTAGAAGACACAGGGGACGTTTGCCCTTCTCCTACTTGTTGGTGGTGTCTGTTTGATTTATTTGTTGGTAGTAATTAATGTTTATTTAAGGCTTTAATTACTTTTTGACTTGATTTCTACTCTCTTAGGCTTAATGCAGGTCTTTACTTTTCTTTGAAAAATTTTTCCCCGTGGAATTTTTTTTAAATTTAATCGAGCATAAAGCGACATTTAAAATATGATTAAAGAAGGAAACCGTAGTTTACTGGTTTTACGCATTGCTTTCTGACTCATAAGATCGTTGCAATAGATCACTTTTTGTCATTTTCTACATTTGAAAGTCACTGAGTTCACTTTCGTTACAAGTTTATCCCGAATGCCCCTTAATTATAAAATACAAATTTAAATGATAATTTGAATAAGAAATGCCCAAAAAATCTGGAAAATTTAGGATTTAAAGTTGGGGGTGGGTTGGACACTGACTCCTTTTTACGTCCCTGGTTTTAATTAGTTCGAAAAAAACACACTCTTTTCCACCTGTCTTTTTCCTTTTTACCAAGCTTTGTAACGATTAACTTCTAGTTTTATTTTTATCCGTCCAAACCCTAAACGAACTTTACTTTGAAAGTTGGCCTAAAGATTATATGGAATTAAAGGAGCTCTCTTTTGGCTCGTTAGGAATGCTACAGTCCCCAATATGACTAATTCTAGTTTCAATGGTTGTCGAGCGAAACGTTTGTAAAATATTACTTGGAAAATTTATGAACTGAAAAAAGAAGAATTTTGCTTTTAAAGCTTTTTTCCATTTTAGCTTCTGTCAGGAAAATTTACGAATAATCACGATTTTTTTTTTTCGAAAAATTCGGACAGAACAAAGACTTACTAAAGTAAACTAGTTTTATGTTGCCTGGTCAACGTGAAGTGTTGGACCAATCTTCGATTGAATTCGCCGGAAAAAAAGAGTTGCAGGAGTAGGACTTTGGCTTGGTTTCTTCGTCATAGATGATTAAACAATGTCAATCACTCGAAGCTTTTAAAATAATACGTGGTTAAAAAAAAAAAATATATTATTCAAGAAACATCATGACATGTTGCTCAGATATGGTCTCAAAGTATGTTGCTTCTGCTCAAAACCAGCTTTTTTCTTTATTTTCTAACACCCAATCGCTGTTGCTACTTATAAAAATTGTGTTATGTACGCACGCTATTGCTAGACTGCCTTTTCCCCAAACATAAAATCAAACCAAATTAGTGTTGTGTTGTTTCTAAATATACTCCACTCCATCAAGACTACCCTAGAAAACACTTTACTAAAAATTTCCAAACTATGTCATTGCCTTGCATTATTGTTATTATTTATAATCATTATGTATTCACTTTTATGAAGAAAATTTTCCTCCCTCCTCATGTATTAGACATGAATCAACGGTAGAACAATGCAAAATTCCCTGTGTATTACTTCAATACTTCACTTTTATTTAACTATTTTCGGCTTTTACCGCCATCCACCGGTGAGCAACCAGCAGGACAGATCCAACATAGAAAAATTTTTCTCAAATGGCCGAAAAGAAGAAGAATAACGTATTAAATCCAATAACACACATGTTTTATGTATCAAGCATGCCCTATCTGACTTATTGGCTGAACACTAACTTTTGTTTTTAAAAAAGTTAGTTTTTTGCTGTTTGATTTATACTATTTGAAATTAAAAAAAAAGTAATGCAAGATGCTCTTTAACTAATGATATTCGTTATTGAACTTGGCAAAATCAAGACTGTATCAGACCTAAAAATGGATCCAAAATATCGGTATATCGATTCTCGAAAGTAGAGGTATTTGTATATTAATATATCTATCAATCAAAATATCGGCAACTCTAGTTTTGATTTGATAGCTGTCTTTTGTTATTGAATAAACAAGAAGAATTTTTTTTATACTCTGATCGGCAGACAGACCCGTGCCTGGTAATGGATGTGAATGACAGTGAAACTGGTGGGAAAAATGAACAAAACTTGGAGGGAAGATTTTAGCTCTATATATTATTTATTTAATATTCTATGTCTGATATTAGGTATTTTTATATCAGATTTCGCTCTCTGTTACTTTAAATGAAGTCAAGGCTCAAATACTGTATTAGGACAGTTTTCTGTATGTGGTCCTTTATTTTGCAGCGATTTATACCTACTAATCCTGATAGTGAGAAGAGTGACTCTCCAATGGCATTTTCCGCGTCTGCAATTGCCACACCTTTATCTGAAGTTAGTGACGGTGCCAATCACCCATCTATTTGCAGCAACGATAAGCTGGGTGAGCCAGATGATGCTGTATTTGAGTTTCTCAGGGCTTTGATGGAGGGAGATACAAATGTGAGTCTATTCAGTCATATTTTATAACGAACAAGGATTCTCTAAAAATTTCCTATCTAAGTAAGATTTAGAACAAAATAATACAACAATAGAACAATGTGGAGAATATTTGGTATAGTATTCTCAAATTGGCCGAAATTTTAGTGAAACCTTGCTTCATTTTTTTTTTTTTTTAGCATAATTAAAAAAAAAAACAAAATCAAAAATTTAAACTTTGTTTATTTCTTTAATTTGTGTTTTTTTTTTCAACATGTATATGGTTGTTATAGATTATATATGATATATAGTATAATTATATATATATGATATAGATATTAGATAGATATATATAGATATAGATACTATATATATATAGATATATAATATCTATAGATATACTATATATATCTAATCTATATATATATCTATCGATCTCTATATATATATATAGCTATAATATATATATATATATATATATATAGTTGTACGGATTTCCGCGTCTGCAATTGCGCACACCTGTATCTGAAGTTAGTGACGGTGCCAATCACGCCATCTAATTTGCAGCAAACGATAAAGCTAGGAGGAGCCAGAGGATGCTGCATTTGCGTTGTCTCAGGCTTTGATGGAGGGAGAAGATACAAAATGGCAGTCTATTCAAGTACATATTTTTTGTTTTTATAACGAAGAAGGATTCTCTTAAAATTTTCCTATCTAAGTAAGATTTAGAACAAAATAATACAACAATAGAACAATGTGGAGAATCATTTGGTATAGTATTCTCAAATTGGCCGAAATTTTAGTGAAACCTTTGCTTCATTTTTTTTTTTTTTTTTTAGAATAATTAAAAAAAAAAAAATCAAAAATTTAAACTTGTTTATTTCTTTATTTGTGTTTTTTTTTCAACATGTATATTGTTGTTTATAATATATATAATATATATATATATATATATATATGATATATATATATATATATATATATATATATATAATATATATATATATATATATATATATATATATATATATATATATATATATATATATATTATATATAATATAATATATATATATATTATTATTCTATATATATATATTATATAAATATATCTAATATATATATATATATATTATATATATATATATATATATATATATATATATATATATGGTACGGGCTAAAAGGAATCCTTAACATGCTATAATCGTCAAGCATTTCGTGGTTTTCCGGCCTGCGCTAAGAGGAATATGGTAGTAGTAGAGGTAAAGGTAGTCGTAAATGGGAAAAGGTAGTCGATCCTCTCTTAGTCTGGTACGGTATATAGAATATACATTGTCTGGGAAAGCCATAACAGGTTTATTCTCCCACGTTTTCTATGGGGACTAAACCTGAAAACTTTCCAAAAATAAAAATTAGTTTTTAAGCCTAATATGAAAATTTTCTTTAGGGCGTAGGAGTCTGTAGTACTAAAACATTTCTAGCTACGTCATTCTACATCTATTGCATCTTAAGAATCCGTCTGATCGTGCCGTGGATGTACTTTCATGGTAATAAATTGTGTAAGTAAATACGAAACTGGAAAATCTTTTAGTTACTTGTAAATTGTTTCTTCGCCACTGCGACTCATCAGAGTAGTACATAGAAAATGCAGCGTCCATTAGTTCTATAAAGCTCTATAAACTAAGCAAAATGGGATATAGCCTATATTTACTAGGGGCATGGGTATCTCTTATTTATGGCGTGAAAAAAACTCTTGACTTCTAATATTAGTGTCAAACCGAACTTTCAAGGAAATTTTGGATTCAACTGTTAGCAGCCGAGTTTTTAGGTTGACTAAACTTAGACTGAACCTTGTGTCTGAGTGCAAATGAACCAAACTTGTTGTCAAGTTTTACAAGTCGAGTTAAATTGAACGTTTTTCTTGTAAGAGGAGATTTGAACCGTACTGGATTCGTCTGGAGTATTGTGTATGCAATTCAATCGCAATGAAAATGAGGAAACTGGAAACGTCAAGGAAACTCAATGACTCATAAAATGTATTTATGTGTGGAGAGTAAAAGGAAAATCTATTGCATTTTCTGGGGAAGTGTGAAGAGTTAAGGGTCTTGAGAAAGGAATTTTTTGAGTGGATAAGGGGGACGAGCCTTGGGTGAAAAAAATTACTTGGAAATGGGTGTTTTATTAGTATTAAGAATCTGGCGCGGTTTATTGGTGTGGGTATAACCCGTCGTAAGGGTGTTATGTGTTGACTTTATTTGTTTGTATTAGTGTTTTTGAATGGTTCTCTGCGCTTTAATCGTTTTGGTCAAAGTTTAAATGAATCGCTTAATTGTATTTGTATGTCGTTAATTTTATTTATTTTTTTTTTTTTTTTGTTCTTTTGGCCATGGCCCTGTGGTTCTGTTTTGTGTTAAACATACTAGTATACTACTATATATACTATGCTCACTCAATTTTTACTTCCTTCCCTTTCTAGAACATGAAAGTCAAATCTCTTCTGAACATGATGGAACTTCACTTCGACCTCCAATGACTTTGGGTTTGATCATCCGATTGAAGAAACTGGTCGAATACTCTTTGCAACCCTGTTAAAACATTTAGATTTAGGTCATGAAGCAATGGATGTTGCATCTTCCAAAGATCTCTCGCCATCTATGCTTGAACTAGGAAAGAAGATTAGTCAAACCAAATGGAGATTGATTCGGCAAAGGCAGGATCAAGATAAATCGTATAAAGAAATTTGTTCCGTCATCATTGAAAAGTGCAGGTTAGAAACTTTTGCTCAGATATTTCCATATTGTTTGCAGTGTAAAAAACTGGTCAGGTTAGTGAGACCGATTGAAGATATGTTTCTTATGTGAGTGCCTATATCCGCTTTACGACAGACTTACTTGTTTTATTTTTTTTTTTAAACGTGTCTACAACGCTAAGGAAAGAATGGATTATTAAAGGAATATAATGTACATCTACATTAAGAAAACAAGGAGAATGTTTAAACAGGTCTAAATAGTTTTTGGTCGACAAAATAGCCAGAAACTTCTTGAAAAAGGCGTAAAACTTCAATATTCTTTTCTTTATTTTCTTTGCCGTTTCTTGCTGAAAAAGCATGACATCAAAGCAGGCTAGAAACAGTAGGGTTCAATATCTGCCTTGTTTTAACGGCAGATATTGCATACTAATCGCTATTTCATTGAAACTATGCTATCCATTTGGTAAATTGGGTTCTAGGCGTTACCCTCCCCCCCCCCCCTCGGCAATTACCTCTGAAAATTCCTTCCGGAAAATATCCGCCGCGGAAAATACCCCCCCCCCCCCGGAAAATACCCCCGTGGAAAAAAAGGCTTTCCAAATTTGAGAATTTTATTTGAGTTTTTTTTTTCGTAGGGGAAGGAATTTTCGTACTTGTCTATTATGTGCCACTCGCTCAAGTTTACGTTATGTAAAATTCGAAAACACACCAGTATTTTGTTTACTTCTTCGTCACTTTAGAAATTAATTTGGGCTATAGATTTGCATATTAGGGGGGGGGGGGGTAAATTATAGTAGGTCTGTATGCAAAATGTGTTTGGTACAATTATTCTGCATATTAGATTGATAGGTAAAGAAGTGTATTTTAAAGCCAAATATACGGTCATGAACATAGTAAAATAACATAAATGAAAGGCACAAATAACATAAACTTTGATCAGCGATCATCATAAAACACTTAAGGAAACACTACATTAACCTATTAATAGTACTTACTACTTGGGAAATGGTCATTGAAAAAAAGAAACACTTAACACTTGGAAAAAAAACTGAAACGAAACATTACATTTACTTCATACTTTTTTTTTATTATTTTTTTTTTTATTTTTTTTTTTTTTTTAGTTAACAAAATTTCCAGATACCTCACTATTCTTCTGTAAGGCTGTATGTTTGGCTTTAAAATACACTTCTCTATCTATCTATCTAATATACAGAATACTTGTACCAAACACATTTTGCATGCAGATCCGCTATACTTTACTCCCCCCCTCCTAAAATGCAAATCTATAGCCCAAATTTATTTCTAAAGTAACAAAGAAACTAACGAAAAAATTGGTGAGCTCTCGAATTTTACACAGCGTAAACTTGAGGGAGTGGCGTATAATATACAAGTACCATAGTTCCTCCCCCCTACGGAAAAAAATAAAAAATAAAACTCAAACCAGGAGGGGGTATTTACCGAATAAAAGATCCAAAGCCAAATTGGCCTGCCATGGCAGAAAACACAACAAAAATATAAATACAACAAACGGGTCTATGGCCAGTAAATGAAAACGAAGAAAAAACAAAAACGAATATTTTGCACGTATCTAACAAGGCGTCTTCAGCGTAAACAAAAAAAAAAACAACAAAAACTAAAATAGACTCACCTAAAAATATAATATGCAATTGCTTAACATTTACAATTTGAAGCTACCTTCGGGAAACCACCTCGCAAAAGTAAATGGATTAAGCATTTTAAAATAACATATGAACAAGGAATAAGTTATTGTGACATAAAAATTTATGCAAAGCTCTTGATGCTGCTATTCGCTTAGGTTTATTATTTGAACTAACCCCTGGGACATTTTGCAATACTGTATTTTATTTTTAAATATGGGTTCATTTTTTAAAATATTGTCATAAATAGGATTAATATTTATATTCCCAGTATGTCTATTAATTGATAAACCTGCAAAAATATGTTTTTTTTTTATTTCTAATGCTTCAAGAGCCCATTGCGTGAAACCTTTATCATTGGAAATGGCTGTTGCCTCCTCGAACTGCAGAAAATGGTCAAACATGGAAAAATATTTTTGTCAAACAAATTTAGGGAATCCAATCCATGTTCCCAAAAGCATAAGAAATCGTCCATAAACCTACCCCAGAAACAAGGAGACAGACGAAAACACTGAATAGCGGACATTTCTATCGAATCCAAAAATAAATATGCCAGGATTGGGCTTTAAGGAGCGCCCATAGCTAAACCGAAGACCTGTTGATAAAATTCTCCTCTAAAACCTAAATAAAAGGAATACTTGTTTACCAACGAGACCAATTTCATAATGATTTCGGCGTCCTGGCTTGCCAACGTTACATCTTCTATCAGTTCAAAATGTTTTTGTGTTTTATTTTTCAATATGAATTCACATTTTTTAACATCACAATTTGTGTCCATAGATACAGCATCAACTGAATTTCTCAAATAAGATCTTAGAGTCCCCAAAAGCGGACGAAATGCTGTTGACAACCATTTTCCTAATTTAGAAACCGGTGAATGAATAGCTGATACAATAGGGCGAAGAGCTATAAAAACAAGATAGGCTACCCTTTTTAGATATTTTATTAATAAAGAGTGATAATGGCTTACTTTTTTCAGTCTATAGAAAACCAACTCATAATTACAGGTATTTAAATTTTCTTTCGTCGCGCCCATTTTCAGTAAAAAAAGGAACAGTCATATCATTGGTTGATAGAGTTTTTAAAATTTGTTCCCCGGGGTATATTGATAGCGAACTATTTTATTTCAGATATTATTTTTCAACGGGTATCCTGTAAAATTTGTAAATGAAATAATACAGAAAAGGCAGATTAAGCATGAAAAAGGTAATAAAAACGAAGGTTCTCAACTTTTGGATCCTACAATTTCCAATAGATATATTTCATTACCTTACATACCAATTCTTGGGGAGAAAATCTTGTTTTAAATTAATCAGACTATTGAGTAACTTTCTAAATTCTGGAAAAGATATAACACGTAATATTTTGTCAAGTGGAGTTTATAGCATCCCTTGGTCTTGCGGGAAATTTCACATCGGTCGAACACGCCAGCAATTTGTGGAACGATTTACTGAGCACCAGAATTCAATAGATGATGCTCTAAAAATCTACAAAACCTCCAGAAAGTTTCATTTCAGCCTTAGCAGAACATATATTTTTTAACTCCAACCATTTTGTGCAGTTCGAGGAGGCAACAGCCATTTCCAATGATAAAGGTTTCACGCAATAGGCTCTTGAAGCATTAGAAATTTAAAACACATATTTTTGAAGGTTTATCAATTAATAGAGACACTGGGAATGTGAATATTGACCCTAATATGATACTATTTTAAAAAAATGAACCCATATTTAAAAATAAAAATAAAGTACTGCAAAATGTCCCAGGGGCTAGTTCAAATAATAAACCTAAGCAAATAGCAGCATCAAAAGCTTGCATAAATTTGTGTCGCAATAACTTATTCCTTGTTCATATGTTATTTTAAAATGCTTAATCCAGTTACTGTTTCACGAAGGTAGGTTCAAATTGTAAATGTTAATCAATTGTATATTATATTTTTAGGTGAGTCTATTTTAGTTTTATGCATATTTTTTAGTTTTAGTTTATTTTTTTCTATACGCTGGAGACGCCTTGTTAGATATGGGCTAAATATTCGTTTTTGTTTTTTCTTCGTTTTCATTTACTGGCCATAGACCCGGTTTGTCGTATCTGTATTTTTTGGTATTTACCACGGTGGTCTTTTCCGCGGGGGGGGGGGGTATTTTCTGCCGGGGGAGGGGTAGGGTAATGCCGGCCACCGGTAAATTGATATACTCAGTCTAATGAAAAGTTTCTTGGTACCTCTGACTCACGAAATGCCGTTTCAATAAACTAGGTTTTTTCACGTAGGGATAAGTGATAATAATAATAATAAGGACAGATATGGAATTGTTATCTGCCCGAAAGTGGGAATGAAATACCCTAATGATTGGAATGTAGAGCGGACGTACAATAATAGCAGTTAGGTACATACTACCTTATTGCAACTCTCCTTTTTTCAATTATTTCAATGATGTGTTGAATTCTCTTTCGTCGCTTAAAAATTATCATTATGTATGTCTCTAACTGTACTATTTTAACCAGCAACGAATGGAGATTTACAGACAGAAAAGCAGTGGATTTTGAAATTATAATATCTCATAGATTTTATCTAGCTTGCTTTATTTTTTTACAAGAATAATGGACACGACAATGTGTTTTATTGAAAATATCAGTTGAAGAACTCTGGCAAATTTATGACAAGGATGATCAGTTTACGAAAGGATAGAGTTGTTCAGGTGTTGCGAGATGGTTTTAGGTCTCCAATCTATCATAAGCTCCTTCCGCCACTCTCTATTTCTGGAAGAAACCACTGCTTGCGTGACTTCATAGTTGTATTATGGTGGACTTTTCACAAGTTTGGCTAACAAATCCACGTCTGCTAACTGTGCTGCAAGGTGACCTTGAGGTGTTCACACCCTTCGAAGGAATTATAGTGTAGTAAATGACACAGCAATGTGCTTTGAGTCGAAGGTAATAGGATTTAGATTGCTTGCGCAGGACATTGACTCTTGTTGATGGAAGAGCTACGCCAAGTTCGAAAACCATGTAGTGACCAAGATTGGCCTGGGCTTGCACAAAGCTTCCAATCAGCTAGATGTCCTTTCGACTTCTTGCTGTCCAGTTCTAAGCCGGTTTAAGTTCTTTTTGTAAATTGAGAAGAAGTTATTAGTCCCTGACCTGCCCTGACGGGACCCATTGCTTTTCAACTGGTGAATTCAGACGCTTTGATCTAGACTTGATAGGGTTTTCAGAAACTAATCTTCCAGAGTTAGAAAGTAGAAAGAATAGGATACATGGTCACGGGGTAGGGCTCATGGTGAAATAAGAAAGCGTCTATGTCTTTCTTAGGTGGAAAAGGTATTAACAATAGAATTCTAGTTGCTCAATTTATAACTAAAAAGTGAAGGTATCAGTCTTAGTGGTATATCCCCTGTAGAACCGACTGGTTAAGAAAATAATTACTGAGATGGAATTTATACAATTACAAGAACAAATACATAAAATCATCCGTAAAAACGTGGTATTTTTATTGGGGTATGCTAATCCCCAGGCCGGTACAAACAGGGATCGATGCTTAGGTAAATTTCGAGTAGGGAAGAAAAAACGCAAGGGTAATTGACTGCAGAGATTTTGTAGGTACAGTAACCTAGTTATAACCATCACGGAATTAGGGCAGAAAAAGGCCATCAATGTAATATTGTTCTCACATGATGACAAGACGGCTAACTTTATATATTGCATTCCTGTAAATGGAAAACTAGTAGGACTGATGCGGGACATTACGGTATGTATTAATGCCATAATTGATTTAAAAGTAAAGAATACCTTCTGGCAGTGTCGTAATTTAATTTAAAGCTGTAATTTTAGAAGGGTAATTACTTACCGGATAGTTATGACGCTAATAGGCTCCAGAATAAGAATTTAAGAGGAAACTTCCAAGAACAGTTGAATTTGAATCTGGAGAGTTTAGAATTTGGCAGTTTATAAGATAAGTGATATTATCTTAAGAACATAGTTTTTCAAGTAGCGAAAGGTATCCTAGGAAGGAGAGTTCGAAATGCAACAAGGAGTATCTGTTATACGCTTTAAGGTTTACTCCTAGGGCGAGGTAAACACTCGTCAGGAGATCGGTACCTGCGCAACGCAGACCTTTTTTCAGCATGCGAAAAAGTTTTTGAAGTTTAACTTTAAGGTTTGATAGAAGAAAAAGTGTAAAATTTAGCAGAATTCTGAAAAAGTAGCTCTTTACTGAAAACTATGCTTTCTTGTCTTTTTTAGAGAGTTCAAATCGTTTCGTAAAAGTTATTAATTTCGTGGCCGGTAAAAGACTATTGAGAGCTTTTTGAATTATTTTTTTTAGTTTTTGCAGGCCACTTAAGAGTTTCCTGGTCCGTTTTGTCGGTTTTGTGTTTTCAGCAAAGTGCTAGTTTTCAGAATTACTACAAATATAGGGAAATATCGCGAGCTAGTTTATCTGAAACAGTTGTTCAAAATATGTTGCATAAACAGCAACACTACTTTTTGTTCGTTTTAGGTTTAAAGTTCACTCTTTACTAATTAGAAAAACTTTACTTTTGAAATTAAAATTTAAAGAACAATAATACTTTATAATATTTAAAAAGTGTGCAAACAATTATGAATTAGTTATCATATTTACTTTGTTGTTAAAAGTGTTTGGGAAATTTGTGAAAGACAATTGAGGTAATTTCTTGGGAAATTATTGTCCTAATGTTAAATTAACATTTAGAAACCCTGCTCAAACTGAGCAAGCAGTAGCAGCAGTTGGATTATTTGTCACAGTTTATTATAGGATTCTTTTTCTAAAACTTCGAAGTACAGGTACTCAGTGGATTTTACAAACTCAAGACTGGAGGAAACAATTTTCCAAGTTGACATACATCCAATTGGATGATCCCCTATCCAATTGGTTCTTATTCGAAAGTATAATTTCCCAAGGTTCTCTTTTAGGGCCTCTATTATCTTCAACTTACGTTAATAATCTTCTTACGTGCTTAAACAATTTGTATGTATTGCTATTCTATTTTTTGACGATTTTGTATTAAATGCCGATGCAACATCTCAAGCTAATCTTCATAATGCTATCATAATTGCTAGTGCATTGATGTCGAAACACTAAAAACGTGTATTCTTAGGGGAATTTTCTGCGGAGGGGGGGGGGGGGGGTCCTTCGGACTAATTTGGATGGGAAATCCACTATCATGTCCTTCTGTATGTGGTGACAAGCGTATACTCTGTTGATGTGGTAACACGGATTTGCTAGATGTTTGCCAGAGATATTGTCAACGGATTGTTTTGGGTACCCGACTATCTCAACAGTAAATTCTACGAAAAATATGATTCAATCCCGCTTTCTAGGGCTATAATGGTAGAAAGTTTTAGATGGCTAGGACATGGTACGCGAATGAAGGATGACAGATTGCCAAAAATAGTAACTTGCCCCGAATGCTGTGGGAGTATGTCGTAAGGAAAGATTTAAAGGTAATGGAAACTTCTTGGGAGAGTGTAAAGTGGGAGGCTTTGAATAGATTAGGATGGAGGAGGAGCGTGCATAGCTGTTTTGGCCTCAGATGGCTTGGGCCGCAGTGATTAGTAGAAGTATTAAAAACGAAAAGATATAGATTGCAAGAACAAGAATGGTAATGATAACAGCACTGGAATTTCTCTGAAACACATACTTATCTTTGCTTTTCAAAATAAAAAATTTAAGGCTTGAAAATGAAAATGTGTGGTTCATGTTTTATTATATCGCTGGAGAGTGAAAATAAGGTTTTATGGTTTTTGAAGGAAAATCGACATGAGGACTTCCATTTTTATAAACACAAACTTCCAGTTTTGCAACTTTCTATAGACATAAGGAACAGAATGGAAATGGTAGTTATTTTAAGACAATACACCATTGGATATCGATTCTACCATTGGATGATCGTGGTCAGCATTTTAAACATTTTATCAATTAATATCGGAGTTAAAGTACCCTAAAGTCAAATATTTTCAGTGTTGAGGATCGGAAGCTTAAATTAAAATGTTTACACAATCAGAAGCTCTTTCCAACCAGTAAAAAATCTGATTGTTCACTTTTTTAAGAGGTGGAATCATTTTTCACTTTCAAAGAACTTAGTGAATTTGTTTTTTTGTTCCATTTCATCATTGAACACATTATTGTATGGGGAAAACTCGAACCGACTGCCATGCATTCTTCTTCAGGTGAAATTGTCATGCACCCTTTTTTTATTTGAATTATTTGTTGAATAAGTAGGTTTAATACTGAATCAGATATTCAGAAAGCAAATTCATTTAGAAGCTGACTTAAAATCTCCTAAACCGCAGTCTAAATTCTCAAAGAAAGAGTTAGGACAGATGCGAACATTTTCTCTACCAAATGACTGCCACAATTGAACACGATGAACACCGTGTGCATTCTATCCCGGACTGCCACTGGTAATTTAATTTTGTAAAGCTTATTGATTGAGTTTGGTTTTCTGAATCACGATTTTGCAAAATGGTATGGGTGATTCAATATAATAGAACGTACGCTTTGGATTTTTCAGGTTTTTGTTTTATGAAGTACGACCAGCGACTGATCCTTTAGTAAAATCCTACATGGTGATCCCTTTGCGAAGTATGAGCTAAAGTTTAAGAGATCGTTCGGCAAGGATGTCAAGAAAAAAGACTGCTCAATCAATGCCTGTGAAACCAGAAGATCTTTTAAATTCGAGTATCCAGGTAAAAGAAAATCAGAATGGCTCCAGCTTCATTATAAGGCTTATTTTTGTTTTGATTCTGTACCTTTTGTGCATTGAATGGTGACAAATACCGATAGTTAAGTTCTTGATAATTACTTTGAATATAACAATGACGTATATTTTTTCTCTTGATAGACCAATTTCTGCATTTGTCTGCTTGGATCTGTAGTGAGTTAAGAATATAGTGTACTAATTTCCGTCGCGTAATATATTATTCAGTTCTTAGAGTGGCTAGAGGTATAATGACCTCTTTGAAAAGGTCTTCATATTTTGATTTCGATTTTCTCAAAGTTGATCTTTTGTAGATACGGTGGTTTGCTGCCAAGGGAAGATCTAGAATAGCTACGTTCTATTCTTAGCTACGCCGTTGAGAAGCTAGTATTTGTTTTACCTCATTCAAGTAAAATAATTCGTAATTGAAATATTTTAATTGGTAATGTTTTTAAAAGGGAAGATCGTCATCTTGGTTCTCAATGAAAGCTGATACTGTAGGCTAATAAAAATAAAAGATGAATATGAGAATTGCAATAGTAAAACATAATTGCAGCAAAATTAAATCGTAGCCAACGATGCGTAAGCTAAATACATAAACAAATGGAAAGTGATGCCTATTAGAATAAAGATCTTTACACACAAAAAAAGATCAGTCGATAAAAAAAAAAAAAAAGCAAGAGACAGGACAGAAAAAGCAGAGAATGACATCCCTACTAGATTATAATTCAATCACAAAACTAAAACTATTATAAATCTATTATTCACAAGTACCCATATCCTCATAAATAATGATTATTATCAAGACGCACCTTTTCATTGGAGAATGATTGTTTAAATTAGGGGTTATTTCACCCAAATGATTTTATTTTCACCATAAATATATGTTTTTTTTCGAGGGGGGGGGGGTTGTTTTAAAGGTTTTAGTTTGGGTCCACGTTCATAAAAAATTTCTATTCCTGAAAAATTGAGGGTTGGAGGGGATATTGGCCCAGGAGCTTCTATTTTGGGCTCTTCTCATGAAAACTGATAGTACGTTATGAAAGATTTCAACAGGATTTAACATGTCAAAGCGTGATTTTTTTTTCTTTTTTTTTATCACAAAATCAAACATCAAAGATTTTCAATATTAAGATCAAAGGACCCGAAGTGTCAAAGGCTCTTTGCCCTTTCTGCTGGAACCCCATCGCCATTCTTGTTTACGGTATTTAAGGTCTTTGAGGCTGATTGAAAATAGGAAACTAATTGTGCAGCGCAAATGCTAAAATCAAAATAAGTTTGATTCATATACCACAAATGGTGATTTCTTTTTTTTCTTCGAGCAGTGCTCTTCAGGTAATTTGAACGTGCATCAATGGAGGGCCCTAAGTAAGGTTCTTTGGCCCATCTTTCTTCAACATCCCCAGTCTCTCGTACACAATATGCATACCGTATATCTTTCTACTGACTATATATAAGAGGCTAAAACTGAAATTTAGGCGTTCAAAATCAAAACGCATCAAGTATGCATTTGAGAAGAGCCACACTCCTTCAAACACCCTCTTTCTCATTTTGCACGTACAGGCATGTCTTACATTTTTCAACTCAAGGTTATTCAGAGATTAATCCTTTTATTTAATGCGTCTACACTTCTTCGTAAAAAAAAAAATAATAAATAATAAAAAACAAAAAAAAATCTGAGACTAATATCGTAACCTAGAAGTATATAATCATATATTTGACGAATGGAGCTTGATTTCCATTGAAGGGCCCTTGGGCCTTTATTCCTCCAATACCACCTGTCTTTGACCCCGGCTTTATTTGTGAAGAAATATTGTACCTCTTTGGATTCATGATTGTTCTAAAATTATTTGAGGAATGGTCCTAAATGATCGAGTTTTAAATCATTAACAGTGCATTGAGATGTCCCATGTGACTCTCATTAAAAAACAGAAAAAAACGCAAGTTTGTTTTTAAAGAACTGTATTATATTGCAGCTGAAGTTGGTATATACTATATTATGTTAACATATGCTAACACTATGTCAATTCAAAGCGAATGTAAATTAAGAAAATAAATTTCATGAAAAGTAAAGGCTGAATTCAAAATTTAAACGACCTGCAATTTACTTTTATGAAACGAACCTTTAAATGAAGAGAAATCAAAATAGTATTGAAGCTAAACATCGAGCTTTGAAGGTGCTGCTGCGCCGTAAACACTCGAAATACTAAAGTGTCATATGAACTTTACTGTAAACGAATATTTTTTTTTAGGTTCAATTTTATTTTTTTCTTTTAAAGTTACAAATTGAATACTGCTCGAAGTTACGGGGATTATTTTTTCTTATAGTAGTATATTTGTAACTATAAATTCAGTTTTCTTACTCTAATGTGTAATACATTTCATAAATACTTTCTTCCTTTAAATCCACTCCTTTCAAATATCTGGAAAATTCCTCGGCTAATAAACTCCAGTTTAATCTACTTAATACTCTAGCTTCTCGGGGGAGGTGAGGGGGTAAAAACTCCAACAGCACACCTACGCGGGGTAAACTTTATTGGTATAAAATATTTCTTATAATTCATTTAGTTATATTATTTTGAAAAGACCTTATTTTTGTCATTGTTTTCTTATTTTTAAATCAAATCCTTTCAAATGTGTAGACAAAACAATTCGCTAGACCTAACTTTCTGTTTGAGCAATTTATTTGGTTTCAAGTATAGCTCGAACGATACTCTAGTCTCTTGGGGTGACTTAGAGGGTTTAATGGGCTACAACCGTCTTTATTCGTTGCAGTTCATAATCGTTTTTGTCGGGCGTCATTGTTCCTTTTATTATGTTTGTTTTAATTTTTTTTTTTCTATGTTTATTCGTTTTAGGTTTCAGATAAATGATTTCAATTAGTTTTACTCGTTGCTTGGTTTTATTGGAAAGACTTAGATTTCTAAAATTTGATTTCTTTTTTAAAACGAAGGTTTTGTTTTGGTCGTATTCACATTTGTTTTTCTTTATTTCGATTTCTTTTATAAAATGTACGGTTTATTTGTCTAATTTAGTGTCCTTGCTCTAGGGAAATCATCTATCTTATCACCACTGAAGGCGCTCGTTTTTACCTTTCAACCGTTTTTTTTATTATTATTATTTTTTTTAAGGCTGTCTTGGAATTTAAATCTGATACCATTCGCGATTCAAGGCTACCTGGTATTATTATTGAGCGTTGGAAGGGTGTTTGGGCTGTTCTTCGATTTTTCCGGCTTATAAAAAGGCATTAGAACTTACAGCTTGAGATCGAATTGATCTTGCCTTACTTTGGGTTGCCATCCTTTCTGTTTGACAACCCATTGAAAAACACAATTTCAAGGGAGACAAATCGTTCTTAACTAAGTTTTTGTTGCCTATAATAGTACTGTTTCTTCTAGATTTTCTATTTTTCAGGGAAGAAATTTTCATTGTGCATATATCTATGGCAGTTGCTCAATTGTTTTATAATTATATTTTTATTAGAGTGAAAGCTGTTTTCCTTTTATTGACGACGGCTTAGACAGTCATTTATCAGAACTCAGCGATCGAGATGCCATTGACACAAAAGACGAAGATAAGGATGCATCTTCGTCTGATCACCTAGATCTAGTCCCGATAGAGGATGGCAATGAAGCTGAAAGTCAACCTCTAGCTGATACGGCTGTAGTCACCATACTCCCATCCACTAAGACCAACATAGATCTGGATTCAGACCTGATGACTGAAATCGTGGATTTTGCCATTTGTGATGACATTAATGCGATCGATGTTAAATCTGCTTTGCGTAGTCAGGTATGTACTATATTCAAGTACGTTTATAATGACGTTTCCCTTATCTTTTACCGTTCTTACTTCCGTCCGCAAGTGGACGTCGTTAAATAGATTACTGTTCTTCATGTTTTCTTCCATCATGTCTCATTGGACGAGACTAGAAGGTATTTTTCTTTATAAATTTGAAATGTTTTCTTCCTTGAAAAGACATATGATCGCTACTAAAAAAGAAAAATAACTGACACCAATATGTTTTTGTAGGAATTTCTAGTTGCACGGCTTATATTTAAAATGTACAGCATATAAACTAGAAAGAATACAAAACCATTGCGCGTCAGGTCGATGCTTAAGGATTGGAGAACTCTCAGGCAAATAAAAAGCAAGTCGTTGTCTATATGAGTAATGGCCAATGCTGTTGTAGCTCTAGCAAGAAGTTAATGGCGGTAGTGCAAATGAGAGTGTATGTTAGATAGTTCTAGGTCGTTTTAACCCCCCCCCAGGGATTACCCCCCCCCCCCGTGGAAAATACCCCCCCCCCACGGAAAATACCCCCCCCCCATTGGAAAATAAGGCTTTCCAAATTTAAGAATTTTATTTGAGTTATTTCTAATTTTATTTCTTTCTAATTTCTAATCTAATTTTATTTCCAAATTTATTTCTTAAGTAACGAAAAAACTAGTGTGTTCTCGAATTTTAGTACCAAAGTTCGTTCCCCCTACGGAAATTAAAAAAAAACTCAAATAAAATTTTCAAATTTGAAAAAGCCTTATTTACCACGGGAGGGTATATACCGGGGAGGTATTTTCCGCGAGGGGGGAGGGGGTTGGTATTTTTCCGGGAGGGGGGGTTAAACGCCGGCCCCATGTTGGATATATTTTGATATTCTGCGTAATTTTCAATGCGAGGAGTTGTTATACAGCAAGGCAACCAGATTGTTTTATTAGGTTCGAAATGGTAGTTCAGTGTTTCCTTGATTATTTATGTATTCCCATATAATTTGAAGTGACATTTTTTGGCTTGGAATAGAAATAAAACTTCAGTTAACCAAAAAGAGGAATTAGCTGTCATGTCGCTTCCATGACGGCACTTATGCCCGGTAAATCCTTTGTCCTAGATGTGGTCCTTCTTGAATTATCTGAACAGGGATAAGTCCAAGTCTCTATATGAGATAACAATCGGATAGCACGGCCTAGTATTGTCTATACCTGTGGTTCCAAACCGATTTTGGTCCATGCCCCACCTAGGCATTTCTAAAATCCTGATACCCCTCTCGTGATATTTATATATTATTATTCAAAATTTAGGTGTATTCACCTGAAGGAAGTTTGAAAGGCCATTACCTTGGTATCTTTGTATCTTGGAATATGTTTTACTTGGTAGAAGGTACACTACATTTTATGCAATGTATAACGTCAATGCAATTCTATCATGTATCTTTTTCGCTCTTTAAATGCATTTGAATATGACGTCGTTCAACATGAAAAGTTTTTTTTTTCAAAATTGAGACTCTAAATTATAGTCAGCAGAAGGGTGCACGTCCTACCCATAACCTACCAAAATATTGCCATGCCCCACTGGTGGAGCCTGCGCCCCACTTTGGGAATCACAGGTCTATAAACCATAGTCATTTAGGAGTACGTAGGTATTTGGCCTGCGCACTCCTACTTTGTTTTTTTTTTTAATTTTCCTCTTGATTTCAGAATGAACTTAAATATAAATCGTTAAAACGAAGAATTTAATAAAATAAAGAAGAAGTTGAAACCAATTCAGGCCACAATGGGATATATTGACATAAAACCTAGCTACACCAGAAATATTGCTAGTTGCCTTCAATGAGTTTTCTTATTTGGCTATTTTACTTATAGTCGGAAGATACCAAAGTTCGTCAGGCTGGCTATGATCTTATGCTGGATCTTTTTAACTTTGATTGTCCTCTAAGTATACTCTATCATTTGTTGGTTGGCTGGCTAGATTGTTTTCAATCATCATCAAACGATTGGTAAGTCTTATTTTTTTTTTTTTCTGTGTTGTATTTATGTTTAATACTACATAAAGCTGAGCTACGTGTCATTCCTAATAATTTTTTTCCATACTACCTGGTTTCTTACTATTCAGACGAGAATAATAGATGGCGGGACTTTATATGGAAACAAAAATTCATATGCCAAACGAGTGGCATTCTCGAGCCGAATTGGGAAGGGTTTTCTATGTAAAATGACACGCAACAATAGGATAAAAATCGGATCTTATTGTTGGTATATGCAAAGGCCCAGCAAAGGCTTCTTAAAAATTTAATTTCAGTGTTATACTTTTTATTTCACTTAAATTCATGTTTGACGGCTTTCAATTCTTTTCTTTTAATTCCCAGAAATCTCTTTTTATAATTAACTGAGATTTTTCATGGAAAGAAAAGTGAGATTCAAAAATTTGTATTTTGACAATCATCCATTTTTGCATTCTTTTACTGGCTCAAAACCTGACATAGCCTAACAATAACATGGCAGTTTTTTTTTTTTTTTTTTTTTTTTTTTTTTTTTTTTTTTTTTTACTGAAATTTTTCTGAGTACATAAATCACCCTATTTTAAGATTATTCTTAAATTGAAGCCTTTTTTAAGACATATTAGGCTGATACGGAAAGAATTGCTGTTAGTTTCGTAGTTTTTGGTTTTATAATTTATAAATTGGAATTATCCAGTGTCCTTTTTCCAATTTGTTTTTACGAGAAAATTTTGGCGATACAGGAATGTATGAACAGTTCGTAGTATATATATCCCTCCTGTAAAGGTAGAAATCAAGACAAAACTTTATCGTTCGAACCTTTTTAAATTTGATCAAAGCTTTTTTTTTAATTTTTCTGCAGTTTCTAAATTAGATATCAGAATTTACCGACATATATAAAAAAACATGCGTCATTTTGATAAATGAAAAAAAAGAATTCTCATGGTCTTGTGACGAGTTCAAATTAGCTCGTATGAGATGTGAAGCCAACAAAGAGTGAATATAGAAATGAAACGTAATGGTTTAGTAGACAAATAACAAAAAATCTTACTAGCAACAAGTGTGACTCTGCTTCCCGTCAAACAGCCTGAAAGGTTGTTGTGCCAAATGCTCTTTGCTTAGAACTTAATATGCTAAAGTGAACTTAAATTTAAAGTTCACTTTAGCAAATTGATTTTCTACTAATTTTAACATCACTTATATAAAAGGAAGAAAAGTTAAATTAAATGAATTACTTGTTAGACTGCCAACACTAAATTGACCTTTACGAATTTTCGAATACCAAAAAAAAAGAATAAATATTCGAATGTTGAAAAAACAAAACTTAGTGTCGTGCAGGTTCGAAAGTTATTGGACTAAATTTTATTGGATTTGTGCAGTGTTTCGTCACCATATCAGAGTTGCCCAGAACTTTTACAAAATGAAAAATGTGGCTCCTTGGATGTGATGTATTAACGTTTTATTTTACTGTATAGCCTTTCCTCATTTCTTTATGTTTTTCGTTATATGTTCCAGATGTTTAGTCTACTTTTTCTTTTTTCCATCAAACGAAGCTTTCAGGCGTGAAGCTTAAATTATTGGGCCCTTTTTACTGTATTTTTTGTAGTTTTAGAAATTTTATCTGTTATTTATAAATCTGTATATTTAAATTTTGTTCTAAACCCCTAAACACCAACTTTGGTAGCAATCAAGTGCAAATTTAAAATATAGACTAAATACTTTTTTTTTATTTGAACTTGATTTGATTACAATATTAGCCTCAGATTTATAATCAGCCAGCTAAGAGATCTTAAATATCAATTTTGGTCAAATTAAACATCATTTGAGAAAAATGAACTGAGGAAAATACACTCACTGTGTGTTTTATTTAGGACAGTCATGCTGCAATCTTAATGACTAATAATATTAAAATTAATTTTAAAAGACCTAATCCTAATAACCTCTGAATAATAATGGGTCGGTAGAGGGGACACTTGTCTTCACGTTTGAGATCGAAAGGGCGGGGTCGAGGGCCCTTGAATTGTCAGAAGTATGTAGTTGATGCTTTTTTTTTCATTCACGTAAAACATTTAAATTCAATGTTTGTAAATTCAGATATGTTGTCAGGGAATCGAAATACTTTTAGAAATTTTATATGTGAGATTTAAGGGGCTTGGGATTGTTAGGGGTGGTTCAGACCCAAGACCCAATGCCTTTTTTGCCTTTTTTTTTTAATGTACATCTCACTTGTTATGATTTTAGACCTTTATATTCGAGATATAGCCTCAGGTTTGTACTCAGCAGGCTCAGGAACTTTTAAGTAGTGTTTTGGTGAAAGAAACGAAATGGAGGTGAGTTGGTGGGGCATGGGCCTAAGGTCTTCATTTGAGCCATTCAATCATTAAGATCGAAAATCTTAGTATAATGATGCAAAAAAGACATAAAAAGGATAAAAAGGACTTTGTATAACAATGAGGAAAGGACAGTTATCTTATCCAGTGGTTTTACCTCCATCTGTTTTAAATGAGAAAGAAGGGGGGCCCTTGTATTAGACACATTGTTCTTATTTATATCAATGCTGTTGCGTTGACTATGCTTTTAATTTTGCGCAGGCTCTCCTTTATTGGTTTTATAAATAGCATTTGGTTGTTTCCATTGGGCAGTGATTTTGGCATGATATATTTACTAATTTAATATTTAAACATGTCTCTAACATAAAAGATCACGATATAACCTAATAAATCTTTTCTTCACGTTTAAACCGTTTTTTACAGATAAAGTGTTATGCCTTGTTATTCTAATACATTTTAAATTTTACTGATGAATTGCTCTAGCGAGTACCCATTTTGACATTTATTTGAAGTTGTATTGTCATTTCGCATAATCCATTGCTGTCGGTATTGATAGTATCTTTCATAAACGATTTAATGCAGTGCATGTTTATCATTGTAAAGATTCAGTTTGCTATAGCATGTAAAAGCGGCTTGTTCTTCATCCCAATTCCAAAAGAAATAATTTGCCAAATAAATTAATTTCTAAGGGGGCAGTAATAACTGATAATAAGGTCATAATGGATGAATTTTGCTCTTACTTTGCATCCATAGGGAAATCAATTTCTGAAGATATTTTGATTAGTGCTTCTTCTACCAGTGAATTTCAAAAAATACATTAGTCCTTCATCAGTAAATACATGGAATACTTGCTTGGCTATTGTTGAATTGGGTTCAATATAAGATATCTTTGAATATTTTAACTCGGGTAAAACCTGGATAATTCCTCAATATTTTTCAAGTGAATTGCTCCCTGAATGTACTAAAGATGTTGAACTGGCTTCCCCACAAGATAAAGCTGCCCTTGTATCTTCAGCTGGCCTTCTTCGTGAGTGGGCTCTGGAGAGAATGACCTCCGTGTGTCACGAAGCAGAAATTCATATTAATGGAAAAGGACACAGTAAAAGCATAATTGTTCAAGAAAACGGATCTTTCTTTCAGTTTCCCCAATTCAGGTGAGTTCGCTAATGTAATATACATAACTTGAACCTCCCATTTGGTTATTTTTTCAATTTGTTCGGCATATTCTCAACCCTGTCCTCGTTTTATCGCTTTATTCCACACTGTGTGTGTCCAGGTTATGAAATAGCATATCTACAATGTTTCAAAATTAGCTTGCCAGATGCAGTTTAAACTTTCAAGTACTGTCTGGGGAAGAGTGGGGTAAGCGGATGCCGAATCTTGGATTGGGAGAGGGGAAAAAGGCTAAATTTTTTTGTCCCTAGTCCATCTAAATGTTTTTACACAATAAGCTGGTAAAATAAATAGAAAGCCACTGTGTGTCGTCAGATTCTCAAAATGGCGTATCTGCAATTGTTTAGGAACGGATTGGGGTATTAAGTTGAAACTTACAGGGAGAGTCATGGGAGGGGTTATCAAGGGGGTGTTTAGCTATTGACATGGGAGGGGAGGGGGGGTGTAGACCTAATTCAACAAACACAATATGTATCAAATTTATTAAAATACCATTTCCTGTTCAAATAGAGTATATCTTTGGAACGGATTGGGGTATTAAGTTGAGACTTTAGTGATAGATATGGGGGGGGGGGGGGTGTCAATTGGATGTTCAACCATGACTGGGGGGGGGAGAGGGTAGACCTAAATCAAAAACTATGTGCGTCCAGGTTATCTAAATACGATGTTTTATCTGTAGCATTCGTAAGGTTCTATGTTCTATTACTGGTCACAAGTAATGTTCTATCACTCGTTTAAGAAGAAGACTAGTGTTGATCATCTGGATTAAAAACTGAAGACATGATCAGGAGATAAATTAATACCCCTACCTCTTTTTGCCCCATTGAGAAAAAATGGCTAGAACCACACTAGACTCACTAAGTTGGTCGATAGAACCAGTTTAATATTATCTCCTTTTGTTTTTTGTTAAAAATTTATTCAAAGTACAGTTAAAATTCTCAGAAAACATTTTATCTGTTTCGTTCCCACCAGGTAATAGATGTTTTGTAAATTTTATACCTCTTACTAATAATAATTCATGATATTTTCCGTGATTCAAGGCTTACGAGGATTACTACGACTAACAATTGGCTGTAGCACAGAACCACCTGAGTCCAACACAGCTATGGACGCTCCATTTGCATTTCAATCTATTTAAAGCCTCCCTCTGAAAGACCCTTATAAGAAGTTTCCATTTTCCTTAAATCTTTCCTTGCGACATCCTCCCACCCCAGTTGAATACGACGTGCTTACGAGGATTAATCCCCTTTTATCGTTTTTCAAATACTCCATACCAGAAGATAGCCTACCTTAACATACCACTGGCCCATTTTATCCGAAAAAGAAGAAAATTATTTAAAAAAAAAGCCCAGTGCATTTCAATCAATCTAACTTCATAGTTGGCAAACATTTTAAATCAGTAAAAGAGTAATTTGACTTCTGAATGGTTCATGCACTCGAAAAAACCCTAATACAGTCGGGAGGCTACTTACAACCTATCTAATTGGTTCTTCAACAGCTCAAATAGTTCTGCAATGAATGAACATTGACTATATGAGAATTGGGCAACTTTAATAGTTCCAAAGTAAAAATTTACCTACGATTACTAATTCCGCCGTCAGACTTTCAAACACGATATCCACATATGCCCTAAGATAACTTTTTACACTAGCTTGTAAACCTAAGCATGTATTGTTAAAGTTTTTAAGACTGTAGCATGCTATTTATTACCGTATATCATGTTGTTCATTAGTTTTTCAATGAAGAAGGCTCAATTTCCCGTACCAGTCTGACAAGTAAGAGTCGTTCCACTGCGTAAGGGTGAAAACAAGCAAGAAAATATTAATTGGGTATCAATATCTCTATTCTTTTCCTGATTTAGTAGTAAAATTGTTTTGGGTGGTAATTCTCATTGGTATGGGAGTAATTATGAACATGAAAATTACATTATATGTATAGAAAGTTAAGAGTCAATCAAGTGCTTTGGCTTAACCTTAAATCCAGATACCGAGCCACTTGTGATTTATTAGACTTCAACGAAGCCTCATCACTGGCTCCAAAGTACTGCAGCAGAGGTGACGTCTTCTCATGCGATAGCTAAGGATGCCTGCAATATCCTCAGATTCAGGTCACAAATATTAGATAAATTTAACTGGTTTTGTTTCTGAGCGTTCCTTTAGAACCAGTTGCACTACAATGGGTGTTGACAAAGCTACTCTACTCACCTGAAGCGTTAAAACAAAGTCGATGTTTTCCTATTGAGGAGTTAACGAATATTTGGCCATACTCACCTTATGGTTCTACTTACTTATTAAAGTTTGCCAATTAGGCTTGTAAGTGTTTCTCCAGAGGTAGTTACAGTGTACAGAATGTCGAGGAAGCCTCTCTGCTCGTCCTAAATCACTGGAAAACGGTTAGGTACTTCCGTATAGGAACCAGACGACTAACCGTTTTATGCGAAAACACCTCAATCTCCGTAAGAAATTAATACGATACCCTATGAGTGCCCATGTAAAGTTTGTAAGGTTGCAACCTTCAAATTGTAACTTAATTATTTCCCTATTCTTTTTTTTCGACTTAGGGTCCTTTTGCGTCCTTATCCATAGACCTTTAGCTTTTGTATGTTGCTAGTCTATGTTTTGAAAAACTGTTTTTGAAGACTAAGAACTCTTAGAGCTACTAATTCAAAATAGGATAGAAAAGTTTTATCGTTGTAGAACTGGCTGCATGGTAAAAGTTGTTACTCATTTCTTGTAACTCGTTCGCCCATTGAAGGATATTCGAAGATTAAATATGTTAAAGGAAAAACCTAATGTTCAGGTGCAGCCCTCACCGACCAGGCAAAGGTAAGGTAAAGAATACGGCATTGGACCTTACAGTCCCTACCCGCGGTGCTGATCTCCGTTTCATGGCCCTTCAGCCAGGAAGCGCAATAGGGGGTTAGGGGCCAGCCATCCTGTGCTTTCACACATTCGTCGTTTTTACCTTTCCCAGGTTTCTCCTAGTACCCATTTAGAGCTGGCTCGACTCTAGCTGAGCTTACCGTCACGCTACTGACCCCCGTTCCAAACCAAATAACCAGCGACACCAGGACTCGAACCCCTATCCTCACGGACAAAGGATTTCAAGTCTAGCGTGGAAACCCAGCAGGAAAACTTGAAAGTTGACTTTTCTTGAGTTTCCGAAATTAAACGGCTAGGTGGTAAGTATAAGTGGAAATGACTCTAATTCTAGCTTCTAAACAAATAGAATATATATTTTCTCCTTGTTGTGCTGCCAAAATTAGTACAATTGATTAGTATATCTTCTAAGGAAGTGTATTCTAATGAATACCTACTTGACATGTTTTTCACAAATTTTAGATCTTATCCAGCTGAGGTTCGAATTTTTGTTTTGTCAAGAAATTATCCACGCATTGTTTTATTTCTCTGAGACAAAAAAAAATGTAGGCCTGTAGCATACTTAGCGCGGCAGCAGCCTTTATTGTAAGGTTTTTTAAGAAATGGGCTTGTCGCTACGGATTTTTTCCCATTGGTATTTTTTTTTCTGTTTATCTTGTTTTAACTGTTGTTTTATAAATTTTAGAGTAGCGAAATTTATCTTGTGTAAAATTGAACATTTTGTGTGTTGCCAGAGTCCATGTTAGTTTTTTTGTATTTTTCTTTCTAGGATGTTATTGCTTTTGATGAATATGTCTGCTGGTCTCATGACGCACCAAGAACTAACATTAACCTTGGCCTCTGGGATTTCTGGTGTTATGGAATCGCTTCTCCGTCTTGGCGGTTCGTTTTCTATTTCTTTCTTTCTTCTGAGAAGGTTGTTAAAAAATCTACTGCTAGGGAAGAAAACTTATGGGAAAAGATGAAGTATGATAATGGATTAAGATCAAAGAATTGTATCAGTAATAACTTTCAGAAATCCTGCTTGAAAAATGTGGTGTGGGACCAAAGTGACCAATATCACAGATCATTCTAACTAAAAAGATTAACGTCATAATTTTCTGGCCAAAAAAGAAACCAACAAATTCTTCTGTCACTTCATATTCTTGTTTGTTGTTCCCAGTTCAATATGTTTAAATTTAATTGAAGAATTGATTCGTTCAGAGACCATTTTTGATAGTCCATTTAAGGAACAATAGTGAAAATTCGAAAAGACTCTTCGCTGTTTTTATTTAACGCAGCAACATTTTGACGGGGAAAAAATGCCATAATTTGTGGGAGATTATCAAGTATGAAGAACGTCTAGTGTATTGAAGAATAAACTTAGTCAAATTAACTTGCAAAAAATTGCTTTGTATTTGATGACAAATAGCTTTTTGACGTTGTTTGGTTTCACGTTTGATCCTTATTTTCAGGGTATTTTCGAAGTTAAGTGTCAATCAAGTGCTTTCACCTCAAACCCTCAACAAACGTAATCAGAGGGGCTTTATCAATTTTGTTCTGAAAAATTCAATCAACTAACTTAAAATATACATTTTGTTAAGTTCAATGAGAACTCCGACTTGGTATTTAAGTTATCAGGATATCATCTATTATGCCAGGCTTAAGAAAGGATTCGAATTTCGTAGCACGTATTTCCTAGCATTGTTAGATGACTAATTTATTATTACTGAGGTAATAAAAAATTGGCTGTCTCAATAGTTTTAGTATTTATTTTCTATCCTGCGTTCTAATTTTATTTATTATTTTTATATTATTCTTTATTGTTAATTTTTCCTCTTCTATGTCAAGAGAATCGGTAAGAAATAATCCTTGTAAATGTCTAATTTATAGTTTACTTCGATGAAAGATAGTCTATTGTTCTAAAATGGCGAAAAACTGTGGATTCATGCTATTAACTTATGCCTTAAGGTTAGAAATCAATCCCTTTTGTAACAATGGCCGATTAATTGGACAAATTTGAAAACCTTGATCTCATGTCTCATGATCTATTCTCCTGATTTTGGGCTAAAGCCTAATGTTGCAATTATTTCAATATATATTTGACTTTTATCTTGAGAGCCAGTGAAATTCAATTTTTGTAGCATTATGTGGTTCTGAAGAACCAGGTAAAATATTAAAAAGCATCTGCTTTACGAAGGGAAAATCATATTATTGTAATGTTGGTCATCCGTGATAAATAACTATTTGTTGTTGTTTTTTTTTATTAACTTTGATTGTTTCCCCCTCCCTGTGCCGAAATTATGCGCCACGAATCACGTATTTTTTATCAAACTCATTAAAAAAAAAGAAGATGAAATGGGTGTGCTCCCAAAAATCTTGAGATTAATCTTGTTAAATTTTTTTCACCTAAGTGCTCAGAACTTTCACTGTGAAAAATGTGTTTCTTCGCCTGTATTTGAATTATAATATGTGAGTTAAAAAAATTGTCATGTACCAAACAGTGGGTCGTATGTTTACAGAAAGAAGAAGTGTTATAGCGCTTATTCAGCGACAGTAAGTTGTAACTTGTGAGTAAATGTTAACAAGTAAACACAAAATATAGCTCAAATTAAATCTTAAAAAGATAAAGGCAAAAAAGAAGTAACATATTAACAGTATTTGACACCAGAAATCTAAAATAAATAACTAGACAACAAGTTAGTGGTGACACAATTAAGGCTATTTTAGGTTTGAAATTTAATGTATACGAAATCACAAAATATTTACGCAAGAA
This sequence comes from Artemia sinica, assembly GCA_027921565.1. Lineage (NCBI taxonomy): Eukaryota > Metazoa > Arthropoda > Branchiopoda > Anostraca > Artemiidae > Artemia > Artemia sinica. The sequence continues at coordinate 36,699,536 of CM051260.1, read as the reverse complement.
AAAGTACTACAGAGCAAGTTGAGTTACACAAAAATCGTAAAATCTTAGCTGATTTTAACATAAAAAAGTGTAATATTGTTTAAAGCTAAAAAAAGGGTATTCATAGCAAAAAAAAGCTAAGTGTCAAACGCATTCAACAGCCGAAAACTAAAATACTAGCAAGGAAAATTAGTTACTGACACAGCTTTCGGTTTTGTAGCTTCGGAACCCACAGACTTGACACCAGCACCAAGTGTATCAGGAGGACCCGATGCTGTCCTGGCAATTTATGATTGTGACTTAAATCGTAGTAGACCTGACTCCCTTCCATTATCCGGTCCTGAACTAGCAGCGCGACTCAAAGTTGGAACGAAAGTCGTCCGTGGAGTTGACTGGAAATGGGGTGAGCAAGATGGAACTCCTCCTGGCGAAGGTCGGGTGATCGGGGAAGTTGGAGATGATGGATGGGTTCGCGTTCAATGGGATGCTGGAGGAACCAATTCATACAGAATGGGAAAAGAGGGGAAATACGACCTAAAACTGGCAGAACCACCAACACCAGACGATGTATTATCCGCCACTGAGTCTGTTATCGACGAGCGTAAGTATTTTTGCTACTTCTATGTTTTTCTTACTTTGGCTCTAATTTAATTTTCCGCTGACAAAGCCCCTTTTCAGAGCAACCGCCTTTTTAATGATAAATTCGCTACTCTTGTGAAAAGTTTACTTTAAGTAGCATTTAGTCTGCTTTAGCTGTAACTTCCACCACAACTTACATACGTGTAGTTTATAATTGTTACAATAAAACATAATTTTTTTTATTTTATTTTAGAAACTATGTAAGCAAGTGTTTTTAGTTCTGTAAATAGTCCATCAGATTATCTATTCCTTTTAAATATTTTACTGTATTTAGCTGGTTGACATTATGACAAAATGAAGACAACAGTTTTATATCTCCTTTTTCGCCACAATTGACACTGTTACCAATTTTTTCATAGTTTTTCTATCGTCTTTATTTTGCGCTTTTGTGTAATTTTTAATAAAGAGTTAATTGAAAATTAAATCACTCCTCTTTCAATTTGTACCTGACGATTGAAAAGTTCAATTTTCTAATGATTATAATTGACCATATTCTAGTTCAGCTCAAACATGCTGATTAATTCTCATTAATCCCCGGTGTCTCTTTGTCATACAAATTTCGTCTTGTGAGTAATTTAAGTGTTTCTGATATAATTTCAAAGTGAGAGACACGGAATAAGAAAATCTTATGTATGATTTAGACTGTTTGTCACTATCGTCTTATCGGAAATTCTCGTTGATAATATTTTTTTCTTTTTGTGTTTTTCTTTTTTATTGTTACTTGGCTTTTATCCTTTGTTTGTTTGTTTGGGTTGTAAATAAATAAATTGACTAGTTCTAAATTCACGACGCTAAAGACAAATTCTAGGATTAAAACTTTTATGATTAGCTCTTCTTTAAGGAATGAACTTGTTTTTTTTCATTTGCCCGAGGGTGTAAAAAACTATTTTGAAATTTCTGTAACTTTGCAGCAGTTTTTCTGTAAATAGCCTACTCAAATACAATTTTTTGTGAATATTTTTATTTTTTTTTAATATAGAAATACGTTTGAAGAAGAATAATATTTTTTTGGTTCGATTCTTTGGATTCGGTCTTTGGAACTGATTTTACGTTCTTAGCAAAGGATTTCATTTTGTGGAAAAATCCATTGTCGCCAAATTATTCGGTTCAAAACATGGGCTTGATATGGGCAAAACAGGTTGTCATGAAATCATTTAATAGTTGTTTTGTTTTTTTCATAGTAATAAAATATTGAATACGTTTTGGGCGAGTATTTGTAGGTAGTGGATTTAAGTTTTTTTTTTTTTCGCCGAGTACTTCTTAAGAGTAATTTTTTACAGCATTGCCCTTGATAATAGTTTGCAATGCCACCAATGTTGCTAAATAATCTACAAGTACCGTTGAAGTTGTCTGGGGTGAATTGCAAATGTGTTTTTCACTTGTACTATTTGCAGAGATGAGTAACGCTCCTTATTGGCAATAATTCATCTTAAAGAACCTCAAACTTTGTATTTTATTTCAGTAGATGGTAATAACTATCGACTTCATTAATATGCTGTATCAACAGAATGTCGTTAGTAGCTACAGTTTAGTTTTCTTTTTGTGGAGTAAGAAACAGTTGTCTGTTTTAGTGGGGTATGAGTTGTTATCTGCTACTGTTGTTTGCTCGTAGTGTAAGATAGGAGAGCTTTTGATGTTTTATATTTATATAGCCGAAAGTACAACAGGGACAAAACACCTTTGAACATATATGTTTTAATTCCAGTTTTAGTTTTACTTTTTTTACCCACCAATAACAAAAAAGTAAATAGCGGAGTACAACAAATAGAGAGAAAAAAAGACAGTGGAATAGGGGCTGTTTATTATTGATGTTATCCGAAAGCTTTCTGCTTGGCACGGCAACTTTGCAAAAAAAAAAATCATTAAGTCTGAATTTTTGACAATATATTCCTATTGCGATACTATGGAAGCAGAAAAACAGGAACGCAACAGAATATCGTACTACCATGAAAATGAAAAGTGCCGAAAAACCACGAGTTCAATTTATTTTTAGCTATCCAGTGACACAAATTACACACCCGACTTTTCCAATTGACCCTGTTAATTCAATTAATTAAATACTAACAGCATTGAATCTGGACGAAAGTATTCTTTTTGCTGGGATACGTTTGGGCGTTAGCTAATGACAAGTTTTCTTTGGTATCTGGTATCTACCGAATATCAAAGATAGCTTATTTAGCCATAGGAAACTGTTAATCATCAGACTGATTATAATCAGTAATAACTACAAGCGGTTCTCCTTCAGTTCTATTGAGGCTATGGGTGCTATTGATCCATCATTGTAAACTAATTATGAATTGTCTCAAACAAGCAATTTGTTTCATTAATTTGAACTGTACTGGTAGTCGATTGTTTCCATATCGTTGGAAGGTAAGTTTTCGTTTGAAAGCATATCTATATGTGTATTTTTGGACCTTGTATGTTGATTAATTGTTTTTTCTGTTTTATAGATGAAATTTCTCAGGATTATGACTGGAACAATCCATGCTCGCTTCTTCGACACTGTGCATCCTCTTCCCTACTTACTCTATCATTGATGGTTGCGCAAAATCGCCATACCTCTCGAACACGTCTTTAAGAATCATGTCATCCTACTTGCGACAAAATGTTATGAAGGAGCTCGGGGTTTCAGTTGATAGGACCGCAACAGATTTATTTGACAAATCCTTGACGCAGAGTTCAAATCTTGGATTTGTTCGTGGGATCACTGTTGAGCCTACTTTTTGTCGTGCGTTCACAACTGAACCTTGGATGTCTCTTTTCTATTCTGTCTTAGAACCAAAGATGGGAGATATGCGTGAAACAGTTAAGCAGGTAAGACTATGTATAGAGTGCTTTTTCACTCAGGCAAGGGATGACATTATCAGAATAACATCTAATTAAAACATTATGATTCATAAAAACTGAGTCTAAATTCTGTTTCTCGCAGGAAGGCATTGGCTTGAGCCGAACTGCTGTTAGATTTTCATAACTACTTTTGAAAGTGTGATCAGCTTGTTTGTGATCACGCCACCAGTTATATAAGTTTTGTGTGTGCCTCTATTCACCTAAGTGGGATTCTTCACCTTGGGGTAATGCCGAAAAATCGAATAGACAGCGTTACAATACGTTTCTGGGATATAAAGCATAGTTTTGGTATATTGCCTCTTTAAAATACTTCTGAAAATACTCATGTTTATACTTCACTTATGCTTAATGTGCAAGTAAAAATGGTGAAATGTGACTGTTCTTTATCTATTTATTTATCTTATCCTCCTTCAAAGCGTTTTAGCTGTAATCACTCCTTGTTTTTTTTATAATAGGAATATCTTGGGTTTCATGCCCCCTTCCCCTTCCTCTTAATTTTTAATCCCGATCAGTAGAGTATTGAGACGTCCTGTGTGTCCTCAGTAATTTTATATTATTTAATAGAGAGAAAATGCACTTTTAAATTTTAAATAGAGAGAAAAATTCTACTTGTAAAAAAAAAAATATTTTTCGACACAGTGGAACGGTTGCAGTTTCTTATTGTTGATGTCCAAAAGCTTTCTGCTTTGCATGTTTCAACAAAAACATGTTTTATCCCGAATTTTGACATTATCTTCTGGTTAAGCTCCTATTAAGGGAGAAAATGAAGTAATTTACAGTACCAAAAATACGAAATACGTACTTCAGCATTTGTACACAAGATATATACTGACCAGAGGCTACGCTATAGCGTTGCCTATTGTCAAGGCCATAAGTCCTCAGCGTTTTATTACTTATTATATTTTTTTCTGTGAGGCACTTCGTATGGAAGGGGCGGTCGTCTAAACTTCGGAGGGGGCTCATTCGATTGGAAATCGGAAGTTTTATTGCCCATTTTAAGAGTCAACAGTGATTTATGGGTAACTATGCCCCCCACGGCCTTTTTTCCCCATATGCATCCGAGCAAATTTTGAGATAACCATTTTGTTCAAAATTTCCAAAGATCAGATAACGGAAACTCATGGGGCCAGATAACACAAACTATGGGCCCAAGGTATAGCGAATTGAAATCAAGTATTTTGCAGTAGGCATCAAGTCATGGCTAATTATAGAAAAAGCCAAGACAGGTAGTAAGTGTAACTGAGTTGCAAATCTGGGATAAGCCCTTTTTAGGATTGTATAAAAATGATGTCATTTCATTTGTTGATAGATAAGTCTATCATCCGTCCAGTTGTCATTCCTAGGGCAGAACTAAGGTAGATAGTCATAAAATTAAGGGATAAAAGATTGGATTGATTTTGGGTTGACGCGTGACTGACAATGTCCACTGGATTGTATATAAATCTGGGACTGAATTTGTTTGGACTTGGAATTTGCTCGGGAAAAGAAAAACAAAGCCCCCAGGGCAGCTACTGTAAGTTATGGGAGCTGTCAAGTTCAAGTTCTTTAATAATCAATAAAAAGTTTTCACCAAACTATCAAATTAATGATCCTCAGTGAGAACACTGTCAATTGTTAACATATAATGTTTTATGGACGGGGATGTCGTATAGACTTGGGAGAAGGCCCATTTGATTTTAATCGAAAGTTGTAGTTCCCTTTTTAAGAATCAAGATTGATGGGACGGTAACTAGCCCGCCCTAAACCCTCTTTTCATCAAATGCTTCCGATAAAAATGTTGATTTAGCAATTTTGTTCAAAATAGTACAATTGTCAAATAACTATGGTTCCGGGTTTCATAACCTCCCCCAGCCCTCGGGGCAAGGGCTATAAGCTATGCTAGATGTCCATTTTTAATTTATAAGGTCTTTATGGAAGGGGTGATCATATAAACTTTTGAAAGGGCTCATTTGATTGCAAATATAATGTTCTAGTGCCATTTTTAAGGTTTGATAGTCATTAGAGGGTAACCAGCCTCCCCCCCCCCCCTCACACCTTTTTTCCCAAATGCATCCGATCAAAATTTTGGATTCCGATCAAAATCCAAAAGTCAAACAACTATAACTAAGGGGTTGACAAATCCCCCACAGCCCCCGGGGCAATGGATGTAACTTATGCAATTTGCCCATTTTTATCATATAAGGTTTCCTTGGAAGGGGTGGTTGTATTAATTTTGGATGGGGCTCATTCGATTGGAAATTGAAAGTTCCAGTTCCTATTTTCAGAGTCAAAAGTGACCAGAGACCAACCCCTCTACCATTTTTTCTCCAAATGCATACGGTCAAAACTTCAAGATAAGCCTTTCGTTCAAAATAGCGCAAGGGTCAAATAACTATGCATCCGGGTTATTGTTAATTTGATACTTTTTTTACTTTGTTACTTTGATATTGTTACTTTTCTACTAGTTTTGATACTTTGATGAAACTTAAATGTTGGATAAAAAAAATGATTTGAAATGGGGAATGTTGAAAAACTTGAAACTTTGGCAATTCAAAACGAACAGAAATAAATTTAAAAAAACTTTCTGAAAAAGAAGCTTTCAAAGAAAAGTAAAGGCCTTATTAAACTTGAGATCAGCAGGAATAAATTCCTATAATAATTCAAACCCAAAACGACCAGAAATTACTATCAAAGAATAAATGAAACCCAAGACGAATAAAAATTAATTAACAATCATAACCAAACAAAAAACAATTAAATAAACAAATGTAAATGATTAAATAAATCTAAAAATGAGTAAAACTTAAGTTGAATATGAAAGTCAAGCTGAAAACGAACAAAAACAGTAGACAAGAGTTTGGCTGCTTTCCCTTCTCAAACTGTAAAAGTCTATAGTTTACTGCGTCATTTGCGCTCTAATAACAACTATATGTATCTTGAATTGTCTTGGAAAAAACTAATAAAAACTGAATATTTTATATATAATGATATTTATTGCTGAAGGCTCATCAGTTAAAGATTTTGTTTTACTGAAATTTTGTTTTAATTTTCAATGTTGTAATAAGTACAATAGAAAATATTTGTAATATAATTCGTTTTCAGTAAAGAGCCAATTATGCAGTAGACTTTCGACTTTTGCAGTTTGGGAAGGAGGCAGTAGCCAAACTTTTTTTGTAGTGATTTTTGTTTGTTTTAAGCTTGATATGCATATTCAATTTAAGTTTTACTCGTTTTAAGATTTGTTTATTCATTTATATTAGTACCTGTTGCATGATTGTTGCTGTGATTGTTTATTTAATTTCTGTTCGTTTTGGGGTGTCACTTATTCTTTAATAGTAGTTGGGTCGTTTTGAGTTGGAATTGTTACAGGAATTTTTTCCTGCTGATCTTAACTTTATTATCGCCTTTACATTTCTTTGAAAAACTTCTTTTTGGGGAATTTTTTTTTTAATTAATTAGAAAAAGTATTTAGGTCAGCTTCTCTATCCCCAACATAAAAAGAGCACTGAACAAGATGAAAACAAACACGTATTGTTACTATTAAGCTACTCAATATTAATATGCAGTGTCGTATCTGTCCTCTTTCAGTCGCTTATAGTAAATAACTTATTTTTACTAAGCTTTACAAAAATAACTTCCTGAGACTCCATAGACACTTTGAACGATGGTGATAAGGTATATCGATATTTATCAGAACTGTAGAACTATCTCACAACTCACCTCAGAATCATAAATGATCGGGGGAAAATCCTTGACTGATTTTTAAATTAATTAAAAAAACTTCGAAAAAATAAGTTTTTCAAAGAAAAGTAAAGAACTCCATTAAACCAAAATGAGCAAAAAATAAAATCAAATAATCTACCAAGCGTGAAACCACCACAAATCAGCATCGATAAATAAATGAAACCCAAAACGAACAGAAATTACAATAAATAACTGAGTCAAACTAAAAACGAGCAGGAATTAACATGAGTTGGGCTCAAACCCCCTATGCCTTCCCAAGGCCAGAACATAATTTGCACTTCAATCACTTTCGACTATTAAAAAGGATTTTACCCGTTTCAATTTCAAATCGAATGAGGCCTTTTTGAAGTTTCTACGACAAATCTTTCTATAAAAACCTAATATGCCCCCAGGGCATAAATTACAACCCTTGCCCTGAGGGCTTTGGGGGGGGGGGGTTGTCATCCACAAAGAGATGATTTCCAGAACTTTCAACTATGTAGAAAAAATGGCTATCTCAAAATTTTGATTGTATGTGTTTGGGGAAATGGTGGGCGTGAGAGGGGGGTTAGTTGCCCTCCAAATACTTTTGACTATTAAAAAGGGCACTAGCCATTTCAATTTCCAATCGACACCCATTTTGAAGTTTCTACGACAACGCTTTCTATAAAAACCTTATATCCCCCCAGGGCATAACTTACAACCCTTGCCCTGAGTCCTGTGGGGGGTTGTCATCCTTAAAGACCTAATTTCCAAAACTTTCAACTACGTTGAACAAAATGGCTATCTAAAAATTTTGATTGGATGTGTTTGGGGAAAAGGTGGCCGTGAGAGGGGGGTTAGCTGTCCTCCAATCAATTTTGACTATTTAAAATGGCACTAGCCCTTTGAATTTCCAATCGAATTAGCCCTTTTTCAAGTTTCTATGGCAAAGCCTTCAGTAAAAACCTTATATGCCCCCAGGGCATAACTTATAACCTTGCCCTGAAGACTGTGGGGGGAGTGTCCTGCTCAAAGGTACAATTTCCAGAACTTTGAACTACGTTGAACAAATTGGCTATCTCAAAATTCTGATTGTATGTGTTTGGGGAAATGGTGGGCGTGGAAGGGGTGTTAGTTGCCTTCCAATCACTTTCGACTATTAAAAAGGGCACTTTCCATTTCAATTTCCAATCGAATGATCCCCTTTTCAAGTTTCTACGACAACGCTTTCTATAAAACCTTATATGCCCCCAGGGCATAACTTACAACCCTTGCCCTGAGGAATGTGGGGGGGGGGTTGTCATCCTCAAAGACCTAATTTCCAGAACTTTCAACTACGTTGAACAAAATGGCTATCTCAAAATTTTTATTGGATGTGTTCTGGGAAAAGGTGGGCGCGAGAGGGCGGTTTGTTGCCCTCCAATCACTTTCAACTATAAAAAAGGGCACTAGCCTTTTGAATTCCCAATCGAATGAACCTTTTTTGAAGTTTCTACGACAACGCTTTCTATAAAAAACCTTTCATGCCCCCAGGGCATAACTGACAACCCTTGCCCTGAAGGCTGTAGGGGAGTGTCCTCCTCAAAAACATAATTTCTATCGGGGAATCAACTACGCTGAACAAAATGGCTATATCAAAATTCTGATTGGATGTGTTTCGAGAAATGGTGGGCGTGAAAGAGGTGTTAGTTGCCTTCCGATCACTTTCGACTATTAAAATGGGCACAAGCACTCCAATTTCCAATTGAATGAGCCCTTTTTGAAGTTTTTACGACAACTTCTTCGATACAAAGTGCCCTGGTATAAAGCGAAAAAATAATAAATAATAAATTGTGCCAACATCGTTCTTATATGCCCCCAGGTTATAACTTAAAACCCTTGCCCTGAGGGCTGTGGGGGAGTGTCCTCCTCAAAAATATAATTTCTATTGGGGAATCAACTACGCTGAACAAAATGGCTATATCAAAATTCTGATTGGATGTGTTTCGAGAAATGGTGGGCGTGAAAAAGGTGTTAGTTGCCTTCCGATCACTTTCGACTATTAAAAAGAGCACAAGTACTCCAATTTCCAATTGAATGAGCCCTTTTTGAAGTTTTTACGACAACTTCTTCGATACAAATTGCCCTGGTATAAAGGGAAAACATAATAAATAATAAATTGTGCCAACATCGTACTTATATGCCCCCAGGGCATAACTTAAAACCCTTGCCCTGAGGGCTGTGGGGGAGTGTCCTCCTCAAAAATATAATTTCTATTGGGGAATCAACTACGCTGAACAAAATGGCTATCTCAAAATTTTGATTGGATGTGCTATGGGAAATGGTGGGCGTGGAAGGGGTGTTAGTTGCCTTCCAATCACTTTCGACTATTAAAAAAGGCACTAGCCATTCTAATTTCCAATCGAATGAGCCCTTTTCCAAGTATCTACGACAACTCTTTCGATACGAAGTATCCTGGTAAGGAAACCAAATAAAAAATGAATAAATAATACATTGTGCCAACGTTGTTCTTTACTTAGGCTGCGCTATTGCGCTGCCTGTGATAGACAGGAAAACCCTCCGGAGGGACAACCGCAGGTAACTGTGGCAGAAGTATGAGAACAATGTGATCGGCATTGTAAGAATTTTATTCTTGTGGACCTTATGACTTATTTAGGGTAAATAAGTCATATATAAATATATTCTTGATATAACCTGACTTACGTTATCGATGTTTATCTGCGTTGATTCTTGTTAAAAGGGGATTGAATGATACTTTATTTACAATCAAACTCTCACGCCATCAAACTGCCAAACTTGTTGCTTTCTGTCAGGTAGCCTACATTTTATAACAAAACAAACAAACATACTTTATAAAAACATATAGCGATGAAACCCAACTGCCTGTCAAATGAAACAACCAAACTGACACATTAGCAATTCACATGACGACACATTAACATGTTATGTTACAATTTTCGTTTATTTATGATTTCAACGAACGCTGGCACAAAGCTCTTTCTGTAACGCTCAGTTCTTGCATTAATAGGATTTAGAATCGGGATTTTTGTGCTTTTGGTGCAGAAGCGTGGGTTACGACGCAGATTATTCCCGAAATTAGGGCAAAAAGTAACACGTCAGGCTGCCAAGGTAGGGAGGCGGGATTCTTTGAGGAGGAGAATGTAAGGCGCTTTGCCCTGACCGTAAATAATTCTCAGGGATCTCTTTTGGATAATTTCTACCCTATCGGACTTATCCACTGTGAGGCCAAAATGCCACACCGGGCAAGCATACTCAAGTAGTGGACGGATAAAAGATATGTAAAGGTGGAGGATATGTGCTTTTGGGCATGAAAATTTAGCAGATAGCTAAAGGAGAGACAGAGGTGCACTAGCCTGTTTAACAATAGAGCAAATATGGGCCTCCTATTTCAAATCGCTAGTCAGTGTGACCCCTAAGAGTTTAGTTTTGTTGTGATTATTTCATTAGGTATTGGAGTATTAAATGGTGGTTTGATTTAAGAAAACTTAGGGCCATAATATTAGATTTATGGGAACTCACTTTCATTTTTGGCTGGGCTGCTTCACTTGCAACGTCTTTGAAAATTTCCATTGCACTGCTCTTAATATCTCTTCTGTACTTTTCGGCTGATGATCAGCTGATTCATTACCAAAATCGTTAATCATTACCAACAATAGTAAATGACCTAAAAGCGTACTCCGCGAAACTCTGTAAGAAATAGGGAGTGAATCAAGAAATAGGGAGGTATTCAATAAACAAGGATGTGGACGACAAAGTAAAAGATTTTTAGGAAGGGACTTAGGAAGGTGTTGGTATTTTGTCAACGATAACTGGAACTTGTCTTAGATGTGAAACTCTGTAAGAAATAGGGACTGAATCAAGAAATAGGGAGGTATTCAATAAACAAGGATGTGGACGACAAAGTAAAAGATTTTTAGGAAGGGACTTAGGAAGGTGTTGGTATTTTGTCAACGATAACTGGAACTTGTCTTAGATGTGAAACTCTGTAAGAAATAGGGACTGAATCAAGAAATAGGGAGGTATTCAATAAACAAGGATGTGGACGACAAAGTAAAAGATTTTTAGGAAGGGACTTAGGAAGGTGTTGGTATTTTGTCAACGATAACTGGAACTTGTCTTAGATGTGAAACTCTGTAAGAAATAGGGACTGAATCAAGAAATAGGGAGGTATTCAATAAACAAGGATGTGGACGACAAAGTAAAAGATTTTTAGGAAGGAACTTAGGAAGGTGTTGGTATTTTGTCAACGATAACTGGAACTTGTCTTAGATGTGATCGCAAATAAATTGTTTTTTTCAGGTTCTCAATGAAGATTTGCTAAGCTTTTACAGCAAGACACATTCTCGCTGTCTTAATATAAGTGCCCAGGGAACATTTTATTTTGCTCACTTATTAGTTATTAGTTAGTTTGTTCTTCATATCTTTAATTTTTATTTCAGTATAAAAAAAAAATGAAGCAACTATTGCACTTATATTTAAAAGCTATAAATCTGTTTCATATTTCTTTCTAAATAGAATACTAATCTAAAACCAAAATTCTTTTAAAAATAAATCCTTTGTTCTTTCCTAGTTCTTCCATTGTGTTCATTTTTTCTTCAGTCTTAGGCGCAAGTTATCTCTCCTTTTACATTGATTTATGTAGTTTGTTTTTTTAACTGGCAGAGTTTTTCGTCTGTACGCTATCCTAGTTAATTTTGCAAACTCTGTTTAAACTGGTTACATTACTCCGATATTATTAAACAAGGGTTTGGGTGATTTCTAAAAAATGAGATCTTACATTAAGGAGTAAGGTCCGTTGGTAGCTTGAAAATCCTAAGACGCTAAACTGACAAAATAAGTTTTCCTGTTTTCTATACCTGTGGTAATCTTCAAGCCAACTTACCGACTATTAAATTTAGTGCCACATTCCTCTGAATTAGGGGTTGGTATAAAAAGAAACAACAATGTTATGCTAACAAGCATTCAATAGATGCTGATTTAACTAGGGCGTTGTCAAAGCTTACTTTAGAACATTTTTACTCGGAAAACACTATACATGTGCATAAGAGCGCATAATACAACACATTTGTTGGCACATCACATCCAAACCAGAAATTTTTTTTTCGATTTTCTTTCCTCCTTGTTTTATGGACTTATTTGGCCTTAATTTTGCACCTGAATGACTAACTAATTATTTTTGTTAGTGTTTATTTTGTAGTACCAGGGGACCGAGCTTCGCTTGGTGAAAAAAAAGACAGTTTTTTAATCTCTTTCGCAAAACAACATTAATTTTGTTTTATTATATTCGCTATAGAAATTAAAACTGTTAGAGTATCGGATGCCTGAGAATTTGTGACGGACGTCGTTCGTGTGTATAGAAATTTTTTTTTTTCAAAAATTAGTTAAGGCCTTAAACGAATCTTCCCAAAAAAGTAACCTATCTGAACAATCAAAGAACTTACCTTACGTGATATTACGATCAATCTTATTAAGTGAACAATAATCTTCGAGCAAACATAGGTCTCCTGGTATACAAATTAGTTATTGTAATTTTTATGCCGCATTGCGTAGCATATAAGGCGAATCGATTAAGGATCCAAAACTCACTTCAAAGCTATCAAACGGGAATGTCTTTCTCTAAACGCTTGGATTTGTCAACAAGGAAATTTCGTTTTGACATTCCTACTTCTGATGCACTAGGCTTTTAACCTTCAGGGGTCTCCAATTTGAGGTAGCTGACGATTTATGAAAAATATTAGGGGGACTGGGAGAGGGTTGTCTTCCTAAGACTACCGACTACCTATCACTATCGAGATTTTCCTAAAGTCGTGACCTATCTAGATTGTTGTTTTTTCTTTTACACTGGAAAATTACAGCGTGCCAATTTTCAGAAGAAACTATAGTGTTGTTTTTTTTTTTAGAAAAAAATTACAAATAATTATGTATAAATTATTGCTTGTTTAATATGATTGTCATATTTCTAAAGTTGAACTTGAAAAACTGGACATATTACGTCACGAATAAGTGACTTTTTATTCTGCATTTGTTTTATTTTAGTTTATTTTTCCCAAACGCTATTAATGTGCACATTTTTGACGTTTTTATCCGACTTGAAGTATATGTTGTTTTGTATTTTTAATTCAGTGTGACTTTTTTTTCTAGCTTCGTATAATACTGCTCCTCCAGTCTGTAGTAGTTCATTGGGAGTCTTCAGACGAAGAAAAACGGAACTTTCTGCACAGGCTAGGACTGTTTGCTGGAAACCTTGGGCTATTTAACCAGCAAGATTCTTCCCTTGAATTTATGAATGGTATCAAATATTTTATTGATTTATAACTTTGGGTAAGGGGGATCCCCTTTTATCGTAGTTTATTCTCTTTCAGGTTTCAATACTGGTTCCTATTTAGCCGTAAATTTGTGTACGTTCATTTATATTTATTTTTCTGACCAAACTGATGATAGGAAAATGATAAATTTGACACCCTGGTAACGTAAAACCACGTTTAATTGAATCTTGTCTCAATTCTTCACACTGTATATAAATAATATAACAGTAAGGTCACGGCTGAGTTATTTTTGGCTACTACATCCTCGGCGCGTACAAATAGCTCCTACCATTTAATCTGTCATCAGAAGTCCAGTGTATGTTACCCTGGAACATGTATTTTCGCAGAAACTTTTTCAAAATGCCTTTGAAACCAACTCGAGACTTCGAAATCTACTTGTGATTCCTAAAAACATCTAATAATATAATAGCACTAATAATTATCGATTTTTATATATGTATTGGAATAAATTAATTTAAAGTTAGATTTTTTTAAATTTAGTGTTACAAAGGTGAAGCCAAGTTTTGCGTTCAGGTGAAATCTGACTGGTCTACCCGCGAAAAAATCGAAAGTCGCTTATGTTTATACTTGTTTAAATGTTCTCAGGAGCACTGGGATCTCAGTCCGGCTTTGTATAACGGTTGAGATAGGGAATGTTCATACTGTATTACATTTAGACCCCGGTGCCGCGCCGGGGGATTGACCGAACGCCGCCGACGAGAGGCCCGGTCGAACGCCGCCAAAGTGTCATAACGCTGCCGGCGCGCCGCAGGCGCGAAGCCACCGGCAGAGGTGGCGGCGTTCGGTCGACTTTATATTAATTTTGCGGCAATTCTTTATTGCGTCAACCGCAAAGTCGGTGCTTTTCCTTCTCGTGTGGTTTAGTATTCCGATTTTCCTGATTAGAAATCAAGCAGGGCTTGCACTATCCCCGAATTTTCGGGTATTTCCCCGAAAATCTATGCGTCACCCCGAAAAAAATTTGGTTCCCCGAATATCCGAAAATCACGCAATCACGGGGCCACCCCTAGCGATTTATCACCAGTGACTTTCCCTGCCAAATATTACTTTGCATACCATAATTCTTCACTACTCTCTTGTTCATTAATTTTCGTCTCTTTTGTTACTTTGCATAAAAACCAGTCAGATGCAATATGCAATTGCAAATATTGCAATATACACAGTTCTTCATATGTTGACAAAAAAAGTATCGTCTTTATGAAATGAGTTTAAATCATTTCGAATGCAGTTTCCCAATCGCTATTTCTTACATCATTCGTAGTCAAGAATTTTATTTTCAAGTTGAATAGAATTATAGAACGAATTCACTACTATACAGCTTCAGTCTTCAGTTGGATGTTGAAATTGACAGCCGACAGATTGTTTCTACAGCTGAATTGTAAGTTTGCAGATTTTTTTTCTTTTTTTGGCTGTTTTTAGATAAGATTTTCTTAATGTTTAATACTCAATTGCTGAACGCCTGATAGAAAATGCGATCTTCTTTTTGAAATATTTTTACCCCCCCCCCCCCTTCCCCCCCCCCCCAAAAAAAAAACCTTCTATTGAGGCAAAATTTAGCTATAGAATAAGCTATGTACAAGGTTGGGGAATTAAAGATTGAACCGGAAGTTACCCCAAAAATATGATTCATAAATAAATTGTAAATTATTGCCTATAGAGGGGGGGATAGGGGGCTATCATTTTTAAATGATAATACCTCTTTTTTTTTATTGAAAGCAGGGATGCCAAAAAGATAATTATTTTTTTCATTTAAAGTGGAGACAGAAGAAAATGATATCAAATTCCCTGGGAAACCATTGAAATATTTTGATAGACCCAGGGCCCCCCATTAGGACTTGTTCATTGTCTTGGGTATTTTGCAATTTCTCAAAGGCTACTGGCCTAATTTGGCCTTTGTGTGTGCTCCCTTTTAATTAGATTCTTTGGATCTTATTGAATGCCACGACGAATCTATGACTCAGTTTTCCAATAATTTGTGGTATATCTGATTAATTTCGACATTTTTGTTGTTGTCTTTGTATCCCTTTACTCATACCCTCAATTTTTTTTCAAGGAACACTAAGCTATTTAACGTTATTTTGCGTGTTTGTTTGAACCATACAGTGACCTAGTTAATTATTAAGTAAATAATTTTTCTAATGAAACCTGAGACGGCATCCTATCAAGGTGGTATCCAGAGGGGAGGGGGTAGGGAGGTATTACATTTAAATGATAATATCTCGAAATTTTTTTTATTGAAAGCAAGGATCCCAAAAAGTTATTTTTTTTTTAATTTAAAGCAGAGACGGCATCCTATCAAGGTGGTATCCAGAGGGGGAGGGGGTGTAGTGAGCTATAATATTTAAATGATAATACCTCGATTTTGTTTCTTGAGAGCAGGGGTGCCAATAAGTTAATTTTTTTTATTTAAAGCAGAGACGGTATCCTATCAAGATGGTATCCAGAGGGGGGGGGCATAGAGAGTTATTATAATTAAGTGATAGTACCTTGACTTTTTTTTTTTATTGAAAGCAGGGATGCCAAAAAGTTGAAAAGTTGACAAAAATTAACAAGATTTTCGTGAGTTATACTTGATACAGCACTTGCATGGCTTTATCGTCCAAAGGGAAAGGGACATGTGCGCCCAACCCGTTTTTTTTTCTTATTGATGAAACGGGTTTACTTTGAAAACATTCATTCATAAGTATCAGGCAGATCCACACTAAAACGAATTGGTGTAACGAAAGCGATATCGACATCCCGACCTAACGTTGCGCTCGAGTGACAAGGGTGCCCTTTGTCCAGTGCCCAAGTTACATTAAAGGGCCAGGTCATAATAAAAGCTTTCAATTTGGGAGGTTCAAGGAGGAGTCTTTGACAGTCTTATGGCGTCAGGGTACTAGATGTTGCAACGTTCTTACGTATCTACAGTGGTTTAAAAAGTTCGGTCACCCCACAAATGATTACCAAAAATATGCACAAATATAACAAATGTAACATTTGGAATATTATAACACTTTTTTCAAAGCTTTGAAGAAAAGCAAAAAAGGCTAAATACCCCTAACTACGCGTCAAAGCTATTTTAATAAGAAACTCTTTGGAGATTTCCATGGAAATGACCATAGCAGAAGCTTTGAGCCTGGGTGGGGATCAAAGAGGAGTCCTTTAGTATTTTGACCACAGGTGACTTATTGTTGCGACTTTCTTAAATCTGGTAATTTTTGTGAGCATTTGGAAATCAAAGCTTAAACTCAATAACTGATACTAAGTGTCCTAACATTTTGCTTGGATTAAAAGTGACGAACTAGGATTTAAATCTCAAAATCTTCCTGGAGCTACTTCAGTCTGCATATTATTTCATTTAATTACATTTAAAACGGATGAGCTTTTCATTTTTTACCTAAGAAAATAGCTGGTACTTGATTTTTCTTCTTACCAAATAAACCATTAGGTGTTTTTTGTTTCATTGTAATTGAATTGTTCTCATGTGAAGTGTTCATCATGTATTTTTCAATTTGATAAATTTACTCCTTTTAGATGCAGTTTATAATTTGACTGATATTAGGTATTTATCAGTTTATAAATTGGAATGAATCCCCAAAGGAAAAAATGAATAATATCCAAAAGAGCAGCTAAAAGCAATAAAAAGCAGCAGTTCGGCCTTAGCCTACATGACATATATTCTATAAAGAAGCCAAAAAACTTTAAAATGTATTTATTTTAAATTATTATTAAAAATCAGTTTTTAATACAAGAAGGCTTTTTAGGAATTCAAAAGAGCAAAAAAAAAACAATCAATATCAAAGTCACCCATTTCAACTGTTTTAAAGGTGACAAAACAGATATAGGCAAAGGGCATTATGAAAAAATTAAGCTTTTAAGTTCAAAGTTATATTCAAAGTTTTTACCCAGATAACTGACGAATTTTTATATACGGTATTTGAAGTTTTGTATGCAGTAATGCTCGATGAAAAAAACTACTAATTTTGATAATTATTTATGTTAAGGATAAATAGCTAATAGATACTTCAACTACTCGTATTATGCAAGGATTCTGAAACGCCACAGCCATTTCGCTTCTACCATATTTCTACTTCTCTTGATGAATAACGAAGAAGACCAGTTTCCAGCCTGCGACTTGTGAATTTTTGAACTAATGAATAGGCTCGAATCTGTTGTAAATTTAAGCTGTGATTTGAGAAAGACAGATGAAAACATTAATGTTTGTGGGCAACATTGATCGCGCAGGCGGCACGCCGCCGACATCTTACCGGCGGCGCGGCGCGCTGTTTTTGGCCCCGCCGCCGCCGGTCTTCCCTCATCGGCGTGGTGCCGGGGTCTAATTACATTTATATACAGTGGTTTTTCATAGGAACGCCGCCACCGTGATTTTTTTTCTGTCATATTAAAGTCTATTTTTCTCATTTACTCCTATTCGTTAATACAGCATCACTCTTTTGGGACAGAATTTGATTCGTTTGATCATCAGTCAACTTATGGGGTTTTCTCTGCGCTGTTCCAAAATTACCTCTGCTGGTTCTTTTAAAACCTTTTACCATTCAGTTAATTTTTTTGATGTTGCTTTTAAATGAAATACATTTGGTGTAATTTTCTCATTTAAAGTTGGTCATGCTATGCCGATTAGTGAAGTACTGTGATAAGCGAATACGTGGTATTTGCTTTTTTCAATTGTCCAGGAAAAGGCAAACGATTCAAAATACCGAATGTAAAGGCACTATGAACGACTATTTAAATTACGACAACCACAATATTCGATGCTGACAGGAGTCAATAATTCCGAACGAGTTCATACTCATCATCATAGTAATATTAAACTAGCACTTGTATCTCGAATTAGGCTTTACAGAATTATTTTATATTAACTTATGCAAAAGAAAGAAAAAACTAAAATACAAGTGTCTCACTATCCACCAGTGATATACTGCTGAACTTGGTTAATCTTTTTGAAATTTGGTTCAAGTTAACAAAACTTACTATATACTGGACACTCGTCTTACAACAGATCTGTGCTGTGGCTAAGTATTTTCTATTTTTATAGCTTTGGAAAAAATGAATGAAGAAGATTATTCGCCTGTTATGGTGACTGCATGCCAGAGTACAACGGTTTTAGAAGAAGTAGTAACACTTTTCAGGATACTCCATTCTCATCCAGCGTGGACAAAGATTACAAATGGCTGGCTTACCAATCATTTGAAAATGCTTGCTGTTGAAAAACCTCTAGTAAGAACTATGAGTTTCCTTGGTCGTCACCTTTTTTTAATTAAAAGCTCAAACTCGAGGACACTACTGGGCGTGTATACCGGATAAAACAAAGCTAAAAGGGAAAATTTGTTTTAAAAAAAGTGGTTTGTGTAGATTCATGAATCAGAATGTGCCAAACATTGCTTTTCTTTGATCGACATGAAACTTATTTGGCATGTAGACTGTAGACTGGTCCAAAGAGTATGGGCAACTTACATAAGTTACCTATAGATAATTTCGGAGACCACACTGCCTTTCCATGACGATAAAATAAAAGTTCAAAATAGGGATAAAATCCTTTTTAATAGACAGTGTATAGAAATTCACAAAAATACCAGATATTTCGGTCACATATACAATGACCGTCATCAGTAGTAAAACGGTCACTGTATATGTGACCGAAATAACTGGTATTTTTGTGAATTTCTATACACTGTCTAATAAAAAGGATTTTATCCCTATTTTGAACTTTTATTTTAAAGTTACCTATAAACAAAAATCGCGAAGAAAGGAAACGAGGACAATTAACAGCCAGTGAAAAAATTGAAAAATTATGCAAATATTTCGGTCAAGACCTCCGCTTGACCGTCCTCAGTGCAGAATAAAACTGATAAAAATGTAAAAACCAAACCTTAAAATAAAAACACCAAACTAAAATTGGACGACCCTTTCCTAGTAACGGTGAAAGGGTAACTGAATAAAAAACACAAGTCTAAATGGTATTTCAGAATTTCATTTTGCGTAAAGCACTTTTAAAGGCTGATCGCTTTCCAGTTTGATTGTTATCGGAGACTCTATTCGATTGCACAATATAACTTTGTGGATGTATGTAAAAACGATCAGAATTAATAATTTTGTCATAAATGGGGCTTAGAAAAATTTCTCCAGTGTCTCTATTGAGAGCTACCTTTTGGTGAATGTGCTTTTTATTTCAACTGCCTCCCTGAAAACTTGCGTGAGGCCTTTAACGGGGGCAACGATAGAGGCCTCGTCAAACAAAATGAAATGGTGTGGATTCTCGTACACATGTTGCGCCAAGGCGGAATCAAAAACCTCAGGCCTTTGGCGTAACCTCATTGCCTTGTCGATTGAGGACTTGTGCTCAGATAACCTCTCCCCCAATTGCTGTTGGGTTCTACCAACATAAAAACAGCCACAAGAACAAGGAATTCTATAAACACCACTACCCAGAATGGGGCTGGTTTTATCTTTGCCGTTGTTAGACAGAAGACGAAAAAAGGCAGAGGGGAGTGCATCAGGTCCACAAGCCCCAACAGATACCGTCCCATTGGTGGATGATAAGAAACTTTTCTCTGTTCTACCCTACATTCCAAAATTGAGTGACAAATTGAAAAGAATCCTTAAAAAACATAAACTTAGCGTCGCCTTTAAAAATTCAAATATTACACAGAACTTTTTTAACAACGGCAAAGATAAAACCAGCCCCATTCTGGGTAGTGGTGTTTATAGAATTCCTTGTTCTTGTGGCTGTTTTTATGTTGGTAGAACCCAACAGCAATTGGGGGAGAGGTTATCTGAGCACAAGTCCTCAATCGACAAGGCAATGAGGTTACGCCAAAGGCCTGAGGTTTTTGATTCCGCCTTGGCGCAACATGTGTACGAGAATCCACACCATTTCATTTTGTTTGACGAGGCCTCTATCGTTGCCCCCGTTAAAGGCCTCACGCAAGTTTTCAGGGAGGCAGTTGAAATAAAAAAGCACATTCACCAAAAGGTAGCTCTCAATAGAGACACTGGAGAAATTTTTCTAAGTCCCATTTATGACAAAATTATTAATTCTGATCGTTTTTACATACATCCACAAAGTTATATTGTGCAATCGAATAGAGTCTCCGATAACAATCAAACTGGAAAGCGATCAGCCTTTAAAAGTGCTTTACGCAAAATGAAATTCTGAAATACCATTTAGACTTGTGTTTTTTATTCAGTTACCCTTTCACCGTTACTAGGAAAGGGTCGTCCAATTTTAGTTTGGTGTTTTTATTTTAAGGTTTGGTTTTTACATTTTTATCAGTTTTATTCTGCACTGAGGACGGTCAAGCGGAGGTCTTGACCGAAATATTTGCATAATTTTTCAATTTTTTCACTGGCTGTTAATTGTCCTCGTTTCCTTTCTTCGCGATTTTTTGTTTATCATGATTAGCCAGTGTGGTCTCAGAAATTATTTAAAGTTACCTATAGTTACTATTATCTATAGTTACTATAAGTTACCCTTACTCTTTGGAATGGTCCACCTGAAACTTAATAAGAACAACAAATTTGGGAAGAAAAGTATAGTTCTACGGTTTTTTAGCGCCAAATATTCGAATCTTTTCCTTACGCTGTTCTGCCTTAAAACTTAACGTCCAAGAGAACCTTGATTAGCAAATAAAAGAAACAAATCTAGGTTTGTTTTGATTTTTCATGAGTTTTTTTTTTAAATTATATAATAGCAAAGCATAAAATATCAAAACAGAATGGAAACTACAGTTTACAGTCTAGGGGGTCAGGATGGCTTCAGTCCTGTAGACTACCCAAAATGACGCATATTTTCAATTTTTTTGAAAAATGTTACTTCACTTCATCTACCCTAAGTCCTATAGTAAAACTATTTCAAATAAAAACTTTTCAAGACTACTGTTGGTCAAAAATTTTTACTGATTGCTCAAATTTTGTCCAAGATTTAATTGTAACCCAAAATTCTAATTTTTAAGGAAAAATCTGAAAAACTTTAAAAATGTTCTGAATATTAACCAATAATTAACTACCGTATGTCAGTTAAAAATTAACAACAAAATAAATTGAGAAAACTTTTTCTAAAAAGAACTATTTCAAAAACCAATTAAGAGCCGTATTAAACTAAAACTAACAAACATTAATTCACATAATAATTCAAACTTAAATCAAACAGAAATTACTATCAGTCAATAGATGAGACCCAAAACGAGCAGAAATAGAAATGAATAGTTACATCAAACATAAAGGAAACAGATAGTGCTAGGATAAGTGAAACCTAAAACAAACAGAAATTCAAAGGAATCATCAAGTCAAGCTTAAAACAAACTATTGCTCCCTAAAGCTTTTGAACGCCAGTACCTCATTTAGGCTTTACTGAAAGTAAAATATATGTTAAACATTTTCAATTTTTGAAAATTATAAACTGTTGCGATAAACAATCGATCAGCCTTCATTAGTTCTTTCCAGTATTCTTGATCATTATGTTTTTTGTATTGTTTTCTATGTTTTACAGCTGAAAACCATACTTCTTGGTACACATATCTTTTTTAATAAAACGCAAATGATACTCAAACCGTTTAGAGGGCTTGAGAGAGAAGGGCTTCTACGATAAATAAAAAAAAACACTGTTCGAATTACTACAAATCGTTTTCAATAAAGCGCACATGAAGCTCTGGTCTTGAGAAGGTTTTTGGGGGTGGTAGTCCTATCCCTGGTTTTGGTCATTTTTATTGTTTTTAAGTTTGAAGGGATTACTTACTTTAATTTCTGTGTTTTTGGATTTTTTTTCTTCATCTATGACATTATATTTCATCTTTATGTTTAATGGGGTTATTCAAGTTTATTTCTGTTCGTTTTCAGTTTGGATTATTATATGACATTATTTATGCTCTGCTTTGGTTTTAATATGGTTCTTTACTTTTCTTTGAAGAAGTTCTTTTTGAAAAAGTTTTTTCTTAATTAATCTAAGAAAAATAGTCTTTGGAGAAGTACCTTTTGTGTTACTTTGATTTATTTTGTTTCAAGGTCAGTCTTTCTAGTAAATGTAGTATTGAACTAAAATACCCTTTATTTGAAATCAAGTTGTTTATTTTGTACTTATTTTCTTTTTTTCTTTTCATAAACAATGAAGAAAATATAAGAAATCTTATCCCAAAAAAATAGCCATAAATCTCTAAAAGCAATATTGAATTTACTCCAATAAAATTATGTAAAAATGTATTCAAGATAGTTAACAAAATATAATAAATTCTAGCAAATTTATTATTCTGTATTATAAAGGCGATATTCATCAAACATCTTTCAATAGTAGCAAGAATAAGTCCATTCTGTAAAAATTAATGCGTGTCAGTTGTTCCTGTGTTTTTTTCCTCTCCATATTCGAAACCCAAGTAATTCACCTTCTGGCTCATGTCATAAAAAAAGCCATGTTTGTTTAGACAGTGTTGGGTTTGATGAAACTGACGAGATTTACCTAAATGTCAGTTTACAGTGTGATTTTTACTAATAACGGGAATAAGCTAGAGATAATTTAAGCCAATCAGGATTATTCATACAATTTTCAGTCAACCAGAATTTCTGTGAAAAATCTTATTGGTTCAAATTATTACCAGCTAAATGTCGGTATGGGTAACGAGAAGATCGATTAAGTAGACACCTTTACTTGCCTGGGTAGTATTTTTTAGAAAAGATGGGATGTGCAGTAGAGATGTAAAGATTTTGTTGCTCGTATGATCGCATTCATTATATTTTTCGTTACATCTTCCTGTAATTATTAAGATTTTCGTTTCATCGTCCTATAATTGTTAATAAGATTATGCCTTGATTGTCACATCAGATATAATGATGAAAGGTTGATGAATTTTGTACTTCCCATACTGTAGCTTTTCTTAGATCCTTTACTCCACAAGTTGGAAGAAAAAAATTATAATTTCTTCCTACCATAATTTAGTGACGAAATTCTAATCATAATTGGATACTGTATGACTGCCAGTGTAACTAGCTCTGTTGTGCACAGCGTTGTATCGAATACTGCATATTTTTTTCTAAGGTACAATTAGTGAGAATCTGAAAATTGTATACATGCGTAGGTAATCGAGTGCTCAGAGACATAGTTCAGGCAAAAATAATTTTAGTAAAACGTATATGGCCCATATGTCAAGAATATAGGAGAATCCTATATGCGACTTCTAAACTCCTTTTAAAACTAATAACTGGTGAAAAGTGTATAAGCTTATTGAGCCAAATTACGAATTATAATTATGGCTAAATAAGTTTTGAGACCACACTGGTGACGTTCGACAAAAGATAGAGAAAACGAAGAAAAAAAAAACGAGGGTAATTTTCAACGAGTAAACAAAAAGAAAGGACAAAGCAGATATTTTGGCAAAGGCTTCCGCTAACCGTTCCTGGTTAGCGGAATGGAATTCGAAAAATTTCAACAATCGAGAAAAATTTTGTTCTGAGGTTTTACCTCGCTTAAAAGATCTATCATCTCAAGTTTCTAAATCCGTGGAGTTAAACATTTTAAGGCTAAGTATTTTAAGGCATTGTGGCTAAAGAGCCACCTTGTTAAAAAGTTAAAAAAAAAAGTAAAGTATAAATAGTAATAATATCTTAGGGAGTTTTGATGCACTTACTACGTACATTTCCTTTGGCGTCAGTAATGTGAACAAGCGTTACAAAGAACATTCAAAGATAATTCATATATTGTAAGTTCAATAGCAATTTTTTTCTTCAAGTTATACTTTTATCAATGAGAACATTTTTATTTCCCTATTTGGCAAATTTCTATACGGATTTCAACTAAAATTCCGCTTTGCATAGTTTCAAAACGGATTTATTTTTGTTAATGAATTTCTGGCCGTTTGGGACCATAGGCATGTTTCTCTGAATGAATTTTGGTGCATTTGAATACTTTTGATTTCAATATTCAGTCTAAGTCGGAGGATGGAGATTCAAGATAGCCTTCTTTCTTGGATGTCCTGACCTAGTCTTGAATCGTCTACCTATAGGAAACCCACCCAAAATTATCGTTATTTGTATTTCTCTTCAAACCACCATTCTTCTCTGAAAAGAGGTGTGGTCATCTCTTTAAGTGGTTGATCTCCAAAAATCTGCTTTGACAGTTATACAGTCTCTGCGCTAAATTATGTGAAAGGCATTTTATTCTGTAATCACTACTCCGTTGAACTTATTGAGCAATTTGCAGAAAAAAGGTTTAAAAAAAAGAAAATAATGAACCCTTTCCCATTTTTTGTTTGTTTGTAGGTTAGAAAAAAAAACTCAAGACACTTCATCCACCCCGTCCCTCTGAGTTAAAATCTTAGGTACAATCCTGTAGACAAAATTTTCCATTACGAAGTTCTAAAATGGAAGCTCGAGAAATTATGGTATCTCCCAGGCACATGCGGGGATTTTGCCCTCTCTCCTTAAGTACTTGCCTAGCATCCAATGCTCGGAAATATGAAGTCGTTATCAAAACACTCATACAAATTTTCAGATTTTAATCGGCCAGGTTATCAACTTTTCAAGTTGTGCCATAGGGGAATGTTTCAGGAAATATTTTGTAAAAACAAATTCATTTATAAGATTGGTGTCAAATTTGTAGATTGATATTATCAACTCTTCTATATGCAACTGGTAAGGTAAATCAAACAGAGATTCACACAGGGAGAGATGTAGGAGATTCTCCCCAAACCCATAGCATTTTCATAGTTTGTATTTTCATGTGTATTTTCTTGTATGTTAACATTAATGCTTTGACTTAAACCGAATTGTTCCTTTGCCCCCTTCTCTCACGCCAGGGTTCTTTTACCTTTTATACTCCTCCCCCGATCTGTCACTAACGGAGTAATTAAAACTTTAAACTTTTCGGTAGGAACCAACAAAAATTCAAATGAGAGAGAGAGAGAGAGAAAAATAGTTTATTGACCAAAATAACGCTTACATAACCTTTCAACAATCATCGGGGAAACCCATTGGGTTGTATGTGATGGTTGTTTACATCTTTATAATCTACTAACATATATTAACACTATAAATCAAAATCACGAAAAAGAAAGCAAACAAGTAGTGAAAATTTAGCAAGTTTTAACTATTAGCACACACTATTAAACAATATCGTCGATAGACCATAAACGACGTGGAAACGAATTACTAGCGAGACATATTTAAATCATTAAATGAAAATTGATATAAAATAACAATCGTTTTTCTCTTTTTTTTTAAGAACATTCTTTCTGGAACCGAAATTTTAACAATTGTGAAAACATTGCATATTCATTAGTTTGTTTGTTGTTTTTTTTTTTTTTTTTTGAAAGTTTGTATCCACTGTTAATTTTTCCTGCTATCGAATGCCATTTATCTACTTTTCAAGGTTATAAATCACTTCAAAAATATATTGGCTAGATTTACATAGTGGTGTCAATTGCGGAGGCTTTGCCCCCTTAGATTTGTAAAAATGCATTTTGGTGCATTTTCATTGAAAATAATAACACTGGACCCCCCCCCCGCCCTTCCTCTCCCCGGATATTGAAAAATATATACCCCTAAATTTTTTTGAATTGACGCCACGGAGTGTATGTAAGTGCAAAACAAGAACTATCCTGATGATTCGTTTGATGAATATGAGTCTGTTTGAATTGTATTATTAACCTTTTTTTAGCAGATAGCTACAAAAGCAAAAAAGATGTTATTAAAGTTTTCCAGGAGAAATATATCTTGCACAACCCCGAAAATGTACCCAAAATTACGAGAGGATTTTATATATGTCCTCTGAAAACGGACACTAGAGTATTTAAATATATATATATTTTTTTTGTAAGAGTATTACTTATTCCAAGTATAATTATCGACGTAAAGGGAGTTTAGGGGGTACAGCCCCACCCTCCTTATTAATATGAATGGCCTCTCGTGAAATTATGGAAACTTTAAGCAAAAAATGCCCCTTTGAAGCTTTTGTCATCCCCTCTCAAAAACGGAAAGTTCTGCCAGCCTTACTTCTAATGGGCTTCTGAAATCAAGAAGCTATATAAATAGTTATCTGGTTGCTCTAAATTTGTCATTTCTAACGTGGGGCGCAGGCTCCAGCGGTAGGGCATGGCAATATTTTGGTGGGTCATGGGCAGGAAGTTCACCCTTCGGCTGACTATACTGTGGAGCCTTAATTTTGAAAAAAAAAGTTTTTGCATGTGAATGACGTCACATTCAAATATATTTAAAGAGCAAAAAGATACATGATATTATTGCTTTGATGTTGTACATTGTATAAAAGGTCTTCTATCTAGACAATATTTTTTTAGTGTAAAATATGTCTAGAGGACGACCCAAAACTGTGATACCAAGTTAATGGTCTTTTAAGCTTCATTCATGTGAATACACGTAAAGTTTCGAATAAAAATTTTAATATCTTTAGGGGGGGCATCAGGATTTTAGAAATGTTTCGGTGGGGTAGGGCCCGAAATTGGCCGGGAGCCACTGCTTTAGCGTAAAGACGGTTGGAATAAGTGAGGAGAAGCCTTCATACGCAGCATAATTTTTTTTTTTTTTTTTGTCGTGTTTTAATGGTATGTTTAAAGCATTAATGCTCCTCTTTACTTCTATTTGAAATTTTTTTTCTAAATTTGATATTTTTCTATTTATTGAGAAAAATCCACTAGAAATAGAATTATTCTAAACGGAACTATTGTAAACTTTTAATATTTTAAATAGATTACAAAGAAAAAAATAGGTCATCAAAAGAAGGAGCACGGGATTTTCAAACCGATTTTAATTACATTAGCGTTGCTGAATTATGTTAATTCAGTTTTTCTCTATCTGCTCTATGATTTTAGACATATTTATTTTTGTACCAATGTTTTTTAATCAACATTCAGCTCATTTTTCATAAAAACTTCAATGAATTTCACTAATTCTCTGAAATTTTGTAAAAAGATTGTATATTATCTTTTTTTTAGTTTATTCACTTTTGGACAGCCGAATTATTGTTTTTTTTATTTAAGATTGAATTAGATTGTATTAATTAACTTTAATTCACACTATTTTACTAAATATTAAAATTACATTAAATAAGTAAATATAATTATAGTTTAAATAAAACTATGAAATTTGGAAATATTATTAAACTTTAAAAATTATTCGAGTTCCCTTGTTTATATTTTTAGCTAAAAGAATACCGTACTGCCTCACACTTACAAAAGAAATACTAATTAGAAAAAAAATGTTGTAAATAAATTCTTTCGAAAAAAGTCAAATACTTAAAATGTAAAAAGTTAATGTATGCCGACCCATATAAAGGTACTTATTTTATGATATAGGGAAAAAGATAAGGGAAAATTTGAAGAAAAAATAATACGGAAAATTTTCTGCATAATTGTATAGAATAGATTAACGACAACTCGTTTAAATAAAGGGAAAAAAATACTATTTGCTGTGTAAATTACAATTGGGCTATAGTAAAAAATTGAAGGTCTAATTAATGATAATATTGATTAGACCTTCAATGCTCTTCAATAATCTTCAATCTTCCCTGTTTCCTGGGTCAATTCCGCGGCGCGCGCGGGATTCCGCGGGATTGAACCACGAAACTCTTGATCCATAAGCTTCGACTCTTCGCCTGGGCTATGGCCAGGTATTATGTTATTTAGTTTTTAATATATTATATAAAGTAGATGAAATAAAGCTGATCTTTAATCGGTTCATGTTGTCCTGTTGGTTCGAAAACTCACTTACGGGTATGAATAGTAAACAAAAAGAAAACGGGGTTCAAAGAGTTTTCTTATTTACTGGTTGGACTCTCCAGAAGGAAAAGCTATAAAATAAAGAATTAAAATTAGAACAATTATATCGCTTTAAAATTGGAAATAGAATTATTAGAAAATTAGAATAAAATTTAGGTACTTTCGCATTATCCGGGCCTCTCTAAAAAGTCAAGTTTGGTTAATGCTAATGAAATAAAATAAAATATAAAGTAGTTTAGAAACAAATTTGGGCTATATATTTGCACATTAGGGCGAGGGGGTAAAGCATTTTATATATTAAATACGTAACCTAACCTAGGTACCTCCCCCCCTTTAAAATCCAGAAAACCACAGTTTAATATCCTATACGCAATGCAAACCACACTGTCATTGTCTAGTCTACAGCGGTTATCATGTGAAAAACGGGTTTTATCGTTGCCTTCTCTATAGTGAAAATTAAATAAAAAAAAAAAAGTTTTTTTAACTGAAAGTAAGGAACGACGTTAAAACTTAAAACGAACAGAAATTATTCCGTATATGAAGGGGGCTGTCCCCTCCTCAACGCCTCGCTCTTTACGCTAAAGTTTTTTTATTGTTTAAAAAAATAGAGTTGTGAGAAAGTCAAACTTTAGCGTAAAGAGCGAGGCGTTGAGGAGGGGACAGCCCCCTTCATATACGGAATAATTTCTGTTCGTTTTAAGTTTTAACGTCGTTCCTTACTTTCAGTTAAAAAAACTTGTTTTTTTTATTTAATTTTTGAACGTTTTTGAATTAATGCAGGTTTTGATTTTGGCTCACCGTACATGAATAATTAAAACAAAATTTGCATATTATATTTGGTTAAATGGCTTTCTCGAAACTTGTTTAATTTTATTTACGAACGTTTTTATTAGTAATAAATATACGTAACTTAGAATTAACTTACGTAACGAACTTCTATATTCATAAATTTTTAACACGTATATTAGGGGGTTCGCCCTCTAGTCAATACCCTGCTCTTTAAACTATAGTTCGAATTTTTTTTCCAGTTCTTTAAAAATGACCTCTTAATCACAATCAGTTGATCAGTTGAAAAACTTGTTTTTTTTTTATTTAATTCCTGATCTTTTTCTTTAATAATGCTGGGAAATCCGGCGCCCCCTTCATAGCAATGTCCCTTCCCCCATGAAAACTTCCTTCATGGAAAGATCCTTCCATATAGCCCCCGACCCTCTCCTTCCCCACCTACCAGAAAAAATCTCCTCTGAAAAAGTCTGTATACTTCCCAATAACCAATACTATATGTTAACATTGAGTAAAGTTCATAACTTTCAGCCCTCCCCCTGGGGACTTTGGGGGATCAAGTCATCCTAAAAGACATTTTTATCATATTTTCGACCATGCTGAACAAAATGGCTATCTCAAAATTTTGATCGGGTGACTTTGGGAAAAAAATGAGCGTGGGAGGGGGCCTAGTTGCCCTCCATTTTTTTTGGTCACTTAAAAAGGGCACTAGAACTTTTAATTTCCGTTCCAATGAGCCCTCCCACGATATTCTAGGACCACTGGGTCGATACGATCACCCCTGAAAAAAAAAAACAAACAAACAAACAAACAAATAAACACGCATCCGTGATCTTTCTTCTGGCAAAAAATGGAAAATTCCACATTTTTGTAGATAGGAGCTTGAAACCTCTACAGTAGGGTTCTCTGATACGCTGAATATGATGGTGTGATTTTCATTAAGGTTCTATAATTTTAGGGGGTCTTTCCCCCTTTTTTCGAAAATCAGCCAAATTTTCTCAGGCACGTAACTTTTGATGGGTAAGATTAAACTTAATGAAACTTATATATTTGAAATCAGAATTAAAATCTGATTCTTTTGATGTATCTATTGGTATCAAAATCCTGTTTTTTAGAGTTTCGGTTACCATTGAGCCGGGTCGCTCCTTACTTACAGTTCGTTACCACGAACTGTTTGATTAAGCCAAGAGGCCCGGATAATGCGAAAGTACCAAAATTAAAATTAGAAAGCGCTAGAAAATATTAGAGGGGGGGGGATCAGGATTTTAGAAGTGCCTAGGTTGACCATGGCCCAAAATTGGTTGAGAACCACTGCTCTAAACCAATCGGCTTCATATTTTTTGTTCGGCAATATTTTAACCATATTTAATCCAAAATTATTCTTTTGCGGTTCGAAACGGCTGAAATTGGCTCTTTACTGTAGTTTTATCCCTTTTGTCATTTTAAGGGACGCTAGGACTGTATTTTTCGCACCATCTTAATATTCTGTGATGGGCTCGTTTATACGGTCTCTCCTGAAAAAAAGAAAAAAAAGAAGCATCCGTGCCTAAAACTCTTTCCTTTCAGCCTAAAGTTCAAATTTTTTTTTATTAACAATCAGGACTGTAGCCAGAATATCTTTTGGGAAGGGGTATATGATATATATATATATATATATATATATATATATATATACTATATATATATATATAATATATATATATATATATATATATATATATATATAATATATACTATATATATATATATTATATATATATATATATATATATAATTTATATAATTTTTTTATTTCCTGGGGGGGTACCAAGGACATTTTAAAGAACGCAACCAATGTAATTTTGTAATGAGGATGAGTGGGTAAACCGGGTAGCCTCCCCTTAGATGTGACCCTGGTCACAATACTTTGATAATTTAAAAAACTACCGTTTTCTGATAAAACTATGTCAACGATGCTCTTTAGAGTGGGACTGACGCCCCTTGTCTATAATAATTCCTGCTTAGTCCAAATTTGATTTCTCTAAATGACGGGAACTTGGCGGATAAATGCACCCTTCGGTTTTATCTAAAGAACGTCTTATGGGAAGTTTGAAAGCGTGTTTTTAAGCTTTAGATTCAGTGTGCTATGTCAGCCTTTATATGATACTGCAGTTTCTGTCAGAAATTGAATTTTTTAACATTGCATTTGTCATTTATAAAAAAAAAACACAGGTATAAAAATGTGCTTTAAAATGAGTTCTTAATCACCTTTATATTATTTCAGCGCCCCGCTAGCGGCGAAAAAAAAGGAAAGAGAAATAAAAACAGACACATCACTGATTCCCTTGCGAAAGTGGTTTTCCTTATTCCTCAAAAATAGGGGACTGTAATTATCCGTAATGGGGTTGCCGACAATGGTGATTCCAATGGTGTAGTTTTTATCCAACGCTATTTTGAGGTTTTTCTGGCTTTTTTCAAAATTTCCATAGATTTGTTTTGACAATAAAATGTTACCATTAAGATATATAAAAAAAATAGCTACCATTCCTGAGTCAGCTTTGAATGGCAATCCTTCATCACTTAACGGTTTTTGTTTTCGAATCGCGTTTTAAATTTTCGGTTACTCTGAGGTAGAATTTGTTCTTAACTAGGTTGTGGTGGACGATGCAACGATGATAGCTCGTTTGGGGACTAATGTACCATTACGTGGGAGTATGACTTAAACTGGGAGGCTGTATGAAGCACAGTTGCCAACTTGCACACTTTTCGTATGAAATGCACTCTTTTTTTTAACCTCAGAGGGGATGCAGAAGAGTAAAAATCCCTCTTTTTGGGTGTTATTTTTCATTCACGTTGAACGTCAGTTGTTGGCAACTTCGTCGGCAGTGTAATTAACCCAAATAAAAGGGTTGCCAACTTGCACATTTTTCATTTGAAATGCACGCTTTTATGTCTCAGAGGTAATGCGCAAGCAGTGACAGCCGTGCGCATGCAAATTTTTTGATTTGCACTCTTTTTGGACGTCAGCAGTTGGCCACCCTGGTGTGAAGTGTGGATAGTTTTTCGATGGTTCTAATGATATTCAATATTTTTGCCCAATAAAGCTTTACCCTATTTAGGCCAAAATTGTTGTTTTTCGGCACAAATAGCAGAAATGAATTACTCTGCTAAGACATGATCTCTTTAGTTGCCTTATAGGGGACGAAAACTTAAAAAAAATATACGTTCAAATTGGCCATTTCCGAATATTCCGTGAGTTTGATAAAATTACCAATTTAAAAAAAAAAAAAAAAAAAACAGACAAAAAAAATGTATCTGTGGCTAGTAATATCGCCCGATGAGAAAATTATCGCTAGATTTTTGCGATTTTTTGGTTGATTTAGCGATTTTCTTCAATAATCTAGTGATTTATGTTCTGAATTATTAATTTTTTTTGTTTAGGCAAAATAAAAAAATCACTAGAAATACTGATAAATCACTAGGAGTGGCAACCCTGTTTCTGGCCATCGTTTTAGTGAATTTCGGAATTTCAAATTTCTGTTAATAGGAGCTTGAAAAATCCATTTCTCCGAAATGTTAAATTCAAGGGGGTCATTGTCATCGTGAATGTATCTCTTTTGGACTGCTTTCCTCTAGGGGCGTAATTTGCTATGAGGCAGGGAATCAACTGTCCCCTCCTGACCTCTGTCCCCCCCCCCTCCCAGCTGAAATTTAGTTTCTGCAGAAAATTTTGTCAAAACTAAGGTAAGTTTGCATAACTCAAGTATCCAGAGAAACAGGTCAGTTTTCCTTAGTATATTTTTGCCCTTATGGTACTATTTGGCTTATTTTCCACTGTCATTTTCACCTGATTTGGGAAAATTGGCTATAGCTTTGCCCCCCCCCCCCCTCCTAGGATTTTGCGAAATTACGCCACTGCTTCAATCCTCTTCGAGTTACGCATAGGGTTGATAAATTGAATTTATCTGTCATGGATTTATCGATGATCTTAGTCAGTGTCAGAGTCAAAGAGACAAGAAAAATACAGTGGTTAATTATCGTAAAATTTCACGGCTAGGTTTCGCCGTTAGCCCGTAGTCAAGCTGTGTATTTAGAATAGAAGTATGTTTGGGAGAATGAAGATTAGAATAGAAGTATGTTTGGGAGAATGAAGATTAGAATAGAAGTATGTTTGGGAGAATGAAGATTAGAATAGAAGTATGTTTGGGAGAATTCAGGTCTCTTTAAAGACATTACGCAAGACGCTATAAATAATATTCACACTTTAAACAATAATAAATATAAGTGCTGGTGCTTGGCTTTTTCTAAAATTGTCAGCTATGAGCTGCTGCAGACGACAGTTGTATAACACAAACAAGCTTCAGGTGGGTGAAGATGAATGCTGTAGACACTCGGCTTTTTTCAGCCAGATTCGCCACTAGTGCTGCAGTACATATCCTCCTTCCACTTCCCCCAGCCCCCACGCCCAGAAGAGGATGCTCAATCTCATAATTGAACCAAGCTCTGTTCTAATAGCCCCAGGTATTGCGCTATTCATTTGCTCGGAATTTGGAATGTATTTTGACTCAGTAAGATCTAATTTGTTGTACTAAACTTTTAATATACGTGATTTATTGAAATATTATTTATGATTTTGAATTAAATTGATTTGTCTGTGAGTTCGCTGATATATATTAATAAAAAACATGATATCAGATTGTGTCAGATTGACATATCCACAGATTGTGTAACATTATATTATGCCATAGTGCCCACATTTGAATTTCAACTTTGAAAGTATTCGTAAAATCTAGTTAGAATTATCAACTTATCTGTTGGGCATTGTTTGACAAAGAATATCCAGAAGATCTGAGCAAATCTTTGCATCATTGCGGCAGAAACCTTAAATTAATTAATAATTGCCAGAGATGCCAATTGGAAGGGAAAACTGACTCGGGATTTTGAAAACTACTTCCTCTTTGTATCTTTGTTTAAAAAACGAATTCTCTAAAAATTACACAAAAGTATTTCTTGTGTAAATCAGGTTATGGGGGTATACGTTTCTGGAGGGGGTTACACTGAATATCGTTTATATGTCTATAATCCCCTTCACAAGCAAAGCTCGGTCTCCTAGTGCAATATGATAAAACTGATAACAATAGGAAGGGAGAATTGGTGGGTACCGCTTCTATGTTTACAAAAAAATTCTATTGTGAAAAAATATTCATATTTTGTTTAAATTCGCTTTTCAGCAGACATTTCGTACAGTATTCTGATGCAGAGATAAACGTCCCACAAGTACACTGGCGTTGTGTGAATGGGAGTAATTTCAGTCATAATTTTGTGCACATCTATGTGAATTCTTTTTTTGGAACTGGTTAAAAGAGATATTTGGAAAAGCGAAAGTAGCAAGAAATCAGCATGGTATTATACATAGAGGCATTTCTACATTTATGGATTAGTATGTGAATCCGAAGCGTAAGGAGTAGGGTGTTCTCATCGCTTGATAGGCGTTTGAATTAAAATAACTGAATTTGGAGCTTAAAAAATTAGAATTTTGATCTTATATTAGCTATTATTATCAGCGCTTATTAGGCGTTTCAATGAAAAATAAGAGAATCGTAGTTTCAATGCAATGCTGGAAATAAGACTTAAACAATTTAAGGATTCCTGTAGCGGATCCCCCCTACCAAATTCCATGACCAAACTACAACAGATTTGACCTATCTAATTATAGTATGAATTTCATTATAAAAAAAACTAAGTTTATCGTTTTCAATGATTTCTTTTTCATTCAGGAAATTATATTCACTGTATATCTACCTTCTTATTCTTCAATGACTCCATTTCTGTCCTATTTGCAGATTTAGAGGATGTATTCCTTTCCACTTTTGAAAGTTTTAAAACAATAAAATCTAATCTTGAACAGCTGGATTTTAGAAAGTAAAAGCATCTTAACTATCAGTTAAAAAATTGACCTGAGTAGATATGGTGAAACAGGAAGCATAGAACATTTTTCAATTTTGCCATTAACTAGGCTTACATTTTTACTTAATGATAAGGTTTCAAAGGCAGTATATTTGGGGAAATATTAACTTGGAACATATTATGAAGTGTAATCGACCCCTATTTTTCTCGTTTTCCCTATGTTAAAAACGAGCATGGATTAATTAAAAAAAATGACTCCTCAATATAAAGAGCCAATTTGACACTTAAACAAGCAACAGTTTTAAAGCTACTTAATAAATTATAGTTGTTTTTTTTTTGCAAATTATTGGAGGGGTAACTG
Source organism: Artemia sinica (assembly GCA_027921565.1). Taxonomy (NCBI): domain Eukaryota; kingdom Metazoa; phylum Arthropoda; class Branchiopoda; order Anostraca; family Artemiidae; genus Artemia; species Artemia sinica. Next base: position 36,664,293 of record CM051260.1, on the reverse strand, counting down.
CCCCCCTGCCCCTCTCAATGACGCCACTGGCTGTGAGGGCTGTAGGGGGGTTGACATCCTCAAAGACATAATTACAGGACCTTTCAACTATGCTGAACAAAATGGCAAAATCAGAATCTCAAAATTTTGATTGGACACGTTTGGAGAAATGTTGGGTGTGTGTGTGTGCGTGGGGGGGGGAGGGGGCTTTGGGCTATGTAGTAATTATTTACCGGTTTATTCAAACATAGAAACTGGTAGATAAATCTATCTATTGGGAATTTGAATTTGAACCCCCTTGAGCAATTATATAAAAAAAGACGAACTCTGGAACATTACGTAAATGCATTCTGAGACCGTACTGGCTACACATAAATTTCCATGAAAAAACAGACAGAGAAAACAAAAAAGGGAGAAAAGGCTTAGAAATCATACGAGGGTGATCTTCTGTCGATATTTTCAGCTCTGGGGCGATTCTGGCATCTCTTGCGCCTGGGGCAAAATCTTGATTAGCTTCCCCCTCCTGTCTTCAATAAAATTTTTCTAAAAAATTTTCATTTATAAACAAAATTATTCTCAGTTTTTTAATTAATTAGTTTTTTTTTATTACTTTTTAATAAATAATCTAGATAATTACTTAAATTTAAATATTATTATTTAATTATTTTTTTGCATTTTTAATTTAGTTTATTAATTAATTTGTAATATATGAATCATTTTCGTTTATTAACTGCGCCCTCTACTTTATTTTAATTTTAAAAAAATCAAAAATTATATAACCGTTAGATTATTTATTTAAAATTTTGTGTCTCCAAAAACTTCTGTGCCCGGCGTAAGTCCCCCCTGTGCCCCTCCCCTAAAACCACCTCTGTTTCTTTAGAGCTGAACCTTCGTTTGGTTCTTATTTTTTTATTCTTTATCTTCATCATTTTGAACGAGCGTCTTGAAAACTATCCCAAGTGTTTAGGTAAAACCCGAAATAGCGAGATCCTGGGGCGATGTTTTTGGAAGCGCAATAGTCTTTACTACAAATTATATTTATGTGCGTTGTGAAATATGAATACTTTGACTTAAACCGAATTGTTCCTTTGCCCCCTTCTCTCATGCCAAGGCTCTACCTTTGGTAACCCCCTCCCCCGATCTGTCACTAACGGGAAATGGGTTCATTTGTTGCTTTTTGACGGGGCAACCTTAGTGTCCACAGTAAATTGTGTGCGAATCAAACCTAAAAAGGGGGTAATAATGCCGTTTTTTGCCAAACGACCCCCTTAAAACCAAGGTATATTTCTTGAATAGAATCTAAAGTATCGATAATAATTGTACACCGTTTCAGTCGCGCATTGAAGAAGATGATATTCGTAGTTTTGCCTCTTTGGCATTTATTGGAGGAAGTGATATTCGATTACGCATTGGCGGAAAGGTGCTTTGCATCGTCGAAGACAATGAAACTAAAGGTAAATTGGGCTTATATATTTCCTTCTCTTTCTTTTTTCCTTGTCTCTTTCGCAGGAAATAATCATAAGTTTTAACCAGTACATTTTTTTCCAAGCTTAGGACGCTCAAGCCACCGCCGGCTGGTGTCACCGATAGGCGTGTTGCCTGATCGCACGTCTCTATTCACACCACTCTAGTTTTCTATTTACCATCAAT
>CM051260.1:36637664-36657664 GCA_027921565.1 Artemia sinica | reverse complement strand
TTACTACCATTGGTTGTTGTTAAGTTATTACGTTAGTTATTATTAACGTTGGTTATTGTTAAATTATTACATTAGTTATTGCCTAACGTTAGTTATTATTAAATTATCACGTTAGTTATTTCTAACGAAAGTTGTCTTATTTGTATTTAAGTATGAAAAGAATTAACACAATTTAACCCAATCAGCTTGGAATAAATTTAGATGAAGACAATAACTTTGCAGTTCAAAGAACATGGTGCTCCAAAAAATTTACCAACATTCACATGCTGCTAGTCACGGAAGAATGTTTTTCTATACACAACTAATTAAAATGACGTTGATTGACAGTTCATAACACCTTACTTTTTACTAAAATGTTTGCCCTAGAAGGAGATTATAGAATTTTATCAAGGATTAAAAAGAATAATGACTTGAATTTCGTCATTGAGTAGTTTCTGAACATTAATGAATTGGAAAATAGATTGATTGATTATAGAATTTGCATATTAAAAGGCACAAAATTTAAAGATGCTTATGCACTATCTGTAACACGCGCGCCATATTATTTAGGGAAGATGCTTAAGAAACTAGTCAAACGGGTTTCTTTCAATAGACAATTGGATTGCAAACCGTGGTTTGTCATTGCTTTTACAATATTTAAACTATTATTTTTGGGATTTAGGGGGGGGGAGTACCTGGGTTGGGTTAGGTTACGTGTTTAATATATGCTATGCTTTACACCCATCCCCCCACCCCTAACTTGCAAATATATAGCCAAAATTTGTTTCTAAACTATTATATTTTCATCCTATTATGTTTTATTTCATTAGCATTAACCAAACTTCACTTTTCGCGTGTGTTACAGATAGTACATAATTACCAATTAAAAGGTAAGACCTGGAAAATTTTATAGCCCAAATTTTCACCTGAACATATTCCATTGCCACCAAGTGTGTATGGTACGTGTTTTAAAACAGTACATTTGTGGATTATTTAGGGCTTGTTAGTTTTTTTTTTATCTAGAGGTAGTCTTCGGGCATGGTTGTATCCGGGATTATTTCGGGGGATATGGCCCCTGGATATAGCCTTGTCTCCAGATCACGGATTTATTTTCTTTTGTTTTTTCGATTGAGCAAATTAGTTATTGTCTTTATTGATAAAATTCAAAGGGTTTTCATTTTTTAGATAGTTCACGCGTTGATGATATGAAGCTAACAGAACAACTTTGTATTCTTGCAAGTCTTCGGACGCTTCAAAGAGCTTATGCTGAATCGATGTCGACTACAAGCTATTCTGTTTGAAAAAAATTAAGACACTTCATAGAGTCTCACCTCCACAAGACCCATCTACATTACCTGTGCTCGGTCTACCTAGAGTTGACTCAAATGGGAAATCGCCTGTGTCTGATGAGCAAACTGAAAAACTCCCTAAGCCAGAATCAAGTCAAATAATGCAAGAAGTTGCTCAATGTGGATTCACCTCCTTTGGAGGAAATGCTTTTTGCAAAAAATTTTATCAAAGCTGCTTCGCCATCACCAGTCAAAGCCACTTACACCGTTGAAGAACTGGAGCTAGCTGCATTGGTGTTAAGTCAACACCTAACTCAATGCCAGAAGTCTTCTAAGATAGATAGACCTCTCTCTGAGGCTTCAGTAACTCCAACACCGACAAGTGGTGCATTGTCACCTGGGACTAATTTTGCTTTTTCAATGAATTTCGCAATGACCGAAACGTAATACATTCTCCGCTAGAACGAACAAATAAATCTTGTAGAAATAAGGAAAAGGGTGAAGTAGTCCCTTCGGCCACGGTACAGCAGCTGATCGAGATGGGTTTTGAAAGAAGACCCGTTGAACGTGCTGTAAAAATGTTAGGTAGGTTTCTAAATACTGACACTGTATAATAGCTTTTTTTCCTTTCTTTGTATTCTCTATTTTACCTTTGTTTTGTGTCATTCTACAGTCGTGTATCACCTTTGAACCTAAATAACCTAAAACATGAGCAAGCTGCCGCCCACCAATTGATGGTAATCTTATAGTAATAATAATAACTTATTTTGTACCCGCTTTGCAGCAATGGAGACAAATAAGCAGAGTAAAAAAAAGGAAAAAAAAGACAATGTACAAGTACAAGTACATCTCATCTACAAGTAGAAAATACTTACACTAACTTACTGCTACAGTACAAGACGAGTTAAAGGTGATTCAGCCAGGAACTGCGTACTTTAGTGGCAAGTTCTTGCTTCTATCTTGCCAATTTTAGGGTCTTTAATTCCCTAATGGCTACTAACATAACTGTTTGAAATCAACAAGGGTAAACATACCAAACATTTCGCTAACTGCTAACTGTTTGAAATCAACAAGGGTAAACATACCAAACATTTCGCTAACTGCTAGTTTTTGGAGGCGCAGCTGTCGTTTTTTGCGTAAATTTAGTAACTCCCAAATTGGGAATATATATAGAATAGAAGGCGGTAACACAATCTTAAGATTACTATTTTTTCGTAATGCAACTTCTATCATTTTTAGATTCTGTAGTTAAGATTAGGCAAGATTTGACTTTTATGTTTTGACAGCACAGTTTAAGTTTTTTTATTTTCATAGCTCAGTCCTCAGAAATGTCATTGTACATGAGCTTGTGATAGATAAACTTCGAAATCTGACGCAAAATAAAAAAAAATACTGCCTTGGAAAGCTTTATAAGAATCGAGATCCAGGTTCAGTAAACATATATCGCCGTTCTAAGTAAACTCTTTTTTGATCCTTTGATATTTCTGTTTGTAAACATTTAATCATACAAAAGTATGTCATTAGTTGTATTGTTGATTTTACGAGTCATTTACATTCTTTACTATCTATTTCTGTTCTATAAGCCGCGCAGGGGAGATGGAATATCTGGGGACGGAGAGGCTGTCCAATATACTCTTTTACAAATCTTCCTAAATTTGAAAGAACTACTACTACTACTAACCAAATCACCGCAGCACCAAGCCACCTGATGCCAATACGGCTAACCACGCTCATCCTCCATCCAGACCGGATTACTCTAGTGCCAGGTCTGGTTGCCATCTGGTGCCAGGTCTTGTCTGTTGATGGGTACTGATTACATATTAATGCTTCTAAAGCGAGTGGTTTCAGATGATTAAAGAGAGATATAGCAACATATGTTTTACTTTATTTAGTGAGGGTACCCAATTTCACTCAACAAGGGTATTCCAGGTATTTTGTGTTGGTCGACTCTCGTAGCGGAGCCAGAATTTTTTTTAAAAAATTTTCCACTATTCTCGTCTTTAATTCTTCCACCAATGAATAAAACCTAAAGAGTTAAGCGGTTTCTACCGGCAATGAGTTGATTTCTGAGGAATTATGTGGCGCAGTTCTGGTAAAGAGATAACATAAAATAATCTAACGTGTTGATTCTCCCCCTTTTTTCCTTTTTTAACTCTGAAATATTGTTCTTGTGAAAAAACTTCTGTGACGTTGTTCCGACTTTTTTTTAATGCAAATATATATGTACTTTTCAAGTTTTCGTGCAGCAGCCTATATTATTTTTCTCCAATATAGGGGGTCGTCAACCCGATTCGATACCAAGCATTGAGTCCATAGTAGGTTGGATTTTGGAGCATAACGATGAAGAAGTCTCTGAATCTGGCACTGATGATAATTTTAATTCTGAAACAGCCAGTTCAGATGAGTATGATATTAACGAATCAGTGTCGGAAGACGAAGATGATGTGACACTTTACAGAAAACGAGCGGATTTTTCAAGTAACGATGAATATGCTGTGTATGTAAGGAGTGTTATTAAACCTGGAATGTTGGTACGGTGTTGTCGTTCTTATGAAGAAGTGCAAGAAGATGACGTTGGCAAAGTAACAAAATTAGATAGGGATGGGCTTCATGATCTTAACGTTCAGGTAAATCTTACTTTTCAACTCAGTTTAGATAAATTGAAAATGCAATTAGGCTATTGACTTAAGTGCTGCTTTTACGAGAAAGTAGAAAAATAAAAGATCATTACTCCCAATGGTTGTGTGGGTTTGTGAATAACAGTGTGCTTTATTTGATGCGTAAGTGTGAAGCATTGAAAGGTTTAAGAGGAAACACCTTTGGATGTTTGAAATGTGATGGAAGGGTTGACAAGTAATTGGGATTAAACAATATGAGGGAATTACGTGGCTGGGAGGATTACTCAGGGTAAATAAGGACGGGGTTGAAAATGGGGTTTGATGGGGTTGGTGTATTTTGTATGTAAATTTACTTACATTGATACAATACTGTTTGTTTATTTGTTGCTGTCTTGCTTGTTTGCACGGCTTTGTGAATTTTTCCGAATAACTATCATATAATGTATATTTTATTTGTGTGTATCTGATGGCGTGTGCTCTGAAAAAAAAAACACCAGCTTAACTAATCGTAACAGTGGATCAAAATTGTATGGTTTTTCATCTTAATAAGAATGGTCGAAGGGTAAAAAAAAGTACATTCGGGAGGGGGGCATGATAAGTAATTCGTCCTATGTAAAGGTCCCAAATTGTTCAAATACCAAATATGAAGCAGAGGCTTTATAGATCAAAGTCAAACAAAGGAATTTCAGTCTGCATGAATGAATCGCCTTAAATGAGGCCCTTACTTCAGACTTATTTCACCTTATTTGATATTTAAGGGGTTTCTGAGCTGGTTGATTACAAATATGAGGTTGAACTCCATAATAACAGCACATGTTTATTTTAGAAATATTTTTTGGTCAGTTTTAGTTAGTTCGTAAGTTTTAAGTTTAGTGTAGCTTGTTATATTGCTTTTTGAACTCAAATAACAAAATTCGTAGTTAAGGGTTTCTGAATTTGTTGATTATAAATATGATTCTCCTGTTGCAGTATAAAAGTCCAAATGAAAACAAACTAGGCATACATCTTGCAATCAGAGTATATCACTAAAGTCGTCATTGAAAGACTTGTGATAGTATCGATTACAAATCGGAGGCTAATATTGTAATATAGAAAAGTCCAACATCAAAAACTCTTGAAGTACATGTTCTACAAATAGTACTTGATTTTTTTACCAAAGTTGGTATTAGAAGATTTCTGAGATTATTGACTACGCATTTTGATACTAAAATTGCTACATGTACTAAATCATTATATGGCTATTCTTGCCACAACCACTACCCCTAAGACTTTACTATACCATAGTTTTATCATTAATTAACTTTAATTTCTGTTAATTATATACCCTGCTAGCCAACAAAATGTACCATTAATATGTGTGAAACCTAAACATTTTAAAAAATTAATAAGAAACCAAATCAGTTTTCAACCTAAAACGAGCAAAATTAGCTTGAAACACCTTATCTCAGTGCATACGAGCTAATTCTTTAATTGAAAATTTTTGCCACCGATTAAAAAAGGAATATTTATTAGGCAGAAAAAAAATATTCATGAATGTTAATATATTCATGAATATGAATGAATAAACTCTTCATGAATAACATTTTGATACTAAAGTTGCTACATGTACTAAATCATTACATGGCTATTCTTACCACAACCACTACCCCTAAGACTTCTACTACCATAGTTTTACCATTAATTAACTTTAATTTCTGTTAATTATATACCCTGTGAGCCAACAATAGGTACCATTAATATGTGTGAAACCTAAACATTACAAAAAAATAATAGAAACCAAATCAGGTTTTTAAACCTAAAACGAGCAAAATTAGCTTGAAACACCTAATCTCAGTGTATACGAGCTAATTCTTTAATTGAAAATTTTTGCCACCGATTAAAAAAGGAATATGTATTAGACAGAAAAAAAAAAATATTCATGAATAAAACTGTCCATATCTTTTTTTAAGACTCTGCTAGATGGTTACTACTGTGGACAGTGTTTGTGCTCCGTGGTTTTTATCTATATGTAAAATTCTGCCTTGGATCTCTACTACTTTTCAATCGTGCTATGGGTTGGAAATTAGTCCAGAATTCCATATTGTTGATCTTCATCATTTAGTAGTAATACATGAGTTGTGATAAAAGATGCAAGGATCTGCTATTAGTATCAAATTTGTATTCAGATATTCTCTATTTCCTGATGGTTATAACAGTCTTGAGTTATAAAGAAGAAATCAAAAATACTGATAAACGCGAAGATGTTGTTCATTCTTGGCAGCTTTTATCAGTATTGGATGATCATAGTGTTTAATTGCAAGGGAAAATTATGAGCTCTTCCGCCATCCCGTATGCGTACTTCCAATGGTAATCTTGATGAAAAAATAGCCTTTAACGTCTAGAGAAATATATTTTATTAGAAAACGAGCGTATGGAAACAGGTTTTCGAGCTTCAAGAAGAAGTGGAAGTCTATCAAGAAAAGACATACGCAAAATATTTGGTACTATGTTACTAGAGAAAATTTAGCTTTGAAAATACAGGGATATTTAGTTTAGTAGAAAACTAGCTTGTAGAAATAAAGTTTTTTAACTTCTAAAGCAAGTATGAAAATAGTGCAAAAGAGAGTAACAAACTGTACTGTTTTTTAACAGTACAGAGAGTAACAACTGTACTGTTTTTAACAGTACTGTTTTTAACAGTAACAGTACTGTTTTTAATCACAGTAACAAACTGTATGATTTTTGGTGTAAAACTAGTTTGGTGTAAAACCTAGATAAATCTACCTAAAAATAAAAAGTTCAGACAGATTTTCGAAATACAGGAAGAGATAAAAAACAAACAACAAATAATAGTAGCAAACTATATGGTACCGTTTGGTTCTACAGAAAAACAGGGTATATATTTTTTTTTTTCTTCTTTTTTTCTTCTTTTTTTTTTCTTTTTTTCTTCTTTTTTTAAGTGACTATTTATTTTTTCGTATAGGCGTGTGAACAATAATGCGCTGCAGCTTCATTCTATTTAGCTTTATGCTATCTTTGTCTTTTTAGGTGCTTTGGCAGAGGAAAGGTGGAACTTATTGGGTGCGCTATATCCACTTGGAAATTTTAGGATCCGGAGGACCCAGAAGAGAACAAAGAGCTCAAAGAAACGACAGAGCCTCTTTGGCAGCGCAAAGAGAAAATAGCGAGCTTCAATAGGTGAACGGGCTCAAGCTTTACCGTCTTCTGATCAATGGGAAAGTCTTTCGTCATCAGCCCTAGTCACTGGTGAAGGTGTTGTAGATGCTGGCACTGTCACAAGTAAGTTTTCGGCGCAACTATTGAAGTCAATTTGCGGTATTTTTAGTACAGTACATTTTATGTTCTTTTAGTGTATAATGTGCAACATAATTTTGTAAACTTAGGTAATTCGTAGTGAAAGAGTCTGAATACATGTTACCTAGAAAATAAGAAAAAAAAATCGAAACAACCGTTTTGTAGTATTTTTGTGTCAAAATCTGAGAATTAGTACATACATCTCTGCACTAAACTTCGACATGGTAATTTGCTCCTGGGGTTACGTTGTAAGTGGAAGAATGTAATTAGGAGACTCTGGGCCACGTGAAATAGAGTGATTCTATCCTGACAATAAATAACACAGCAAAATAATTCACTTTACGCTTTTAATACGACTGGTTAAGCCAAAAAAGTAAACAGACAAACTGAAATATGTCATTACTATGTAAAGGGGAGTATTTATTATAATCACCGCGGACTATTGCTAGAATTGAAAGATGATGAAGCTGGCGTCGCGATGTTATTGTAAAATTGAATCAAACAACCTAGCAACCCAACCTACGTGACTAGAGGTGCGATGTTGCGCAATAAATTGAAAACGTTTTCCAAAAATAGGATTTTTAAAGAAAAGCAAATAACTATATGAAGAACCAAAACAAACAGAAATAAAGGTATTTAGTTAGTCAAACTTCAAAAGAATGGAAATTACTATGAATAATAAGAAGTACAATGAACCAAAATAAAATTTAAAATCAAGTCAAAATTGAAAATAAAAGATTTAACCACTGGTCAAAGCTGGACTTCTGCCCCTTCAAGCTCCCTAATGGACAGTGTTTTTATTTGAATTTTAGTGAAACAATAGATATTTCGGAATAATGTGTTTTATTTGTCATGTACTCGCCAATGAATTTTCTATCAAGGCATGAATTTACAAGGAACGAAATTCTAATGAAAATTTACTACATGTAAGAATTATGTATCTGAATTTTTTTTTTTTTTTTTTTTAAGTTATGATAAAATATGATATAATTTCCAAAAGTTTGAGAAGTAATTTTTCGACATGATAAGAAGTAAAAAGAAAAAAAATAACAAATTTGTGATTTTTTAATAAAGCACCAAAACGATCTAACCTTTAGGGGGTTTAATTTTGGAGTAGCCCCACACTTATTGGTTCTTATTTCTGTTCATTTAAAATTTGGTTCATTTCAAAATTTTAATTTCGCTCGTTATCTATCTTTTTGAGTTTTTTTTTTGGGGGGGGGGGGAGGGGGGCGGGGAAGGGGGGATATTCGTTTTATTCATTTCTGTTCGTGTTTTAATTGATCCAGTTTAATTAAGGGTTAATGGTGGGAAGGATTGTATGGTTTTTTTTTGTTTTGTTTTTTTAGCTTTCCTCGCTTTATAACTAAAATAATGAACTGCAGTTCAAATTTTATCTGAAGTTGGAATATTCAGTCAAGATTTTTTATCTGCCATAGTTTTGTGGGATAATTCTATAAAAATATTATTACAAAAATGTCGATCGGAGGGGGGTGGCTATTTCAATCATGAAAATATGCACGATTTCGGTCGTCTATGGGGTTTAAAGCCATCCTAACCCATATCTTGTAGACACCCTTGAATATAGATTTGGTTTTTTTCCTTCATTTTATTAATAGGAAAATTATTTGTTTACTTTTGTCTGAACTGTAAGTATGTTTAAATACATATATTTAAGGTCATTTATCATTATATTTTGTTGGTTTGAAAAAAAAATTGGGTGTCACAGAATGAATCAACCAGTTTTTTTTTTTTTTTTTTTTTTTTTTTTTTTTTTTTTTTTTTTTTTTTTTTTTTTTTTTTTTTTTTTTTTTTTTTTTTTGTCTTCATTGTTGGGCATGTTTGCATGCCCAATATGTCATGACTATGTAAAGGGGAGTATTTATTATAATCACCGCGGACTATTGCTAGAGTTGAAAGATGATGAAGCTGGCGTGGCGATGTTATTGTAAAATTGAATCAAACAACCTAGCAACCCAACCTACGTGACTAGAGGTGCGATGTTGTGCAATAAATTGAAAACGTTTTCTAAAAATAGGATTTTTAAAGAAAAGCAAATAACTATATGAAGAACCAAAACAAACAGAAATAAAGGTATTTAGTTAGTCAAACTTCAAAAGAATGGAAATTACTATGAATAATAAGAAGTACAATGAACCAAAATAAAATTTAAAATCAAGTCAAAATTGAAAATAAAAGATTTAACCACTGGTCAAAGCCGGACTTCTGCCCCTTCAAGCTCCCTAATGGACAGTGTTTTATTTGAATTTTAGTGAAACAATAGATATTTCGGAATAATGTATTTTATTTGTCATGTACTCGCCAATGAATTTTCTATCAAGGCATGAATTTACAAGGAACGAAATTCTAATGAAAATTTACTACATGTAAGAATTATGTATCTGAGTTTTTTTGTTTTCTTTTAAGTTATGATAAAACATGATATAATTTCCAAAAGTTTGAGAAGTAATTTTTCGACATGATAAGAAGTAAAAAGAAAAAAATAACAAATTTGTGATTTTTAATAAAGCACCAAAACGATCTAACCTTTAGGGGGTTTAATTTTGGAGTAGCCCCACACTTATTGGTTCTTATTTCTGTTCATTTAAAAATTTGGTTCATTTCAAAGTTTTAATTTCGCTCGTTATCTATCTTTTAGAGTTTTTTTTTTTTTGGGGGGGGGGAGGGGGGAGAAGGGGGGATATTCGTTTTTATTCATTTCTGTTCGTGTTTTAATTGATCCAGTTTAATTAAGGGTTAATGGTGGGAAGGATTGTATGGTTTTTTTTTGTTTGTTTTTTTTTTAGCTTTCCCGCTTTATAACTAAAATAATGAACTGCAGTTCAAATTTTATCTGAAGTTGGAATATTCAGTCAAGATTTTTTATCTGCCATAGTTTTGTGGGATAATTCTGATAAAATATTATTACAAAAATGTCGATCGGAGGGGGGTGGCTATTTCAATCATGAAAGTATGCACGATTTTGGTCGTCTATGGGGTTAAAGCCATCCTAACCCATATCTTGTAGACACCCTTGAATATAGATTTAGTTTTTTTCCTTCATTTTATTAAAAGGAAAGTTATATTGTTTACTTTTGTCTGAACTGTAAGTATGTTTAAATACATATATTTAAGGTCATTTATCATTATATTTTGTTGGTTTGAAAAAAAAATTGGGGTGTCACGAATGAATCAACCAGTTTTTTTTTTTTTTTTTTTTTTTTTTTTTTTTTTTGTTTTTTTTTTTTTCTTCTTCCTTCATTGTTGGGCATGTTTGCATGCCCAATATGTCATGACTATGTAAAGGGGGAGTATTTATTATAATCACCGCGGACTATTGCCAGAGTTGAAAGATGATGAAGCTGGCGTGGCGATGTTATTGTAAAATTGAATCAAGCAACCTAGCAACCCAACCTACGTGACTAGAGGTGCGATGTTGCGCAATAAATTGAAAACGTTTTCCAAGAATAGGATTTTTAAAGAAAAGCAAATAACTATATGAAGAACCAAAACAAACAGAAATAAAGGTATTTAGTTAGTCAAACTTCAAAAGAATGGAAATTACTATGAATAATAAGAAGTACAACGAACTTCTTATTCAAAATTTAAATTTAAAATCAAGTCAAAATTGAAAATAAAAGATTTAACCACTGGTCAAAGCCGGACTTCTGCCCCTTTCAAGCTCCTTAATGGACAGTGTGTTATTTGAATTTTAGTGAAACAATATATATATTTCGGAATAATGTGTTTTATTTGTCATGTACTCGCCAAAGAATTTGAAGGGCAACTAATCCCCCTCTCACGCCCACCATTTCCCCAAACACATACAATCAAAATTTTTGAGAATAGCCATTTTTTTTCTATGTAGTTGAAAGTTCTGGAAATTATGTCTTTGCGGATGACGACCCCCCACCCCCCACCCCACAGCCCCCAGGGCAAGGGTTTGTAAGTTATGCCCAGGGGGCATATAAGTCTTTTATAAAAAAAAAAATTCGTAGAAACTTCAAAAAGGGCTCATTCGATTTGAGATTGAAACGGGTAAAGCCCTTTTTAATAATCGAAAGTGATTGAAGAGCAATTAACTCTCACGCCCACCATTTTCCCAAACACATCCAATCAAAATTTTGAGATATTAATTTTGTTCAACGTAGTTGAAAGTTCTGGAAATTAGGTCTTTGAGGATGACAACCCTCCTCCCTCCCCCCCCCACAACCCTCAGGGCTGAGGTTGTAAGTTATGCCCAGGGGGCATATAAGGCTTTTATAGAAAGTTTTTTTCGTAGAAACTTCGAAAGGGCTGATTTGATTGGAAATTGAAAGGGCTAGTGCCCTTTTTAAATAGTCGAAAGTGATTGAAGGGCAATTAACCCCCCTCTCACACCCACCATTTCCCCAAACACATCCAATCAACAATTTGAGATGGCCGTTTTGTTTAACGTAGTTGAAAGTTAACGTAATTGAAGGCATAGAGTTCAAAACCCCTATGCCTTCCAAGGCCAGAACATAATTTGCACTTTACTGAAGAAAATACAAATGAATGTGAATTGTCAGTTTAATATAGGCTACATATACTGATATTTAATAATCAAAATGTTAATATTATTTGATTTACTAAAGTTATAAAAGTAAAAACATTTATATTTTTTCAGTAAAGTGCAAATTGTGTTCTCGCCTTGGGAAGGCATAGGGGTTTTGAGCCCTACTCATGTTAATTTCTGCTCGTTTTGAGTTTGACTCGGTTATTTATTTCAATGTCTGTTCGTTTTGGGTTTCATTTATTTATCGATGCTGATTTGTGGTAGTTTCACGCTTGGTAAATTATTTTATTTTATTTTTGCTGATTTTTGGTTTAATGGAGTTCTTTACTTTTCTTTGAAAAACTCATTTTTTGGAAAAAGTTTTTTTAATTTATTCCAAAAAAAGCTGTCGGGACATAGGAAAAAAAAACACAGAACATGAACATAACAAAACCAACAAAAAACACAAATAAATTAAAAAGGAAAACTTAATTATATATGAATCTTCATGAAAATATTAATAAAGATATACATCTTTCACGATGTATCAGCCCTTCATCAACATACTTAGCCAGACTCCTTAATGTCATTTTAACTCGTGATCCTACAATCCCTTCCACCCACCATCTATCTGTCAACACTGACGAAAAACAATCATTTCTCAGATCTGCCATTTCCTTACAATTCCCCAAAAAATGAAATGTCCTCTTCATCTTCCCCACACACCGGACAAGGGAATGCGTTAACACTATAACCCCTATATATCCTCTCTATTTTCCCAATATCAATGGACCCTCCCCTTAAATTCAAAATCCATTTTGTTTCTTCCCCTTTCAACCCCAACTTAAAATAAAATTCTCCCTCCCCCCCCCCACTTGTTTTTCACCATACTATACAGACTCAGAGATCCCAAGGCCTCCTTACGAGCCTGCCACTGCTGTATTCCTTGCTCGTGTAACCTTTTTTTTCCTTGTCAACCACTGCATCTGAATTCCATCCCTTACCTTCATTACAAAAATACGAATATCCTGCTTCATCTAAAATTTTCTTAATTTCCTGCGGCCACTCTACTTGTATCTTATCCTCCAACAAGCTAAAATACGTTTCTTTAGCTAGCTAATTTTAGCTAGCTTATCTTAAAATTTTTATCCAAAACTTCACCATTCTTATTAACCTATCTTTTCTTAACCTACTTAGTCCCAAATCCTCCTCCAGTACAACACTGTGAGTTGATTTATGGACCCGAAAAACTCTCTTAAAATATTCCCTTTGTATTCCTTTGTATTCAATAATGATGCATTAGAAGCGAAGATAGGTTTATAAATCCTTGAAGTAAAATAAACTTATGTTACAAATGTTGTATGCCTAATAGAACGGGTGTCTGTCCAATCGCCCCCCCCCCCTCCCTCCTGTGAAAAATCTCCCCCACGGAAAATTACCCCCTCCCCCCCAGGCAATTCCAATGGGAAAATCCCCCCCCCCCCCCCGAGATACAATTCTCCTCAGGTAATTCCATCCCGCGAAATTTCCCCCCTGGATAATTCCCTCGCGGACAATTTCCCCCCCTGGATAATTCCCTCGCGGACAATTACCCCCCGGAAAATTTCCCCCACATGTTCAATTGAGCTGCCGAAGGGAAATTAAGACAAATAAAAAGGATGAAGAAAAGAAGAGATTTCGAAATTTTTTACCTATATTCCAAAATGTAGGCAGAATATATGGTTCTGTCTATCTTAAGTTTTCTTAGTTCTAACTTGTCCATATTATTGAATTAAATGTACTTTGTTCTGACTTGAAGTTCGAATCCGTTTTGTTTTAATTACATTTAAAAAAAACTGTTATAGATACTTCATACGGGAAAACCTTATTATGTAAGCTTAGTGGACGCCTTCTCGATCACAAGAAGTGAATGTAGCCTACTATAGATTTGGTACCAGACCGAGTCCATCTCAAGTAATTACTTGTGCTTCTTAGTCCCAGCCTGTTATCTTTGTACTTCCATCATAGGGTAATCCTGCTATGATAACTCAACCTCCCAAAACACGAAATAAAATTAAAAGAAATAAAAATTTACAAATAAGCACTATAGAATATTTTACAGCACATATTCTGCATATATTTTGAAAAATACGTAGAATATTCTAAAATCTCTTCTGTTCTTCATTCTTTTTATTTGTCATGCTTTCCCTTTGGCTGCTTAATTTTACTTTTGGGAAGAATTGCCGCCGGGTGGATTTTCTGCTAGAGGTAATTTTCCAGGGCGTAATCCGTGGGGGAGGGGGGGTATAGAACCAATAAAACTATGGACATGGAGAAATATGCTTTATTAGCGGATACATAACCTACAACTCAAGAAGTAAAAAAGTATTTTTGTTTCTCTTCTAATTCACTTTCTGCAAAAGTAAATCATAATAATAGCAATAATCTATTTTTACCGAAGCCGTAACAAAAAAAAAAACATCAACCAAATAGTTACACCATTTACTATCCCACACTTAAATGCGTAAATGAAAAGAAAATACTTCTATGGTTCAGGAATTTCTCAGCTTACAAATCTCTCGAAAATCATTTTTCCACAAGAAAATCATTCTTATCAATTATTATTGTTAATAAAGCATTCTCCTAAAAGTTATTTCTTTAAATACGTATATCAATTTTTGCTTAAATTTGCTTAATTCAGTTATTTTCCTTAAATTCTCCCCTAAAGAATTTGAAAGGTTCTCTCTGATACCCACGCACATTGGGCAAATGTAGGGACCATTTTTCTGCGCGACCCGACCTATATACTTTCTTCTTTCTCCAAGTGGTAACCTTAGGGTACCAACGGCAATAATAGAATGCCAGGAATTGATTACTTTAAATTCATTTTTCTTTTTATATTAGGGAAGCTTGTTCGTAAGCCTGGATTTATACACAGACGACCTGACCGTAACCGTGCCAAGATTCGGCAGCAGTCAACTGGCCTTATTACAGACTGGTCAGTTTGTGTGAAAAATCTGACAGTCTCTTCTCGAGAAGCATGGGCCAACAGACTTATTGACGGAACGTCCAGTTTTTTGGCAGAGTTGTGGAGTTCAAGGAAAGGTAATCACTGAGGGAAATTTAATTTAAATTATTTTTAAATCTGTTGTTTTATTTATTACAAACGTCAATCAGTAGTGAAAATTGGATAGAGTTCCATGCATAGGATCTACCAATACACAGGATGAAAAAGCTTTCTAAAAAAAAAATAAACCTTTAGATGCATATACCTGTCCGATATACGGTGTTATTGCCAACAACCTGTACTCGTTTCTGTGAGCATGTGAGGAGTTAAAATCTTTGACAGGAGATATTTTACGGGATAGAAATGTGCTACGTACTAATATCTTGAAATCTACAAATATCCATGTCATGAAAAAAAAAAGTAGGTTTGTTAATAAAGCCCTAATTCAGAGAATCATATAATCTCTTATACTTGAGCGTATTTCTTTAAAAGTTCGTGATTTTTATCCCTTTTGAGTTTCGTCGTTTAATTTTCATCATGGTCATACCTTTTATGGGGGTTGGGGTGTTTCTAATTTTTTCTGTAATTATGTAAATATTTCTTATGGTATTTTCTTCATTTGGAATTGGAATAAAAAGCAGATTTTATTTATGCGCCTATTATTTTGAACTTCGTTTTTTTTTTGTTTTTTTTTTTTTTTTTGTTTTTTTATTTCAGTTAGTTTTGACAAGGGTAACTATTTCTTTGCTCCTCATTACCATAATTATTAGGATGTAATACATTATGTATCTACTGTTACATAATGGTATGTATCTGCATGTTGGGGTCTAATCAAATTTCCTTCTTTTCTTTTTTTTAAGTAAATTGGTTTCGTATCTATTATTCTTTTCTTTAGTTCATCTTTTGCTTTTGTAACGTGGGTTCTTTTCTTCTTCTATTTTTAGAGTATCTCCTCTTTTGTAGTCTTGTATAATTCATGCTCTATATTTCCCGCGCTAAGAACGTCAAATTTCAGTCGTGAATGCATAGGCTAAAATAAGGCACCGTGCTTTGGCAAAACCAAAAGAAAAAACTGAATCCGTTAAATGTCGGATTTGCATTTTAATAAAATGTATTTATTTTCTTTTCTTTGATGTGCTTAAGTCTTTTTGAAGATTCAAGGCAGGAAATGAAAACCGAGGGGTTAACAACTGGGCATTTTGAAGGGGCACCTGGAGGCATGAGGCACGGAGGCACGCCGGAGGCATATTCCAAAGGGCGCAATGTGTAAATATATGAAGCTTGCCTGTTATTCGGTATCTGTCGAATATTGCAGCACCTTCAAAAGCGATCTTTTAAAACTTGGAAAAAATCATTTACGGGTTTATTTGGCAAGGAAAAGAACCCCCAAGACTGAAAACAACTGATATGTACCTAAAGAAGAAGAACGGAGGACTGCAAGTTGTTGATATCTATGCAAAAACTAGGTAAACCCTACGATGGCTCTGATGGTGTCACTTTTTCCTATTACACATGCAGTGTTGCCACCAGCTCAAAAATAAAATTCCGATTGTTCTTAAAAAAAAATCCCGAAATTTCAAAAAAAAATCCCGGAACACGGTTTTTAGGTTATACAACATAGGGCTGCGCGGTGATGACGTAAAAAGCAAGGTGCGAAATTCGAAGTACCGTGAAACGTGGTTTCTAGTTGTAACTAACAACTGATTGTCAATATTCCTAGTATTATTTTGACGTGAAAACGTTCTGGTGGATTAGTAGGATCTACGACAAATATTTTAGGCCAAAATAATTCTCCAAAGTTCCGAAAAAACGTGTCTACGCATCCACGTTTCATCGTTATTTGAATTTCCCGCCCAAAAATTGACGTCACGCTTCGCAGCCCTATTCAATATGGCTTGGCCAGCGGTAAAA
Source organism: Artemia sinica (assembly GCA_027921565.1). NCBI lineage: Eukaryota > Metazoa > Arthropoda > Branchiopoda > Anostraca > Artemiidae > Artemia > Artemia sinica. The sequence goes on along the minus strand of CM051260.1, from coordinate 36,641,071 downwards.
GTTGCCTTTTATCACGTCTTCACACGTCGCTTTCCCTTTTATCATACCTGCTTTTCTGTTTAGTGGCTATGCCAAGACGCACCCTTGGATCTCGGATTCTTAATTGTACTAAAAAAAAGGAATCTGCTGCTTTGACACGAAAGAATCCGGAAGAAACACAGATCCCTTTTTCCCGAATGTACTTAGAATCCAACTTTCTTGGTATTAAACCCAGGCCTTTGGGTATTTGAAGAGAAAACTGTAAAGCAACAGTCAGAAAAACTGTTGCTACCGAGTTATTAGTAAAAAGCACTAAGTAAAGCAACCAACTAAAAAAAAATAACTAGTTTCTCAGATATTTATTGGTACGTTTCAGTAATCATCTCGATAATCACAGCTCAAATGACAACCCTAAGAAACTGGACAAATGAGCTTCAGTAAATCAAACTAAGCTCGGTTAGCACAAGTATAAACACTAAGTCTTCTACTACTAAGTCTTCTACTGAGCTGTAAATTTTAAAGTTGTAAGAGTAAGCCTTTTGGAAGACCACCTTTAAAATTCGAATTCGCATTAGTGAAAATTGAAGAATATGAATTTTAAGAAATTGAAGTAAAAATGCCACCGGAAAAGCGTCTCCTAGAGGGGGAAGGACACCCTGGAACGGGGGGAGCGATAGATATTTGGCAAGAAAAAAGTTAAATGGTAGTGTGCCTTCATGTCCACTAATACATTGACTGGTATATAATAATTTTTTTTTTTTTGAAGTTTAGGTGATATGATAATGAATAAAGTTGTAAGATTTATATGTTTTTGTATTAAAATATCACCGATCGGAGAGGAGGAGGGGAGGAAAAAAAATAACAACTACCTCTGAAAAATGCTAAACAAAATTCCATCTGTTGACACACAGAACATGGCGATGGTGGTGGTTATGGTCTTGAGGTCAGTTTTGGGTTTAGGTGCCATTTTTAACATGATGATTGCGATGCTGACGAGACATCAAAAAAGTGGAACCCTTTCTTCTGGATAAATGAATTCAGCTTTGTGAAGACGTCTGAGTCAAAGCCAAAGACAATGTTGGTGCCGATTTCCATAGAAACGGGTTCTGCTGAATGCATGATGTACAGGCTGGAGCCACAGTAACCCTGGTCTACCAATGCGGCAGTTAATGTGAGATCAGCATTCAGTCGGAACCACTGGCACAGAATTCCTATGTCGTCAGGGAACGGCATCGCCATATTCTGCGTGTCAACAGAGTGGCATCTTCGCCCAGACAAGTAGCCAAACAGTATGACCCGCCCAACTAGTACTCTCTTTCCCCTGCCAACCGGTCTGTAAACGCACCATTCACCGATACGCAATTCCGATTTCACACCGATCTCTGCATTGGTTTGGGGCGACTCACGTAGTCCTACTCGTCGGCCCTAGACCATCACCCGTTTTAATCGGTCACTACTCAGCTTCTCAGAGCTTTCCCTCAGAAGGCACAACAGCGTGGATTTTTTTATTGGTGTTATGGAGCCGTCAGAAGTCTTGACAAGACAAAACCTAGAATTCTTCATGTTCGTCACAGGCTCACTAACACAGTTTTTCTCAACTTGGTGTTTCACACAGTGAGCAATCATTGGCAAATCTTCAAAGATGCCGTCACTTTCCAAGCCCGATTCAGTGTCAGTCGCGGAAGCCTTTTCTTGCTTATCGGACAGAGTATTTTCCTCTGAGTCATCGTCTGAGTCACTGTCGTGAAGTACAGAAAGACGAACATTCGGTACTTGGTGACCGAAAGCAGAAAGTACGTCGTCGGGTATCAAGGCTTTCATTATTCGCTGGCTTTCAATACGAGCTCGCCCTAGCTCGAGCTTGATTTCATCGTCCCCGGGCAAAGAAAAATCGGAACTGACAGACACAACACCAATGGATCTAACTCGCTCGGCCTTGGGCTAGGACAACTGTTCATTAGAATATTGAGCTTCAAAATCCGTTATACTTTCATATCGACGAGTTCGATGTAGAAGTTGGAGGAACGAAAAGTTTATTACAGTACTGTAAGTGCTGGTTTGAGACCGCATCTTCCTAAAAAAATCTTCACACGGTTGGCTATTCATGTCGGAGAGTTTGAAAAGACGTTCGAGCCCAAGCCGTTTGAATCGACGAATGAGAAGCAATAGGGAATGCATATTTATCTCTAGGCAATGGTAAAGGTTTGTGGTAATAAAATTCTCGTTCAAAGCATTATGTCCACTTTTAAGGACCCAGGATCTCCAATGTTGAACGCTGTAAACAACACGACCAAGTAAAGATAACCTCTCAAGAGGAGAAAGTTTGCCGTCGTAAAAAACGCGCCGTACACTTTCCATAAGCCAAAGATAAAACTGTGTTCCTTTGCTTCCAGGAACACGCTGTTTCAGGTGTGCCGGAGGCACGAGGCACGAAGGAAGGGACACCTGCGACGGTCAGTTATTAGCCCCTCGATGAAAACCACAAAAACAAAACTTACTTATCAATTTAATTTATTTAATTTTTCAGAATTTGTAGTGCGTCAATGAAGCCTGATCAAATGAAAAACTTTTATTTATTATATTAGCGGTTACTTGCGGTCAAAATAATTCAGTAAATTTTCATGCTTGGATAGATAAAGAAAAGACAAAACCATGCATTTCTTTTGCAGTGGCACAATCTGTTAACATTCAACGAACTAAAAATTTAATCGAATTGCATCGCTCTGAGGCTGAATCGGTTAAGTCCATTGAAGAAGAAATTAATTATTTAATTGAGGAAACCATATATATATATATATATATATATATATATATATATATATATATATATATAATATATATATATATATATATATATATATATATATATATATATTATATATATATATATATATATATATATATATATATATATATATATATATATATATTATATATATATATATATATATATATATATATATATATATATATATATATATATATATATATATATATATATATATAATATATATATATATATATATATATATATATAATATATATATATATATATATATATATATATAATATATATATATATATATATATATATATATATATATTATGTTTTAGAGGTAATTACTTGGCAAGAAAAAAAAAGAAAAAAAAAAAAAACTGTCATCCTAATCCAGCAATTGAGACAAATGTGCACTTGAACGAGGTTTTGACCTTGCTCATCTATCCAACTACCTAGGACCAAACAGTATAACCGAACCATCAACCAAATAGAAATGTCCAAATCCATGCAAAGTCCTCATCAATAAATGTAAGTCGTTGTAAATTTACAAGCAAAAGCACTTTAAATCTAGCGAAATATTTCCAAGTAGAACCTTCCATTAGGGCTCACCAGAAGAAATACCACCTGCCTTAACGGGTTTCGAGGCTTT
>CM051260.1:36597664-36627664 GCA_027921565.1 Artemia sinica | reverse complement strand
TAAAGCGGAATATAACAGGTTATGTGCGATCTTTAGTCGCACATTGGATGTACTTAATGTGTTTAGGTCTGATTGTCACACGGGGAAACTATTTAACACATCATTATGCCCTACCTCGCATTTTTTTTTTTTTTTTAATTTGAATTTGAATAAATGAAAAATAAATAAATAAGAAATGAACTTCATTCAGCGTTACGTTTCGGACGTTTGGTCTAATCTGGTACCAATGTGTTTCTTGCCGGCCAGTTTTAAACTTTAATGTCTGAAGAACTGGGCACACGTAGCTGATTTCGGGAACTGATTTCCAAATCAGCGCCGATTTTAAAAGAAATCGGCGTCGATTTGAGCTTAAAATTTTTCTAGTTTTCGGCGCCGATTTACAAAATCAGCGCCGATTTTCATCATGATCACCCCAAAAAAAATAGGAATACAAGTAAATGGTCAACCAGAGATGTCTGTAATGAAAGACCCCGCTACTGAGCTGAGAACTAAGCTGAGATCAATCATGCAACTATTAATAAACTCCAGTTGACTATTTGTGTCCATGATTTTTTGTTTCAAAAATGTTGCGCAATAAATTGTTCTTTCAACAAATTTTTCTTACCGCTATCGTTTGTCCACTGATGCTGAAATCGGTTCATTCAATTGGAAATTGAAGGTTGTAGTACCCTTTTTAAGAGACAAAAATCAGAGGGCAATCAGGCCCCTTTCCCATAGCCCTTCCCCCCTCAATCCATCTGATCAAAATTTTGAGATGGCCATTTCGTTCAAAATAATCCAAAAGTAAAAACAAACTGTGCCTCAAGGGTTGAAATACCCCCCTCCCACAGCCACCGGGACATGTGCTGTAAGTTGTGCAAGTTGCCCGTTGTAAAAATATATGTTTTATGGATGGGGTGGTTGTATAAACTTCGGATGGGGCTCATTCACTTGGAAATCGAAAGCTTCATCGCCTTTGTTAAGAGTCAAAAGTGATCGGAGAGCAACCACCCCCATCCCTCCTCCTGTACCCTTTTTTCCCCAGACGTATCCGATTGAAATTTTGATATAGCAATTTCGTTCAAAATAGTCAAAAGGTAAAATGACTATGCCTCCAGGGTTGACCCCCCCCCCTAGTCTTCGGGACAAGGTCAGTAAGTTTTGCAAGTTGCCAATTGTTAACATATTAATTTTTTTTTAAAAAGAGGACATGCTTTAAGGAAATGCTAACAGAGGTAGCGAACACAATTAAAACATACTATGTGCTTGCTTGTTGTGGAAAGGGATTATCAGCAATGTCTAAGGATCGGCTGAAGGTAATAAGTTGAAACTTTCAAGGTATGTTGAGGAAATGTTGAAGAGAGATTGGAGGGAGGCCCCCTCATCCTTGCCCTTTTTAAGTGCCCCCTCTGTTCAACACTGATCGAAATTTTGAAAGTCTCAGTTTGTTCAAACTATTCAAAAAATCCAATAGCTATGCCTCCAGGGATGCCATGCCCCTAAAGCCCCGGAGCAAGGAATGTAAATTGTGCAATTTGTCCATTGTTTACAGGCAGGATTTGTTATTAGGGAAAGAGGGAATTTTCGATTCTGGGTGTATCCGAAAATGCTAAGGGGATTAAGGTAAAATTTGGAGGATGTTGAGGGTTATGTTAAACTAAACCAAAGGCACTATGTGCATTCAGTTTGTCAAAAAGGAGGATCTGTAATATATTAATAACAGCTAAGGGTATTAAGTTGAAACTTTCAAAATGTTTTGAGGGGGATGTTGAAAAGTGGTTGAAGGGCTGCCACCCCCCTCCCATGCCTGAAACATTCGATCAAAATTCAGAATTTAGAAATAGCCATCTTGTTCAAAATTGTCGTAAGGTCAGGTCAAATAATTATGTTCGGGTTGTCATTACCCCCCACAGATTTTGAGATGGATGCCAAACCCAGTATAAAACACTCTGTGCATGCTGATTGTCAAAAGGGTGGATCAGGAATATCTAAGGAACCGCTGACGGTATTAAGTTGAAACTTTAAGAAGATATTGTGGGGGGTATTGAAGAGCTATCGGAGGACAACCAGTAACCTTTTTTGGATGCTCCCTTCTCTCGTCATTGGTCAAAATTTTGAAAAGGCGATTTCGATATAAAAAAAAAGTCAAAAACATGCCTCCGGGGATCCAATGCCCCCCATAGTCCCCAGGGCATGGATTGTAAATTGTGCAATAAGCCCTTTTTCACTTGCAGGATATATCATTAGTAAGGGGTGATGTTTGATTCTGGGTGTGTTTGAAAGGCTAAGGGTATTAAGGTGTAATTACGGGAAATGTTGAGGACAAGTTAAACTAAGTGGAAAGATAATATGTGCATATAGTTCACCAAAAAGGTTTATCTACAATATTTCAAGAACAGTTGACGGTATTAATTATTAACTTTTATAGTATGTTAAGGAGGATGTTAAAAACTGGTTGAAGGATAACCAGTTTCCCTCCTATTTCCTCTTTAGCTTCCTTCTCCCAAAGATATCTGATACAAATTTTGGGATAGCTATCATGTTCAAAATTTTCTATAGTCAAAAAACTATGGCTATAAGGATGACAAAACCCCCCAGAGCCCATGGGGCAAGTGTTGTCCGTTATATAAATTACCCATTGTTTATATGTAAGGTTGGTTATTGGGAAAGGGGGCATGATTGATCCTGAGTCTCCAAAAAGGCTAAAGTTATTAAGGCAAAACTTCTGGGAAGTGTTGTGGGGGTGTCAAACAAAATCAATACACTCTGTACGCAGGAGTGTCGTCCGAAGGGCGCAATAGTAATATTTAAGGAATGACTAAGGGTATTAAGTTGAAACTTTAAAGGTAAAGAGAGATGTTCAAAAATGGCAGGATGACAGCCTGCCCCCCTCTTGCCCTTTTAGATGCCCCTTTTAGCACCGATAGAAATTAAAAAGAACATTTTATTGAAAATAGTCGCAATTTTTAATAGCTATGCCTCCGGGGATGGCATTTCCCCCACGGCCCCGAGGAAAGGATCGTTTATTTGTACCTTTTTAACATGCAGGATTTATCATTGGAAAAGGGGGGAATGCTTGATCCTGGGTGTGTCCGAAAAGACCAAGGTTATTTTGATGAAATTTTGGGGAATTCTGAAGGGTATGTTAAGTTAAATCAAAAGACGCTATTTGCATCCAATTTATCTAAAAGGCGGATCTGCATTTTCTGAGGAACATGTAAGAGTATTAACTTGAAACTTTCATGGGCACTGCTACTACTTCTGCTGCTGCGGCTGCAAATGTGACTGGCTGCGACTGCGACAATGACAACTTCTGACTGCGACAACTTGCGGTGGTGACTGCGACTGTTTGCAACTGATACTACATCTACTTGTGACTACTTTCAGGGAATAATGAAGCAAATCAAAACACACCATGTGCATGCTAATTGTCAAAAGGGCGTGTCAACAGTATCCTAGGAACGGCTAAGGCGTCAAAATATTCAATCAAAAGATACGATGTTCATCTTGGTTGTCAGAATAATTCAAACTCAAAACGACCAGAAATTACTATTAAAGAATAAAAGAAACCCAATGTGAACAGAAATTAAAATAAAAAATTTAGACTTGTATTAAAATAAGATAAGTGAACATGTTTTAACCTTTACGGTTAGGGAAGGGGAACACTTTTAGTAGCCAAACTCCTTTTTGTAATAATTTGTGTTTGTTGTAATAATTTTAAGTTTGGCTTGTATGTTCAATTTAATTTTTATTCGTTTTAAGGATTTGTTTATTCATTTATATTAGTAAATACTATCTCTATGTTTACTATGACCGTTTATTTTAATTTGTGTTCATTTTGAGTTTCATTTATTCTTTAATAGTAATTTCTGGTAGTTTTGAGTTTGAATTACTGTATAATAGGAATTTATTTCTGCTGGTCTTAAGTTTTATATGGCTCTTTATGTTTCTTTGGAAATTTCTTTTTTGGAAAGCTTTTCTTAATTAATATCGAGAAATATTGCATTTAACTTCAACATTTACCTAACACTCCCTTTGTTAACTCCTTTCAACTGAGAATGTTTTAAAATGCCGGAGTTTGACGTTCTTTCTACTTAATCTCTGCTGCAAACCTCGGTTGTGGATAATAAACAATTTTTTTCATTAATTAATGATCTTTTTACTTGATTCATTCGAGTATTGCTATATGGAGCAATAGGTTATTTACTGCAAGGCTAAATTCAGCAAAACGAGGTTATTGTTTTGTTTTGCGGTCCTTTTAATCATTGGTAATTTGTGAAAGTTTTCGATGTAATTACACCTATATTTGTGGTTTAAATGTAGAAACATGTTAGGTTGGTCGCATATTATGGGAAAAAATATAAAATTAGTTTCTGATTTTATTTACAAAATTAAGATTCTGAAGTATAGTATATTAAACAGGTTTCTAAGGTTCAAATGCCAAAGGGTTACTACAGTGGTTCAGTTACAAAATTGATTACTCCATTCAAAAAAGCGCGGAAATGCAGACTGTTTTTGGTTGCAATTTTAACAATTTATCGTATGAATGAAAAATGTTTCGTTTTCCCTTGTATTTTACAAGGAAAATATTAAAAGTGACGAAAATGAATTTTGGCTACAAAAGCCCGAAGGAAAATTGGTTGTCGGATCAAGGACGGATGTATGATATGTAGGAGAAAGACAATGTGGACAATGTCATCAAGAAAAGTTCAAGTAACGACAAAAGAAATTCGCTGGATCGAAAAGCAATACAAATAGAGTGGGAGGAACTAAAGGCAAGGGACTCCAGAGCTGTGTTAAAACTATAAGAAAAAGGTCTTTTATTCAGCATGGACCAGGCGCAGACTCCTCGAGAATCCTTGTAAATGAGCAGTTCGCAATGAGTGAGGTTTCAGCTCATCATTTCGGGAAGCTATGCATAAACAACCACCAGAAGAGCCCCTGAAAATTTCTCCAGCCGTATTGTTCAGCTGATTAACACCCCCCCCCCCCCCCCCCCCCCCAACGCTGATATCCTAGCAGCAGTAAAAAGGAGGGCAAACGAAAACTCACCCGCTAAAGAGTGGATATTAGCAAAGGTGATAAAAACGGCTTTTTCATCTTGTTTTGTTGTTTCGACATCAGTATTATCAACAGTCTAGATGACAACTAAACTACCTTGCGATTCAAAATGCAACAGTCTTGTTCTGGTTTTCAAGAAAGGAATTTCAGTCATGAAATTCCTCTCTTTTTAAATACCCATACAAATTTCGTCACATACCATTTTCCAGAAAATTAGGTCACAGCTTTATAAACATCTTCGAGATCAGCAACAAGGTTTTAGACCAAATCGCTCATATGCAGGCCTGATATTGATTCTTCGACTGCTAATTGAAGGAAGGACTGAATGGCACTCTACAGTCTCATGAGTTTTCTTGAAGAAGATCGTCTTACACTATGGAATCCCGCTTGTCTTTGTGGATATAGCGATGTATACAAGGCTAGTAAATGCTGCGTGATAATGTCGGATGCCCAATATATCTCTTTCGTATCCTGGCGGTAGTAAAACAAAGGTTCCCTTCACGACTTTTATTCGTAGTAATCATAGATTCCATTCTCCGGAGTTCTTCACAGAGGGTACCCATTGAACCCAAGAATTGCAGCTTAGGGCCTTGGGCTTTACTGACGACATTTCTGACCTTGAATCGCGTAAAATTGGTGTGTAAGACTGCTGGACGGGGCGAAAGAAAACCGCCCACCAAGTAGGTTTAGAAATAAATAGTAAAAAAAAATTGTGATAATAACAGAACCATATTTAAACATAGCTTGTGGAAACCAAGGCATAAGGCAAGAAATCTAAGTTAATTGCCTGATCGATTGCCTGGTCTGAGAGCACAGGATCGATTGCAAAAGAAGTGCTTTGCATAATTGGTTTAGCAAATGGAGCTTTCAACGGATTCCGTATTCTAGAGGTTTGCAAAGCTTTTCGCTCCGGTTCAAACTCAATATTTTCTACAGCAATGCTGTGCCAGTTCTACTGTGTGCAGTTTAACATTGGTATCTGAACCAGGAAGTGGTAAGAAGAATCATGTCGTTCAAAAACTTTTGTCTACGCAGACTCTTGAACATCTATTAGCTGCAGAGCGTGACAAATCAAAGCATACCACCTTTAAGAAAATAGACCAACCTTTTTTCTCTGATTCCGTAAAATTCTGCCGGCAGAGGTACTTAAGTAGTGTTTTAACAAGAGCCAACCGCTGAATCATAAATGCAGTGATTGGAAATCACAGGAATCCTGTCATAGAGATAGACTGAATTACATCCTCAAGTACACCTACGACAAAGATTTTTGAAACCTCATCACCACCTTCCATCCTCACTTGGAGGGTATTGTCGCAGTAGCAAAATGTAGGAATGATTGGTGACTTCTTTTCGATTCTATCAGATGCCTTCTGGAAACAGTCGGAACTAAGGTCTAAAGAAGGAAGAATTTGACTATATCTTCAAGCCTGATTTTTAAAATCTATTTTTTGGATCAGTTTAACTTACTTCGAGAGCAAAAAAATACCATTCAGAGCTTTTAGTATTCGGGATTTTATTTGGGGAGAAGGGTAAAGGGAGGAACAAAGAGGAAAAACTATTCGAAAGTATACATATCAGAGGCAACGCTATAGCGTTGTAAAGACCATACGGTTCCAATGTTTTATTATTATTATTTTTTTTCCCAGAGGCACTTCATATGGAAGGGGTCGTCGTAAAATTTTCAAAGGTGGCTCATTCGATTGGAAATCGAGAGTTCTAGTGCTCTTTTTAAGGGTCAAAAGTGATTGGAAGGCAATGAAAACCCCTTCCACGCCCACTATTTCCCCAAACAAATCAAAACAAAATTTTGATATAGCCATTTTGTTCTACGTAGTTGATTTCCAGATAGAAATTATGCTTTTGAGGAGGACACTCCCCCACAGCCCTCAGGGCAGGGGTTGTAAGTTATGTCCTGGGAGCATATAAGCTTTTTATAGAAAGATTTTTCGTAGAAACTTCAAAAAGGGCTCATTCGATTTGAAATTCAAAGGGCTAGTGCTCTTTTCAATAGTCGAAAGTGATTGGAGGGCAACTAACCTCTCACGCCCACCTTTTCCCCAAACACATCCAATAAAAACTTTGAGATGGCCATTTTGTTCAACGTGGTTGAAAATTCTGGAAATTAGATCTTTGAGGATGACAATCCCCCCCCCCTCACAGCCCTCAGGGCAAGGGTTGTAAGTTATGCCCTGGAGGCATATAAGGTTCTCATAGAAAGCGTTGTCGTAGAAACTTCAAAAAGGGCTCATTCGATTGGAAATTTAAATGGATAGTGCACTCTTCAATAGTCGAAAGTGATTGGAAGGTAACTAACACCCTTTCCACGGCCACCGTTTCCCCAAACACATCCAATCAAAATTTTAAGATAGCCATTTTGTTCAACGTAGTTAAAAGTTCTGGAAATTATATATTTGAGCATGATACTCCCCCCCCCCAAGGTCTTCAGGGCAAGGATTATAATTTATGCCCTGGGGGCATATATGGGTCTTATGGAAGGAATGCTCGTATAAACTTCAAAGAGGACTCATTTAATTGGAAATTGAAAGTTCTAGTTCACTTTTTAAGTGTCAAAACATATTGGAGGGTAACTAGCCCCGCCCCCACGCCCTTTTCCCCCAAATGCATCCGATAAAAATTTTGAGATAGCTATTTTGTTAAAAATAGTTCAAAGATCATATAACAAAAATTCTGGTGTCGACACAACCCCCAGGGCCCGGGGGCAGGCGTTTTAAGTTGTGCCCTGAGGGCATATATGGTTCTTATGGAAGGGATGCTCGTATAAACTTCAGAGAGGGCTCATTTGATTGGAAATTGAAAGTTCTAGTTCACTTTTTAAGAGTCAATAGATATCCGAGGTTCAATAGATATGTTCTAGTTTACAATATAAACGAAAAGATGAATTTCGAGAAAAATGGAAACTACTGTACAGGAAACTACATACTGAAACTACAACCTAACCTGTAATTTACCTTTTGTCTTTCCAGTCTCTTATAAATCTGCTTGTATGTTTTTCTTCCAAAATAAAATTGCTTAGACAGTTATTCGATTAGGTGCTCCTCGGGCAGGTGTTAGCCAGGGAACATAATAACGGTATTTGCTGGGAGGGTTTCGAAAATAAATACACGCATGTTAAAAACTTTCTGAAGTATTATTCCTAACTTAGAAATACCCCATTAATTGTTATCAAGATTCATCTATTCAAAGGGTGAGATATAGGTTAAAGAAAATAATTTGGAAAAATGACATCAATGGCTACTGCAGAAGTGCTGCCCTATGATGGAAGTGCACAGAGATAAAATATGGGACGACGAGTACAGTCGGTCAATCAACGAGTATGCACGCGGTCAAACGAGTACCCAAAACTACCGTTAAAAATCTACTCATGGAAATATTCAACATATCTTCCTCAGCCTTTCATATTAATGCTAATCTTTTCGCTCATTGTGCCATCACAGCTTTTTTGTTTCAAGTACAAAGCTCACAGAAAATACTCTATAAAGATGAGACACGTTTTCTTCTCAAAAATAAGCTACGATAAATTTTGTGTATTATTGGTGTGTGATCTATTTGGTTCTTACCAGTTAGTCCGAACAGTCAAATTATTGTTATAAACGCGATCACTGAGCTCGACGGTCCTTCTTTCAATCTTTACTAGAATAACATAGATCACACATTAATAATACACCAAATTTATCGTCGCTTATTTTTGAAAAGAAAGCCTGTCTCTTTATTTATAGAGTATTTTCTGTGGGCTTTGTACTTGAAAAAAAAGTTGTTATGGCATAATGAGCGAAAAGATTAGTATTAATAAATCTTTACCAGAATAATAGCCGTTTGATGTTTCAACGGGTTTCATATTTTTTTTAATGCAAAATCTGTTAAAATATATGTATATATAAATATATGTATATATATATATATATATAATAATATATATATATATATATAGATATATATATATGTATATATATATATATATATTATAGATATATATATATATATATATATATATATAATATATATATATATATATATATATATATATATATATATATATATATATATATATATATATATATATATATATATATTGCTACAATTAAGCATACCTCTAATATAGTGATCTGCTATCCAAAATTAGTAACAGGTTTCATTTGGTTTCACATCACTAGCTGCAAATAATTGTAATGTTTAGCAATTCTTCGCTAACTAGTAAAAATGGGCGTGCTTTACTGTATCATCCCAGCTGTTATTTTGAACAAGACATTGAACAGATTTTAGACTTTCTTTCTTAATTAGTTTTTATTCTTAATTTAGGAAGAGATGGATTTTTTTTCTAATAATGATTTTAATATATTTGAAAATAAGAAGTTTGGGCTCGATAATCAACTGGATCATTTTCAACTCCGGGCCCACAAAGACGATTTACTGATGTTAGGGAGTCGTCAAACAGCATAAAAAATGGGAACATTTTACATACACGTACGCAAAATCATAGAAATGAAAAAAAAACATAAATAACCGCAGATGCACTTGACTGTTTTAATAATGTTGAAATATTTGAGTCAGTTCATGTTAAATCCTCGCATCGGGACTGCGTATGAAATTTAAATCTTGCTCAGAAAAATTATTCTCTGTTGTTTGTATTTATTTTAAATTTTAAGTTTTGGATTCTGTCTTAACTTTTATGCAACAATTTTGTTCCTTCATTTATTTATAATAATTACACTGAAGGCTGCGCAATAATTTGCTTAACAACGAAACGACGCATGTCAGCATGGGAGGGTCATCGTGGTATTCATAGGGCTTTTTCTTTGCCTGAACATATTGGCTGTCTTTTCCATGACATTTTCATCTAACTTGGTTCAAAACTGCGTATTGTCTCACAAAATTGCCAAATAAGGAACTATTACGGTATCACCTCTTTTGTCACGTAAACAGCCCTTATAGTTTGAAAATTCTGTTTCAGTGCGTCCTCTCCCTATGCTCTATAACCGCTAGCTCAATGCAATCCCCCTGGGGAAAAAACAGCAAAGAATAACGCACTTGCGACTATCTTTCTCAGGGAAAACTCGAGATTACGTTTGTTTTAATTTGTACGTAGAACAGTAGAAGGCTAAAACGACCTCTATGAGGTTTTAGACCTGTTGAATTTGATAGTGTAATTTTCGCCGAGTTTGCGCTCTATTAGCGATGTGTTCCCCCTTTCTATTTGCCACAGTAGCATGAGATCGTGTCAAATATTTATCACAAAAGTTTTTTAAAGGTTAGATTCTTCAAATCAGCATTTGCGTTTTTTCGTCTGGTAGGAAAACGAGATGCCAGATAATACTAAACAGAATTCAACAGCAAGTGAATGAGGTCCTTAAGAACGAACAATATGAGTTTTGCATGAACGGATGTAGACTTTGTGTTCTAATAGGGGAATACAATGAATAACTCTATACACTGTGATTTAAGGTGGCGAGTTTTAGCGTATTGTAGGATACCTTGGGAAATAGTAAATATAATTAATGGTGATAAACAGAATGACTGTTTTCTGTACAAACTGAAAGTGACTTTACTGAGTGGATTTGTTTTGAATCAAAGGTAAGGCGAAAATGTGTCCTGCCCCCAACGTTGTTTGCAATAGCACAGAATTTGTTGTATTAGTGTGACGATTTCGTAGAGATGTCTAACGCAGCCCTGAGTGTTCGATATAGGATGGCGATGTCGCAGATGATGAGACTCCGATATTACACTTCAGATTTTCATTAAGTTTCCCCAACTGGTCTATAGAAATACCCCATTAATTGTAATCAAGATTCATCTATTCAAAGGGTGAGATATAGGTTAAAGAAAATAATTTGGAAAAATGACATCAATGGCTACTGCAGAAGTGCTGCCCTATGATGGAAGTGCACAGAGATAAAATATGGGACGACGAGTACAGTCGGTCAATCAACGAGTATGCACGCGGTCAAACGAGTACCCAAAACTACCGTTAAAAATCTACTCATGGAAATATTCAACATATCTTCCTCAGCCTTTCATATTAATGCTAATCTTTTCGCTCATTGTGCCATCACAGCTTTTTTGTTTCAAGTACAAAGCTCACAGAAAATACTCTATAAAGATGAGACACGTTTTCTTCTCAAAAATAAGCTACGATAAATTTTGTGTATTATTGGTGTGTGATCTATTTGGTTCTTACCAGTTAGTCCGAACAGTCAAAATTATTGTTATAAACGCGATCACTGAGCTCGACGGTCCTTCTTTCAATCTTTACTAGAATAACATAGATCACACATTAATAATACACCAAATTTATCGTCGCTTATTTTTGAAAAGAAAGCCTGTCTCTTTATTTATAGAGTATTTTCTGTGGGCTTTGTACTTGAAAAAAAAGTTGTTATGGCACAATGAGCGAAAACATTAGTATTAATAAATCTTTACCAGAATGCCGGTAAGACCGAGACTATGTCGAACTTGTCTTTAATGTTTAGCAGCAAGCCTTCTGAAGGGAAACGCTAATACTGAAGAGGTGACTGAGTTTGCTATCTTGGAAGTGTGATATCACAAAATGATAATTATGACAGAGAAATTGTTTTGAACCCTCTGCAGCGAAATTGAATTGAAATCGAATTAATTATAACAGAGAAGTTGAAACCATCTGCATGGGTAGTATTCTATCAACTGAGTAGTGTCTATAAACTCTCCAGGTATTCCCAGAAACTTTAGTTATGGTTACACTATAGTAACATACCCTTAATGCTACTCTGTGTTTTGGAATCATGGAGCTTGTCTAGAACAGCGCAAAACAGAATTTTTGTATTTGAAAATAACTAAGTGGGAAAAATTATGATAGTTCAATTGTCTGAGAAAGTGCAGAATACAAAGACTAGAGCAGGGATAAGACAACCCTTGATAACTGAGGAAATTCGGATAAGATCCTGAAGATATTGGGAGCAAATGAATCGTATGATAATACATATATTTCAAAGGAAGGAAAGAAATCAGATTCAACTTCAACAACTGGGGGTTGTTCCACGATGAGATCAGTAAAGTTACACTTATCTACTTAATAAGGATCTTATTTCCTTCACTCCTTCCTTGTTTAGTTAATTTAGAAATAATATTTAGAGTTTTTTTTTTTCAGTGGTATAAATACGTTGAGATTTGTATGAAACAGTGCAGAAATGGTGGAATCGATTGTAAAATTCATGGACTGTCAATTGTTGGACGATTTGGTAGCATTAAAGACGATCTCATGACTATGGCGACATACCTGGCTTCGGACAATGAAGAATATGAGGCAAGTGTCTTTTTTAAACTTTCAGTTTCATGTTCAGGATCAGTTGGATGTTCAGACTTTCCACTAAGCCTGAAAAAATATATTTGAATAATGCGAACATTTTGGAAGAAAAAGAAATAAAATTATCCAATTCTAATGTAAGTGGTTCCTTAGGCTAGCTTTATGAGGCAAAATTTTAAGTACTATAGAATAATTATTAGAAGAAATTTCATTAATTGAATTACCCATTCTATCTATGAAACCTATTCTATAATGAAACCCATTCTATCCATTCTATCCTTAGGCTAGCTTTATGAGGCAAAATTTTAAGTACTATAGAATAATTATTAGAAGAAATTTCATTAATTGAAACCCATTCTATCTATTTTAATCCAAACCCTTAGAATTAGGCTAGTAGTTTCTGAGCTAGTAATCTAACTCAATGTAATTAAGACAATATAAAGATTAAAAAGCCATTTGACTAAAATTTTGTGACGAAAATATAAATCAAAGAACGCAATTTACCGGTCGGAATGTTTTACTTAATAATTTTTACTACTGAATCTTTAAAAGTTGGGTTTACTAGAGATGACTAGATCTTTTTCTTTTTTTTAACTCGATTGGATGGGATAAAAAATAATCGTTGAAGGTCTTTGTTAAGTAGTTTTGAGAATGTTTTATTTAGTGACTGATTATTTTTTTAATAAGTGTACATCTGTTTTCACTAATCTGTTGCGTCTTTTAATAAGAACATACAGGCTATATATTTATGATTATAGTTATAGAAATCTTCCGAGTTTCGTATTTGGCATTGTAGACTGTAACCAAGCAGTATTTTCAAATTGCAATCAAATGCCTATTAGTTACCTTTTCGTTTGATTTTTCTGTTTGTTTTTTTGTTTGATGCTTAAGGATGAAGTGATAATAAAGCTCTCTCTCTCTCTCTCTCTCTCTCTCTCTCTCTCTCTCTCTCTCTCTCTCTCTCTCTCCTCTCTCTCTCTCTCTCTCTCTCTCTCTCATCCTCTCTCTCTCTCTCTCTCTCTCTCTCTCTCTCTCTCTCATCTCTCTCTCTCTCTCTCTCTCTCTCTCTCTCTCTCTTCTCTCTCTCTCTCTCTCTCATCTCTCTCTCTCTCTCTCTCTCTCCTCTCTCTCTCTCCTCTCTCTCTCTCTCTCTCTCTCTCTCTCTCTCTCTCTGCTCTCTCTCTCTCTCTCTCTCTCTCTCTCTCCTCTCTCTCTCTCTCTCTCTCTCTCTCTCTCTCTCTCTCTCTCTCTCTCTCTCTCTCCTCTCTCTCTCTCTCTCATCTCTCTCTCTCTCTCTCTCTCTCTCTCTCTCTCTCTCTCTCTCTCTCTCTCTCTCTCTCTCTCTCTCTCTCTCTCTCTCTACTCTCTCTCTCTCTCTCTCTCTCTCTCTCTCTCTCCTCTCTCTCTCTCTCTCTCTCTCACCCTCTCTCTCTCTTGTTTAATTTTTTTTCTCTCTCTCTCTCTCTCTTGTTTAATTTTTCTTGGCATCTGCATTCTTGCATACGCCTAAATGGTATATTTCTGCTACCGCTTTTACAGGATTTACTCAAAATAACAAAGTATTCTGATGAAATTAAAGATCGAAGTTGAAACTTAAAACGAACAAAAATTACTGCTTCGCAGTGTATGCAACATATTTTTTAAACTGTGTCAAGCAAAGTGACCCATAATATTTCGCTATATTAGTAGAATTCTGAAAAACTAGCGTTTTACTGGAAACTAAGCTTTCTTGCGTTTTTAGAATTTTAAAATAGTGTCGTAGAGGTTAGTGATTTCAGGACCGATAAAAGACTATGGGGACTTTTACGAATTATTCGTATAGTTTTTGCATTCCACTAATGGATTTTCCTGTTGAATGATAAATAGTCTTGTAAAGGTTATTGATTTCAGGACTGATAAAAGACTATTAAGAGTTTTACGAATTATTCATTTAGTTTTTGCATTTAGTTTAGTTTTTGTTTCTGTTTTTGTTTTGTTGAGTCGGTTTTGTGTTTTCAGTAAAGAGCTAATCATTCAGAATTCTAAGAATATAGTGAAATATCATGAGCCCGTTTGGTTGATACAGTTCTTCAAAAACAAGTTGTAGCCTATAAACCGCGTAATTTCCTGAATCAGCTATAGTTACCATTTCTGAATCAGCTGTAAATGGCAAATTTTTCTCACTTGTCACTTTTTTTAACATACATTTTTAAACTTTTAGTTACGGTAAGGGTTTTAATATTTCTTTCATTATTCAAGCTCTTGGTCCTATCCCAACAAAAACTTTAAGAGCTTTTTTTCTCATATCTCCGCAAATATAAAATACTTTTCTCAAATTTCTTTGATACTCAGTATTATTCCTAGAATTTAACTTATTCATGGATTCAGATCCTGCCATTAAATTAAAGGCAAAAGTTTAAAGGCTATTGATATCCACCCTTTTCGATTTTTTTTGTTGTATTCTTTTCTTTAATGCTATTTGTTTTTTCACAGAAAAATGGTGCAGAGATATCGCAGCGTTTAAAGCTCCTGTCATCTGCTCGTCCTCAAACTGAGAAATCCAGCTGTAAAGCCTTTGTCTGGGGTTTAAACGATAAGGATCAGCTTGGCGGATTGAAAGGATCAAAAATCAAAACGCCTGTTTTTAGCGAAACAATTTCTTCTCTAAAACCTATTTCCATCGCCGGTGGCTCAAAATCTCTTTTTGTTATTACACAAGATGGAAAGGTATGTAAATTTTTAATTATGCTAAATGTATATATTTCTACCAAATAGATTTTGTAAAAATTTATTTCCAATTTTTTCTAGAACTCTATGCAAAGTCACAATCGAAGTTATATGCTGTTATTGGATTTGACCCTAGAATAACCATAGGGATATCCTTGAGTTAAATATTTTTTTAGTTAATTGTTACTAGTAATTCCTTGTTATATATCGCGTGTTAATATTGTAATTCTATGACTTTTTACGATATTTTGGGCAGGGCTATTAGAGGGGGGGGGGAGGATTTCACCTTAATTTGTGTAGCGGAATAATTTGCCTTCAGTTTCAGATACAAATATATGAAATTATTTTTAGTGTGATTTCATGTAGATGTGCCGAAACATTGTTACTTTGGGATAAACTTAATTTATTTTAGCTGGTAACTATAATTTTAACTGGTGGGTATTCTAAAATTTAACAGTGATACAAATCTTCCTTTTTTTTCATTTTCTGCTTTTTAGTTTAGCCATTTGATCGTCTGTAATAACTTGAATCATTTTTAAAATTCATTATATATTTACATAATCTTCTTTTATCCCTATTTCCCTTCTTATCGTCTTGTAGATGGCTCTATACTTCAAATTTAGTTGTTTTTTAATGCTTTATATGCACTATGGAATGTAGATTAGTTTTTGACTTGGCTTGCATTCAATCGGTGAAATTTTAAAGGTTTTTTCGCAATTCCCTAAGAGATAAGACTTGCGGAAATCTAGGAAGCAATGTTTATGTTGTCCCTTTATGAGGTGATCTTGCGTTGGCCGCACTCATCAGCAACTTTGGGAGTGATTTATTTAACACTGAAATTCCATCCACATAGCCCTTAAATAAAATATATAAAACCGAAACCGTCAACTCTGCATTAACTAAACGTCTTTTCAGTTACCTCAATCATCTTGAGATGGCGACAGCAATTCGACAAGGGTTTTAGACATTGGGTGAGATTGGCTGTAGAGCTTAAAGAAATTTATTTTCTTAAACTTGAAAATTAACAGAGATGCAATAAACCTTCAGATTGATTCAGTTTTTTAGTAATAAAGTGAAAAAACAATTTACTGGTAAAGCTAATAGGTTTGTTGTGCAATAAATAGATGAAATTCTGCAATAAATACGATCAAGAGAAAATTTCCCAGAAAAATCAAAAAGAACATATCTTCGTTTTTTTTTTTTTAATTTTTCTTTTGGTTTTCAGTTACCGTCTGGGTTTGTCCGGTGTAACTCAATAGCACGTGGATTTTTGCTTTATTTCTTCTAGATTGGGCAACGAAACTATTAAGTATTGTATTTTACTGCAAAATATCGGCGGCAGGTTTTTTTCTGTAAAATCCACCGGCCTTAGACTCGTTTTCTTGTTCAATTAAAGAAAAAAAAAAATAAAAAAGTTTCAAAGAAAGGTAAAGTGTTAGATTAAAAACAACGACGAGTGGAAATATAGTTCTATAATAATTCAAATTTAAAACGAGCAGAAATTAATATCAATGAATGAAACTCGAAACGAACAGAAATTAAGATAAATAACCATATTAGACTTAAAGGTAACATATACTGCAATCGATGAATAAATGTTTAAACGAACAAGAAATTTAATCCAATCAAACTTAAGTGAACAGAAATTACCGCAAGCACGATTGATGCTACCTCCCCCTAAACCCTCTAATGGTCATAGCGTCATTTACGCTTTACTAGAAATAAAACACATTTTCTCTTTTATAATAGCTTTTAAAATCAAAAATATTTGAGATTTCCAGTAATCAATATTATAGTATAGTAAACTATTTGTCTACTTCCAATACATCTTCCCAGCCATTTTGTTTTGTTTTGTTTTTTTGTTGTTTTTTTTCGATATTTTGATAAATAAAAACCAGACTGTTCAAAATTCATATTTTTTTCAATAAAACATAGTTGACACTCAAGCTGTTTGGAGGATTTGGGAGGGAGAGGGAATAGCACCACTCTTATTTGTAAACCTTGATTATCCTTGGGGTATAATTTTGTTGTTTTGTTGTTGTAAATGTTATTATAGCCAGTGAATTAATGGTGACTAAATAAAGAGCGACATGATTTCAGTGTACATTTTTTTTATTTTGCCCTGGCCACTTCTCATGGAAGGAGCGATCCTAGAAACTTTGGAAAGGGCTTATTCGATTTGAAATTAAAAGTTCTAATGCCTTTTTGAAGTCGGAAGGGATTAGAGGAAAACCAGTCCACTCCCACGTAGGGTCTTCTTGTCGCTCCTTAAAAAACGGAATTCTTTAAAGTTACAAAAAAATATGGGATATTTTTGGGTATTCCGGTATATTAATATTGAGCGGAAAGTCAAGATGAAATGTAATCTTTTAGGTATTTGCATGTGGTGAAGGCACTTCAGGACGACTAGGTCTTGGTTTTAGTGTAAATGTGTCTTCTCCAAAACAGATAATGGGACTTTCAAAGTACTTCGTTAAAAAAGTGGCGGTTCATTCAGGCGGACGTCATGCGTTGGCACTCACTGCTGATGGAAAGGTATATTCTCTTGTTTCTTCCTTTATGTGTAGGAATTAGCTTATGTGTAATTCATTTTAAAGTTCTCAAGGTTGACTAGACCTTAATTTGTATGATAGTATTTGTATGTTCCAATCTTATCTAGATAATGCAAAATTTGCAGTTAGCTATGCAAAAATAGTTGCCAATGGACTTCTTGATAATTGTCAAACGCTGGCAATAATGTTGAAAAATATTTTTTTTATAATATCTTCCATAATGGACAGTTCTTGATGTGACTTGTCTAAATTCTTAGTTTCAGTTTTAATATGTGTATTTGAATCAGTTTTTGCTCAATCTTTCTGTGATTTTACGTAAAAAGATCGTCATTTCTAAATGGGAAAACTTGAACTAGCAAAACGACCAGGCTTTGGTGACTAATCGCCTTGCAAACGTCCGCTTGGTTGATTTAACTTAACTAACTTAATGCTCTTGCTAAGCAGGGGTGCCAGCGTAGAAGGAACTGGTTGACAGTGTCGTCGCTCCTCTTCATATGGCCCGGTCCAGGGCTGAGGGGCCTCAATGGTATTGATGATGCTGCTGAGAAGGTGTTGGCTTGTTACTTAGACTCATCTTTTGTCTGGCTTCCCTCGAGCACGTTGCTAAATCCGCGATGATCTCTGTGGGGGTACTTTGTTAGAGGAGGATTATTTAGCCGCACCACCTTAAAAACCTTGACGTAAATAATTTCTGACACCACACTGGCTAATCATGACAAAACGAAAAAACACAGTAAAGAAGAGAGAAACGAGGACAATACAAGCCTTTTTAAAAGCCAATCGCTTCCGAGATAAGACACCATCAGAGAGTCGGTTAGGTTGCAAAATATGATTTTTTTTTTATTTATATAAAAACGATCAGAATTAATTAGTTCAGTATAAATGGAGCTTAAATAGGTTTCTCCAGTGTCTCTATTGAGAGCTATCTTTCGGTAGCCACTATTGATGGTGTTCCCCATGATGGTGTACCTCTATTGATGGTTTTTTATATTGGATTTCAAGGCTGTCCCCCCCCCCAGGAATAGTTTCCGCTCAGTTATACCTAATCCACTTTCCCCCCTTACTCCGGCAGGATTCTTTGGCAAGGAGCTTGATAGTCCAAAATCAAAAAAGAGTTGTGTATTTCGCCACCAAATTCTTACATTGTTGACTGTTTACCCTTGTACTCCCATTTTCTTTGATTTTAAGGCCGCATGAGGTTGCGGCTATCTAAAGTTGTAGGCTATAGGTTTTGACATATAACAAAGCTGCAAAATATGTCTCTCTGTTTTCTCTACAGTTAATGTATAGTGGATTGGCCGTGACCTTAACTGTGATTTTATGGTAATCCTCCTCCCCATTTTTGAACTAAAATTTATAGCAATTTAGGAAGTTTTGGACGAGACAATAAATGGCCAGTTGGAAAAGCTGGCACTTAAAAGAGACAATCTTGAAAGAAACAATCTCCCTCGCTACCAGTTAGTGCCTATTCCCACCATACCAATGCCCTTTAGTCCATTGCCCAATTCCCACCCTCCGTTGGTATCGACAACTATTTCCTATTTGATAATCCCATGGGTTGGGACCCAGAAGAAGTTACTTTATGTTCCCTATGAATACTGTGCTACGTATCTCTTTGCCCCAGTTATTCCCCATACTCTTGATTTTTATTGCAAATGCCAGTTTTAGATTATGTCACCGGGAAAGTTTAGCTTCGGTCGGCATCTGGAGTTGTCCAACGATGAAGGATCAGTGACTAGTAAAGTCAATGGTGTCTTTGGTACTGTCAAATATAAATTCGAGAGGGTGAACAAATTTTTTCAATATTTGTGCTACCTTTTTGAATTGGGAATAGTATTTAGCTGGACCCTCACCACGAAAGTCGCCAGTCCGGAATGGCTGATGAGCAGCCGGCGATTGGTCTCCATCCATTCTTCCTTCTTTTTTTCTTTTTTTGGTTCGTTCCGCGGATGTACTTCTTCAAACCAAAGTCTTCTGGCGATTGTCTGTATCTCCATTATTTGAATGGGCCCAGTACTAGAACCACTTTTGACAGTAGGGGATCTTCAGCCGAAGGACACCCATGGTAGACTGCAAATGTGGAAAATGGTATCACGAGGAACCAAATGCCAGAAAGACAAGAATAGAAACGATGATCTCGTTTATAAATGAGATGCGTTTTTGGGTATTTTCTCATGCAATTATTTATATTGAAACCTTAATGGAATAAACTATGCCAGGTTTATGCTAATATGCGTGAACCCGGAAGGCGAAGCTGCTTGCTACGACTCATGTTTTGGGCCAAATCAGCTATGCAATCCTGTGGTTTTCTTTTTATAGTTAATATGAATTATAGTTTGAAGTCAGTTAGTTCAGTCAGTTCTCTCAATACCTTTTTTTATGATACAGTCGCAAAATTAAATGTAAGATATTTTCGAAATTTTCGTCTGATTATTGTTTTCACAACGTACAGAGAATTATTACTGTAGCTTATAGTCGGTCTTTGTCTAGGAGAGATAACTTTCCGAAGAAGAGCTTTACATTCAGAGGAGCTAGACTTCTTAGGGTCTATCCAAGGCGGTCGGATCCCTTGATATTTGGTATTCGCCCCCTAAGAGGTTTTCTAAGTCGGAGTTAAAGGGTGTTTCGCCACCAGGTACATATATAACCTAGCCTTATTAATTTTGGCATCCTGCAAGTGATGAACTGATGATGAAGCTAATTCTGCTGCTCAGGTTTTATTGACCGGCTGGATGAGAGGGAGGGGAGTGGGGCACTCCTGGCTAAAGTTGTGTGCTGAAGCCCGATTGTTTAAATTTGGGAGTTCGTACAAAGTTTATGAGGAGAATGTTTAATTCCCTATCCATATACTCTTTGTGTATAGGTAAGGTTGGGTATTATGTTGTATCAGTTTATGAAAATATCAGCTTAAAATTGCAAATTGTAACTTATGCAAACTCTTCGTTTGTATGGGTCTGGGGACAAAAGTCCCAGCCTTGAGGTAGCATACAACGGAAAATCTGAAAAACCTTTGGCATCTTTAAGGTGATTGACTATCCCAGATCCTTTTTTCAGTATTAATTTAGGCTATTTGGCCCAAATTATATGATTGAAAGTAGATGTGAAGAATCCTTTCCTGACTTTACATCTGTTAATTTTTTTGGAGTGCTACCGAAAACTCACTATATTAATGTTAAAGAAATGTCGTACCATCGTTCAATGGTCTTACATAATTATGGCCAAAAATAATGGGGTCAAGTTTAGTCATTAATAATGAGAGACTGAATCTCGAAAGTCTGTTTTCTTCGTGTTAAATCACCAACTACCATCTTAACACTTCACATCTACTTATGCAATCGGCCGAAAAATGACAGGTATCAGAATAGCTCGTTTTTCTTGTCCTTTACAATTTATAGTTGACATTCTTTTTGTTGATTTCTGTCTTTTTTGCTGCAGGTCTTCGCGTGGGGTGAAGGGGAAGATGGCAAGCTTGGACTTGGAACAGAAGATACTCACGAATCTCCACAATTGGTGGAGAGCCTCATCACTAAGCGTGTTAGAGATGTTGCATGTGGAAGCTCTCATAGTGCAGCGGTTACATCAGAAGGTGAACTGTATACGTGGGGATTTGGTGAATACGGCCGGCTTGGTCACGGGGATAACAAAACATACTGGAAACCTAAGTTGGTAATATTGCTGAAAGAATTATTTTATTTTTATTTAATAACAAATTATATGGTGTAGTAAAGTACAAATGAACAAAACCCTTATAGACCATGCTTAGCTAAGAACATTCACAAAAAGTATTCAAAGCCTATGACAAATATTTAAAACGCAACGCTGGAAACTTATTGGAAATGAGTGTTCAGCTCAAAAATACAATAACGTTGGTGTTAATAGTACAAGTGTTTATGGTTCTTATAAATTGCGAAAGTTCTAAGTTAGAAATGCAGCTAAAAATTCATCTCTAATCACGAAATCTCCGAAATGATGTCTGGTAGGTACGTATCTACAACCAATGAGATTTTAAACACTCAATTTTTTTACCGTGTCTTTTAAAGTTCAGGCCTTAAATTTTATTGTCCAGGGATTTCTTTTTTATCACGGAAAGTAATTTGTATGTATCGTATTTGGGCAAAGTAATGTAGCCCTAGCTGACATGCGCTTACCTGTGTCTTTTAAAGCTATAAGATTATTTGGATATCCGGAAACAGCAAATAAATTTGGCTTTAAACAGAAACAGCGTTTTTGAGATGGTTTTTAATAACTCTCCATATTTTTTTTTTAAGTTCTTTTTGAGAAATAACCAAAATTTTTGAGGGGTTGGTAATTATATCGTTTATTCGTGGCAAAAAACAAAACCAAAGTGTTGCTCCCGTAACACTTTTGTCGAATAAGGCAGCCTAAGGCTGCTTCAGCACTGGACGTTAACAAGACAGCCTAAATCTAGTTTGAATTACTCTAGTGAATAATACTTATTATTCTATTGAAAAACTGCGACTATTAGTTATTAATATGCTCTTACACTCCACTCATAGTTCACGACAAGAATTGCAGTACTGCAAGAATTTCAGTACGTAAAAGAGCCGCTTCTGAGTCCCATAAAAGGTTCTATATCGAATTTTTAAGGAATTCAAGGGAAAGAATTTCATATTTATGTTTCTCAAAATGCACATAAAAACCCAAAATAATTACAGTAATTATTTAAGTTTCTAAATCTTGTGTTGTTCTGCTCAATTAAAATAGTTGGAAGGAATTCAGTTTGTTTTACCAGGCTGGCTGAGCTTCCTCAGGGACTAATATTATCTATTAGAAACTAATTTTGCGTGATTATTCAAATACATTAGTTTTTTGGTTAAAGCTGGTATCTGACTTTAGCCTCCATGATTGGTTGAATGTACATCAGTAATCCATTGTTCGATAACAAATTGATTTTCTGTTAAAATTACAGGTCTACAAAGTTGGCCTTTTATATTCTAGGTGGAAGCTCTTTGTCACAAGCGAGTAGTCCAAGTGTCATGCGGTAGTAGAGACGCACAGACTCTGTGCCTTACAGAAGATGGAATGACTTATTCCTGGGGTGATGGAGATTTTGGAAAGCTGGGTCGTGGTGGAAGTGAAGGATGTGCCCTGCCTATGAATATCGATCGGTTGAACGGATTGGGTGTTTGTCATATTGAATGTGGAGCCCAGTTTTCACTTGCATTAACTAACGCTGGCCAGGTAGGTCTCAAGGATGGGACAAATTTTGTAAAATTGCAGGAATTCGTTTTTCAACCTCAATAAAAAGACTGTCCTTTTGGATTCTTACATTGACTATATGAATTTGACGAGAGAAATTGAGAAGCAAGACAGTCCTTGCAAAGTCAGTGTCGTATCTAGTTTTTTACCTTCTTTTCATTGGAAATAGTATGAATCTTTTAAATTATGTTTAATATACTAATTTAAATTCGAACGAGTTTTATTTGGAATTGTTATTTTGATAGCTTTATAGCAAAACATAATTTAAGACGACGCTAGTCTTTGAGAAATACGTGGTTCTTTAAGAAGACCTATCATTTAAATTATATTTTTGAAATTTTAGGCTTAAGCCACTTGTTTGACTTGTTTTTGTACATTTACAAAGACATTTCTTAAAATATAGATTAATGAAAGAAAAATATTTTGCTAACAAGTACTATGTAGTTTTTTGGGAAGTTTTTTTTTTAACTAAGGATTGTTTTTAGGTATTTTCTCCTTGCCCAAGTACAAAAGACAGACACCACAATACTTTGTAGAATTTTGATTGTATGATTTGTATTTTAAAATCAAAGCCAGTACTGTATCTTCTTTTGAGTGTTTTGGCTATTTGACCTGTTTGGCCTCTAAATGGCTCAGATAAATTTCCCATCCTGAGCGTAGAAAGATCGAATTCTTTTCATGTTACATTTTTAATATATTTGGAACTAATATTATTAAAGGCAAACGAGGTTGCCAGCTGTATTAGATGGTCAAGGAGATGTGCCAGAGTGGTACTGAGGCTCCTTCTTTGCTCTCTGAGTAAAACAAACTAAATAAATTACGTCTTTTGCGGTTACGTCCCTGTAATCGATTCTATTCTCACGCCACTTCAGATGGTGTGAGGAAACCCTCCGGTATTACCGAACGGTTTTCTTATATTCAACAAGCTGGCCCAAACCTCCGTGCCGTATTCTACAAAAGGGCTCAGGCCTCTGAGCCAATTAGTGACGACAGGGGGGGGGGGTCAAGGGTTTTTTTTTACGAAAAGAAGCTTTATCTTATAATTAGGGTCAAGGGGTTCAACAGATATGATCAATATTCCAACGGAAGAAGTACGTTTCATCTCTTTTTGCTACTTTCTGACTTATTGACTTCAAAATAATAAGGAAAAAAACAAAATAAACCGAATTGTATTCGTCTGAGTAACCTTAGCCAATTTGTTTGCACAAGTAATATTCACGTGTCTGGTAAACTCTGCGATCTTCTGGTGATTGAGTATGGTCAAAACTATAGTCCTACTAATTAAAAAGGCCTCTTAATCATTTAGTTCTCTTAACCAATTTTAGATCTAAATTTTACTCTTGGGAACAAAATATGCAAAATAATGTTATACTGGCTGAGCGGATCAATTCACTCCCATTTTTAAGTGCATGTGTTAAAAATGAAGAGCTTTGGTCAAAACATAGATAACAACTACATACATTAAAAAAAAATGTTTATAATGGGAGCAAATGGATACAACAAAGAGGTCGCTAGTTAGTCTTTTTAATTCATGTTTTTACTAATCTTGATAAATACTACGTTTGTTTAATGTATTAAACACGTAATTTCCCTTTCGAATGATTTTGACGCTGAGACTATTGTATTAATTCCTCAATTATTTTTTTTCTTGTTGTTTAACAAGTGCCAAATAAATTTACTTATACTAGGTCTGGACCTGGGGAAAAGGAGATTACTACCGTTTGGGGCATGGATCCGAGCAACATGTAAGAAAACCAACTGTAGTCGAAGCACTTCGGGGGAAAAAGGTGGTCAGTGTTGCTGTTGGAGCCCTTCATTGCATTGCTGTAACAGACTCTGGACAAGTAAGTCTGAAGCAATTAATTCATCATCTCTTTTTAACAGAGAGACTTTCTTTTGTTATTTCCCGTTAGTTACTAAAATGACTGGGCTCGTGCTTGTCACTTGATTTTCATGATCATAGGTAAACTATTCAGTAGGTCTGCGCAATATAGGGTTTATTGAATTGATCGATTCACTGATTAAGCTTTTCATTTTCAAGCAAAATGTAATTTATTTGTTAATAATTGTAGTTTTCTTAAAGCGTTTGCAATTTGATTATGACAATCTTGGATTCAATTAACAGCGTATTTCAATTAAAATCAATAAAAAGGAACAAAGAAATGATGATGGACACAATATGCACGCCTTTCTCAGTGTGTGCTTTAGAGTATCCTATGCTCAAAAGATCATAAAGAACAGTTCGTCAGTTCAGGAGTAAATCTTGTACAAAGCAACGGAACTTCAACGGAAAGAGGTTGGTATTGCGATGGTTGGCAGCCTGGATGCCCCTCATATTCAGGGTAATTTTCTGCACATTTTAAAGTCCCTCATTACTTTCTGTTAAAGATCCCTGGATTTCTGTTATCGAATACTGTAAAAACCCTTCTCTCCAACCTTTCGAAATACCTTAGTAAACTCGTTGTCAAACAGTTGGTGGTAACGAACTGTAAGTAATGAGCGACCCGGCTCAATAGTAACCGAAACTCTAAAAACCTGAATTTTGATACCAATAGATATATCAAAAGAATCGGCTTATTATACTGATTTCCAATATATAAGTTTCATTCAGTTTAGTTTTACCCATCAAAGGCTACGAAACCTGAGAAAATTTGCCTAATTTTTCAAAAAGGGGGAAACACCCCCTGAGAGTCATAGAATCTTATAGAAAATCACACTATCAGATTCAACGTATCAAAGAACCTTACTGTAGAGGTTTCAAGCTCCTATCTGCAAAAACGTGGATTTTTTATTTTTTGCCAGAAGAAAGATCGCGGATGCGTGTGTTTGTTTGTTTTTTTTTGTTTTTTTTTTTTTCCAGAGGTGATCATATCGACCCAATGGTCCTAAATATCGCGAGAGGGCTCATTAGAACGGAAACTATAAGTTATAGGTCCATTTTTAAGTGACCAAAAAGATTGAAGGGCAACTAGGCCCTCTCCCACGACCCTTTTTTCTCAAAATCGACCGATCAAAATTTTGAGATAGCCATTTTGTTCACATAGTTGAGAGGCCGAATAAATATGGCTTTGGAGATATCATGACCCCCCACAGCCCTTGGGGAAAGGTCCCTAAGTTACAAAATTTGCCAATTGTTTACGTATAGTATTTGTTATTGGGTAGTATGCATACATTATTCGAGTGGGGGTGAATTTTCTGTTGTAGAATTTTCCACGAGGATAATTTTCCATGGGGAGGGATGTTTCCAGGGGTGAATTTCTTATGGGGAAATTTACTCTGGGAGAATTTGCCAGAATCCCTATACGAAATCCTTCTTAGGTCTTGCTTTTTCTTTGACGACTCAAGTTTTACGCATGGAGATGTTAAGGGTAATTGTCCAGGGTAAATTGTCACCAGGATTGAATTGTCCAGAGAATAAATCCTTGGGAAGGAGGGACTTTACTGTGAACGTTTAGCCAGATTTCCTTATGTTATTTGAAAAACGATCAGAAATTAAATAAAAAAACAAACTTTTTCAACTAAGGAGCATTATCAAAACTTAAAACGAACAGAAATTATTACATATATGAGGGGGGTCGCTCCTCCTCAACACCCTGCTCTTTACGCCAAAGTTTGAATTATGTCCCAATTCTTTAAGAACGACTCCTGACACATTATGTTCGTTTAATTAGAACAAAAAGAAGCTTTTATTAAAAGTACTAAAAAACTTTAGCGTAAAGAGTGAGGTATTGAGGAGGAGCAACCCCCCTCATATACGTAATAATTTCTGTTCGTTTTAAGTTTTAATGTTGCTCCTTACTTTCAGTTGAAAAAAACTTGTTTTTTTTTTTAATTTTGATCGTTTTTAAATAATTACTAATAAGAAAGCACATGGTCTGCAGACAATGGATGTAATCAACTGCCAAGTTATATTCATTATATAGGCTAATTCATATTGACTGGAAGAGCAAAATATTTATACACATTGGAAGGAGTTGATGCTTTATTCTTTGCTGTATATCAGTTCACAGTTAATAAAAGACTGATTTTCGTCTGATCTCCTTTTGCTGATCAAAATATCTATCAGGTCGATCATCTTTTTTATCCCAATAGTCTTAACTCTTCGATACTCCTGGGAGTTTTATGAACAATAGAGTACGGATGTTACCTAAAGGTTAATTGGGGTAGCAAATAAACCAGTATTAAAAAGCGACTTAAACCAACAGCCATTTCTGAATTAATTTGTTTTCTTCGGGCGTAATTGACAGTCAATCGCTAGAAATAGACAATTGTAATTACTTCCTATGTAAAAAAATCCATTCAATTCCATTGAAAAACGGGCAATTATGCGATTATTCAATAAACCTAGCATATCCCTTCTCTTCAGTGCATATACGGTGGAGGGTCTCAAGCGGGCTCCAAGTCTCTCCTACAGAGCTTAAAAAAATATCTTAGTAGCTTCAGTAAACCGACATCATTGAAAAATTGAATATTATCACTAAGTGCTATGTGCACTTAATTTACGGGGGGGGGGGGTACCCGTTTGTGCAATAAAAATTTAGTTTACCTCTTTATGGAGAGGTGGCTGAACTTTAGCCTTCTCTCTCCCTCAGATCTGATCCTCTATTTTGCCCAGGATGGTACTAACAGACTAGAATAAGGTTCGTATACTGTTATTATATAAATTTTGCCTAAATATAATCTTAAAACTGCTTTATATAAGTCATATTAAGGGATTATTTCACTTGCAAATTGTACTTGTGTCTTTATTTGGTTATACTTAACTAAGAAGAGTCTATCATGAGTAATTTGATTAGTTTTTTGTTTGTAATTACATAGACTTACTGCTTAAAAATTGAACAGTGGCAATATTTTAGTTTTAATTATGTAGATACCCTAATTTTTTATTCTTGACGAAAATTATTTGTCTCAAACATTTATTTTTATATTTCTTAGGACCCTTTAATTTATTTTTATTTCTCAGTGACTTAAATACTATTGGGTAGTGTGTTCTACTTACTCCTAAGTGTCTATCATTGTGTCTATATCATTGGATATGTTCGCAACTCCTAGTAGTCAATCATGTTAGGCTATGCATCTTTTAGCTGAAGGCAATGTTCCTCCAGATGTGTTTACAATTTGAATCCTTTTGATTTTCGATCATCACAAGAAATTATATCCCGTTTGGTCTCACCCCCGGGCGCGGGTTTGAAACTCTCAGGCTGTTTTTTGGGAGGGGGAGTAGGAAATTTATATTATTGTGTTTCAAAGAAGGTTAAAAAAAATATTTTTTATCCAGTCGTTATAAAATATTATATGCTACCGTTTTGATTTCTTTTTTAAGCCTGCCGTTTGAAACCCTCTTTTGTCAATATTCATTAGAAAAGATTCTGAGCGAAAGGCCCCCGTGGAACGGGGGAAAGATACCACAAATATATACGATATAATCTGTACAAAGTTTTCATCTGTAATGGCCCTTGTGTTTGTACGCTTCTCTTAAATCCTAATAAATAGGGCTAGAAAAGCTGATTAAATTCAAAACATTTATTCGAATTCAAAAATTAATGGAAAAGCAGTGGAACTTAGGGATTGAATGGGAAATAAGAACAAATTAAAGAGTGTCGAAGGCGTCTAAACATAAATTTTTGGGGATTTTTTTTATCAAGGGTAAGTAATGAGGATCTTATCTTTTTGATGAAAATATGGCCTTTATTTAGTTTTGTCAAGTAAGTCTATTCACTATACTTTAAGGTATATATTGAAACAGTATTTTTTTTTCTTTTTCTTTTTTTGTTTTATCAACCAAAAACATTTTAGTTTCCGTTTGTGTATCCTGAAGGGAGAATCATTTTGTGTTTCAGATGTACGCATGGGGTGATAATGATCATGGTCAACAAGGAAATGGCTGTACTGCCGTGAATAAAAAACCGTCTCCTGTATTAGGATTAGATGGTGCACATGTTTCAAAAGTTGCATGCGGTTCTTCTCATAGTGTTGCCTGGACATGCAAAGAGTCTGGACTTACTAGTCCTTTGGAGCCAATTCCATTTTCAGTTAGCAAGGACCCATTGGGAGCATCACATATTGGTAGGTTAACCTAAGATCAGAGATTGTTTTCTTCGAATCCTCAGTGCTCTGAATGTTTTAATTCAAAAATCCATTCGATGATAATTTTTTACCGCTACTTTTATTTAGAATGTATACCTTCTTTAGTATTAGTACAGGTGTTCTGAATCGGATAAATTTATTCCACTGTGTCATTAGCTAATATAAGGCACACAAAATTGCAAGGGTGGATCCAGGATTTTTTTTCGGGGGGGGGGATACTAATTTTTGACTTTTTCGGGGGGGGGGGTACTAATTTTTTACTCAGTTTTCGACTAATTTTACTGATTTTTACCTAGGTTTTACTAATTTTCAACTTATTTTCGACTCGGTCAAAAATTTCGGGGGGGGGGGTCAAACCGGGTAAACTCCTCCCAGGATACGGCCTTGCAAAATTGCCCAATGGTGTGTAGTGAGGAACTAAATCTATGTCTGCAAGACTTTCTACCATCTGCGTGCAGCGAAAACATCGTATGGTACATTTTTTTTTTTGTGAAATTGTTCTGGAAAGCGTATCCATGTATTCAAAGCTGACAGTAAACATCTAAGATATGAGGTTTTCTCTGAAATCTCACGGCATTCGTTCTTGGACCACCCTTATTTGTTCTTCGACTCATTTATAAAATGTATTTAAGCGTCTTGCAAAAAAAATAATGCTTATATGTGGTTATTGCTGCCTCCTGGCAAAATTATCTAATTAAAGTAGTTCTTAGGAGATGGTTATATCCCTATTAAATTTGCTATTTGCAGCCAATATAGAACTTTCAAAAATGTCTGCTAAAGGAGGAAGATTTAAGGGGTGAATGTAAATCCGACTTGAACAATAAAACTAATCACCAATACCGATAATTAAACATCTAGCCTTATCTAGTCTTATACTCGTGTCGGGTATCCCTTGGCATTTCTCCAGCGTCTGGTTTGTTGCTGCCTTGTTTGAGAACTTCAGCAAAACTTATGCATTCGATTCCTGAATAATATTCAATGTCTATATTTAACTATTTTGATGGTAAGGCTTACACATATATTTTATACATTTATTGTTCTTGTAGAATACGGCTTTTAACTTACGACTGCTTACAACGATTTGACAACTTTTTTTTTCTG
>CM051260.1:36222664-36592664 GCA_027921565.1 Artemia sinica | reverse complement strand
GTTTGAACATAATACCCTCAGTCGTTCTTGGGATACTGCTGAGATGCCTTATTGGGAATTAGCATTATCACAGTGCATTTTGATTTAATCTTAAAGCAAAATTTAGTTTTTAAACATAATGGGCAAATGGGAAGGTGGGCGTGGGAGGGTGGGAATGGAAGGGGGATTAGTTGCCCTCCAATCACTTTCGACTTTTAAAAAGAGCATCAGCCCTTTCTCTTTTCAATGGAATGAGCCCTTTTCGAAGTTCCCATGACAACTCCTTCGATACGAAGTGCCTTGGTCTAAACAACAACAACAACAAAAATATCACTAATCATTTTCGTCCATTAAAAAGGGTACTAGCCCTTTGAATTTCAAATCGAATGAGACCTTTTTCAAGTTTCTACGACAACGATTGCAATAAAACCTTATATGCCTCCAGGGCATAACTTATAACCCTTGCCCTGAAGACTGGGGGGAGTGTCCTGCTCATAGGTATAATTTCGTGAACTTTGAACTGCGTGGAACAAAATGCCTATCTCAAAATCTTTATTAGATGTGTTTGGGAAAATGGTGGGCGTGAGAGGGGCGTTAGTTGCTCTCCAATCACTTTCAACTATTAAAAAAGGCACTAGCCCTTTCAATTTCCAATTGAATGAGCCCTATTGAAGTTTCTACGCTTTCAATAAAAACCGTATACGCCTCCAGGGCATTATTTACAACCCTTGCCCTGAGGGCTGTGGGGGGGATGTCATCCTCAAAGACCTAATTTCCAGAACTTAAAACTTCGTTGAATAAAATGGCTATCCCAAAGTTTTGATTAGATGTGTTTGGGGAAAAGGTGGGCGTGAGAGGCGGGCTAGTTGCCCTCTAATCACTTTCGACTATTAAAAAGGGCATTAGCCATTTCAATTTCCAATCGAATAAGCCTTTTTTAAAGTTTCTACGACAATACCATCTTTAAAAAAAACCTTATATGCCCCAGGGCATAACTTACAACCCTTGCCCTAAGGGCTGTGGGGGACTGTCCTCAAGAACATAATTTCTATCTTGAAATCAACTACGCTGAACAAAATGTCTATCTCAAAATTTTGATTGGATGTGTTTCGGAAAATGGTGGGCGTGGAAGGGGTGTTAGTTGTCTTCCAATTGAATGAGTGTTTTTCGAAGTTTCTACGACAACTTCTTCAATACGAAGTGCCCTGCTCTAAAGGAAAAAATTAATAAATAATACATTGTGCCAACATCGTTCTTATATGCTCCCAGGGCATAACTTAAAACCCTTGCTCTGAGGGTTGTGGGGGGTGTCCTCCTCTTTACTTAGTCCCCGTTTCTTGTCTCGTTCTCGAGTGTCCCCGTTCTTTACTTAGGCAGCGCGATCGCGCTGCCTATGATTTGTACAACAACTTTCTACATAAACCTTATATGCCCCCAGGGCATAACTTACAACCCTTGCACTGAGGGCTCTGAGGGGCTCATCTTCCTGAAAGACCTAATTTTCAGAACGTTTAACTACGTTGAACAAAATGGATACGGTATCTCAAAATTTTGATTGGATGTGTTTTGGAAAATGGTGGGCGTGAGAGGGGCGTTAGTCGCTATCCAATCACTTTCAACTATTAAAAAAGGCACTAGCCCTTTCAATTTCCAATTGAATGAACCATTTTGAGGTTTCTACGACAACGCTTTTAATAAAAACTTTATATGCCCCAGCGCATAACTTACAACCCTTGCACTGAGGGCTCTGAGGGGGTTATCATCCTAAAAGACAAAATTTCCAGAACTTTCAAAAACATTGAACGAAATGGATATCTCAAAATTTTAATTCGATGTGTTTGGGAAAATTGTGGGCATGAGAGGGGCGTTAGTCGCTATCCAATCACTTTCAACTATTAAAAAAGGCACTAGCCCTTTCAATTTCCAATTGAATGAACCATTTTGAGGTTTCTAAGACAACGATTTCAATAAAAACTTTATATGCCCCCAGGGCATAACTTACAACCCTTGCCCTGAGGGCTGTGGGGGGAGGGGTTGTCATCCTTAAAAACCTAATTTTCAAAACTTTCAACTACGTTGAATAAAATGGTTAACTAAAAATTTTGATTGGATGTGTTTGGGAGAAAGATGGGCGTGGGGGGAGGGGGCTAGTTGTCCTCCAATCACTTTTGAATATTAAAAAGGGCACTAGCCCTTTGAATTTCCAATCGAATGAGCCCCTTTTGAAGTTTTTACGACAACGCCTTCTATAAAAACCTTATTTGCCCCCAGGGCATAACTTAAAACCCTTGCCCTGATGGTTGTGGTGGAGTGTCCTCCTCAAAAATATATTTTCTATCCGGAAATCAACTACGCTGAATAAAATGGCTATCTCAAAATATTTATTGGATGATTTTGTGGGAATGATTGGCGTCGGAGGGGGGGGGGGGCTAGTTGCCCTCCAATCACTTTCGACTATTAAAAAAGCACTAGCCCTTTGAATTTCCAATTGAATGAGCCTATTTTGAAGTTTCTACGACAACGCCTTCTATAAAAACCTTATATGCCCCCAGGGCATAACTTAAAACCCTTGCCCTGAGGGCTCTGGGGGAGTGTCCTCCTCAAAAACCTATTTTCTACCTGGAAATCAACTACGCTGAACAAAAATGGCTATCTCAAAATTTTGATTGGACGTGTTTGGGGAAATGATGGGCGTTGGGGGGCTAGTTGCCCTCCAGTCACTTTCGACTATTAAAAGGGCACTAGCCCTTTGAATTTCCAATCGAATGAGCCTTTTTTGAAGTTTCTACGACAACGCCTTCTATAGAAACCTTATATGCCCCCAGGGCATAACTTAAAACCCTTACCCTGAGGGTTTGGGGGAGTGTCCTCCTCAAAAACATATTTTCTATCTGGAAGTCTACTACGCTGAACAAAATAACTATCTCAAAATTTTTATTGGGTGTGTTTGGAGGAATTATGGGCGTGGGGAGGGGGCTAGTTGCCCTCCAATCACTTTCGACTATTAAAAAGGGTACGACAACGCCTCCTATAAAAACTTTATATGCCCCCAGGGCATAACTTAAAACCCTTGCCCTGAGGGTTGTGGGGGAGTGTACTCCTCGAAAACATATTTTTCTATGCTGAACAAAATTGCTATCTCAAAATTTTGATTGGATGTGTTTGGGGGACTGATGGTTGTGGGGGAAGGGGAGGGGGTGGGTTAGTTGCCCTCCAATCACTTTCGACTATTAAAAAGGGCACTAGCCACTCCAATTTCCAATCGAATGAGCCCTTTTCAAAGTTTCTACGACAACTCCTTCAATACGAAGTGCCCGGGTATGGAGAAAAAAAAATACACACACATTATTCTCACATCGTTCTTTACTTAGGCAGCGCTAGCGCGCTGCCTATGAAAGGGTACTATCCCTTTGAATTTCAAATCGAATGAGCCCTTTTTCATGTTTCTATGACAAAGATTTCAATAAAAACCTTATATGCCCCCAGGGCATAACTTATAATCCTTGCCCTGAGGGTTGTGGGGGAGTATCCTCCTCAAAAATATATTTTCTATCTAGAAATCGATTACGCTGAACAAAATGGCTATCTCAAAATTTTTATTGGATTTGTTTGGGGGAATGATGGGCGTGGGGGAGGGGGGCGAGTTGCCCTCCAATCACTTTCGACTATTAAAAAGGGCACTAGACCTTTGAATTTCCAATCCAATGAGCTTTTTTTGAAGTTTCTACAACAACGCCTTCCTTAAAAACCTTATATGCTCCCAGGGCTTTACTTAAAACCCTTGCCCTGAAAGCTGTGGGGGAGTGTCCTCCTCAAAAACATATTTTCTATCTGGAAATCAACTACGCTGAACAAATGGCTATCTCAAAATTTTGATTGGATTTGTTTGGGGAAATAATGGGCATTGGGGTGCTAGTTGCCCTCCAATCACTTTCGACTATTAAAAAGGGCACTACCCCTTTTAACTTCCAATCGAATGAGCCTTTTTTGAAGTTTCTACGACAACGCCTTCCTTAAAAACCTTATATGCTCCCAGGGCTTTACTTAAAACCCTTGCCCTGAAAGCTGTGGGGGAGTGTCCTCCTCAAAAACATATTTTCTATCTGAAATCAACTACGCTGAACAAAATGGCTATCTCAAAATTTTGATTGGATGTGTTTGGTGGAATGATGAGCGTGGGGGGCTAGTTGCCCTCCAATCACTTTTGACTATTAAAAAGGGTACTAGTCCTTCAAATTTCCAATCGAATGAGCCTGTTTTGAAGTTTCTACGACAACGCCTTCTATGAAAACCTTATATGCCCCCAGGGCATAACTTAAAACCCTTGCCCTGAGGGTGGTGGGGGAGTGTCCTCCTCAAAAACATATTTTCTATCTGGAAATCAACTACGTTGAACAAAATGGCTACATCAAAATTTTGATTGGATGTGTTTGGAGGAATGATGATCGTGAGGGGGGGGGGCTAGTATCCCTCCAATCACTTTCGACTATTAAAAAGGGCACTAGAACTCTCAATTTCCAATCAAATGAGCCCCTATTGAAGTTTCTACGACGACCCCCTTCATATGAAGTGCCCTGCTCTAAAGGAAAAAAATAATAATTAATACATTGTGCCAAAGCGTTCTTATATGTCCTCAGGGCATAACTTAAAACCCTTGACCCGAGGGTTTTGGGGGAGTGTCTTCCTCAAAACATATTTTTTATCTGGAAATAAACTACGCTGAACATAATGGCTATCTCAAAGTTTTGATTGGATGTTTTAGGGGGAATGATGGGCGTAGGGGGGGGGGCTAGTTGCCCTCCAATCACTTTCGACTATTAAAATGGGCACTAGCCACTCCAATTTCCAATCAAATGAGCCCTTTCTAAGTTTCTACGACAACTCCTTCGATACGAAGTGCCCGGGTGGAGAAAAAAAAACACATTGTGCCCACATCGTTCTTTACTTAGGCAGCGCTAGCACGCTGCCTATAATTAAATTTGAGTCATTATAATGGTAGTATAAATGCACAATCCCCATTTGGTCTGGTTGGCCGACTCGGGTCATCTCCTTAGATATTATCATGGCAGTATTTTTGGTATGCCTTCCTGTTGCTCGCAGTCCTTAACAGCACTGAGAAGCGGCGGTTTAAAAATTTTTCTGTCAGCACTTAAGAGGTCGTCCTCTTGGGCAAGAGGCATCAGTTCTTCCTTCGATGGCTATTTTAGGCAGTTTGGCTGGGGGCATTTGCTTGACGTATCCTAACCATTGAAGCTGCTTGAGTTGGCTGGTCTGAGTGATGGGATTAGGGTAGGTTAGGGAGGACAGTAGCCATTCGCTTGATACCTGATCGAGTTACATAAAGCTGGCAAATTTTGCAATTTTGTTTTGAAATCTGGCAGTCTCTGCTTGTCGTCGACTTTTAGGGTATATACCTCCGCTCCATACGTTGTAATTAGGATCACTAAGCACGGTAAATTCGTATGTTCAAACTTTTTGATAGATGTTTTTTTTCCAAATGGATTGTAGTTACTTTAAACATGCGAAGGCACGGGCCAGGCGTCACTTAATGTTTTCAGGGATCATTTGTGGTAGTCAGCTTGCTTTCTAGGCAAACGAACTGATCGAACCACTAGATTTTTTCATTCTAGATAGTAATTTTTCTGTGAAGAGGACTGTTCTCTGAGTGCCCGGCTACTCCAGTTACCTTGGTCTTGCTGGCGTCTGTATTCATTACAAAAGAACTAGCTGTGTCGTCGATAATGATTGCACTTGCTTGGAGCTCTTTTATTTTCTCATTTAGACGATTAGTGTTATCAGCATTTGTAAGCAGGTCCAAAAGGTATCGATCTAAGACTACTCTATCGTCTTTAGGGACAGGTGCCAGCATAGCATTCAGGAGCAAACAATAAAGGGTGGGTGAGAGAAGACATCCTTGGAGAACGCCTGTAGTCTGCACCGTGCTTCTTTCCTTCTCGTAAATGCTCCTTACAATCTTTATAGTATCAGAGAGAATTCAATAGTGATCTAAAATATGCCTGAGACCATCTTGTCAGATCAGCTTGAAGGCTGGGTTGATTTTAATCAAAAGTTGGTGTAGTTCTTTGTCATATTCTTGATACCATCCCAAAATCTGTTTGGTTTCAAATTCGTGATGTATAATGCATCTTTTCTGAAAGAATCCAGCTTGATGTTCAGTTATCACATGTCTTATCATTTTTGCTCTGCGCTCTAGGAGTATTTTTGTGAGAATTATAGCGGGTTGCCAAGTAAGAGTATAACTGTCCTAATTCAAAACCCACTTGCAATATATTTCACAAGTTGTGTTTGATTTTAACCAAAGTTTTGAATTTAGAAATTGGGATCTAAATTTTGTTAAATGCTTGGATTTAACGTCCCTTTCTGCTAGAACTATTGATGGCAATCATTTAGAGACCAATGTCATCAATGTTCTCAGAGGTCTAAATGAGCGAAGATCCCCAAAAGACACTACAGCTCTTACTCCTCAGTGAGTCTGATTGAGATGTGACGAATTAATCTGAGAAATTCTTTACGATTGTAGGTTAGGGTTGGCCTTCCTTCCTCCCTCAGAGGTTAAATCAGAGATCTTTTTATTTCTGACACTTATCAGGTTGCAATCAACAAGCCTTTCTGGTGACTATTCTAATGATATGCATTTACGAATCCCTTTTTCTGCCCTCAGAGATCGGATCGGATCTTGACCTCCAAAGGACATAACTGCGACATTAGCTCTTACTTTGCGCCAAGTTTTCTCAAAGTCAGACAACTCCTTAGGGTTATGGCATTGATGACAAGAATGTAGTGACCTCTTACACTAAATAGGTTTGCTCAGGTATGAAATTCTAAAACGTAGAGCTAGGAAACTTACTTTTATAAAACTTTGGACAAGAAGAGAGGTCCTGTTGGGCTCTGACCTCTAAAGTCTTAAATAAGGGACTAGCCCCCACTCCTCAAAAATTTTTGTTTAGTTTGAACTATCTGTACTGATAGGGAGCTTCCTGACTGGCTTTTCTAGAACTATATCCTAGAAATCTAGAAGAGATACGGAAATTTTGGTCTTGGGACTCAAAGAGATAATATTATGTCCTACGCGAATCTTACGCTAAATAATCGCTTATAAGTTTACTTTCGTAGTTAGGACAGTTTTGTTTCGATTCTAGCTTACACTATTCTGTAAGGTAGTAAAGCTTACTTGAGTTTTCAGAGAAATATAAATATAGGCCTTCACAAAATTTATCTATGTCATTGTCGGTGAAAGACTATTGAAAGACTTATTTATTTATTGGACAAAATATTTCCAGCATACATACAAGGCTGTCCAAAAAGGCAGTCCAGTAAATATGGAAAACCAAATATATCCTTGTCATCATCCTCCAATTTCTCAACTATAAAAAAATTATAGCTTTATATATATATATACTATATATATATTAATATATATATATATTATATATAATATATAGATATATATATATATTATATATATATATATATAATATATATATATATATATATATATATATATATATTATATAATATATATATAATAATTTGTTTTTTTTTTACAGTTTAAAAACTATGTTTATCTAATGATTTATCCTTTAAGCAATGCTTAAAATTATTCAAACCGACATTATTTAACTTTACTATCCACCTCATTCCACAAACTAATACATCTGTGCACAAAGGAATCTTTCGACTGTGATGTTATCACTAATGGAACATTGGAACTTAATCTTTGCTCGAGTGTCATGACAATTAAACCTGAGTTCATTTGAAAAATATTCCCAAAACAACTTGGCAATAGACGTCGAGCAAGTCGATACATGAAGGAAAGGTTGTAAAAATCTCTAAGTTAAGCGGCAGGTAAAATTTTCTTTTGAGTATACAGTTTGCGTACTGAATCACACGGTCCTTTCCCGTACAGCACGAATCGCTTTATTCTGAAGTACCATTATCTGGTCAATCACAGATATTCTAAGCCGCACCGAAGAGCAGTAAAGAATATAAGGATGAATCGTTGAGAAATACAATAATTTGAGAATATAGTGTGGTATATAATGTCTCAGTTTTCTCAGGATGCCCAGGTTCCGTGAAAGTACCCGGGATACCAGTTCAACATGTTTCTTACAGCTAAAGGTTTCATGTACGAATATTCCTAAGTATTTTACAGATCCGCAACGTTTTATTCCTTTTTTAGAATATTCTTCTTGATCCAAAGATAATAGTCAAGTGTATGCGAGAATATGACGAGATTACTCTTTATGGGAATGACCTATAGTTTGTTAATCCTCATCCAGGTTGATGTTTCATCAAGATATTGCTTGTATTTCTGAAGAGTTTCTGTTTTAGCCAGACACAAAAGCGATGTGTCGTCTACAAACACAGGAACCTTGATATCTGCATCCCCATAAAAAAAAATCACGGATTTTGTGCCTGGATCAACTTGTCGATCTACAAAGGTCATTAACAAAAATCAAAAATAATAGTTTTCCAAGCACCGATCCCTGTGGAACACCATAAGCGATTGGTAGTTTTGACGGGATTAACCCTTTCACAAGAGCTTACTGCTGTTGATTTGCAAGAAATACACGTAAAAAAGTTTGTGCGGGTCCTCTAATTCCATAAAAGTGACACTTATGCAAAAGAATTTCATGACTAACAGTGTCAAACGCTTTTGTTAGATCTAAAAATATCGCAGCAACCTTATATCCTCGGTCCAATGCGGATTGCATCACACTTGTCAAATATGTTACAATTTGCTCAGTTATGTGTCCGTATCTGAATCCAAGCTGTGTAGAACTAAAAATGTAATGACCCTCTATATAACACAGTAATCTATTTGCGTAAGATTTTTCTAAAATACGTGACATAATAGGAAGCACCGAAATTGGCCTATAGTTTTCTAATTTTGCAGAATCTCTACCTTTATACACTGGTATCACTTTAACTTCCTTAAAATAAGAGGGGAAGCCCATTCTTTCAATAATAAATTTATTAGATGAGCCAATACTGGTAGTATAACGGGCAACAGATTTTTTATAACTTTCAGAAATATTGTATCACTCCCTTCAGCAGTACCTTTCATATCATATGTAACGCTTTTTATTCTTTTTCATTCGCTCGAAATATATTAAATAATACATCTGATTCTTCGTTTTCTATATAGCTGTGGAATTATCTTATCTTGCTGCAATTACTTGAATTATACTATTCCCAATCCTTGAAAAATATTTCACAAATTCCTCTGAGATAGCTTCATTTCCCGAGACTTTGCTCCCATCTCGAGTAATTTGTTATTCTGGGGCTGGTCTAGGTGTCTCATTCAAGACTTCTTTAAATAGATGCCAGGTCTTAATTGGATTTCCTGGGGCTTCCTTAAATTTTGATTTGTGCTACTTCTTCTTTGTCTTTCTTAACAAACGATCTAAAGCGTTTCTGTAATTATTATTACTCCTTTTATTCAGATCATTATCAGATTTCACTTTCTTTTCATACAGTTGGTCTCTTTTCCTTATTGATGTTAGAAAGGCTTTTTTCCTTTGCTGGGTGTACTTCTCCGTGTCTTTACCCTATTTTTTCTGGTGGAGTGACGGTATGATGAGGGATGAAGGGTTTTGTAAAAATTTGGTAAATTTCTCCCCCAACACTATTACTATTGGGCAACTCATTTGACCAGATCCACTCCTCTAATTCCTTTCTAAATTTAATTGTCAGATCATAGCTATTAACAAGCGAATATAATTATTTAGATCAGGACGTCTTGTGTGTGAATCAGTTTGTTTTCTATATTCAGAAAAAAAACCTCTGAGATGATCTGATTTATCAGTTACCAAACATTCGATGAAACATGTTAGAGATTTCAAACACATTATCGAACACGTCGCGGTACTTGTAGTAAATGTTGTGGAGATATTAATACATGGAAATAAACCGAAAGACACCATCATATTTAGCAGCTTATTGCTATTAGAATTATCCTCCAGAAGGTCAACATTGAGGTCACCTGCTAGAATACATCGCACAGTGCTTGGAAAGTTTTCAAGCTGTTCTTCAAGGAGATCGGTAAAAGCTCCAAACTGGTATAGTGGCGGGCGGTTCTAATTTAGCAAAAAGCGTTGATACTCCCCAATTTTCAATTGCAGGATCATAGATTCAAAAATTATTTCATGATATACCGCTAAATCATCGCTTTGGCTCACGCGGATTTCTGATCAGATATAAGCAGGAAGTCCACCTCGTTGATGTGTTTGTTTGTTTTTAATCCATAGATCATAACCAGATATGTTAACTAACCCAGAATTATTCACATTTAACCATGTTTTGTTTAGAGTAATAATCTGAAAAGCAGAAAGGTTAGCTAGCTGGTCAACAAAATTAAAACTTGCATTTAGCCACTGGCAATTAAGATGAAAAAATTCTTCCAACGTCTTCACTATGA
This sequence comes from Artemia sinica, assembly GCA_027921565.1. Lineage (NCBI taxonomy): Eukaryota > Metazoa > Arthropoda > Branchiopoda > Anostraca > Artemiidae > Artemia > Artemia sinica. Next base: position 36,582,244 of record CM051260.1, on the reverse strand, counting down.
CAGCACTCAAGCGAAATTTTACTCACTAAAATATAATTGGAATCTTGACCCTCCACTAGGCTAAATCCAGGCTCCAAACTTCCATTTATAACTTGATTATATCTCTCATAATAACACTTTTTTTATTTCCAACTCATTCAGATCAAGGGGTCTTGGAGGAGATATTATACTATTATCCATCATCAATTACTATATAATAATTGCTGGGGTGACTTCACCTTGCATACCTTACGTCAAAAAGTCATTTGTAAATATTCTTCCATATATTCAGGAAAAAAATTAGACTGCAAATGGTTATTGTCATAGATTGAAGTATTAACTCTTATTTTACTAATATACAAAAAAAGTGATTCCTTTTTGGGTGATTTGCTTAAACTTCCCTTATTCCATATTTCTAAAATACTTTTAAACATTTCTCAATTTTATTTATTTTCCGCTGGCTACACGTGGAATTTTCCAATCCGTTGGGTTTTTTAGGTTGGTTTTGTGTTTTCAGTAAAGCGCGACTTTTTAGAATTCTACTAATACTCGAGAATGTAACAAGTTACTTTATTTAAGCTAGTTTTGTAGATATATCTTGCGTAATCTGCAATCCAATAATTTTTGTTCGTTTCAAGTTTCAACTTAAAGCTTTTTGTTTGGCTTTCATTAAAGTGCTAATCAAAATTATGGCCATTGGGAGTTCTGTGGAGTGATAATCTCTAATTTAGGCAAATATTTATTAACATAAAAAATAGCAACAATTAATATATTTTTGCTATTTTAAAATTGCTCATAATTTTGTCGTTTTCATTTTAAATCTATTCTATTTAATAGTATGGCAAAAACAAGTTAGTTTAATAAAACTGTCAATGTAAGCAATCTGTTTTGTTTTCAATAAATCACCGATTTCACTTTTGCCTTTTGGGGGATGGAGAGCGCGTGTTTTGAGAAATTTACTCATTATTTTTCAATGAAAAGCTATGTTTTGTTTAATTTAGTTCTGTATCAGTTAGCCAGTCAGTGTGTTAATTTAACATTGTGTAAAAGACCTATCTCGATGTCGATATCTTAAACACCATGTTATGAAAAATATTAGCCTTTTCATGGAGTTTGGTTTCTGACCGTAACGGTACATCTTTAAATGTCAAATAAAGAGAAATTTTGTTGTATCATTCATTCGCAGGTATCAGATTACAGTTTCAATACATATTGGAATATTTGTCAAGTTTTTTTTAGTAAAAGGTAAAAGCAACAAATTTGGAATTCTGACTCCAAAAGATCTCCAAAATTTGTAGCCGCTAATAATAATATGATAAAAAAGTAATTGTGGAGTAGAAAAAATTACACTTTATTGTGTTAAATTTGATACTACTGTTTAGTGAAACTCCCTTGTTTTTGAAATTTTCTCCAATTTCTTCCGATCCAATTTCTTCCAATTGGTTGAACAATTTCTTTGTTCAACCATTTTCTTTAAGTTGGTATATTGTCGAGTAATTTTATAATGAAAGTGTTTTAATTTTAGCATGTTTTAATAGAAAACTATTATCTTACTTTAGGTTGTACTTCAGGATGAAATAGAAGAAGGTCCCGAATGTGCTCCTGAGCTCGTGAATGTTTTAAACTTGCGAGATGTCCGTCTTTTGCTTGATCTCCTTAAGTTGTCTGTTGCTGGTAGACTTCAAAAACTAGAAAAGAATATAATTATTTCTGCTCTTATTGGTAATTCTCAACCTCTACTTAACTCTAATTTCACTTTTCTTTATTTTTATTTTTCTTTTTCTGTATCTTTCAGTAAAAAAATCAATTGGATGTCATCATAGCTGACTAGGTATGAAAATGGGACTTAATGTAAAATTTTCATTAAAACACAAAATGAAGCAAAGACATGCAATACAGCACATGTACCGTATTTGTAAAATTAGGATATGAGTAAACACAAGCTTTCAGAAGATGACAGAAGAAAAAAAATTATGTTCAAAATGATATATTGGCCAAAAAAACAGTAAGGAGAATTTCAGGATAGTACATTAAGGATAGAGGAGAGATGTATTTCTATCCATACAGGAGACAAGGGTTCAAATGATAAACGAACAGTGATGGATTTTTTCTTTCAAAATTCATTTCCACTAGTGCAGTATGCAGGAAAGTGCAGAATTCCCTGATTTCAGGCTTTTCCGAACGTCTATTGACGTTTCCCTTGGTCTAAAGGTACGAGATCTTTGCCTTAATTGGATATCTTGAGGAATAGATCTGACGTCCCTAAAGACTAGTTGAAACCAAATCCTGATCTCAAATATGTGTATAGAGAAGCTTCGTAACACTTGATTTAAGATAGAACTAAAAGACGAAAAATATGAGTCGAGGCACCACAGTCACTCTAATAGTTTGATGAAAGATTTGAATTTAATGTTTCTCATTATAAGACAATTGCCCCTATAACCTGACTAGACTAAAATATCCTCTTCAAGCAGTAAAGATTCCAAAACGGAACCTTTAATCATAAAAAATGTCACCAGTGTAAAATTAAAAGCTGATAGGCCTCAGTCTAACCAAGGCTATTAAATTTTTTTTTGCAAAATCTTCTAGTTCTTATAAAAAATTTGGGATGGATGCATAACATGTTCATTGTATTCTTTTATATATATATATATATATATATATATATATATATATATATATATATATATATATATATATATATATATATATATATATATATATATATATATATATATATATATATATATATATATATAATATATATATATATATATATATATATATATATATATATATATATATGAAATGAACTCAGAGAGTGTCAGCATGGCGAACTGGCTGACAAAATCCTCGTTTTTCCACCTTTTTGAATATTATATTTTCATTTGTTATTTCTTTCTTCTGTGAGTTTCATATATCATGATAGCCAGTGTGGTCTAAGAATGTATTATATTTATTATATATATATATATATATATATATATATATATATATATATATATATTATATATATATATATATATATATATATATAAATATGAGCTAATGTAGCAAATAAATTCACTTAACAAAAAAACAATCAAGAAGGTTGATTTGGCAATTCAAGACATGTAATATGTCATATTTTGCCAAACTTGTAACCTTCAGTCTAATAGGTGGCTGAATAATCTGGATTCACCGTTTTTCATTATCAAATGATTCTCCCTATGGGCTCACAAGATTATAATATCCACTTCATGTGATGAAGATTCCACAATGGAATCTTAAAGACTACCAATCGTAAACATAATCACTTAATTAAAAGTATGAGCTCTGTAAAACTAGATATTAATAGGTATTCCACATCAAAAAAAAAAAAAAAAAAAAAAAAAAAAAAAAAAAAAAAAAAAAAAAAGTCTTGTTCGCAAAAACACCAAATTTATTCAAAAATTATAAAATAAAAGCATAAAATCTTTATTTAGTTGCGTTTGTGGCTCGTATCTTATTTTTTGACTTGAATGTGATATGTTTTTGTAAGATAGTATGCGACTTGGATAACCAATAAATCCAGTCAGTAGAGCAATGAATAATTAAGTAGATAATTGTGAATGATTCTAGCATCATTAACATTCATTACACATTTAAGCATTCCTTTTGCAAAGTTATTTCTCCGTTTTTTGTTCTATTAGATTTTTTACACTGCCTGATTGAGATTTTTTCAAGATGAGAAAATTCAGATTTTCTTATTCTTTACACTGCCTGATTTTACACTGCCTGATTGAGATTTTTTTCAAGATGAGAAAATTCAGATTTTCTTATTCTTTACACTGCCTGATTTTACACTTCCGATCTTGCCTGATTGAGATTTTTTTCAAGATGAGAAAATTCAGATTTTCTTATTCTTTACACTGCCTGATTTTACACTGCCTGATTGAGATTTTTTTCAAGATGAGAAAATTCAGATTTTCAGCTGAATTCTTTTCGAAGTTAGTGCATAATTTTTAACTGCTTATAGAATCGGTCTTACAAAAAACAGGCTGTTTTAAATTTTATAAAGGTAAATAGTCTGGGAATGTTATTCTACAAAGCCCTCGAATCCTGAAAAAGTATTTCGAAAATTATTACTTGAGTTAAGGGATTTACAAATTAAAAAAAAAATATGTATACCTAAATTAAATATGGGTTTCTATATTACATATAAAAAAAAATATGTAATAATTTTACATAATGCTAGATAATAAGAGTAGTTTTTTGCTATTGGACTATTTTACAAAACCTTTTTACATCAGCCAGTTAAATTCATCTCTTTCTCAATAGGTTTTGCAAGTACTGACCCTGAAATCTCTGCAATGATTCTGGAATTTTGCCTGACCGAACTTGAAAATGTGGCCCTGGATTTGGATCCACTTAAACGTCAACCCTCACCGGTTGTTCAAGAGTCGCCACATCCTTACAACGACGATTGCACTTTGGTAGGTCACGTTATCATCCCTGGAGCTGAGGCTTTACGTATTGAATTTGATCATCAGTGCTCAACAGAAAGACGCCACGATACCTTGACAATAACCGATGGGTCAGGCAGAATTGCTACTTTGAGGTCTGGGAGAGACTGGTCTTGTTGGTCAAATGAACTACGAATCCTGGTAATGAACTTCGATGGAGATTCACCAGTGACGGTTCAATAAATGGATGGGGTTGGAAATTTACTGTGTTCCCAGTGTTGCCATCAAGTGGAATGGATGCAAGTATTTCTAGCGGAAGTTTGAGTGATAGAAGTGTTATGGCTAGGCCAAGTGTTGGGTTTGTTGCAAGTTTGTTAGACCCTTTGTTAGAGACTATGCTTGAATCGTTCGAAAAAAGGAGTGAACTGAAACCTTACAATAAAGATCTCAATGGACTGCTTAGATTATGTGTTGCACTTGCTGCTTGCGCTCAACGTGCCTCATTGAGTAAGTTTTTTTCTAATTTTTTTGTCAAGGTATTGTAGATTTCTAAACGTTGTAATGTTTTTGGCTCTGATGGATTTTAAAGAAGCGAGGATTTTTATATTCTTTTGAGCGCATATGGTCGTGACCAGGTGTTTTAGGTATGTATGGCAATCGTTCTCAGTGAGAATAACTAAATTGGAATCTTAGTCAATGTCTTAACTTCGTTTTATTAAAATTCTGATAAAGTTGAAAGTTAAAAAATGACGATGTTGTGAATACTTGCTCAGAAACTTTGAGTTAGCTATCTTGTAAACTCTTTTTTTCCATGCTAGGATTTGTTTTTGCTCTGTTGAAAAAGATATCTTTGTAAATCAAACTCTTCTTATCCACTTGCAAGTTATTTACAATGTAGTAGTAGGAGTGAATTGTACAAGCAGGAGTTAACCTACTTGTGATTAGATCACAAATAGTAGACTATTTTTTGTTTCTTTCGTTTAGTCTCAGCTAAAGCCAAAATTATAAAGCCACTCTTTATACAGTAGATAGTCTTTTTCTGCCTGTGATAATCTTTTTCTTATAATTGTTAAAATAAAAATGTCTATTATCCTAGATACTTAAGAGTTTAGCTAAAAAAAAAAAAAAAAAAAAAAAAAAAAAAAAAAAAAAAAAAAAAAGAAGAACTATATCTTCTTCTCTTTTGTGCTATGTTTTTGAAGCTAAGGAAAATACTATGCAAAAGCCCGACAATATAAACTGAGCCAGTTATTTGGGACCATACTGCTGTTTTAACATTGCTTCAGAATGAAATTCATTCACATGTGCGTACAGGCCTTCTGGCTGTAGGGGTATTCAGGGGTATTATCAGGATGTAGGGGTATTTGACCTTCTGGGGAGGGGTATTCAGGAATCGAAGGATTCCGCAACATGACACAAAAAGGGTACTTTAAGAGTTTGGTGTTCATGTTTTTGGAAGGAGTGGGTTGAATTCAGGTCAGTATTAATACCCCCCTTGGGTGTACCACTGAGCCTATATGCTGAGTCATTTTTGTTATAAGCACTATATTGACAATTGCGTTTACTTATTAGTTGTTGTTTTTTTTTCATCTTAGGTGCAGACAATAGAATGTGGGCTTTACATCGGCTCAAAAAAATTTTGTCATCACCCTTTGGCTCCTTCATGAACATGGCATCTCTGGTGGTCAATTCAACCGAAGATGAAGAGCCAGGCGACTCATCACGTGAAGCGTCACAATCCCCCACTCACAGTCGATCTAGCTCTCCTGTTTCTCTTATCCTTTCTCTAAACAGCACTAACTGCTCTGGACTATCACCTACTTTGGACCCAGATTCCAGCATCAATTCATTAGTCAGAGGTCTGCCTGATGTTATTTTGCGTCAGTATGAATTTGAGGAACCACTTGTTCGACATGGCAAACAGCTTATGCACAGTCAATTTTTTAAGGTAAGATTACTGATACTGTTAAAAATAAAAGCATTTCAATGGGTATTACTGGCCTATTTAGTATTTTCTTCATATCATCTAATAGTGATCGTAATGTGTCCCTTAAAAAAGTGGTTTTAATTAATTTTTTTGAACATTTTTTGCTGCTCAGCTGAAAAAAACATATAATAATTTCTTAGACCACATTACCATTCAGACGAAATGAAAACGTAAAATGGATAAAATCTTATAAGACAGTAAATAAAAGAAATAAAATGAGCAAATAATAATAAAACTTCGAACATATCGGCTTCACATTTGGAAACATTCGTCAACTGAAAAAAAAAATACTTAAACAAAACACATAAAGAAAACTGACAAAAAAAATAAATAAAGCAAATAGAGATATCTAAATGAAGTCCAGTAGAGTTATTCAATTACTAAAGCATAAGCCAGGATAAAAAAGAATGTCTGTTATTTCAACTTACTTCTGATATTGGAATCCAGCAAAGCGAGATAGCCGGTTTATTTAAAAATTTTATATATGCCCTAGGTTAGAATAACTAAAATCAAATGCAGGTCAAGAAACCTTTGATACTATTGCTCTTTTAAAATTGAATAAATCTGTTCTTTTGTTAATCTAGCCGAAGCTTGTTCACTTTTCCCAAAGTTCATTTCATTTTGACCTTTATTTTAAAGGTTCAAACTTCATTGGGGTTGATTACGCAAAAAAAATATTATTTTCATCGTTATTAGGAATACTTAATGTTTTAGGCTGTATTTTAATTTAACCATTATAAATAGTGTTCAGTCTATATTCCCCTTCACCTCTATTTATACTAATCTCTCAGGTAATTTTTTTAATTTATATTATTTCCCTAAAACTTTGTAACAGCACAACATAATTATTAATTATTTATATTGGATAAAATGGTTTAATATGGTGTGGAAGATCAAACGAATATTCTGCAACTGCTGAGTGGAAAGTTTCTGGCATTTTATCACACTATAAAGAAAAATCTATTGCAATTTTGTGCGGTTGGAGTCTATATTCTAAATTTTGCCTTGTTCTGCCTACACCAAATTTTCACCGGTACAAGGTATTCTATACACACAGTTTTGTGTGTTTTTTTGCACTAAATTTGTTCCTATATTTAATAAAGATCCCATAATTAGTTCGGATTTGAATGTCCCGTCAGTTACAAAACTTCTCCCAGCAATGGGATAAATTGCATGGTGTAGCAGAACACCATCGTGGGAGGATCCCCTATAGGAGGACAACTGCGGAAAGGCGGAGGATCCGGATTACGAATAGCGGCCTCTGAAAGCTGGTGGAGAGGAGTTGCGTGCCGCCACCACCCATTTAGCCAAGAAACTACCTTTCTGTCAACCGAATGGAGCCGAGCCGCCTCCCAAAAATCGCCCTCATAGGATCCCTCCATGGCCTTCGTCTACGAGGCAGAACACGAAAACGATGGGTGGAGAACTTCCACTTCGACAACGTTAAGATAGCCCAGTTATCACGTATCGCACCAGACGGAGCAATGTACCGAGCCCTTACTCATGAGCTAGCAAGGGGAGTGGCCCCAAAACGTCCCACGAGGATGGCCGGGAACTAATTAAGTAAGTAAGTAAAAGTTTTGTGTGTTATAGGTTTTTAAATTTTTTAATTTATTTCCTTCTTTATTGTTTTTAGCAGATTAGAAACAGATGTTAGTTGTGCAAATAATTGTTTTTTTATTTTTTTTTTATTGCTCCGGGGTCGAATAATTTTTCTTTCTTTTTTCCATAGTTTGAAAGATCATGATTTTGGGATACCCATTCCCTACTAAAATATATTTAATGAAGATGAGTTCATAGCCTATATATTTTTGTGATTTTAGTTAAATTAGGTATATGTGCCTGTATATAATTTTATAACATATGTATATAATTATGTAATTTTTCAAATAATTTGTGTGTAATGTTGTTTTCCGGAATTGTCATATTTTTTGGAAAATATTAGTTTTGGTCTTCAAGGGAAGGGAGAAAATGCTCCGTCTGCCTCAGCTGGTAACCCAAGCTGCCTTAGCTGGTACCCTAAGCTGCCTCAGCTGGTAACAAATTAACGATAGTAGGCTATTAAGAAAACTTTAACCATTTACTAAACACATACTTTAGGTTTTCGCTATTATCCATCTTGGCTCTACTCCTCAGGTGGAGAGGGGTCGATATCCCTCAAAGTATTATATATTTTATGATTATTTTTTTTCTATTTTCTCTTGTAATATTTCTTAAGTTTTTTTTAATTTTAATTTAAATGTAATTTTGAGAAATAGATAATGAAATATAGAATGAAAACAGCAAGCAGAGAAACTCACAAGTATATACTGGGTTTTTTTTTTAAAGTAAATAAATATCTATCACATGCAATAGCTACTATTGCCAAAATTGAAGGTTTTTTTCTAATTTCACAGTCTTTTTACTTCCTCGGTAGTGTTGGGAAGTGTCAGAGTAACGTCAAGTTTGTTTGCAGGTTCTAATTGGTTTGGGATGTGATATGAATCTGGATTCGTCTCCTGTCTGCAGTGATAATCAAAAATGGAACTGGTTTAAACGATATTGTTCGTTGATTAGAACCATTACTTCTCTCCTTAACAGGACTGAACTTCCCCAGGCATTTTGTACGGATGTGAGAAGAAAGCTCTCAGACTTGAACATTTCTTTAGAAGATGGTGACCAAGATCACGAAAGCCATCAGCTTTTCACTTTAGAACATGACCGACAGCTTGTGCAGTGGAATGCAAGGTGGGATTTTTTTTTTTTTTTTTTTTTTTTTTTTTTTTTTTTTTTTTTTTTTTTAATTGAATGTTTCTGAAGGAGTTAATTGCTGTTCGTCAAGTTTATGGGATCAGTTGTCTGGATTCAAACTGATAGGTTATATTTAGTAAGGCATTAAAGACAGTCTGACTATAGAATGATCTGACAAATTCGCTCCTCTGCTATCATGGAAACGTGTAATTTAGCATTTTAAAAGTGCGCTATTGCGTACTTTCTTTTTTGGTTGGAAATTTCCTTGAATTTTCTTCTCGATTAATGATTAAAGTCTATACTATCTCAGTTTAGAATATTGCTTGAACTGTGTACACAACTACGAGTAAAAATAATCCCTATGAAAAAGGACAGGTTGTTTTTACCGTTGTTTTTACCTATATTTTTACATTTGTGATTCTGGTCAACATATCTTTTTAGGTCATCCCAGAAATTTTTTTTGTATAAATTAAAATTATGCTCGTTTTCACTTCATCTTATACTATTTGAATAGCGTATAATTTATGTTGTTTGCATTAATTATTTATCTGTTATAACGTGTATTATTGCTATGCGCTTGGAGGGATTTGATAAAGGGAATTCCTCCTTTGACCTTTGAAATCAAAACATTTATGATTAAAGATAATTTTTCGTTTTAAGCTTATCCATCCCTTCTCCCCCACTCAGTGTAAAATTCATGGATTTTCTCTCCTAATGAACAAGGTTATGTACCTATTATATACTATATACCTATATTATGTACCTATTATTGTATGTACCATATAAGGTTATATACCTATTGTATACACGGTATGCTATGGTATAATGAGAATCTTATATGAATCAATAATCCGTTTATTTCCAGTCGACCGGAGGATTGGACTCTAACATACGGAGCATCTGGTACAATTTATGGCTGGGGTCATAATCATCGCGGTCAGCTAGGTGGGGTCGAATGCTCCAAAGTTAAAATCCCTACACCTTGCGATACTTTTACTGCATTGCGTCCTGTCCAAATAATCGGTGGTGAACAAACCCTTTTCGCAGTTACTGCGGATGGAAAAGTGCATGCGACCGGATATGGAGCTGGAGGAAGGCTTGGAATTGGTGGCTCTGAATCTGTCACTCAACCAACTTTATTGGAGTCAATTCAACAAGTTTTCATCAAAAAGGTATTTCTCTGTGCCTGACCTTTCAAAGCCTTTCTTCCTTATGTATTCCTAGCTTACCCTCCCAAAAATCTCTCTATTTTTTCCTCCCTCCTTCTCTCTCTCTCTCTCTCTCTCTCTCTCTCTCTCTCTCTCTCTCTCTCTCTCTCTCTCTCTCTCTCTCTCTCTCTCTCTCTCTCTCTCTCTCTCTCTCTCTCTCTCTCTCTCTCTCTCTCTCTCTCTCTCTCTCTCTCTCTCTCTCCTCTCTCTCTCTCTCTCTCTCTCTCTCTCTCTCTCTCTGTTTCTCTCTTTCTGCCTCTGTACTTCTATCTTTCCCATGTTCATCCTATTTTTCGGGCTCTCATAATATTATATACCGGGAAATTTGGTGGGGGTATAAATCTACAGCCTGCACTTATGGAGAACTATGTTCTGTTTACAACTCCCTACTTTAATCTTTCAAACTTATGTTGATACTTCTTCCCTTGAGCTCAGGCAGTAATTGTACCCAACTTCGACATTGTTTTATTATGCAATGTGCTGGACTGTCGCTAGTAACCAAAGCAGACTTGGTGTTTTCATAGTTAGTTTCCTCTAACACTTTGTTTTAAAATTTTGATGCCATTTAGAAGATTTTTTGGATTTTTTTTTTTTAAATACTGAAAGAGGATAATCATTCATAAAGCCTAGAAACAAAATATCTTGTTAAACCTCTTTGATAAATAGAGAGTCTCTGCGTAACAATTCATGGGGTTTCATTCGTCTTCGTGAACAGAATACTCCGAAAAACACTCTGAATAGCTTGAAGGATGCCTAAAGTTATTTCTTTGCTGTTTTTTCTTATAATTTATCATACCCTGAGCTTATTCTTATTGTTGCAAAGGATATTAGTGATATGCGCGCTCTGCATAAAGACAAAGAATTAGGACCACCTACAGAATGATGCCAAAGCTGCAAATTCAACCATTTTATGGAAAATATCCTATTTTCCTATATTTTGATTGAATATCCGTCACTTCTTCCGCGTCACAGGAAATATTTCTTTGAATATTTAAAAATATATATATATATATATATATATATATATATATATATATATATATATATATATATATATATAATATATATATATATATAATATATATATATATATATATATATATATATATATATATATATCCTGGCATTATTCTTAATACACCTCTAAGCAGGGACATACTGAGGCTCATATAATTGGGGGGGGGGGGCGATCTTCGTAAATTATACCGAATTGCTACCTGATTTATGCCGAATTTTCTGCAGAAATCATGAATTTTGCTAAATTTCGGCCAATTTTGCAAAATTTTACCGAATTGCTACCTGATTTATGCCAAATTTTCTGCAGAAATCAAGAATTTTGCTAAATTTCGGCCGATTTTGTAAAATTTCTGCCAATGTTTCCAAATTCCAAAAAGTTGGGGGGGGGGGGCGCCCCCCCCCTCGGGACGTGCCTGCCTCTAAGCCATCTAAGATTTGTCTTAAAGCTTCTTAAGGCTCGTAAAACAAACCTTTCAGTCATGCTGGTAGAAACTGGCAGCATTGTGAAATCAACAATAACGCCAGAGTCTTGGAGAAATCGCTACTGCCAGAATTATTTAGTGCATCTATTGTGTTTATTGGTTTGGTCGTATTAATTATCGCTGCCAAGTTTGATCTCTGCCAGTACTTGAGCCTGAAACTGAAATATTTTAGTTCTTCTGAAGAAAGGGGTTTACCGGGTGGCCAATGTCTCCCAAGACTGGTATATTTTTTAAACCTATTTTAGATACTCTGGGCTAGGCAGTAGCCAAAGGGGCATCTACTCCCCCCCCCCTTAGATTTCCAAAAAACACCTTTGTTGGGTATCTTCATTGAAAAAATATTTTTTGGGGGTATTTTTTGAAAATATTTGAAAAAAGTGGCAAATTTCTCCCCCCTCCCCTAGATTAAAAAACATCTTGCCCCTCTAAATTTGCTTAGATTAAAGCCAGTGATCTCACTGTGATACCAGTGATCTCACTAAAAAACAAAACAAAAAAAAAACACTTCTGTTATTCCTTTCGCAATTTTTTCCATAGTTATATATTCAGTTTTGTTTAACAATTCCAGTCTTGAATATGAGCTGTAATAAACCAAGGTAAAATACCTTCAAAATGGATCGAGTAATTTTTCATATTTTTATATGCTAAATTTCTACAACAACCTGCTACTATCTATCTATCTACTATCTGCTACTAAAAAAAAAAAAAAAAAAAAAAAAAAAAAAAAAAAAAAAAAAAAAACACTTCTGTTACTCCTTTCGTAATTTTTTCCATAGTTATATATTCAGTTTTGTTCAACAATTCCGGTCTTGAATATGAGCTGTAATATACCAAGGTAAAATACCTTCAAAATGGATCGAGTAATTTTTCATATTTTTAGATGCTAAATTTCTACAACAACCTGCTACTACCTATCTCCATTGGTCAGTATATAATATATAATATATATATAATATATATCTATATATATATATATATATATATATATATATTATATATAGTAATATATATATATATATATAATATATAATAACCTGCTACTACCTATCTCCATTGGTCAGTTTTAGTTATATGTGCACGTAAGTCTCTAGAAAAGCAAGAATGTAGACTTACAAGTTATAGATAATTAAAAAAAAACATATTGTAGAAACTGCACCGCCTTTTCTTTTGTTAATAGCATACCTTTCAAAGTAAACTATGAAGCTCGGATCAGCTAACAATAAGTCATAGAAATTTTCTTTAAAATTGGAATAATCTCTCTAATTTTGGTTGGGAAGGCGTGATGCTTAAAGCAAAAAAAAATCACGTAAATGAATAGTCTAGATCCTTCACTTCACTCTTCCATTCCACTCCTTCGCTATAGTCACTGTTGGGTTCTGTTAGTGCTTTAAAGAGCACGTCCCTTTGAGAAACAAGGGATGCTTTTATTTTAAGGAAAAACAAAAATAGTTGCTTTTAAACCTATTGGCTGTGAAACTAAGTAATTGTGTTTTATCCTGACTTTATTGAGACTTATTATAGGTGGCCGTTAATTCTGGAGGTAAACATTGCTTGATCTTATCTTCGGAAGGTGATGTATACTCTTTTGGGGAAGCAGACGATGGAAAGCTGGGCCATGGGAATAAGTTGTAAGTTTCATCTACATTCTACTCTTTTATCGTGCGCTTCATAGATTTAATATCTTGCTTGGATTGAGATGCAAAATAGTATTTTGCTATAAATTTTGCTTCTTTTTTTTCTCGTTATTCTGTGTTGCAAAAGCAGGTCTTGTAAAAGGAGGTGCTATTTTTTATGAGTCTTCTTTTCTCTTTTTCTTTTTTAATTTTTAAGTTTTGAAGCTTTATTTCTAATTATTTTGTTTCTTAAATGTTATCTTCAGTGCTGAAATGTGAGTAATATTTCAATTGATTTCGATTTCCTTCCTTAATATTTTCCCGTCCTAATGCGTTTTGGCTCGTTTTTTCCCCTGTGAGACACTCATTTCTGCCTTTATTTTTCTAGCTCTTGTGATAAACCTAAAGTGATAGAAGCACTAAGAGGCAAAGAAATAATTGACGTTGCTTGTGGTGGAGCACACAGTGCAGCTGTTTCAGCAGTCGGTGAGCTATACACATGGGGTAAAGGAAGGTATGGTCGTCTTGGGCATGGAGATTCAGAAGACCAGTTGAAGCCAAAACTAGTTGAAGCACTCATTGGATACAGAGTTGTTAGTGTTGCCTGTGGTAGCGGTGATGCTCAAACACTTTGCATTACAGATGACGATTCAGTTTGGTCATGGGGGGATGGAGACTATGGGAAACTTGGAAGAGGTGGATCTGATGGATGCAAGGTTTGCTATCTGTCTCTCTGAGTCTAATAAAGGAAAACAAAATCTCACCGGGCCTAAAGATTATAGAAACTGATTAGAGGCAGCGTTACATAAGTAAAGTACCATGTACCGTCCTTGTTATGTGGCCCCATGTATTTTTTTTTGTCTTGCTTAGCATATTGAAGAAGAGAAGGAATATGTATTTAAATTAATATTGTAAATGGCTTTTAACACGCTTCTATCTCCAAAGAAATTATTAATCTTTTCTTGAGGATTGTTTAAGCTAGCTCAGCTCTAGTCTAAAATTTTACCTAAACTAGTTTTGTTAGATATATAATTGCAAATGAAAATTATCAAGCTTAAATATTCTTAAATTTTGCTTAAGATTGAAGTAACACGAGTTCAATATCAGATGGGTTTGAAAAAAGAAGGCGTGGGGGGGGGGCTAGCTGCCCTTGGATCTCTTTTAACTATTAAAGTGAGCTCGAACTTTCAATTTCCAATCAAATAGGCCCTCTCTGAAGTTTATACGAGTATCCCTTTCATACGAACCATATATGCCCCAGGGAATAACTCACAATGCCTGCCCCCGGGCCCTGGGGGTTTTGCGACACCTGAGTTTTTGCTATCTGACTTTTGAGCAATTTTTAACTTAAGGGCTATCTCAAAATTTTTTAACGAACAAAAATCACTGCAAACTAGAGTTTGGACATGACCTCCTTCTCTCACTGTATTTATTTTTTCGACGTGTGGCAACCCTGTTTGGATGGGAAGAAGTAATTAGAAAACCCTTAGAGATGAATTAGGAATGACATGGGAGTGGGTAGGAAGTGAAGCTTTGAAGAGTGTCTGGTGGAATAGCTTGCGTAGCCTTGTTGGTTGGAAACACCTTAGGACTGCAATGAGCTGTCAGCAATAATTTATTTCATGATTTCTCTGGATAACGCTAGATGGCGCGGGTTGTCTTTATTCCCTTACCCTGGAAAATATACAGCTCTTAAACAGGATCCTGAAATAGCATTTTGCTTTTTCTCTTGAAATTAATTTTGCTAAACTTGGTCAGTAGTTAGTTTCTTGTACAACATGCCTTCATTAGCAATCAAAGGCTAAGGGTTTATTGTTGAGAGAAAGGAGAATTTGATAATAAAGTTTTTAAAACCTACTGCGTCATTGGCGCTTTACTGAAAACTAAATGCGTCTTGAACAGTCTTGGAAAGTATAAACAGCATCAAATTGAATATTTGATGTATGATGATATTAATTGTTGAAAGATCCATCAGTTCAAGAATTTATTTCACTGTAATTGTATTTTTATTTTCAATGCTGTAAGAACTGGAAAAGAAAATATTAGTAATATAATCCTTTTTCAGTTAAGTGGCAATGACGCAGTAGGCATTTGGTTTTTATTTACAGTTAGGAAAGGAGGCAGTATCCAAACACCTGTTTGTAGTGAAACTATATTCGTCTTTAACAACTTTAAAAAGAGCTAATAAATTAAACTGAATATTTGATGTATAATGATATTAATTGTTGAAAGCTCATCAGTTCAAAATGTTACTATAATTTTAATGTTTATTTTCAATACTAAGTACAAAATAAAATATTTGTCATAAAATTGGTTTCAGTAAAGCGGCAATGACGCAGTAGGTTTTAAACTTTTACAGTGAGAGGAGGTCATACCCAATGTAGTGATTTTTGTTCGTTTCAAGCTTGATTTGCATATTCAATTTAAGTTTCACTCGTTTTAAGATTTATTTATTAATTTACATTAATATCTATTGTATGTCTGTTTGCATTGATTGTTTATTTAATTTCTGTTCATTTTAAGTTTCATTTATACTTCAATAGGAAAATATTTTTTTTTAAGTCTTAAGCTTGATTTTCATATTCAATCTAAGCATTACTCGCTTTAAGATCTATTTATTCATTTATATTATTACTTGTTGTATGTTTTTGCTATGATTGTTTATTTAATTCCTGTTTGTTTTGGGTTTCATTTATTCTTTAATAGTAATTTCTGGTCGTTTTGAGTTTAAATTTTAAAAGGTATTTGTATTTGCGGAGCTTAAGTTTAAAATGGCCTTTACTTTTATTTGAAAAACTTATTTTTGGAAAGTTTTTTTTAATTAATTACCTCAAGTACTAACCTTTGAGATATAGACTTTCAATATAAGAGGGCTAGATCTTTTACTTTTGACAAATTTGTGCAATACCTGCAAAAAACTGGTTAGACCAAATTCCTACGACATGAATGATAATTTTCTGGTTGAGGCTCTGAGTTATAAAGACAAACAAAAACATGTGAAATTAGTTTAAATATTATGAATAAATAAAATGATGAATTTTAGTGTATTATTAAAAGCCGCAGGAATGTTTTAATCAATTATCGAATTGGGACCTAGTTCGTGAATACACTGAAAAATATTAGGATTAAGTTTTATTTAGATGTATGTCGGTGTCTCAAAGTTGTAAAAAGAAAATGGATTTGCTGCTGGTTTAATTAGTTTAATGCCTTTCAAGTTAAATCAACCGCTTCACTGGAGCTTTAGTAGGTTTAAATGTTTGAATCCTTTCTTTGTCAGGTTCCTCAAAAGATTGAAACCCTTTCTGGACTTGGTGTCATCAAAGTCGATTGTGGATCTCAGTTTTCTGTAGCTTTAACTAGAAGCGGTGCTGTTTATACCTGGTAAGAACGAACTCTATGTCAAATCGTAAAATATTATGGCGAATTTGCTTGCTAGGGTACTCATTATCGCAGAAACTGAATATTAATTAGTGTATTCTGTACCTTCTGCCAAGGCCGTATCCAGGGGGGTTAGGACGTTTGACCCCCCCCCCCCTTAAATGTTTGCCCAACTCGTAAAAACTTAACAAAATGAATAAAAAATAAATTTGATGCGTTTTTAAAAGTTTTTTGTACCCCCCCCCCCCCCATAAAAAAAAACTGTTTGTAAACCTCCTCCCCCCCCCCCGCCCCAAAAAAAAATCATGGATACGGCCCTGCCTTTTGTGTCCTAATCTCTTTTCTTTCGCGTTCTAAGCTAATAATAAATACCATAAATAAACATGTAATTACATTGATGGGAAATTTTTTCGGCTTGGCGCTAATTGAGATTTATTAATTGTTGCAGCCATTATTTTGTCATCCTTGGAGCTTTTCATACCTCTGTTTATTGTTATATCCAGAGTTTGCATTTAACTTGCGTGTTTCATTTTGTCTCTGGGCTCGCTATGTTTTTATTGCGTAGTTACCTTCATTTTTTATTCACTATGTTTAAAAAAAATCTTCTGGGTGTATGTTTCATATTTTTTTTAAATAGTAGTTTATTTGAGATGAAATTTTTACCGAATTTAAATTTTTTTTATCTTTATAATTAAATTTTTGACCATATCTCAACATCCATTTCGACTCCGAGCAAATGGTTTTAGCTTTGAGCTTAGCTTTTTTTTGCTATTGTACTTTAAAATATTAGTAGGCTCTATATACTGACCTAATAATTTCAACAAATGAAAAGTGGTTCGATTTTGTAGCGTGTTTAAGTTTTATGTTTGAGCTTTTAATATGATATTAGTTTGTTTACACTAAATTAACATATTTTTTTTTTAGGGGCAAGGGAGACTATCATAGGTTAGGTCATGGAACCGATGATCATACCAGACGCCCTCGCCGTGTTGCTGCACTTCAAGGGAAAAAGGTCACTTGTATAGCAACGGGTATGTACTCTTTTTTGCTATTATGTTCTATACTATAACATCTTTATTCAATTTTTTTGTTGATCTAGGGTATCTTTGAGTATAGGGTGTCTCAAAAAGGTCGCCGGATTTGAAGAAGCCGTTATTTCTATTCGTTTTTGGTGGTAACACGTTATGGTTTGATGCTGTACTTTGTTTTCCAGCATATTGTTTGCGGTGTATAATCATGGAAGGATACTGGACTGAACAGCGATGTTGATTGTGAAAACTAACTACAAAAATGTTCTACGTTCCGCCGAAACCGTTCGAAAACTCCGCACGATTAAGGGACGTAATATTGCTCCAAAGGAATCTGCTGTTTGTAGACTGTTGAAGAAATTTGAAAAAAGTAGGTCGACAGAAGACGTCAAAAGCCCGAGTTAGGGGTTTGCTGTAAGATTTTGAGCGGTGGTTTAATCGGTTCTTATTTTTCTTTAATATGATCAAGAAAGGGCTGTCATGATGAGTGGAGTTCGTTATCGTGCTATGCTCACTAATTTCCATTGGCCCCGGTTGGATTAAATGAACGTCGAGAATTTCTGGTTCCCGCAAGACGGTGCAACTTGCCACACTTCAGCAGACATAATCGCTCTGCTACGTGAGAAGCTCCCAGACAGACTAACCTCGTAACGAGGATACCAAGCCTATCCATCTTGATCTTGTGACCTGACACCTTGTAATTTTTACTATGGGGGTACACTAAGTCACGAGTTCACAAAAACAAGCCCCGTAATCGGTTGGAATTTAAACAAGAAATTTAGCGGGTTCTCAACGAAGTTGATAGGGAAATCTGTGAGCAGTGGCGGATCCAGGGGGGTGAGGGGGGTTCCCCCCCCTAACGTAGTCTAAAGTAGTGTAATTTACTTAAATAACACAAGATTGCGTCAATTAAACTTGCTCCTAACGCAAGTTTATCGGATCAACCTATTTTGCCCCCCCCCCTCTCTAAAAAAATCCTGGGTCCGACGCTGTGTGTGAGTGAGTGAGGTTAATTTCATGGACATTTCGAGTGCTTGTAGGGCTGGTATGGGGGGTCGTAAGCCCGATATTGCGTTTCACGTATAATCTTAACATCTCCTGAAGAAAATAGTATGTTTTGTTTGCTTCTTTAAAAAAAAAAATAAACTCGATTTATAGTAGATTCAAATCTGTCGTTCTTTTTGAGGCACCCTTTATTTTAGCCAAGGCAGGGACGGATCCAGGGGGCGAGGAGGGTGAACCCCCCCCCCACCTAACGTAGTCTAAATTAGTGCAATTTACTTAATTAACGCAAGTTTGCGTTAATTAAACTTGCTCCTAACGCAAGTTTATCGGCTCAACCTTTTTTTCGCCCCCCCCAAAAAAATCCTGGATACACCCCTGAGCCAAGGGCACCAATTAGGGGGGAGGAGGATTGCAGGGAACTAATTGCCCTCCCCGTATTTTGTGAAATGCCTGTTTTGCATCTACATTAAAAAAAAAAACTTGGGAAAAAATGATTGCCTCCTTCTCCCTCCTTTCTCTAAGTTTGACGTAGATAATTTCGAAGACCACACTGCCTTTCCATGACGATAAATAAAAGTTCAAATAGGGATAAAATTCTTTTAATCGACAGTGATAAATTTCACAATAATACTAGAAATTTCAGTCACATATGCACTGACCGTCATCAGTAGAAAAACTGATTTATTGAGTTTTACTGAACAAACCAGTAAACCGATGCGTCGTAAGTTTACTTCTGATGACGGTTACTGCATATGTAACCGAAATATCTAGTGTTTTTGTGAAATTTATCAGTTTCGATTAAAAGGATTTTATCCCTATTTGAACTTTTATTTTTCTCTAAATTTTCTTGAATTGGCACTCTAATCAGTACTGTTTTTTCCTGTATCTTTCCTCCTTACTTTCTGTGTATATTAAAAACATAATAAGAGTTTTATAATAAGCCAATATAATTATAGTTATTTCGGATCACCCTTGAAAATTGCGAGCCAAAGTGTAAGTCTTTTTTGAAAAGTTAGCTACTTCGTGGGACATGAATTTTATCATCAGTGTGCTTATCTTGTAGCTATTTTTCGTAAACTTAACGCTTAACTTCTCCCTCCTTAATTTCGTTTAACAATATGAACCATAATTCAGTAATTTTTATTTTCTCTTCAGTCATTATTTTGAGTTGAGGCAGGAATGAATAGCAAAATGAGTAAACGGGGTAGTATCTTAAAATTATAGAAACATCTTGCTCTAATTTTTACTTGCAAACAAGGTCGCTTTGTCAACTGTATCAGTTACTCAGTTGATTAGAGTTGAAACTATCATAATTATTTTACTTACTTACTTACTTAGGTCCCGGCCATCCTCGTGGGACGTTTTGGGGCCACTCTTCTTGGTAGCTCATGCGTAAGGGCTCGGTACGTTGCTCTATCTGGTGCGATACGTGACAACTGGGCTATCTTGACATTGTCGAAGTGGAAGTTCTCCATCCATCGTTTTCGTGGTCTGCCTCGCGGACGAAGGCCATGGAGGGGTCCTTCAAGGGCGATTTTCGGGAGGTGGCTTGGCTCCATTCGCTTGACCTGGCCGAACCAGCGCAGTTGTTGCTCCTTGATTTTACTTAGAATGGTTTCAGTGGACTGGAGCCTTTGACGTACTTCCAGATTTGTGATTCGGTCAGTGTATCTGATTCTAGCAATGCGACGGAGGCATCTCATCTCAAAAGCTAGAAGTTTTATTTCGTCTTCAGTTTTCAGAGTCCATGTTTTGCATCCATAAATAATTATGGGGATTACTAAACTGTTGAATAGGTGCATTTTGAGTTTGTTGGCTAGGTGGTTGCTTTTCCAGAGGTTGACTTATCTTCGGAAGCTAGAGCTAGCAAGTGCAAGTCGACGTTTCACGTCAGAGCTATGGCAATTATCTGAGGAGAGTAAGCTACCAAGGTACAGGAAGTGGTCAACTGTTTCAACCTGTCTCCCGCCTATGGTGATAATGGGCGGGTTGTCTAGTTTACGTCTCGTAGTTACGATGACTTTGGTCTTGCTGGCATTGATCTCCATCCCAAGCGGCTTTGTGGTATCGTAGAGTTTATCAGCTTGTGCCTGCAGTTCTTGTGTAGAGTTGGCTAGCTCAACAATATCATCAGCGTAGGCAAGATTGTCTATCAGCAGCCCTCCTATTGTTGCGCCATATTCCTACTGCATCAGTGATAGAGCGACCTTTAGAAAGAGGTTGAAGAGATGTGGTGATAAGATGCAACCCTGGAGTAGTCCTGACGAAGTTGTGAACTCTTCTGGCAGCCCATCAACGGTTACTACTTGGCCTCGGAACTGGTCGTACAGACTCTTGATTGCTTGGACTATCTCATAAGGGATCCCTTAGTGAAGGAGGATTTGCCAGAGTCCGTCGCGCCATATCAGGTCAAATGCCTGACGGAAATCAACGAATAGTTGGTAGAGCTCTTGGTTGAATTCCATGTATCGTTCCATGAGTTGTCGAACGACGAATATCTGATCGATTGTGGATCTTCCAGGGCGGAAGCCGTCCTGATATTCTCCAGTGGAAAAGGCAGTTGTTGCTTGTAAGCGTCGGAGTAGAACTTTTGTCCTACAGGACACGTGACTGATGGCTTGTGAGGCTGATCGGACGGTAGTTTCCGCACTCTTTCTTTGACCCCTTTTTGTGAATAGGTACAATGGTAGCCTTGCACCACTGACGGGATACGTGGCCGGTTTCCCACACCGCAAATACAATGGCGTGGTACAGATCAGTTACATCATCCGATCCGACGCTAATGAGTTCAGCGGTGACTCCGTCTGGGCCAGGGGCTTATCCTTGTTTGAGCGACTTGATTGCTGACTCGGTTTCTGACTTGAGTGGGGGTGGTAGTCTGAGTTCTTGGTTGGGTATGGGGAAGCGGGTTAGTATTTCAGGATCCGCAGCTATTGGTGGATTCAGTTTATCGTTAAAGAATTCTTTTTATCTTTCAAGTTTCATCTTTGAATCGCTAATCTCATTTCCGTCTTTGTCCAGGATCACTGATGTTTGCAGCTCTTTTTTCCGGCTTAACTCGCGTACCATTCTGAAAACTGCTCCGCTGCTCCCCTTCTTGAACAGTACTTCGCAGTCTTCGTATTTCTTCCGCAGGTGGTTACGTAGTGCCTTTCTGATCTCTCGCTCTACTCTTCTCTTGAGGAGCTTGTAAGTATCCCGGCTGTGGCGGTCAGATTTATTTCAAAAAAGTCGCTTATCCTCGCATAGCGCAATGATCTCATCTGTGATCCATGGTTTTTCATTAGGAGTTTTTCGTCCGAGGACGTCGTTCGCTGTCTCGATGATTGCTGATGTGACCTGCTCGGTCAGGGAGACTATCTCATTAGCGGTGGTCAAGGGAGAATGATTAGCCAGGATCTCTCGAAATTTTTCAGATAGAGTGGAAGTGTATTTCTGCCTTTTTTCGGGATCCTGCAGCAGATCCACCCGGAATCTTGGGATTTTTGTTGCTTTTTGAAATTTTCTCATTTTTAGCTTGAAGCTTGACATCAGGAGAGTGTGGTCAGAGTTGAAGTCTGCTCCAGGTAATGCTACTGTGTCTATTACGGAAGACTTCCAGCGCTTCGACATCAGCATATAATCAATGATGTTCTCGGTTTTACCGGCTGGGGATCTCCAGGTCACTTTACGTCGATGGCGGTGTTTGAACATTGTATTCGTTACGAATAACTCGTTTTCTCGGCAGAAGTCCAGCAATCGTTTGCCTCTTGCATTGAGTTTACCGTGACCAAAAGGCCCCATTATATCGGACCGACCAGTATTATCCGTGCCTACAATAGCGTTAAAGTCCTCCATGACAATCAGTACGTCTTTCTTATGGATTTGGTCGATGATGCTTTGTAGTGTGAAATAGAATTCATCACATTCTTCCTCACTTCTGGCAGAGTCTGGGGCATAGACTTGGACGACAGAGATATTCTTGGCAGCTCCCTTCAGTCGTAAGACGGTTATTCTTTCTGAGACTGGGGTGAAAGAGATTAGAGATTTTTTGGCAGTTGGTGATACGAAGAATCCTACACCTTGTCGATGAACTCCGTCCTTGCGGCTGGACAACGAGAGGGAGGCTCCAGAGAGGTTTTCCTCACTTGTTTGGGCGAGGTGCGTCTCAGAGAAGCCGATAACATCTCAATTGTACCTCTGTAGTTTTCTAAGGGCAAGATCTAGTTTTCCCGGTCTGGCAAGTGTTCGGATGTTTAGCGTGCCAAAGTGTAGGGTGGTTTTTGTGAGAACGGAACAACCGTGTGGATTTTCGCCCTGGTTGGGGGTAGTCCTAGGCCTAGGGTTGTCGGCTGCCCCGGACGCGGTAGCATGTAAAATCACATTATCCTCATTCAAAATTGGTTGTTCGTCGGTTACCCTGGACGCGGTAGCAGATGTTTGCATAATACCGAGCCCTTTTTTCATGATATTCAAGAGAGGTGGTTTCTTGGCTAAATGGGTGGTAGCGGCAAGCCACTCTCCACCACCTTTTAGAGGCCGTTGTCCGTAAATCTGGATCCTCCGCCCTTCCGCAGTTGTCCTCATAAAGAGGGTCCTCCCACGATGGTGTTCTGCTTCACCATGCAATTTAACCCATTGCTGGGAGAAGGTTTGTAACTAACGGGACGTGTCCACACGCCGATGGGCCCTGCTGAGTGTACATCCGAGGGGTCTTCTTCCTCCTCCGCCCGTATTTACAGCCCCCGGGCGAGGGTTCCCCAGTTTCAATTAAGGACCCCCAGGGACTGGGTCCCCCCTTGGTCCTCGCCTCCTACTCAATGGAGGTACCCTACATATCTGTAGGGCGTTCCCCTATCCGCCACCTCGGGACGCGCTGAGTGGCCTGGGGGAGGCCCATATGCGCAATTATTTTAATTATTATGATTTATTTAAATAATGACTATTGGGATGTAGACATGTCTATAATATAATAAACTAATATTTAAATACAATAAAATACTGTGTTGAAAAAATTTAAAAATTTTATTGAGCATTTCATTGAAAACTGTTTAACGTTTTTTCTACACTCCCAGACGATTAAGAAACAGATGTAAGATGGCAAAATAAACTCTTAGCCATAGAAAACACTCATGTATCATCGAAGACTTTGTATTATGTTCTGGTTCAATCCTGAGAAATATGACATGTGCTAAAATTTGGTGATTTTAATCGCATTTTCAATGTTAAAATGGTGTTATCTGTTTAAATGTACCTACTTGAATATTTAAAACGGAAATGCTGAAACATATACGGATTCGGTATGAAAAGGCAGTATATTCTATTTTTCTTCTAAATGATTTGCTTTTCCATTTTTTTATTGATGTGCGCAAAGGTTAGCATAGTCATATTTGAAAGATGCTGATATTTCTTTGAGGGAATTAACCTTCTTTTAAAGGTTTGAAAGATCATTCCCTTTATCATAAAGCACCTTAATAAATCTTTATATCTGTCTTGGAACAAATAGGGCTCTTTTGTCTCTTTTTTAGTTGTTGGTGTATTGTCACAAGAATTATTGCCGCTTTTTATGCTGCCGTTTCCGTTTTTCGATCCTTTTTGACATATTTTAGCTCCAGTTTTTTTTTAAGTTTTGAGTTCTGTCTTTTATTTATTTTTTTTTTAAACAGCCGCTTTTTGTACTTATCAGTGTTTCTAATTGTTGTTGTGGTTCTTAATGTTTTTTACTTCCTTTATGCTTATGATTCTTACTGTTCTGATTTTAATATTGTTTGAGTCGTAAGCTCGGCTATGTTTTAGCTTATGATAGCCGTTTATCATTAAAGTATTGTCTATCCATCAATTTATCTATCCGGCGCCTTGTAATATTTTTTTGAAAAACTTCTATTTGCTTCCTCTTCTCAACCAACAATGTAAGCTCTATCGAGTAGTCAGGTGTGTTTTCTCTCATCTTGTTTGTTTTTTAAGATAATCCAGACATATTCTTAAAAAAATAAGACGTGGTATAAGCTCTTTTCTCCCAATAAAATAGTTGGGAAATGAAGCTTTTGATGTCAATTTTCTTTCCTCACAACTTAACCTGACAGAATTCAGGCCTCACAAAGTTCAGTCTTGCACATTTCAATCTGGAAAAAATAATACAGAATAATTGAAAGCGTCAAGACTTGATGCATAACTGTATAACCCAGGTAAGTCCATCTAGTACACACAGGGGAGAAGGAGAATTACCTTCTTCTTAAAGATTTATTGAAAGACCCACACCCTCTTGGATAACCTGCAGTTTTTTTAAAGTGCTTCCTTTTTTACGTTTTGACCCGCGCTCACGAAACAAAGTTCATAGATTTAGAACGTTTTGGTTCAGAGGCTTGAGTCTCTGAGGACTTTTCAAAAATGAATGTTAAACTAGAAAGAGTTTATTATCAAGCCCAGGTTTTCCAAATTTTGGCGAGGGAGCTTCGGGTCAATGCTAGACGAGGAATCTCCTATAAGTCAGAATTAGACACTGCCAATGGCTGTTCTGCACCTTTTACAGATTTTGCAAAGACAACCCATTAGATGTATTTCCCTAAGAGGAGAGAACTGAGGACGTACTCAGTCATTTGACTTCCTGGTCTATCAGATACCAATTGTTATCCATATTCATTGACGCTATTACTGCTGCCATATTTCTTGCATTAACATCGGTGATGCTATCCTTGGGATAACTATCGTCTCCGTTAGTGCTTAAGGCCCAGATATTGCCCCAAAAAAGCTTTAATCCTTCATAACCTTTCTATCTATGAAAAATAGATGAAAAGAAAACCCTATAAAACAAAGTAAAAAATGTGCAGAAATTATTGGGGAAATCCTGAAAATGTCAATATTTTGCGAAGGATCAAATCTTAAAAGCTCCCTTCCAAGCATGGATTATTAATAGGGAGTTTTTGCTAATTTAGGTCGGCAGTGATGAATTTATTGTTCGCTGAGCTTCATGCGGATGGAATTTTGCCTGTTTTTATTTTTCATTGGTTAAATTTTGCTTATGACGAGTTTCTTTGGGTTGTTTTTGCTTGGGTGTTAACCTACCATATTAAATTTCGTATAGAATGAGTTTTGTGTGCGCCTTAAAAGAAACTTTTGCTGTAAAAATATCTGGTCCTGTAATAGTAAACAAAAAAGAAAGAAACTATATAAACTTGCTACCATTTTATCAGTTTTTTTTCCATTCTCCGGTAAAATTTCTGGTGAATGAAAGAAAATACTACATAATCAATTGCAAATCTTTACATGTATTGCTGTAATGAAAGTAATTTAGCAAGATAAAGTTCGATTTTAAAGTCATCTTCTACAAACAAACGTTTGGGATTTGTGGTTTTTGGTCGTAACAGGTACATTTCACATATCCTTAATAAGACATCAGTGTAAAATTGGGTGGAAAAATACATCCTAAAAAGAAACTAAGAGGCTATTAGTTATATCAATATGGTACAGTTTTGAGAATTCAATGTCCTAAATCAGAGTTAAGCAATTTCCTTTTCAACTATTTTACTTCAAATAACAAAGGTAGACTACACATTTTTTGCACTTACTTGAACAAAAAATTTAATTTTAAGGTTTTGGATAAAATTTTGATAAGTATATCGAGTCTAGTTCTGAAAGTCTTAACTATTGCTAGCTATTCTTTCCTATGAGAAATCCAAGCATTTAGCTTTATGGAAAGTTGAAGTGTTTTGCTAATTTTGAAATTATATTCCATGATTCATCTGTAAAAAATTATACTTTTGAGCAGGTTCACTTCATTGCGTTGCCTGCACAGAAGATGGAGAAGTGTATACATGGGGTGATAATGATGAAGGACAACTGGGAGATGGAAGTACATCCGCAATCCCCCGACCCAGAGTAGTTGCAGCACTTCAGGTACAAACAATCAATTTTTATATTTTTAAATTGTATTTTCTTTTTCTTAGCATAAGAAATATGATTTCCAAGTATACGTCCCAGAAATAATGATTATAAAACAGTACGATAGTGTTATGCATTCAGTTTTACGACGAGAAGTTCACTGCTAAAAGCATATCGTTGTTGCATATAGCTTTTTAATTTGCTATTACTCATTATTTAGTACGTTGCCTTATTATTCTGATCTTTTTTTATTTTCTAAAAAATATACTTCGCATATATTTTCCAAAAATGTGTATGTCCGTGTAGATTTTAAAATAATATACGATCGTAAAAAGAACAAAAAGTGATTTTAATTAGAACATTTACTTCCAATCGTAATGTTGTACTTTAACAATAAAAAAAATCAGAGCTCTCCTTATTTAATTCGGAAATTCATATTTCCTCAAAATTGTTTAAGAATAGGATGTTCGTGAAGACGGAGGGAGGGAGCTATGTAGGTAGAGAGAGAGGTTTACGGTGGGAGGCTTATGGGTTCGGGCATGTCTCTTTCCAAAATCTTAAGATGTTAACACCTTTCCCAATAATTTCTTATGTTGTCATCTACTTTGATTATTCTTTTTATTTTGTTTATTTGCTTTATTTGAACTCCCTTTCCCCTTTCAAATAAATTACTGTGTGTGTCTCTGTTTGAAAATGAATCAGTATCGGTTCTGTTGGATAGTGGTGAGAATGAAGGATCCTGATTATCAAATGAGGTGTGCACCCATGTGGGTATATCCCTACTGTAAATAAAATGCACATTCTTGTTAATAGACGACCTGACAAATAAAAGTGTCTTAAATGCTACAGAAAATTTGATATTTAGCTAACTGTTAAAGTTTTTTTTTTACTTTATGCCAAGCTGATGCTCAATAGTAGCAAATTTCCTACATTAAAATGAATATTCATATAATAGTTGTTTTTCTTGTGACAGACTCACCTAAAATTGAGCAGAAGCTGCTTAGACTTTATTGATCTCTCCCCCTCCAAAATTTTAAATGTAAACGAACCTTATATAGTAACTCCAGTCCTCCCAACTGAGTTTCTAAGTGCGCCCGTGTATTGGGTGAATAATATTTTGAAATATGGAGTGATTTATCGCTGATTTGGTTTAAAGATGCAAAAACATTACAAAAAAGCCGTCCCTCTGCTATTAATAATTTTGTTCAAAATTTTTATCCTAAATATAAACATGATAACACTTAGAAAAATTTAGACTACACAGAGAATGTGTGACTAAAATTACTAGAAGTTACATTACAGGATAAAAATAACTGGAGACCGGAAAGAATCACTACACTAGTGACAACCACCAGCAGTTGCAGTACTGCCTGTCTGAAAAATTATCTAATTTCTTTTTTTCATTAGGGTAAGAAAATTGACCGAGTGGCCTGTGGTTCTGCCCATACACTTGCATGGAGTACAAGTAAATCAATAAGAGCAAGTACAAAAGGTTGTCGTCTACCATCATCTGTTCCCTTAGAATATGACTTTCTTCGAAGTATTCCTTTACATGTCCTACGAAATAGGCTCATCTTGCTGACTTATGTCTCAGAATTGTTAAGTCCAATGGTACCATTACTTCCTCTTGGGCATCTAACTTCGAAAGACTACCTAATTTCAACGGATATTAATAAATTACGGCCATTGATACCTCCATCAGTCAAAGAGGCTTTATTTAAAAAAGTGAGTTCTTTGACTTTTTTTATGCTTTATATTTCTAAGCAAATTTCAGCTTCAGTTTTATTAATTGTTATGGTCTTAAAATTTACATTTTTAATTGCTCTTGAGTAGCAAATTCGTAGTGTGTATAGTAGATGTAGTACCTTCCAAATGCAAATAAACAAATGCAGGTTTGACGCTTGAAATTGAAGAAATTTATAGCATACCTTTCACAAAGAGTCGATAGATGGCTGGAGGGGTGGTACTATTAGAATCTAACTGAGTCTTCCCACCACCACCCCCCAAACTCCCACCTCCCCTCCCTCTTTCACTCGGAAAAACACTTTAGCGTTCTCAAACATAGGAATTATATATATATATATATATATATATATATATATATATATATATATATAATATATATATATATATATATATATATATATATATATATATATATATATATATATATAATATATTTGTTTAATTTTTTGTTTATTTCCTTCAAAATCGAGGAGTAAATAAAACTTATAAAAGAAATTGCAAAATAGCTCAGTAAATAGAACAGAGGAATGATTTGCAATTGGCTTAAAAACATAACTAGATAATTCATCAAACAATGACAGACTTATTTTTGAACTAGACTTGGAACGGCTCATTAGAAATAATATCATCAGCGTAATCAACGGAAGACACATTCCCTCCCCAAGAGATAAGGGTTTTAGGTAGTGACTGATCACACTCCTCCAAACATAATACAATACAAGGGGATAAAACTCAACCTTGTCTAACTCCACAACCAACTGAAATCGGATTAGAAAATGAATCAGAAGTTGGTGCAGCATTTTTTATCCCAAGCCTCGAATACCAGAATCTAAAAACCCAGCCACAGAAAGGGGAATCCCTCCACTAATAGAAACTAAAAGAGCGAAAGCATGCGAAATATCTTCAAGGCTCCTTTTATATCATTAAAAGCGTATAAAGTGGGGATCCAGTGGACATTGACTCATTGATTATCGTATAAGATGTTACATAGGCATGGTCCCAGCCAATTCTTTTTTTGAGGCCTACTAGATTAAGACCAACGTCCAAATAATAAAAAAGATCCTTTACACACAAGTTTTGGGAAACCACCTCAACCCTAAAAGATAAATTTAAAAAAAACACGTTTTTTTCAACTGAAAGTAAGGAGCAGCATTAAAATTTAAAACAAACTGAAATTATTGCGTATATGAGGGGGGTTGCTTCCTGTCAAACAACTCGTTCTTTACGCTAAAGTTTTTAGTATTTTTAAAAAAGCTGCTTATGTTATAAATAAATGATCCTTGTATTTCAGGAGTCGTTCTTAAAGAATCGGGGCAAAATTCAAACGTTACCGTAAAGAGTGGGGTGTTGATTAGGGGGCGACCCCCGTCATATACGTAATAATTTCTGTTTGTTTTAAATTTTAATGTTGCTCCTTACTTTCAGTTGAAAAAACACGTTTTTTTTAATAATGCCAGGAAATATAGCTGCGCCTCCGCGGAAAAATCCTCTTGACATTTCCATCCCGATGAAAATTTACCTTTGACATTTACCTTTAACCTCTCCACGCGTAAAATTGAGTCGGTAAAGAGAAAGTACGAGAAATAAAAAGAATTTCGTTTAGGAATTCTGGCAAATTCCCCCAGTGCAAAATTTCCTCTGACAATTCCACTCCCCAGAAACTTCCCTCCTCGTGGAAAATTTCCCCAGCAGAAAATCCCCCCCCCTCACCCGAAAAAATGTATGCATAATTTCGAATAACAATTACTAAACGTAGACAATGGACCAATTTTATATATTAGAGCTTTTCCCATGGGCTGTGGGGGGTCATGTTTTTTCCAAAGACATAGGTATTGGACCTTTCAACAATGCTGAACAAAATTGCTGTCTCAAAATTTTGATCGGGTGACTTTGAGGAAAAAAGGGTGGTGATAGGGGGGCTATTTGCCCTCCAATATTTTTGGTCACTTAAAAAAGGCACTGAAACTTTTAATTTCTGTTTGAATGGGCCCTTTCCCAATATTCTAGGACTATTGCTTCGATGAGATCACCCCTAGGGAAAAAAATAAATGAATAAACATGTATCCATGATCTTTTTTCTGGCAAAAAAAAATACAAAACTTCACATTTTTCAGATGGGAGCTTGAAACTGCTATAAGAGTTTTCGGATACGTTGAATCTAATGGTGTGATTTTCATTAAGATTCCTTTTTCGAAAATCAGTAAATCGTCTCAGGCTCTTAGCTTTTGATGGGTAACACTAGTCTTAATGAATATTATGCATTTTGAATCAGCATAATAAGCCAAGTCTTCTGATATGTCTATTGATATCAAAATTCCAGTTTTTAGAGTTTCTGTTACTATTGAGCAACGTCGCTCCTTACTTACAGTTCGTTACTACAGACTGTTTCAAAGGAACGTTAACAGGCTTGAGGATAAGACTTTAAAAATCCGAAAGAAGAAGTAAAGAAGCGAAAGCCTATTTCCCATGTTTTGAGAAAATACTACAGTGGTCTTTGGGAGACCACTGTGGTAGAGACCATTCGTTGTTTTAATTTACGATATGCCCCTAATAAAGAATCAAACAAAAAAGAATTCATGCAAATTGGAAGAACCATTTAAAATCTGATCAATTTGCGAATGTTATTCATGATCATTCGAAGGTCACCAAAATTAATTAGAAGGTCACCAAAATGATTGCCAACCCAACAAGTGAAGGTTCATTTTTTTTAGGTTCATTAATTCTCTTTGTTCAACGTAGAGCTTCCAAAATTTGCTTTATGAAACTCACATCAGAGTAGGCCATAGAGGAAGAACACTTATGCTTAAAGAGGTGCAAAATAGATACAAAAATTGACAAATAGATCTCAGAAATGCTTAACATTCACCATTAGGGCATGATAAATTCTCCGGTGAAAGTTAGAATTAAGGATATTTAACGAATATTTCGGACATACACCAAGCGACTATGTTTTGTTGGTATTGCATGAAGTTTTGTTTATTTTTCTAGAAGTTTTGTTTATGTTTTGGACCTTATAAATTATTGTTATCGCAGCCAGGGTGCAGTAAAATGTGTCCTATATTTACACTGTATAAATAAGCTGACTCCTAGCCAGTTTTTCCTATTTTTGCCTTACAAGTTAAAAAAAGTCACTCTTTATAAAAGCTATATACAGACAGCTAGTTAGAATTTCAAAATCAAAACTTTTCTGGCTTTCAAAAATATAAATTAACTATCCTTTAGAATAGCCTTATCTGTGTTACAGTAATTCCTGTGTTATTAATGTGTTTTTTTTTTTTTTTTTTTTTTTTTTTAACGGATCACTTTTACTTGAACTATTAACTAAAAATGTCACTGTTGATTATTTGAATATTTGAAGTATTACCCATATTAATTTTGTTACGAGTGATACGAGGAATATCTGAGAGATAATTGTTTTCTATTTTGTGTTTGTCGAAAGCTAAGAATCTTAATGCTTACTTGAAATTTTGCTATAAAGTGCATTTTTTTCCGTTAAAAGTTTCAAATGTATTTCTTTTTTTTATCAGCCTTTCTTAATTTTACAAAGCGTCATTTATAGTTAATTTTTATTCTCTCTCTCGCTTGAATTAAGGCCTTTTTTAAGTTGAGATTTCAGCATTGTTTGAGATTATACACAGACAAAGTCCGACTGTTTGTTATTCTCCTTTTTCAATTTTTGAATGTTTTTTTTCTTATAGAAATTGGTATCCTGTTTAGTTAGTATTTTAATGTTTCAGTCAGATTTAAACCCATTTAAATAATATCTTAAACAAACAAAGAAAATATGTTGAGATTCTTTTTTTCACACGATTTGCTTTTAGGCTGGGATAGACTGTAAAAATTGCTCAAAACCTTTGGGAATTTTTTGGTAGATGTTGACACTAGAACCTGTGATCAATATGGAATGGAGGTGGAGTGTATGCTATTGTGTTGGTGCCAGGTGGCTTAGCACTGTGACAAGCATGAAGTATGCAGGCAGCATACAAGCATGAAGTAATAGTAAGGATTTTTTTTTCTTTAGGTCGTACAGAGCACTATGGTACGAGATAGACAGCATGGTCCTGTTGTTGAACTAAACAGGTTACAAGTTTGTCGCTATCGTAGCAGACAAGGTACTGGCCTGGCCGGTTCAGATGGTTTAAAGTCCGTTTTTGGGCAAATGACTCTCAAAATGAGCCAGTTGACTCCTGAAATACTAGCTCTACCCCATAGGAACTGGAAAGTCAAGTTTGTTGGTAAGTATCTCATAGGCTGTATTATATTCTGCCATGAAATGAAGTTTTTTGCACCTTTTTGGGATACTCTAAGCTTCTAAGACAAGGATCCATAATGATTTTAAAAAAACTGCGTAAATCAAGTTTTCGCCTTATAAACGATAAAAAATCCCCGGGGCTGAAAAATGAAAGAAATAGGGTAGAAATAAGATGTCATTTGTGGAAATAAATATCCCCTGCATATAAGAATATGTTAAGACCTATGAAATTGTCCCAATGTTAATGTTGTTAGTTTTGATGATGTCTGGATTTTCTGCTACATTTTCAATTTGATATTATATGTAAATCATAGAACGAAATTTTGGAGCCGTCCTCTCCTGTTATATAGTCTTTCTTTTAGCAGAATTAAGCAAGGAAACTAGGAAGCGACCATGTTGTCTAGTTTTTCTTCTATCTTTTTTTTATTGTTATCATTACGTGTTATCAAGAAACAAAAAATACTGGTTTTACTTTTCCCTGATCAACGTACGGTTTTTTGAAAAATCCCTCGGAAGGATAGGAAATAACACGCACACTCACATCATTCCGTGAGGATATAGTAGGAGTAATCTCTGAGAGTCCACGCTATGTTCTTTTCGCACTTAAGGAAATTTGTCTGTCTCAAAACTACAGGCTCCCCAAGAAAAAAAAAACTTCAAAGCTATTATAGGCTCTGCAGCTGTTGATACATGCCTGCGTTGACAAGAAGCACTTCTTCCTTTGAGCCCCCTAATCTTCTTTGGGTATTTTGGGGCTGTCTTGCGAGACTACGCCGTCACTTGCATCTGCTTCTGCAGATTCAGATGCTAGCATGGGCAAATCACTCTCTGGCTATGGTGTAACCTAATCGAGCCTTATACTTTTAGAGAACATTTTCTCTGATATAACCATTTTGGACATCCTCAGCAATATTCGGAAAAACTTCATCTTGTAATTACTTTTTTTTAATAATATTGTCGATAATTATCTGAGCCTGTGCAGTTTTTCAGCAACTAAAATGCTTTGCCAAATTGTGATGGCAATATAATGAACGATATTAACCACAGAATTGGACTGTCAACCTGTCTTTCTATAGATTAATGCATGTTTGGAAGAGCAACTCCCTACCATTGAAATTAGTGTCTCTAGTAGCAACGTACTCTTCTTACTCCTCTATGCTGGCAAGGGCTGGAACCTGACCCATTTGTTCCAAAAGAGAATTTTTTTTTCACTGAAAAATGTGTGCCCGGGAAGAATTCTAAATAAAAGCTCGCAACTAAGAGTCAGCGAATCTGAAATTCATAGACGAGCGGGCTAGCCTATTACTACTGCTGTTCTAAGAAAAAGCGGCGAACATGTTTGGGACAATTTTTCACTGGATATAAGAGGACCGAAGAAGATGTGGTGCCTTGGACTCAGTGGATCAAAAACTTTTATGTGCCACCGAAAAAGCCAATCAAAAACTCATTTTCCCAATCAAAATTTCTTCTTCTTTTTTCTTTTTATTTTGTGTTTAACGAGTAATGTCTATTTAATATCATTAAAAATATTTCCCATGAATATATGATTTTTTGTAGAGTAACAAAAGTCCAGTCCTTGTGTTTGTTCACTGGTAAAATTGCATAATGTGTTGTATGACAGGGGAAAATAGCTAAGTAATGACGAGAATCTCCAAAGAAAATGATGGGATTTATGTGTAGTACAACATCCTAATACAGAAAATTTTACACTAAAAAAGAACTGTCACTTAATTTGATATCTTGCTCACATTTTTTTTGTAAGAGTAAGATAGCCAAAAATAAAAATAGACTGAAAAAAAGGAAAGCCAAGCCATCTATAATGTGATGGAAAAATAGATGCTAATAATTCTTTGACGAAGTGGAATTGTTTCTTTTTGCAAATACATTTCTAATAGTCCTCCAAACGAAAGGTATAAATGAAACTACCCTGTGTATGTGTATTTATATGTGTATTTATAAACAAAAAAATATCCAAAAATAGTCGTCTTTATTATACTGTATCTTTATTCTATTTTGCTCCTCTTGGACATTATTAAGTTTTGTTTCGGTTGTGTCTGACGCATAAGTTCAGCCTACTGCGTTTAATCTTACATACACCAAGATAATCAAACCATTTATTTAAGTTAAAAAAATATCTTTTTCCACAGGCGAAAGTGTTGACGACTGTGGCGGTGGCTATAGTGAGAGCATCGCTGAGATGTGTGAAGAACTTCAAAATGGCTCTGTTCCTCTTCTGATCATGACCCCAAACGGAAGAGAAGAATCAGGGACAAGTAGAGATTGTTTTTTGCTTAATCCAACGGTCCGTTCACAGATACATTTGGATATGTTTAGGTTTCTTGGCATGTTGATGGGGATTGCTATACGGACTGGTAGTCCCTTGAATCTTACTCTTGCGGAACCAGTTTGGAAACAGATTGCTGGAATAAACCTTTCTCCAGCTGATATTACAGAAGTCGATAAAGATTATATAACAGGTATTCTCTCTTTTCTCAATACTTTAAACTTATCAATTGGCCTGAAATGTTCTCTGGGAGGAAAGACATAGTCTCGGTATAATTGACTAAAATCCTATGTCTTAAATTTTTACCTGAGGAATTTTCATTTTTTTTTTTTTTTTTTTTTTTTTTTTTTTTTTTTTTTTTTTTTTTTTTTTTTTTTTTTTTTTTTTTTTTATATCTACCATTCGAAAGATCGAAAAGAAAAAAAACAGGGTGTCAAAGAGTCTAGCTGATCTCTCAATTTATTTTAATCTACTTTATTTAAGTAAGAAAAATGTTTGAATTTGGTGACAAAATGAGGAAAAGAAGTCTCTCTCCTCTCTATCTCCTCTCTCTCTCTCTCTCTCCTCGCTTCTCTCTCTCTCTCTCTCTCTCTCTCTCTCTCTCTCTCTCTCCTCTCTCTCTCTCTCTCTCTCCTCTCTCCTCCTCTCTCTCTCTCTTCCTCTCTCTCTACTCTCTCTCTCTGCTCTCTCTCTCTCTCTCCCTCTCTCTTTCTTTCTCTCGTTTTCTTTTCGTTTCTAATGCAATTTCTCTTAACAATATCTTAATTTAGATTTCGTTGAGGTCTTCTGTATTTGGCGCTTTCAAATTTACGGGAAGTTTATTTGTATGTTTCAAAAATGAGTAGGCTATGCTCTGTAATGATCTTTGTATGGGGTTACAAAAATTTTTCTTGAACATAAAAACAATCCGTATCTGTTATTTGATGGACTCGATACAAATATATTCTTTTGGAATATGGAACTTTAGACTGAAGGTATTGTCGCTTTTTTTCTAAAAGCAGTAAAGTGCATAATTCTTTATAAATTTTTTTTATAAGCGTTACAATCAAATTTCTGGTAAACTTTTTGAATGAAAAATTGACTTGCCTAAATTTAATTCTTAAACCACCAATTACGACGTTTATTTGTTATTTATTTAATCTTATTAATTGTAGAATAAACAAGAAATGCCTTTCTTCAAAAAAATCAAATAAGCCTTTAATAGTGCGATCATACAGTGTCCCTTTTATCTTGATTTATCCTATAATAAAGTCGACAAAAGGCTTTGAAGCGAAGGATGGGTTTTTTATGATATGATTTGGGATAGGTATGTGAATCTTTGTTGCATGGAACCTAAAGATTTTTTCTCGGCTTCGAATATTTCGAGTTTCATGAATCAAAAACCGTTTTGTTTATATACATGCTGTCTTAGTCAAGAATATATTCCAAGTAGATGGTGCTTATATTTAAGATACAAATGGAAATACTGGACAAACATTTATTAGAAATGACACAATGAATGACATAAAACTGGAAATGAGGAATTTGAGAAATTTTTTCTTGGAAACGTTCGGCAGTTTTAGTCTATTTTTGGATCTTAGAATTCATTAGAATTCATTATTCTTAGAATTCAATTCATTCTTAGAATTCATTAGAAGAAATGAATTACAATTAATTTCTTCGTCATAAATTTTCGGTGGTTAGCCTTGTTGTTGGTGAATTCTCATTCAAATTTACTGCATAGCTTTTATACTTGTAGCTTTTAATGGAAGTATTCTCCAAAGGAACTTTTCAAGACAAAACATAATTTTAGTACTTTGATATAGATTCTGCAGTATGTAATAGTTTTACATAAGCAAGATTCTTCTTTTTTTCAGGTCTGAGATGTATAGAAGATATGCCAGATGATGTAACAGTATTCCAGTCAATAGATTTGCCCTTTACCACCCCTTCTGCAGCTGGACATGCTATGGTCCTATCTTCCAAGCAGAGAAGAATCACCTTGGAAAACCGAAATGAATTCGTACGCCTTGCTCTTAAGCATAGGTATAAAAGCGTCATTATAAATGCTATAAAAAATAAATGTGCTACTTTGATAGCACTCCGAGATCCGAACTATATTTAATCACTCAAAACAAGGAAATAGTTACCACAAATCAAATGTCCAGTTTAAAGTGGTAAAACTGTGAGTCTTCTATTTGAGTCGGATAGAAGGAAAATAACTACAGAAGCTCGCTGTTTTTTCTTTGTTTTTTTTTTTTAATAATAATCACGGACATCACCTAAAGCCAGTAGGGGGGTCATTGCCGTATAAAGGGGTGAAACTTAGAGGCACGTAAAAAGGAGCAGGGGACATTTCCTAGAAATGGCCAAAAGTTAGTTTTACTATCATTGAAGTCAAATTAAATCCTTGGGTCTTACCTCCGCCCTCTTTCGTTCCCAAGTAAAAAATCTGACTGGTGCCTTTGTTGTTTTTCTGCCATGCCTAAATGTAGCTTACAGTATTCCTCAAGGAAAAGTTTAAAAAGCCGTCTAAGATAATGCGTAGTGGCATAGTCTTAGGAAATATTTATCTTATAGTATTCAATTTGCTTTTAATCTCCTATTGCATATAATTAATAAAAAATTTCCGAATGTTTAATGGCCAATTTTTGTTATGCTAATTCCACTTTTTAAAAGTTTTTTCTCTGAAATGGTCAATTGTTTACAACTTTCAACTCTTGTTTAAGGCTCCACGAGTTTGATGATGCAGTCGCTGCCGTCCGGGATGGTTTGTCAAAAGTCGTTCCTGTGCCACTTTTGTCACTTTTTACTGGACCGGAAGTGGAAGCTCTGATTTGTGGCTCACCAGATATTCCTTTGAATCTTCTGAAGTCTATAACCTCTTACAAAGGTAAGAGTCTTGTCTTGTCTTGTCTTACAAAGGTAGGACCTCTTTGTTACGCCAAGAATTTTCTTAATAGAATTATAGTTTTAGTCATGGCAACTTTTCTGGAAACTTCCCCTGGGAATTCCCTTTGGATGAGGAAGAAAAAATTACAGTTAACAGATCATACAGTAAACATC
Organism: Artemia sinica; assembly: GCA_027921565.1. Classification (NCBI taxonomy): domain Eukaryota; kingdom Metazoa; phylum Arthropoda; class Branchiopoda; order Anostraca; family Artemiidae; genus Artemia; species Artemia sinica. The sequence goes on along the minus strand of CM051260.1, from coordinate 36,544,209 downwards.
AAAAGTAAGAAACAGCTGTTAATATATCTGTTAAATAAATTATGAGACCACACTGGCTAATCATGACAAAACGAAAAAATCGCACAGTACAGAAGAACGTAGATAACAACGGCCAGTGACAAACAAAAGAAAAAATTATGCAAATATTTCGCCCGAGACCTAAGATTTAGGCGTTTGCCATAAGGTGTTTCTAATTACTAATGGACCTTTCTCCATAAGCCCTCCCCCCTCCCCATCTATCGACATCGAAATTTTCTTAGTGGTAGTGAAATTTATCGAAATCTCGATGTTTGGCCCTCAAAATGCACTCCTTTGCAGTTTGAGATCTATTGGAATACCCTAGTGATTCTTCTCATTTTTGGGCCTTAGCTGTATGAAGATGCTGTTGCAAATACCGTCTGCTTGAATGCAAGCGCGTGCTTCAAGTAAGACATTGTCAAGGTAACCTTAAAATAGTATCTTAGTAATGGGTTCCTCAAAACTATCTAAGGCCTAATTCACTTAGAAGTGAAAATTTTCTTCATCAAACTGTATTTCCATTGAAAGATTCCACAAAGAAAGTTATAGGCTTATAAGTTTACCAAAAATCTTCTTCATGCAATTAGACCTCACTTGGAATAGTATCCATGAAGGTCCTTCATTCTTCTTTAAAGTCCTTCAAGTGAGCTCACTATTTAAGAGAAGGTCACGAAAAAAAAAACAGAATGCCAAAAGCAGTGGTATTTCACCATTATTACTAGTATTGTCATTCTAAGCCCCTCCCCCCTTCAGGCAAATTCCTGCTTCCGTCCCTGCAATGCGTATTTTTACTAAAAAGATTTTGACAACAAAGAATTGTTCTTAAAAACTATAAAGACGCCGTATTCATAGACTACTGATTCATATCTTGCAATTAAATAAAGAGAAACAAGTTTTTTCAACTGAAAGTAAGGAACAATATTAAAATTCAAAATGAACAGAAATTATTCCGTATATGAAGGGGGTTGCCCCTCTCCTCAATACCTTACTCTTCACGCTAATGTTTTTAGCACTTTTAAAGAAAAAGCTTCCTATTCTAATTGAACGGTCCTGGTGTTCCAGGAGTCTTTCTCAAACAATTGGGACAAACAGTCAAACTTTAGCATAAAGAGCAAGGTATTAAGGAGGGGCAACCCTTTCATATACAGATTAATTTCTGTTCGTTTTGAGTTTTAATGCTGCTCCTTACTTTTAGTTGAAAAACCTTGTTTTATTTATTCAATTTCTGATCGTTTTTCAAATAATGCCGATAAATCTGGCTCACCCTCCATGGAAAACTCCTTCCCCTCGCGGGAAACTTTTCCGTGGAAAGTTTCTTTCACGTAAAATACCCCCCCCCCCTCCCATAAAATTTCTTCCGAACAATTCCGTCCTTGCTGAACATCCCTCCCCCCCCCCCCTCTGCAAAGTTTCTTCCAGAAGATCCGGCCTAAAAGATTATCCTTACCATACTTTTATTTGAAAAGCTGAAAATTTCTCCCGGATAATTCCCCCGAAATATCTTCACAATGTAAAACTGAGTAGGCAAAGAGAAAGTGAGACAAATTAGAAGAATTCGGTGTAAGAACTCTGTCAAATCCCCTAGTGTAAAATTTCCCTTGGAAAGTTCACCCCTGGAAATCTCACTCGACACAGAAAAATATCCCAATGGAATCCCATCCAAGCGCAAAATCCCCCTCCCCCTTTGAAAAATTTCTATATACTTCCGAATAACAAATACTATATGTATAGAATGGGCAAATTTTATAATTTAAAGACCTATAACCAGGGGATGGGCGGGGGGTCATGGTATTTCCAAAAGCATAATTTTGCAACTTTTGAACTATGCTGAACAAAATGGATATCTCAAAATTTTGATCAGACGATTTTGGGGGGGGGAAAGGGGTGTGGGAGGGGGGCTAGTTGCCCTTCAATCTTTTTGGTCACTTATAAAGGACACTAGAATTTGAATTTCCGTTCAAATGGGCCCTCTCCCAATTCTCTAGGGCTATTGGTTTAATATGATCACCCCTGGCGAAAAAAAAAATAAAGAAAAAAAAAGCAAACACAAAACATCCATATTCTTTCTCTGAAAAAAAAAAACAAACAAAATTCCGCATTTTTGCAGTTAGGAGCTTGAAACCTCTACCTTAGGATTCGCTGATACGCTGAATGTCATGGTGTGGTTCTCATTAAGGTTCTTTGACTTTTAGGCGATGTTCCCCCCTTTTCGAAAAATAAGGCAAATTTTCTCAGGCTCGTAGCCTTTTATGGGGAACACTAAGCTTAGTGGATTTTACGTTGGAATCAGCCTAATAAGCCAGTTCTTTTGGTATATTTATTTATATCTTAATTCCGTTTTTTAGAGTTTAGGTTATTACTGAGCCGTGTCGCTCCTTACTTGCAGTTCCTTAGCAGGAACTGTTTGTTTGTGGCCTTCATTTCGGTGCATGTACGAGCATAATACTCGTTATAAAACAGCTCTAGTTCTAAAAACAACTGTAAAAAATGGCATAACTATTAATGTATAAGAGATTTATGTTTGGCTTGATAAGCTTTTAGTGAAGCAGTTTCACATTTTACGCTTCTTAAAAGAAACGAATCAGCACAGAAGGTCTTGAAGAGCTGTAAGCAACGAGTTGCCTCCTACTGACCCCATACTGCAGTTATTAACTCCCTATTAAAACACCGCGGAAGAACATGTCAATCTACCATTACTTGTTTAAAAACTAACACAAAAATTAAAAGGTAAAGAACCAATGGCACATTAAGCTCATACTGTTTGCCTAGACCTGCGAAGTTTGTTATAATAATACTTATAAGCTTGACTGAATTGTGTGTAATTATTTGAACTTGCCTCAATATGTACATGTATGTGAAGCTCAGAACTCTTTCAGTCGAGTATTTCAATCTATTTATGAATACCTTAATTCGTTTTTGGCGATTATAGGTGTTGAACCTACTTCAAATCTAGTCCGTTGGTTTTGGGAAGTTATGGAGGAATTTTCAAACCATGAACGATCATTATTCTTACGTTTTGTGTGGGGAAGAACAAGACTACCTAGAACAGTTGCCGATTTCCGTGGCAGAGATTTTGTTCTTCAGGTTTTGGATAAATATCAGCCACCTGACCATTTCCTACCCGAAAGCTATACCTGTTTCTTCTTGCTCAAAATGCCAAGATATTCGTGCAAAGTAAGTTGTTTTTCTTTCAATTTTTATTAATAATAAAATATTAACTATTAAATATATTTATTGTATAAAATATCAATAAATATAATTATTATTATTAATAAAATAAATAAAAGTGTAGATAAGCCTGTGCTAGGTACTATAAAATTTATGTATGAACGTATTGAAGCCATAATTAACTACAGATTGGCACAAATACCTCCCCCCCTCCCCCTGCTTTTGTTCTGAGAGACCTCTTTCACGGATAAATAGTGGCCTAAATATACAGTTTTTTCGTATTTGATGCCATAGGATATGAAGAGTTTTTTCGTATATGAGGCGTCATAGGAAACATACTCTTCCAAACGCTACTAACCAGTCTCGAGCACTTCTTTCAAAATTTACAAAATAGTAGAAACTAGATTTTCGCTCAAAATTTTGGCAGAAAAAGGCTCAATCCAGTCAACATGTTGCCTGCCCACCTTTAGTCAGGCTGTAGTTGCGCTGTAGACACATTTGAATTCAACGAGATGGGTGTCTGTTAAAGGCTCATCATGGTTGCAGTAGCTGTAATCTCTTAAAGGACGAATCACTGTCTATAGTAGTTTATTAAAAATCGTTTTATAAAAACTGTCCAGCGACAAATGTTTACCTTCTAACCCAGTGTTTCCACATATAAGATTTCTTTTTCGGCGAAATATCGCGTTAAAAAATCAGAAACGAAATTCGCATATTAACGTGATAATTATTATAGGGGATCACACTAGACAATTTATTTGCGTCCGATTTTAAGTGGCAAAAAATAGCATATTAGTTCAGCTATTTTAAATAGCCTAGGGCAAGGCCTATATCTTGTCATGTTAGGGTATGGGACTGGGATGCATCAAAAATTTCAGTAACGATGGCACTTAAAAATAGCTGCAAATAAGAAATTAAATGTTGTATTCCATTTTTTTTTCTTTTTGACTTCTGTTGTAGCTTAGAAACAAATTGAATACCCAAAAGTGTTACTACTAGAATCAAGCTCCCCCACACTAGTCTAGATGTTTATTTACTATGCCCGATGAAGGCCTTTTCGTGCAGAGTTTAAACTGTGCTGCGTAGAACAAAACAAACTGGTCTATATTTTTCAAATTAGGCTTAGCCATCTAAATTGGCCTACTAATCTTAGTTTTACCTCCAACTTCTTCTGAGACTTTAGCCCATACTTTCATTAAAAGCAACCTATTCTTATGGTCTTTGTGAGCTTTAGAGTATAGCATTCTATAATTTGTAACGGGCAAAATTAATTTTTCAATGTCCATTTTGATTTTTCTCAACTTGCTGATTTGCTGCAATTTATTGATCCGTAATTATTGGAGAAGTTGAGATTCATGAACTTGTACGATATTTTGGAAAATTGGATAGATTTTAACCAAAACTGTAAAACTATTAATAGACACAGAATCTGATGCACATTTCTAAAATGCTTATTCTACAAAATAAATTTACTATGTTGTAAGAGTTCCAAAAATAAAGCAAAGGCATTTTTTTTTTCCGTATGACTTTTATTAGTTTTCTTGAGAATTTTGATACTAAGAAAAAAAATGGAGGGTGGAGACATATGATTTCTTAGGGAGATGGACCCTTATTTCTCAAAATGTCCGGGGAGGTCCTTTGAACTACATCTCGGGTTTTTAAGGCTCTTTACCTCCTGTTTTCATAGAATGGATCTTTTGCAGTTTCTGAACGGCGAGCCAAAGCTTCATATTTAGCTACCTAGAAATTTTTATCAGTGTCCTTAGAGACAAAAAACCGCGGTTGTGAAGTATAATTTCCAAAGTTTTGGACGATTTACTTTTGAGGGCAATGTGAATGCTTTTCGGAAGCCTCTTATTGACTAATAAGGTGTTCGTCACTTTAGTATCTTGACATTCTCCAGCCTTGTTGAATACGAAACGATAGTTTTGTACAAACTCGATTATTAAATTCAACTTTGTATTTTATTTCAGCGAAATTTTAGACTAACTTCTAAATTGTAATTGTAAAGATTTGTAAAGACTTAACAGCATGTATTTTCTCACCGAATAAGATAAGTAGTTGACACATTTCATGTCTCCCATTTTTGGCAGCATAATTTAATGTGAATTTCCGTAGTGACCTTTTGCGTTGGGATTCGCACATTCATCCAAACATATTCTGCGACACAAAAATGTCCATAAATTGATCCCATATGCAAAAGTGTTCGATTAAAGGTGCTGTTAATAGTATCTATTTTCAAGCCTAAAAAGACAAATAATCGGAACTTTTAAGCTCTTTGCTCCTAATAACTGACAAAACATTTGATTTTCTTTTTAAAAAACATAATTAAACTCTGCATTTAGCCGCCAGACTCTTGTTGGTTTTAGATTCACTCCAATTTTAGCTACATATTTAGAAAAAACTTAAATTCCTGTCACAGTGTCATGTATGTTGAGCGATTCAAAACATTTTTACGTTGTGTAATTCAAAAATATTAAATGATTCATAATTCTTGTATATTTTTGCAAATTCTTCTTTTTTTCTTTATTCTATTTTTGCAAATTCTTCTTTCACTAAACTGCTAAGAGGTTTCAGTACGACAATGAGTAGAAATAATGGTGTATTTGTGTTTTCGTTATTTATTTTTCAGTTTATACTTTATAGACTTCCTTTTTTTTGTTTAGATTATCTTTTCTTCTTTTTCTTCTTCTTTTTTTACACACACCGTAAATACAAGTATTGTATTTATTCATTCTCAACTTCAATTTGGATCCCATAAGTTTATCCTAGTTAATGAAAATGACTTCAAGAAAAGATTTTTTTTTAGAAGATTATCAAAATTTTTAAATAAAACAAAAATAACTGACAATAAGAAGGAAAGAATTATTGTTTTCTAAGTATATTAGTTTTCTAAGCATATCTTCACGTCCTGGGAAAAATGATCTTTTGTATGGTTTTCTTTTTAGTGCTTTTTTCAGTATTTTTTTCTGTGGTGGGCATGCACTCCAATCGATGAAATGCAGTTTGTCTTAGTTCTTCATGGCTTTCTACCATTTTGCGTCAAATTAAGCGTTTCATTTGTAACTTTTCACATTCCATATTTAAAGATTTTCTGCTCTAAAGTATTTGATTTTTTTTTTCAGAGTAGAAGTTAATCAAATTCACTTCGTTTTGTTTCGATTTAACGTCCGTAGTTCCCACCAGGAGCCGCTTGAAATTTTATCTAAAGAATTGTCACTATTGTTACATTCCTAACTTGCAACCAAAATCATCTCATTCAATTTTGGCAACTTAACTTCGGTAGCTTTTATTTCAGATGACACTTTTTTAATTGGTTCAGTTTAAGGCTTAATCCTCCAGTAGATGGGCTATTTTTATGGTGAAATGAAACTATGCCTTTCTTTTTTGTAGTTACGACGAAAGAAAATACATTGTCACTCATAACCATAGACGCATCAATTTATAATTGACGAGTGACAGCGTGATTTTAGGCAAGTTTGGAGGATTGGAGGGTGAGAGGCCTGGTTTTTGTGATTTTTCTTTTTTCTTTATCATCTGGTACACATTCATTTGATAAATCGATAGTTCAAACATGCTCGTTCTATTTGTTACGTGCCCATTCTCGTTTTATGGCAAAATTAGGTATTTAAGTCTGCGTCTATTACCACCATTGATGGTAATACTTTTGGTGGAATACTTTTCCTGTTTTACCTGGCATCTATTCAGATAATGAATCTAGGTCATAACTCATATAATGTGTGCATATAAGAAGCAACAGTATATTGTTGTACAAACGGGAGAAGTTATATGTTATCCCAAAGATTTTTACTAAAAAAAAAAAAGTTTCTCTAGTTTCAAATTTTCCTCTAAACATTTTTCAGATACATGAATTTCTCTATGTATGCAAGTAACAATTGAGCCTTTCGACAAATTTGCAAATCTTTAGTAATTGTATACGCCACTTCACTACACTGAAATCTCTTTTAAACTTAGTATTAGTTATAAGTCAATGAGACAATTTGAGAGAACCCCTTAGGAGATCGTCCTTTAAAAAAGGCGAAATTCCTGGAGGGGATGATAAAAGTAGCATTTTCTACGTCTTACTCTCCCTCCTCCTGTCCTCCTATGAATACGATCAGCTCTTGCATACCCTCTCCCCCCTCTCCCTCCCCAAGATACAGTGAAGTAGCCCTAATATTGGCATCTCTTTTCAACACCCTTCAATTTCTGTTCTTTAAAATAGCAACTGTTATAGAGGAGATGCAAACCTAAGCTAACCTTCTTTATTTTAGGTGGTGTTGCGAGAGAAACTAAAGTATGGGATCCACTTTTGTAAGTCTATCGACACAGATGATTATGCGAGAGTCATACTACCTCCTGATGCGCTGTTGGAACCATAGCAATGTTTTGAACTTGATCCGTATTTTAACATGTCATTTTATATACTTAGAATTTTCTTTTCCTTTTCAAACGTGCTTATCCTAGGAAAACAAAGGTTATTGAGACTGAGAAAATTAGCAACTCTGGTAATTTTCTGATTGAAGAAGAAATTAGTGGTTCTTTGGAAGTCTAAAATTCGTGCATATAATTGTTATTTAACTTTTAGGTGTTATAAGTGTCAAGTGGAATAAAACGTTGAGATTAGTTATTCGTCAAATGTCAAATGTAGAAGCGATTTAATGTACATTAAATTATCCTACATTTTGCATAGGAGAGTGCCAAATTAATTTGAATACTTAAGCTAGTATTCTTTGCTTTATTGTTACAGTGGAGTGTGCTTTTAATGTAAAAAAGGATCAATGGAAGCTGATTTTCTAACAAATTTAATGGTTACGTAGAACAAACTATTTCTCTTATAAAAACTGACGGAATTCAGAAGTTCTTGCCTATTATCACTGAGTGAACTGGATGATTCAAAAGTCAAGGTACGTAAATAAACAACGGACAAACTTTAACTAAACTACAAGGTTTTGATGTTGATGCACTAATCGTTTGGTGAGAATGTTTCTAAAATTAATTGATATTAAAATTAATTAAAATTAATTTACTTTTGTGCTCGACTTGAAAATAAAGTAAAATATGTCGAAATCCTTCGCTTTTTGGCACATTTGGAAAAAGCAAAATTTGCTTTTAGACAGTTTCAATCAATTTGGCTTCTAAGTGGCTCAAGTCTTATTTTCTCCAGAAACTTTTTAAAATCAGCGCACATTTTTAAAGTAATGTGTATATCAAGTTCAATTAGTATAGGTTCAAATGGATCTGTAACTGAAACAAAAAGATGAAATATTTTGCATCTTCTGATTGGCAGCATCAGCACCAATAATATAAAATCCCGTTTTGGAACTTCGTTCTTGGTCACTTTTGAGCTGTATGAGCTTTTTGACAGTGACGTGTGTATTAAGTTCAATTAGTATAGGTTTTAGAACTTCGAGCTGTTTACTTTTGAGCTGTATGAGCGTAGAGAGCTTACTCAGTGCTAATTGATTTCCGAAGATATAGAAGAATAGAGTCCAGCCTCACTAGTTCTTGTGCGAGTCTGATTCACAGATTCGAATAGTCTAAAACTGAATTTGACACAGTTTTATAGAAAAACTCTTGAACCTTTCCAAGACCTTCTTATGAAGGGATTAAGAAAATTGATGATAGAATAATCCCAGAAAATAAAATATATTCCCAAGATCTTAAGAGAAATCTCAAAAACTGACAGAAACATTTCAGTCGAAAGTCTCCTAATGAAATCTGATAAAGTGGAAGTGTTCAATTTAATTCAAGAACGGCAAAAAGTTTAAATATGTTTTCGCTCTATCATTTAACGTCGTTACTTCATGTCAAAGATTGAGTTTTTGGAGATATTTGCATCTAATGATATGGTTTTAGGTTATTTAAAAAAGAGAGGAGGGTGTGGTCTCATGGTCTCACGAGTCACTGCGCTGATGTTGAATAGTTAGCCTTCTCGATATATCCTTAAAATATGAAGGGTAAAAATTGGTAGCCAGATTTACTTAAGACTAAAAAGAGTAAATTATGAATCTCTAAACAAAAACATTTTATAACTGTTCAAACACAGTTAATCTTAAATGTTTTTATTTTTCTAGTAAACTTAAGTTCTGTTGAATTTTTAGCTCTTTTACGCTTAAATAATTAACAGTCACTTAAACAATAAAAGACGGTCTGTCAGTATTGACATATTTCAGGGATTTTTAACTTAAAATTTGAATCTGTAGTTTATTTTTTCACTTAAACAAAATAAGAAATAAATATGAATAAAAAGAAATAAGGTAGTATTTAGTTCAAGAGTCTATCACAAGCTCTAATAGAACGAAATTCACTTTTTATGTCAAGTAGTATTTTTTTAGAGTATTTTCTCGTTACACTCGTATTTCAATGCGTATTGCCTCTTCTAGAATGAGTACAACTGGTATTGTTTACCATGAAGACATGATGAAACACGAATGCGAATGGGATACTACACACCCAGAGTGTCCAGGAAGGTTCAAGTCCTGCCTAGACTTATTGAAAGAATGTAACACTCTGAAAAAATGCCATGTTTTACCATCTCGAGAAGTTACTAACGAAGAAATTTTAAAAGTACATTCGCCAAGTCACTTGCAACTACTAGAAAATACACAGCATAGAGTAGACAACTTGGAAGAATTTTCTTCTCATTATGATTCGGTGTATTTTAACGCTCACACATCCCGATCAGCAAAGCTGGCTGCTGGCTGTTCAGTCACATTGGTCAAGGCAATAATCCAAGAAGAAATAAAAAATGGAATTGCATTGGTAAGACCACCCGGTCACCATGCTACTCACAGCAAATTTTGTGGCTACAGCTTTTTGAACAATACAGCAATAGCAACAAAAAGTCACTTTAGATAATTACGGACTCACTCACATATTAATTATAGACTGGGATGTACACCACGGACAAGGAACACAAAGAGCATTTTATGAAGACCCAAGCAGTGGCGTATCCAGGATTTTGTTTCGGGGGGGGGGGGGCATCAGTCTACTTTTTTATAGCAGTCATGTGAGCAAGAAAATTATCTATCATAGTGCAAGATTTCAGGCGGGGGGGGGGGGGTCGGGGGGTTAGCTAGGTAAAGAAATTAAAAGTACACACTTGTCATGAGTATGTCTAGTTGTAGACTTTTTTTGTTTGAGAATGGATGACAATATTTTGCCAACAGAATTAAAAAAAAGTTAGAAGCAGTGAGAGTTTCTATTTTGGGCGAGTAGTTGTTTTAGAACTGCCACGAAGCAGCAGAATTCAGAAAATATAAAATAAAGAAGTGCATTATTCCTTATATTTGCCTATGGGACCCTTGTTTTAGAGAACCAAATAAATAAAAAATAATATTATATCAAAGACAATTGCCCAGAATTTGGTTTCGGAGGGGTGGGGCCTCAGTCTACCTATTATAACAGCCATGAAAGCAAGAAATGAATTGATATTAACATTGTTTACAGAGGATAAAGCACAATTAAAATTTAAAAACAGAATCAACTGCACTTAGAGAAACGAGCAACGAAAGACGACCTAACCTCTCACAGTAATAGCCGCCGGTCTTTTTTGGCTGCAAATCGATCAAAAATTTGGTCAGCATCGACCTGGATATCGTGGTTCAGGGTCATGTGAGCTAGTCCGTTCAAGTTCAATCATTTTATTATTAACATATACATGTATATAATTGACATAGGCCCATGGGGAGACAAGCTCGAAAAACTAGGCCTAGACAAAGATACAATAAAAAATTTTACGCTACAATACAAAGATAATTACGACGGCAAAGATACAATAATACAAAAATAATATGAAAGTAGCAGCTAGCCCAGGATCCAAATATAAATATATATATAAAAAAAGAGAGATCAATATTATTAAATATAAATTCATACTAAAAGATAGCCGAGAGGCCCACATTCACTTAGAACAAAAATCCAAACAAATAACTTAATCATATTAAAAAGACACTTAATTAAAAATAATCCTGAACTAAATGAAATTTAAGATTCCTTTTTATTAAATGTATAGAAGAAAATTTATCAATAAAATCCTTGTGAGCATCCCAGCACCGGGCTATTGACACAAACGGGGCGAATTTAGATCTCTCAGTACTATACTTGTCAATGTAGATACTCTTTTTTTGTCGCGTGTTATAACGATGTAAATCTTGTGATCGGGAGAACAAACTTTGATTGAGGTAATATGGCGGTAATTTCTTAATGTCATAATTAAATTTGAAAATAATTGCTCCAAAAGTAAATTGTTGAGAAACTGGAAGTATATCTAAATAAGTATATAAAGATGCTGTAGAAGACTTATTTGGAAGTGAAATAGGCGATGAAATAAAAAGTTTGAGGATTCTTACTGCTTTATTTTGTAAAATCTGTATTGGTTTAATATGGCTTTTAAATGTAGATAAATAAACTAGAGAACAATAATTAATATTAGACTGAATCAGAGCAAAATAAATGCTTCGTAAAGCAGAGTAGGGCAAATAATGCTTCAACCTCCGCATTAAACCAACATACCTTGAAATCTTTAAGCGTATATTTTGAATGTGTGTTTTAAAAGATAATCTTTCATCAATCATAAGTCCAAGGTACTTTATCACATTCGCCCGAGATATTGATAATAGATACTTTGAAGAAGTAACTCGGGTAATACGAGGGCATATATTTGACTTCCTGCCGTAAATTATGAAATTAGTTTTTGATAAATTCAAAGCAATAAAATTTGCGGAACACCATTCAAGAACATTAGAAAATGCAGTATCAAGTTTTGCCTCCAACTCCTCGTCATTCCTCTCAGAAATTGAAACTGCCGTATCATCAGCAAAATGTGTGCTGAGACATGGGATTGCCAAAGCGCGGTGAAAATCATTTATATAAACTAGAAAAAGCAGAGGACCTAGGACAGAGCCCTGAGGCACCCCAACCATGGAGGACTGAGGAACAGGCGAAGAGAGAAAATTACCTCCATCTATTCGTTGCTTTCTCTTATCAAGATAAGATTTAACTAGATCCAACGCCGGTCCGCGTACACCACAATTATCCAATTTACGAAAAAGAATACAATGGGATATTGTATCGAATGCTTTTTTAAAATCCAAGTATATTGTTGCTGGAATTTCACCTCTATCTAAGCATTCATGAATATATTGGATGAGAGCAATGATAGCGTGCTCAGTATTGTGTCCAGACCTAAAACCAAACTGGGAATTTGTGAAAAAATTAAACGATTTAAGAAAGTCATAGATCCTCTTATAAATTGCCTTCTCAAATATTTTAGAAAAAGCTGACAAAATAGAAATAGGGCGGTAATTTGATGGGTTTTCAGGAGAGTCACCTTTGTGAAGCGGAATTATCCTCGCTTCTTTAAAAGCAGACGGGAAAACTCCATTTTTAAATGAAAGATTAATTATATGCTGTAATGGCAAAATTACTGCAGACAATATTTCATTAACAATTATAGAACTAGACCCGTCAATTCCCGCTGAATTACCTGGATTTAGATCACACACTATTTTTGTTATTTCAGACCGAGAAATAGGCGTAAGAAAAATTGAATTACTTTGAGGAGATGGAAGGTATGAAGAAAAATGTTTATTACTGCATGAATCAAACTGGTTCATTACTGATGAAACAATTTTCTCTCCTATACTAGCGAAATAAGTATTCAAAACATCAGCCACTTTCTCCAATTTGTTAGTCGTCGATCCATCTTCTAAACTAATAACTTCAGGCAACTTAGAATTCCTTTGTTTTTTAATAATAGAATTAATTAAAGACCACGTTTTGCGAGGAGAATTTTGAGCTTCTTCGAAAGACTCTTTATAATACCTATGTTTCGACAATCGTATCAGTGCGGTTAATTTATTTTTGAAGATTTTAAAATTTTTAATATTATAATCAGTTGGATTCTTTAACTGCTTTTTAAATAACTGGTTTTTTTTTTATTAACTGATATCAAAATTCCAGACGTTATCCACGGCCTTATAGGAAATTTTTCTCTGCACATTTTCTTCGTAACAAATGGGCAACTAGAATCAAGGCAGCAATTGAAATTTCTTAGGAAAGTATCAGTTGCCACATCTGTATCCTCCGTGGATATTACATCCTGCCAATCCAATAGACCAAGGCTTTCATTCAGGTGCTTTAATGTTATTTTATTTATTAACCGTACTTGACGTTCCCTACTTACCTGCGGTATTTTATGAGTAACAGCTAAATCTGAAACCAGCAGGAAATGATCCGATATATCAGTTAAAACAGCAAAATTTGCTTTAATTGGTAAAGATGTAAAAATATTATCAATTAGAGAAGCAGAACTAGGTGAAATTCTTGTAGGTATCAGGCAAGTAGGAAGCAGATATGCAGAAAAGCAAGAAGACAATAAATCAACAGAAGCTTCATTTGAAGCTTCTAGAAGGTCAATGTTGAAATCTCCGGAGAGGATAACATCATTATTTTGAAAATGAGGTTGATGCAAAAAATCATGGAGTTTAGACAGGAAAGACTTGACTGGAGAAGAAGGAGGTCGGTATACTACGCAAAAAACTATATCTTTTTTTCCAAGACTAATTTCAGTTACCATTACTTCAAAAAGCATTTCCTCATGAGAACCTTCTAGATTAACAAGGCGTCGAAAAGAGATACCATCTTTAACTAATACTGCCAAACCACCTTGGCGCCTTGTCAGTCGGTTTTTGAAAGTAAATTGATATCCAGGAAAAGCAATATGAGGAGCCGTGTCTATGAGAAAAGTCTCACAGAATCCAACGACATGACAAGATAGCTTATGAACTACATAGACAAGATCATCCTGTGAACTAAAAAAACCTCTACAATTTAAAAATCCTGTTCTCACAACCCCGGTGCTGGGAAGATCAGAAACCTCGGAAGGTAATTTATATCTACATTTTGGAAAATTAATTAGCCCACCATCATTTATCTCATTTCCAAAAAATTTATCATGGCTCTGGAAAATGGAAAAGTCAAAAGGGTTAGACTCTAGGTCTCTCAGTCTATCCTCAATGCAATTATCATCCAATGTAAATAATCAGAATTATGATCAGGACTAGCAGAAACTTACGCAAAATGCACACCGTCTGAGTCTTAACGTAGCAAAAACAACTGAACCAGCGAGAACTCGAAAATAATGATGAAAGAAAAAGAAACTGCTTGAAAATAAATAGAAACAAGAGAAAGAAACTGAACTTATTCATTGTAACATGAAATGCGGATACAGAAAAAATTATTGTACTCAATTACTTCATATAAATAGAAACACACAAAAAAGACAGAAAATAAACTTATAATAAGCTACAGAGGGACAAAAAACCTCACAAGAAATAAAAATAATAGAAACACACAAAAAAGACAGAAAATAAACTTATAATAAGTCTACAGAGGGGCAAAAAACCTCACAAGAAATAAAAATAATAGATCCTATGAACAGAGAAACATTACATAAAGTAATAAAAATAATCTCACCAAACGAATGTCATTATTAATCACCGTAACTAGTCAATCTTAGCCCACTGTGAAGACGGAGACTTTTTACACTCGAGCCATAATTTACTCCCTTTTTGTTTAATACGCGTAAGATGAACCGAACCCGAATCACGCATGTCCTTTCCCTTGGATAATAGATCATTCCGTAGGAAATTTAGCTTTGGTGGGAGATCAGTGCAAATGCGAATTCCACTACCCTTCAACTTATTCACCTCACTGAGAATCGCCTGAATGCTATGATCTGTGTCTAGCGATATAAACACAGGGGCCGGTCGAACACTAGTTTTCCTACTAGTGATGTTTGAACTGCTATTTCTCGCAAGGCGATAACACTTGGTAAGAGAAATGTCCTCGGTAACTTGCAATTTGTCAGAAAGAAGAGACTTTACGTTGCTAGTCACTGATTGATTATGCTTTTCAGTAGGCAGACCATGAACAATCAAATTCAACTTTCTTTCTCTCACTTCAATGTCCAGAAGCTTACTCTCCAAATCGTTATTCCGCAATTTTTCTTGCTCTAGATCATTTCGAAGCTTTTTAGATTCCTCTCGTAGATTCGCATTTTCAGCTGATATTTGCCTAACTTCATCTTGAAGGGAAATTATTGAGACAGAAAAACTTTTCTGCTCTGCTAATATTTTATCCAGCAACGCCTGAATCCGTTTCATTCCTTCATCAAATTTTGCTTGAGTGACAGCCATAATGAATGCTATAATCCGCACGTAGAAGTCTACACTTGCATCAAATTACGCAATGGCAAAGTCCAAAACAATATCAAATTTGGCGAGACGCTCCTCGCCCGTGGAGCTCCGCAGATAGGATTTTAATCGCTTAAGATAGCTAAAGCTCCTCTCAGCAGAAGCGGTAGTCACTGGTAATGTCTGAAAAATCGTCAAAAGCCTTCGAATGCATGGGAAAAATCTTGCATCGCATGACGCAAGAGTCGAAGCAACAGTTGATGGTTTCTCAGACTTTCTGAGCCACTTCTGTTTCCAAAGGACTAATTCACATTCGAGCGCACGTCTACCCCTGTGAAATCCCTCGTAAACAGCAACAGCGTTCACAAATTCATTAATATTTAATGACTCGTTGTTAGCTGGCAAAAACCTTCTGATTTTGAAAGATGCCTTCTGATGGCGCAAAAATCTTTGATCAAGTTCTTCAATAAGTGAAGCAAAGTAAGGTTCGAACAATGACTCGCGATAAAAAACCTTGATGGACTCATTATCGTTGATGGACGTTCGGCGGATAGACCTTGGAACAGCCGGAGCCACATTTACCTCTTGTGCAAGCTTATAGGCTTTCTGAAAAATTGTTTCAAAATCATTTGTTTTGACTGCAGTAAAGTATCAGAACATAGCTTAATATGCCGACAGCACTCAACTAAGTCTAAATCTTCGGCTTGCAGCGCCTTAGAGACAGAGAACATTATGGCACTAACAAACTCTAGCATAGCCAACGTGAACATAAAACTAAATTTGGTTGCTGCTGAAATCAACGTATTCGCTTTTGAAATAACTTCCGTATCGCACCGTATGCTACCAACTATTTCCTCAAGTACGGAAATAATCGCACAATACAAAGACATAAAAACTGAAGCCACAAAGAAAGCCACAATAGCGTGGATCTTGTTATTGGTGTTATGGAGCCGTCAGAAGTCTTGACAAGACCAAACCTAGAATTCTTCATGTTCGTCACAGGCTCAATAATCCAATTTTTCTCAACTTGGTGTTTCACAAAGTGAGCAATCACTGGCAAATCTTCAAAGATGCCGTCAATTTCCGAGCCCGATTCAGTGTCAGTCGCGGAAGCCTTTTCCTGCTTATCGGACAGAGTATTTTCCTCTGAGTCATCGTCTGAGTCACTGTCGTGAAGTACAGAAAGACGAACATTCGGTACTTGGTGACCGAAAGCAGAAAGTACGTCGTCGGGTATCAAGGATTTCGTTATTCGCTGGCTTTCAATACGAGCTCGCCATAGCTCGAGCATGATTTCATCGTCCCCGGGCAAAGAAAAATCGGAACTGACGGACACAAAACCAATGGATCTAACTCGCTTGGCCTCGGGCAAGGACAACTGTTCATTAGAATATTGAGCTTCAAAATCCGTTATACTTTCATATCGACGATATCGATGTAGAAGTTGGAGGAACGAAAAGTTTATTACAGTACTGTAAGTGCTGGTTTGAGAACACATCTTACTATAAAAATTTTCACATGGTTGGCTATTCATGTCGGAGAGTTTGAAAAGACGTTCGAGCCCAAGCCGTTTGAATCGACGAATGAGAAGCACTAGGGAATGTCTATTTATCTCTAGGCAATGGTACAGGTTTGTGGTAATAAAATTCTCGTTCAAAGCATAATGTCTACTTTTAGGACCCAGGATCTCCAATGTCGAACGCAGTAAACAACACGACCAAGTAAAGATAACCTCTCAAGAGGAGAAAGTTTGCCGTCGTTAAAAACGCGCCGTACGCTTTCCATAAGCCAAAGATAAAACTGTGTTCCTTCGCTTCCAGTAACACGGTGTTTCAGGTGTGCCGGAGGCACGGAGGCACGAAGGAAGGGACACCTGCGACGGTCAGTTATTAGCCCCTCGGTTGGAGCATCATGTAATGTGACCTTAACAGTAAAGTACCAAGAAAATGCTCTCTACCCGACTGTTCTAAGGCTTCAAAGATTGCCCTTGAATCGTTAAATTACTCATTTTATTACTTATCTCGCTGTTCCTGGACAAACATCAATTTTGGCAATTAAATCATAATCGGAACATTTTTTCTCCCGATGTTACTAATGGTCGCAAAAACTCGTTTTCCTCGTAAAACTCGTAAAAACTGAAAACAATTAACTTTTGTTAATTAAATTATTTGCGTACATGACTTGTTTGGTAGGTCAAAATATGTCCACCCCCCCCCCCCCTCAAAAGTATTGAATTTTAGAGACACGGCTAAATATTCTGGAACGGCTCTAAATGATCAATTCACACGGTAAAATTACCGTTTTTGCGGGATTCTACTTTTGTTTCTGGAAATACGGGAATATGAAGGTATTCCAACAGTAACCATGCTCATAGTTACACAAGAAATAGAATACAAAATGAATGAACTACTAATAATCCCATTTTGGGCTCTAGAAAAAGACTAATTTTCAAAAAAGTTTGATCCCACCCAAATAATGATCATTTTTACTGTTTCCTTTAATTGATCATATCTAAGAAAAATTCTTATGAGAAGACTTCCAAATTTAGATTTGGTCGTCTTCAATCTAAATTGGGAACTGCATTTAATTACAAATGACACATGCGTGCTTCAAACCCCACTAAATACAAACTATTGTCAGAATAATAGTAAACTCCTTACCGTCATTGCTGGTTTTTGCAAGCTTTAAGAAATGCTTAATGCTGGGCTGGCGTTGCTTCGTTTTCTTTCTTTCCTCTCACACGACCTTTCCGTTTCAATGCTTAGCTTACACTGGAATTTTAGCACCGTTTCAATGAACTATCGCCGTTGATTTTGAATTGAAGTTATCAAGTATTTTGCAATAGGTTGCATAGGTTGCATCAAGACGCTGGGTAATTGTAGACAGAGAAAAGCCAAGACAGATAGTCCAAGTAATTGAGAGGCAAATGTTTAAATGGCTGGGGAACGGGTAAATGGCAAGAGTATGCATGACTCTCTTATTGGACACATACTTGTCAGGTTAGTTTTTAGAAAGGTATGCCTGCCTAGAGTCTTAGGCATGCGGATCAAGAATTCAAAAAGAGGCAAACAAGGCACACCCGCCTATGGTCTTAAGAAGGTTGACCAAGAATTTAAAATTGACAAAGGACCATAAATTTGCTTGAAATAATTGAAGTTATCAAGTATTTTGCAATAGGTTGCATAGGTTGCATCAAGACGCTGGGTAATTGTAGACAGAGAAAAGCCAAGACAAATAGTCTAAGTAATTGAGAGGCAAATGTTTAAATGGCTGGGGCACGGGTAAATGGCAGGAGTATGCATGACTCTCTTATTGGACACATACTTGTCAGGTTAGTTTTTGGAAAGGCATGCCTGCCTAGAGTCTTAGGCATGCTGATCAAGAATTCAAAAAGAGGCAAACAAGTCTGATTCCAGAGTCTGATTCCTTATCGCAATTCCTTCATCGCAGAGAAGCTAGTGCTTATAGCTCCGAGGGTTAAATAGTGAGAAAAATTTCTTGACATCTTGTTTGATACGGGAGGCGATTGCACGTTTGATGATAAAATAATGATATAAGCTTGCCGGAGAAATGGATAGCCATTTAACAAGAAATGAAAAAAGGAATGGGTGTTGCAAATAACTTAAAACCGTGAATATTTCGGAACTTACTATATTGGCACTTTAAAAAAAGAACAAAAGAAATTTCGGGGGGGGGGGGCTCCGGCCCCCCCCTGGATACGCTACTGGACCCAAGGGTTCTATATTTTTCAATGCACAGATACGAAAATGCAAAATTTTGGCCACATCTGAGAGAGTCTAATTACGACTATATTGGTAAGGGAGAAGGTACTGGATTTAGCATCAATATTCCATTAAACAGTGTAGACTGTGGAGATCTTGACTATATTCATATATTTGACGAAATTCTCGAGCCAATAGCAAAGCAGTTCAGACCCGAACTCATTGTAGTATCAGCTGGTTTTGACTCTGCATTAGGTGATCCCAAAGGACACATGCAGGTTACACCTCAATGTTTTGCGTTCTTATGCCAAAAATTAATGAAAATGAGTGACAATAAAGTAGCTTTGATTCTGGAAGGTGGATACTGTCTTAAAGTTCTTAGTCACTGTGTATTAGCTTCAGTAAATACCCTATTTACATAAATACCCGCTATTTACCCGTGCCCCAGCCATTTAAAACATTTGCCTGGATTATCTGTCTTGGCTTTTCTCTTTCTAAAATTAGCCATGTCTTGATGCAACTTATTGCAAAATACTTCATAACTTCAATTCAAAAACTACAAAGTGTAGAACTACAAACTATAAACTACACTGGGGTCCGTTGATTTGAATTGAAGCTATCATGTATTTTGCAGAAGGTTGCATCAAGACATGGCTAATTGTAGAAAGAGAAAAGCCAAGACAGATGGTCCAGGCCAATGTTTAAATGGCTGGGGCACGGGTAAATGGCGGGAGTAAGCATGACTCTCTTATTGGACACATGCTTGTTTGTTAGTTTTTGGAAAGGCATACCTGCCTAGAGTCTTAGGCATGTTTACCAAGAATTTAAAATTGACATAAGACCGTTAGATTGCCTGCAATGAGAGACAAACAAGGCACAACCGCCTACGGTTTTAAGAGGGTTGACCAAGAATTTAGAACAAACTAACAAACAAGTATTGTTTACATTGGGAAATAAAATAGAATTTTTTGATTAAAACCTATCTAGAGGATCTTTCCATTTATCATTAAATATGTATTTTCAGTCACCAAAAGTATACCAATCTTAAACAAAATCGACATTAATCATAATACAAAACTGAACTCAGTATTCTGACACTTTTGTTTTATTTTTTAAACTAATCATAGCATCATCAACAACGAGTAAATTCCATTACTCTTCGGAATAAAAATTTTCACGATGAAGGAAATATCGCAGGATTTTAGGAATGGCCTTCTTGAGGCTGTTTCCGCTCTAAGTTTATTTTCAAGTGTCAACCGATCACGGGCTAAAATTTTTGGTAAATATTCCTGGCCTAATTTTTTTTTCTAGATAAGCATGTCAAAACAAACAGTTTATAATGGATTACTTATAAAAGTAGTTACTACCGGTTGCACATTCACAATTACTATATCAAAATATTTCTGAAGCGACTAAGAGTGGCTTGCAGGCAAACCATCAAAAACTGATTCTAAAAGTACATGGAAACCATTTTAATAGTTAGCAATTAATCTAGCCATCAATCTTCATCTTAGCAGCAAATTCCACGTTCTCCATAGGATTATTAGAACTACTTTTAGAATGATATGTTCTCACATAAGGAAGTAAATCCACGTTAGCGTTCATTTTGAGCATACCAGTATCGTTAATTAAGGGGAATAAAACACGACGTTTCGACCTGAAAAGACCTTATAAAATGAAAATTACGCACGTGCATTTTCTCTTTTCACAAAAAAGCAACGAAAAAAAAACGTGCACGATTTAGATCTCATGGTGTAATCGCTCCTGCAAACCAATGAGAAGTGCTTGAGTCACCAAACACCTTTGGTTCTCAGTTTTATTTGTTATGAGCAAGCGTTTGATTCTGCCGATAGAAGAGCCTTAGTAGAGGGCTTACACTTGTGTGACATACTAGACAAATACATTGAAGTGATTAGTGTTATAAACAAAAATAATATTGCTACGGTTAAGGTAAGAAATGAGGTTAGTAGCTGGTTTTGTATTACATCAGGAGTTAAGCAGGGTTGTATTTTATCCCCTTTTACATGAATAATTTGTATGTACTTTGGCTTAAGGAGAAAACAAAGGCAATGGGAGAACACGGAATTCAATGGGGAAGTAAAAATTTCCTTGACTCAGATTATACTGATGATTTAAGTATCCTAAATGAAAGTGGGAGCAAAATGAGTGAGCTTTTAGAGGTTTTGTGAGTGTGGGGTTTTAGAATAGGTTTCAAAATTAATGTTAAGAAGACTAGAGTCGCTAAAACCAGGAATAAGTGAAGATGAAAAGCTGCCGTTGGGTAACGAAAGATCAATCCAGTGGACAGCATCACTAACCTTGGTAGTATTGTAAATAAATACGGTGAGTGCAGGGAAGATTTTTAAAAGTAGTGTAGCCAAGGCCCAGGATGTTTTCTCACAGTTGAAAAAAGTTTGGAAGAATAGGAAGATAATTCTTTGACCGAAGATTAGAACATTGGAAGCTACAGTGATGACAGTAGTCAAATATGATTCTCAAGCATGGTTGCTCTGAAAAACGGTGGAAGATTTGCTAGATGTTTTCCAGAGAAATTGCTTACGGATTGTTTTGGGTACCCGACTGACTGACCGAATTTCAAACAGTAGGCTCTACGAAAGGTGTGGTTCAATTCCGCTTTGTAAAGCAGGTTGTCCTCAATTAAGGTGTGAGGATGTCGTTGAAATAAATTGAAGGGGAATGGGAGTTTCCTGGAAGGGTTTAAAGAGGGAGTCTTTAGATAGGCTGAGATGGGGGAGGAGCGTGCGTAGCTGTATTGGCCTCAGGCGGTTTGCTGCGATAAGTAGTTAGTAGTAGTAGTGTTTTAAAAAGAAATAAATGGTTGCTGTAAATATGCTTTCTATGAGCCAAATTACAAATTAATGTCTTGGAATGACATTTACCATGAACTAAAAAGAAAGAAAATAAATCTCATTTCATGTGATTTGTACAGGAATATTCAAAAATACTAACTCTAGAAAGTGCACAGCAATCCTTACAATTAGGATTTTGGCTTATTCGTTTTTCGTCTCTGTGAAGACTGACTCGAAAATTTTGTTGGCAATCGTCAATTTTGAGTACTAATTTTATAACATGAAGTTTGTTTTTGATTTAATAACAACTGAGTTTGTTATATGGGTTATTGCTGCCATTGTTTTGGCGATATGGACTGCATACTGCTTAGGAAAGCCGTTATCGTTTCATGACAAACATGTCTTTGTAAGATTTCTTATAGCCTGGACGGCTTTGCAGGTTCTTGCCTGAATTTGTTCCTTCCAGTTGTAAAATAAACCTTTTGGTATCAATTTACAATTAAGACTGTGGAGAAGAAAAGGCATAGGCTATGTATTTTTCATGCATTTTCTGTGGGTTTTTTTTATATTGTCAATAGCCTACTGATTTAATTTAATGGTACTAAGTTGAAAGAAAAGTGACCTGAAAAATTGCACAGAAAATATATAATTTTAGCTAGCCTATATATTTGCACATTGGGGGGAGGGGTAAAGTAAGGTGAAGCCATGGTCAATATCTACGAAATCATATTATTGAGTTAGGAATAAAGTGAATACACCATTCGATGCCTTTTTTTATGCTGATTACAAATATAAGCATTTCTATCAGAAATGAATTTCAGCCCCCCCCCCCTATATAGGCTATACCTAACCTAACCCTGAATTGGCCTATATAGGGGGGGGGCTGAAACTCATTTCCGATAGAAATGCTTATTATATTTGTAATCAGCATAAAAAAAGGCATCGAATGGTGTATTCACTTTTGTCCTGACTCAATAATATGATTTTGTAGATATTGACCGAAGCCATTAGAAATGATATAGCCTACGTAAAGTTCTTTTAGACTATTATAGTGCTTCCTTCTCATCAACCCTAACTGTGCATTGACACCAGCCTTTTTCTAGACTAGATGAGGGATATTTTGCTCTCTTTTAAATTGGTTGAGCTAGGTAAGTAGAAAGATTCCAGGGCCTAATAATTACCCCAGGAAGGTGTTTTAAGCTACTATCCCTGCTTTTTTCTTATTTGTAAGTTTTAGAAGATTGTTTTAAAAGATAGGTCAACAATTTTATTTTTTCTGTTACTAAGCTAAGTAAAATGTGAACACACCAATCAATGCATCTTTTTATGATCTTTTTTAATCTGAGGCTACTAATTGTTTCCTAAAACAGTGTTTACAAGCATGTCTAGCTAGAATCCCATGTCTAGACACATGTCTAGCCAGAATTCAATGTCTAGACAATAACCATTCACAAGCAAAATTTGGCGCTTAGCTAGACATGCTAGACAAGGTGCTTGGCTAGACATTGAGTTCTAGACTCTAGAACTCATTGTCTAGGATTTTTGATTACAGCCAATCAGAGTGTGTCAAGTTCCACTATTTTCATCATTTTTGTTTACATTTTTAAACTGAAATTTTATTTTTGTTTTCTCATTAATTGTTTTTTCATTTCAGGCGAATATGAACCCCCAGGCATAATAGTGAAGCACACTAAAGCAAGTGCTCCACTTATCTCATCCATTATCTTGTGACAGTAAAAATAGAGATTACAATTTTGAAAGTTTTGCCCAAATAAGCTCTCTTGATTGGCTAGAAATGACAATTTGAAACTAAATTTGTAGCTTTAGCTAAGCACCAAATTTTACTTGTGAATGGTCATTGCCTAGACAGTGAATTCTGGCTAGACACATGTCTAGACATGGGATTCCAGCTAGACACGCCTGTGAATGCTGCTTAAACAAATTTAATTTTGAGCCATTAAAGTGATTCCTTGTTCCTTATTGTTTGCCAGTAGTAAATAAGCTGCTTAGTTGTTCTTTTTGGGAACCTCAGGTGTGGTCAAAACCTCAAAATATTTTTGTCTATAGCCTAAGGAATATTGTAAGCTAGCTGGTTAACTCTGATATGGAAGACAATGAGTAGGATAGAGTAAGAGCAAGATATAAAAATGGGAAAATCAAGTGGTTCACAATGTTTCTTAAGAAATTGAACATGCTAGTAGCTACACAATCATGTATGCCCATAAGGGGGGGGGGGCACCTGCCCCCCCCCCCCCTGGCTGAATGATGCTGCCTTATTTTTATATTTTTGTTCTGAGATTTTTATTATATAGCATTAAAAGTGCCAATTAGACAAGGTTTGCCCCCCCCCTGGAATTCAGCTTATGGGTGCCCATGTACACAATGGTCCATCAATACCAGGCAGAACAAATGAAGTGAAGTAATACACTTTTATGAATAAAATAAGTAAGTATTTATGATTGTTTTCAGACATTCTGATGACATTTTGGGATTTGTAAAGGAAGCAATTTGTGTATTTGAAAAGAGCATAAAAAGATGCATCTACAGGTGTGTTCACCTGATACCTAGCCAAGTAATAGAAAAACTCAAAATTTGCCAATAGTTATCAGACTACTTGGCTCCCCCCCCCCCCCCAAGAACTGTTTTTGTCCCAATTGTAAAAGTAACAAAAACTTGAAAAAACACCTCACTTGAATTGAGAATTGTGTGTTGCAACAACAGAGAATTTGTACATTCAACTTGAATTTATATTAACTGTAAAATGTTCAATCTGCCCTTGTTAACAGTGGGTTTGGATTTATCTTAAGCAAAATGTACATTGAATTATAATAGTAATAGTAATTTATTATTAACACACACAAGGACAATACATTTTACTCAGTACCGACCCAAGAACCTGGGGTCAGGTTGTCCTATAGTCCAGTAAAAGTATAGTTTGACCAGGACAAATTTGCAACAAAAGGTTTTTTTTACACCAAAATGTTCAGAAAAAATTGCTGAACAACATATCCAAAATCCACTAAAATTGCCCATCAGGAAAACCTTATGGGGCTGCTTAAAGGGGGTGAAAAAATAGGTTTTTTCATTTTTGGCATTTAGGAAGCTTTTTTTTGCACTAAAATGTTAAAAAAAAATTGCTGGACAACATATCCAAAATCTGCTAAAATTGTCTGCCAGGAAAACCTTCTGGGGCTGCTTAAAGGGGGTGAAAGGGGGCAAAAAATAGGTTTTTTTCATTTTTGACATTTAGGAAGCATTTTTTACACTAAAATGTTCAGAAAAGAATCACTGAACAACATATCCAAAATCCACTAAAATTGACCACTGAGAAAACCTTCTGGGGCTGCTTAAAGGGGGTGAAAAACTTTTTATATGTTTGGGGACTTGATTCTTGTATAAATCAACTGGCTGAAACCGGAAATGATGTTACTTTTATTGTAACATACCTGTACCTTATATTAAACTACAAAAAAAAGAATTTAATAACTCCATTGCAAAAATAAAGGAAATAGCTTTTCTTACAAAGTGTTAGAAAGATCAGATCAATGGAAGCCTGAAATACTTCAAACAGCAACACAGGAAAATCTCAAAAGGCAATTTAAAGGAGCAGAGAAGTACCCCACTCTTTTGCTTTGTTAATCATTGGAAACCTGGTTATCCAATGAGAATCAACCATGTGAAGACCAGACTGCAGAAAAAGGGAAACTATAGGCATAGACACATAGAAACTTGAAAAATCATTCTTATTATCAGCTTCTTTTACAGTTGGAAAACATTAACATGTCTATATATAAATCACAGTTTTGATAATCATCATTTCATTAATGAGCACTAAAACAGAGCACAACCACCATTATTGCAAAACACTAAAATTCTTCTTCTTCTAGAGATGTTGGTTCAGAGTTATTACAGCTTTTTCCCATGCACTCTCTGCAAGCAAGTGTGCAGGGCATGCCATTCTTACAGCAAGTGCATCTGACTGTATTGCAACCTGATTTACATTTGCAGTGGATAATTTGAAGAAGACTTTGGGGAGCTGGTTTCTTCTCCATCATTACTGGGATGTAACTATCAGCAGAGAGTTGCCATCCCCAGTTCTCTAGTTTCATTGCAGCAGCCTTGCTTTTCCATTCTATTACCTGAAAATACATGTGAAAAGAATGGAACTTTGCAGCTGAGGGTGTGGGAGGCATCCAATCAGGGCAGACAAATGCAGAAGAGGAAGCAAGCTTGGCCAAGAACAGATGATGTCTCAAGGACACAAGAGTTTTTTCAGGCTTTCCTTTATAAATTCTCAAAAGAGCTTGTTCACCAGCTACAACAAGCTTGTCTTTTGTAGCCTTTGAGTCCATAAAGACCTTAGTGGCCTCACGGAAAGACAGATTGGACCATTACAATGACAGTCCAACAGATTTACCAATTTCTTGTAATCTCAAAGTGGTGTCACACCCTAGGAACGCATGCAGAAATAGAATTGCACCACATATGTCCCTTAGTTTTTCTTTAATGGAGCAAATATTCCATAGCTTATGTTTGTTTGAAGCTTTTGTCTTGGATCTGAAATACAGGCCTTTGTGGGTGGCAGTGACATGATAAAGGAGAAGGATAAGGAGGTCAGTGTTGTTGCCAATGAGACATATCAACTGAGTTCTTGCAGTATGAATGGCTGTGGTTGCAATCAGGACATCCACGTCAGCAGAGGCATGTTGTACTGAACAACCTGCTGAGGACAATTTTTCTCCTATTGCTAGAATTATCTGCTGCTTCTTTGTGCAGTTTTGCAAGAACTTTTCCTTCTTTCTTGTTACCCTTGTTGTACCAGTGAATTCTACCACTGGGCACTGTTTATCCCTGGAACTTTGAGGTGAGCCATACCTTTTGTTGAAGGACCATTGTCATATCCATCAAAAACTACCAACGCTTTTCCAAATCTTGTGGTGACATACTTGATGTAAGTTTTGCAACCTGTGTTTTGCAGAACCTAACTGTACCTAGTCTTTAATGGGCTGTATAGACTAGAATATTCAAGTTTCTATGTGTCTCTTTTTCTAAAGTCTAGTTTTCACAAGTTTGATTCTCATCAGATAGCCAGGCTCCCAACAATTGGCAAAGCAAAAAAGAGTGAGGTACTTCTCTGCTCCTTTAAGTTTGAGATTTTTGTGTATTGCTTTTCACAGGTTCATCAAAGTATTTCAGACGTCCATTGATCTGATCTTCCTGTAAAACTTTGGAAGAAAAGCCACTTCCTTTATTTTGGCAATGGAGTTATTAAAATCTTATTTTTTGTAGGTTAATATAAGTTAGAGAAGTGTTACAATAAAAGTGATATAATTTTTGGTTTCAGCGAGTTGATTTATACCAGAACCAAGTCTCTGAATGTACCAAAATAACATAAATCGAAAAAAGGATTTTTCACCCCCTTTAAGCAGCCCCAGAAGGTTTTCCCAGTGGGTGATTTTAGCGGATTTTGGATATTTTGTTCAGAGATTTTTTCTGAACATTTTAGTGTAAAAAAAGCCTCCTAAATGTCGAAACTGAAAAAAAAAGTATTTTTTTTTTTGCCCCCTTCCACCCCCTTTAAGCAGACCCAGAAGGTTTTCACAGAGGCGATTTTAGCAGATTTTGGATATGTTGTCCAGCGATTTTTTCTGAACATTTCAGTGTAAAAAAAGCTTGCTAAATGTCAAAAATGAAAAAAATCTACTTTTTTGCCCCCTTCCACCCCTTTTAAGCAGCCCCAGAAGGTTTTCCCGGTGGGGGATTTTGGATATGTTGTTCAGGGATTTTTTCTGAACATTTTAGTGCAAAAAAAACTTCCTAAATGTCAAAAATGAAAAAACCTATTTTTTCGCCCCCTTCCACCCCCTTTAAGCAGCCCCAGAAGGTTTTCCCGGCAGGCGATTGTATTGGATTTTGGATATGTTGTTCAGCGATTTTTTCTGAACGTTTTGGTGTAAAAAAACCTTTTTTTGCAATTTTGTCTGGGTCAACCCACTTTTCTCTGTACTTTTACTGGACTATTAATCTGTGTAACAGCTTAAATTTAGTTTATTCCCTCTTCTGGTGGAATTCTATAACAAAAAAGAGCAGCCAAATACTAGTCAATTTTCCAGTCAATACTCTTTAAAAACATAATGATCACTACCATGAAAATGCTCCCCACTCCCTAATGGTGACAGATACTTGCCCTAAATAATTTTTGCATGAACAAGAATTTAGTTATTTTTAATGGTAGGATTATAATTCATGTTAAACAATTGGGGCATATGTTACTTGTTTTTCAGATATGTCTCTAAGTATGATTGATTATTTGGCTTTGAGTTTGAGGCTTTTCCAATAAGACATAGATTGTGAGATTTTTTGGGACACAGAGCTCATATCACTTGCCTATAAGAACATATTTTAGCACAAGGAGTATACAGAATCAGAGAATGAAGAAACAGACTAAAACAACTGATGCCCATAGTGAAACCACAAAATCAAAAACCCACTGTGTGCATGCTTGTAGTAAAAGGCCAAATCAAAAGTACCTCAACACAGCTGAGGTATTAAGATCAAACTTTCAGAGTGTGTTTCAATATAACAAAGGGTAATAAGGGTAAAATTTCAGTAAATTATTGTATAACAATAAGTGTCATAGGTAATTTACTATGTTTATTTTTAATCAAAATTTTATCAAGTCAGAGGTACCATAAACCATTAAGTATAGTTATAGGGGAGAGTATCTGGACAGAATAATCTGTTCAGAATTAGCTAAAAGCTATTTGTATGACCTCCCAGTTTTTGGAGCCATAATAGGGGTGCATTAGCAAATAAGAATATTCTTTTGTAAAATATCAATAACACACAGGGAAAAAGCCATCAGCTTTTTATTTGCTGGATCTAGTAAAGAACAAATTCTAGGGAATCAGGCAGCTGAGTCACTAAGATATAACATCATCTAGAATATGAAAGATGCAGTTTTTGTCAGAAATTGTATTCTTTACTAATACCATGTTTTTAATACTTACAAAAAAGCTAGATATAGCAATTTCCTTGCAAGTGAGCCCTTAAACATCTCTCTGTGATGTTTCAGCCCCCATTTGGCAACAAAAAGAAAGCAAAAAGGAGACACATCACTGAACCCCATGTGAAAAAGGGATTTTCCTTGTTGCTTTAGATTGACACTGTAATTTCTTGAATGAAGTTTTCAGCTCTGGTGATCCCAATGGTGCAGTTTTCATTTTGATCCAGCACCATTTTTGGGTTCCAGGCTAATTTGCAAAATTCCCACAAATTTGTTTTTTTGCAACAAAGTCTTATCATGATGGTTTGTATCGACCCCAAAAGCCTTGTTATATGATCTTTGGACTATTTTGAATAAAATTGCTATCTCAAAATTTCCATTGGATGCATTTGGGAAAACACAGTGCTGTGTGGGGGGGGGTAGCTGCCCTCTGATCACCTTGACTCTTAAAAAGGGCACTAGAACCTATGATTAATAATCAAATGAGCCCCCTCAAAAGTATATATGACCATCTTTTCTATAAAAACCTTATATGTCCCCAGGGCATAACTTAATACCCTTGCCCTGAGGACTGTAGGGGGTTGTCATCCTCAAAGACACAATTTCTGGACCCTCCAAATTGCTCTCTCAAAGTTTTGATTGGATGTGTTTGGGGAAATGATGGACATGGAGAGGGGGTATGGTTGCTTTCAAATCACTTTTGTCTCTTAAAAAGGGCAGTATAACTTATGACTGAAGTATAATGTATAACAGTATAACTGAGCCCCATCTGAAGTTTCTATGACCACTCATTCCATAAAAAACTTTATATGCCCCCAGGGGATTACTTACAACTCTTGCCCCAGGGCTCTGGGGGGTTGTGTCAACCCTGGAGGCATTGTTATATGTTCTTTGAATTATTTTTAACAAAATGGTTATCTGACAATTTCAATTGCATGCGTTTGGTGAAAAGAGGGATAGTTGGGGGGTAGTTGTCCTCCATCACTTTTGACTCTTAAGAGGGAACTAGAACTTCCGATTTTCAGTCAAATGACCCTCCTCTAAAGCTTATACAACTATCCCTTCCATATAAACCTTAAATGCCCTTGGGGCTTAACTTACAACTCAGGCTCTGGGGGGTTTGTTTCAGCCCCAAAAGCCTTGTTATATGATCTTTGGACTATTTTGAATAAAATGGCCTTCTCAAAATTTCTGTTATATTAATTTTGAGAAAATATTATATGTGTGTGCTTAGCTGTCCTCCAATCACTTTGACTCTTAAAAAGGGCACTAGAACTTTTGGTTTCCAATCCAATGAACCCTCTTTTCCTGAACAATTTGTTTTATGCCCAAGTCATTGCTAATGAGAGAGAGATTTTTCAAAAAGTATTGTATAGCTAGGGATATCAAAAACATGGCTGCTTAAAGCTGAATAAAAAGAAACATTAGCACTATTAGAATATAAAGCTTTGTTTATGTCATCTTTATTCTTATGTAGGCATTTTTCTAAATTCCAATGGGTTCCACCAAGATAGTGATTGCTGCTGTCACATGGTATTTGATAAACCCCTCTTTGGCATGCAACTTGGGTTTTTATCTTTACCAGAGTTTAGGAAATTCATTATTTTAAAATTATTAGTAAATACTGCATACATATTATTTTGTGTGCAAACTTTTTTTTTTAATTTGTTGTGATTTTTGGGATACATGGAAGATAAATTATATTTGATGGCTTATTGGGAGCCTCACATGGTAAAAGGCCTTTGATTTTATGGGAGTGTCTTTTTTAATCTATGACTAATTGTATTATGAATAAGGACAATGGGATATCTGTTTCCAAACAATATGTCTCTGATAAGATTTAGTTCTCCTGACATGAGATTCAGAGCAAATGTTTTGGGCACAATTGAGAGAGAAGTTACAACAGTTCTTTTAACTTGGGAGGGGTGATTTGATTTAAAATGAAGATATCTATTGTTTTGCATTGGTTTCTATAAAGAGTAAAATCCAGTTTATCAATGTTACCTATAGTAATTATATGCTACCTACATATAGTATAATAATTAGTGCATCTAGAAACGTTTTTTTTTAATTGACATTTCTAGGGTAAACTGTGAATTTCTGTCATATGCATTAAGGTAATCTAAAAGACCCCTAAGTTTATCTTCCCCATAATTCCAAAGTGATATTACATCATACGTGTAACATCTCTATTAGATATGTTTTCAAAAAATATGAATTTAAAGCCTCATTTTCAAGGTGTTCTACATGGATATTTGCCAATAACCTGGATAGACAGTTTACCCTGGAACTTTTAATAGCAAATAAAAAAAACTGTTTCTAGATGTGTTAATTATTTCTAGCATTGATAAACTGAATTTTTACTAAAAACAAAAAAATCAACAAATAACCATGGAATTGTCAGTTTAATATACATATATTGTTATTTATTCCTTAAAGTTTTAGTAATTTTTTAATTTATAAAGTAAAAAAAGTGAAAACAATTAAAATGTATTTTCTTTTCAGTAAAGTGCAAATCATGTTCTGATCATGAGAAGGCATGGGTGTTGTCATCCCTACTCATGTTAATTTTTGCCCTTTTTTGAGTTTTACTTAATTATTTATTGTAATTTCTGTTCTTTTTTGGCTTCATTTATTTATTGATGGTGATTTGTGATAGTTTTGCACTTGTAAGATTATTGAACTTTATTTTTGCTCATTTTGGTTCAATTGAGCTCTTTACTTTTCTTTAAAAAATGTTTTTTATGGAAAAGTTTAAAAAAAAAACAATAATCACAAGTTAAAAGCAGGTGACCATCCTAAATTTTATCATCCAAAACACTGGCAAGAGGAATCATGAGCAATCTGTTGGAAGCTATAATATGATCAAGTTTTGATCTAGCACAATCATGGTTATGAATGTAGTTGAAATGTTTGCCTTTGTTGACTAGCTGATAGCCACTTGGCAAAGTATCAAAGAGCAGGTAACTTCTTTGAGATCTACATTTAAGTATGTGGTTTGAAGGCACTTTTATCCAGAAACTGGATTTCAATGCATAAGGATTTTAGAAATGTCTTGTTGGGGCATGGCAAAAAATTGGTTGGGAACCATAGATCTACACTTAAGTACGTGGTCTGAAGGCACTTTTATCCTGAAACTGGGTTTCAATGCATCAGGATTTTAGAAATTTCTTGGTGAGGCATGGCCCAAAATCAGTTGGGAACCACAGATCTACACTTAGGTACGTGGTCTGAAGGCACTTTTATCCAGAAACTGGATTTCAATGCATAAGGATTTTAGAAATGTCTTGGTGGGGCATGGCCAAAAATCAGTTGGGAACCACAGATCTACACTTCAGTACGTGGTCTGAAGGCACTTTTATCCTGAAACTGGGTTTCAATGCATCAGGATTTTAGAAATTTCTTGGTGAGGCATGGCGCGAAATCGGTTGGGAACCACAGATCTACACTTAGGTACGTGATCTGAAGGCAGTTTTATCCTGAAACTGGGATCAATACATCAGAATTTTAGAAATGTCTTGGTGGGGCATGGCCCGAAATCTGTTGGGAACCACAGATCTACACTTAGGTACGTGGTCTGAAATTACTTTAATCCAAAAACTGGGTTTCAATGCATCAAGATTTTAGAAATACCTAGGTGAGGCATGGCCTGAAATCGGTTGTGAACTACTGATCTACACTTATGTATGTGGTCTGAAGGCACTTTCATCCTGAAACTGGTTTTCAATGCATCAGGATTTTAGAAATGTCTTGGTGGGGCATGGCGCGAAATCGGTTGGGAACCGCAGATCTACACTTAGGTACGTGGTCTGAAGGCACTTTTATCCTGAAACTGGGATTCAATGCATCAGAATTTTAGAAATGTCTTGGTGGGGCATGGCCCGAAATCTGTTGGGAACCACAGATCTACACTTAGGTACGTGGTCTGAAGGCACTTTTATCCAAAAACTGGGTTTCAATGCATCAAGATTTTAGAAATACCTAGGTGAGGCATGGCCTGAAATCGGTTGTGAACTACTGATCTACACTTAAGTATGTAATCTGAAGGCACTTTTATCCAGAAACAGGGTTTCAATGCTTCAGAATTTTGAAAATGTCTTGGTTGGGCATGGCCCGAAATCGGTTGGGAACCACTGATTTACACTTGGGTACGTGGTCTGAAGGCACTTTTATCCAGAAACTGGGTTTCAATGCAACAGGATTTTTAGAAATGTCTTGGAGGGGCATGGCCAAAAATTGGTTGGGAACCACTGATCTACACTCAGGTACGTGGTCTGAAGGCACTTTTATCCAGGAACTCTTTTTCAATGCATTAGAATTTTAGAAATGCCTAGTTGAGGCATGGCCTGATTTCGGTTGGGAACTACTGATCTGCATTTAAGTATGTCGTTTGAAGGCACTTTTATCCAGAAACTGGGTTTCAATGCATTAGGATTTTAGAAATGTCTTGATGGGGCATGGCACGAAATCGGTTGGGAACCAGTGATTTACACTTAGGTACGTGGTCTGAAGGCACTTTTATCCTGAAACTGGATTTCAATGCATAAGGATTTTAGAAATGTCTTGGTAGGGCATGGCCAAAAATCTGTCGGGAACCACAGATCTACACTTAAGTACGTGGTCTGAAGGCACTTTTATCCTGAAACTGGGTTTCAATGCATCAGGATTTTAGAAATGTCTTGGTGGGGCATGGCGCGAAATCTGTTGGGAACCACAGATATACACTTAGGTACGTGGTCTGAAGGCAGTTTTATCCTGAAACTGGGTTTCAATGCATCAGGATTTTGGAAATATCTTGGTGGGGCATGGCCCGAAATCGGTTGGGAACCACTGATTTACACTTAAGTATGTGGTCTGAAGGCACTTTTATCCAGAAACTGGGTTTCAATGCATCAGGATTTTGGAAATATCTTGGTGGGGCATGGCCCGAAATCGGTTGGGAACCACTGATTTACACTTAAGTACGTCTTCTGAAGGCACTTTTATCCTGAAACTGGTTTTCAATGCATCAGGATTTTAGAAATGTCTTGGTGGGGCATGGCGCGAAATCGGTTGGGAACCACAGATCTACACTTAGGTACGTGGTCTGAAAGCACTTTTATACTGAAACTGGGATTCAGTGCATCAGAATTTTAGAAATGTCTTGGTGGGGCATGGCCCGAAATCTGTTGGGAACATCAGATCTACACTTAGGTACGTGGTTTGAAGGCACTTTTATCCAAAAACTGGGTTTCAATGCATCAAGATTTTAGAAATACCTAGGTGAGGCATGGCCTGAAATCGGTTGTGCACTACTGATCTACACTTAAGTATGTAATCTGAAGGCACTTTTATCCAGAAACAGGGTTTCAATGCATCAGGATTTTGAAAATGTCCTGGCTGGGCCATGCCCGAAATCGGTTGGGAACCACTGATTTACACTTGGGTACGTGGTCTGAAGGCACTTTTATCCAGAAATTGGGTTTCAATGCATCAGGATTTTAGAAATGTCTTGGAGGGGTATGACCAAAAATCGGTACGGAACCACTGATCTACAGTCAGGTACATGGTCTGAAGGCACTTTTATCCAGAAACTCTTTTTTAATGCATCAGGATTTTAGAAATGCCTAGGTGAGGCATGGCCTGATTTCGGTTGGGAACTACTGATCTGCATTTAAGTATGTGGTTTGAAGGCACTTTTATCCAGAAAATGGGTTTCAGTACATCAGGATTTTAGAAATGTCTTGATGGGGTATGGCACGAAATCGGTTGGGAACCAGTGATTTACACTTAGGTACGTGGTCTGAAGGCACTTTTATCCTGAAACTGGATTTCAATGCATAAGGATTTTAGAAATGTCTTGGTAGGGCATGGCCAAAAAGCTGTTGGGAACCACAGATCTACACTTAGGTACGTGGTCTGAAGGCACTTTTATCCAAAAACTGGGTTTCAATGCATCAGGATTTTAGAAATGTCTTGGTGAGGCTTGGCGCGAAATCGGTTGTGAACTACTGATCTACACTTTAAGTATCTGGTCTGAAGGCACTTTTGTCCAGAAACTGGGTTTCAATCCATCAGGATTTTAGAAATGTCTTCGTGGAGCATGGCCCGAAATCGGTTGGGAACCAGTGATTTACACTTAGGTACGTGGTCTGAAGGCACTTTTATCCAGAAACTGGGTTTCAATGCATCAGGATTTTAGAAATGTCTTGGTGGTGCATGGCCCGAAATCGGTTGGGTACCAGTGATTTTCCCTTAGGTACGTGGTCTGAAGGCACTTTTATCCAGAAACTGGGTTTCAACGCATCAGGATTTTAGAAATGTCTTGGTGGGGTATGGCCAGAAATCGGTTAGGTACCACAGATCTACACTTAGGTACGTGGTCTGAAGGCACTTTTATCCAAAAACTGGGTTTCAATTTATCAGCATTTTAGAAATGCCTAGGTGAGGCATGGTGTGAAATCGGTTGGAACCTACTGATCTACACTTAAGTATGTGGTCTGAAGGCACTATTATCCAGAAACTGGGTTTTAATGCATCAGGATTTTAGAAATGTCTTGGTGGGGCATGGCACGAAATCGGTTGGGCACCAGAGATCTACACTTAGGTACGTGGTCTGAAGGCACTTTTATCCTGGAACTGGGTTTCAATGCATCACGATTTTAGAAATTTCTTGGTGGAGCATGGCCCGATATCTGTTGGGAACCACAGATCTACACTTAAATACGTGGTCTGAAGGCACTTTTATCCAAAAACGGGGTTTCAATGCATCAGCATTTTAGAAATGCCTAGGTGAGGCATGGCCTGAAATCGGTTGTGAACTACTGATCTACACTTAAGTATGTGGTCTGAAGGCACTTTTATCCAGAAACTGGGTTTCAATGCATCAGGATTTTAGAAATTTCTTGGTGGGGCATGGCCCAAAATCGGTTGGGAACCTCTGATTTACACCTGGGTACGTGGTCTGAAGGCAATTTTATCCAGAAACTCTTTTTCAATGCATCAGAATTTTAGAAATGCCTAGGTGAGGCATGGCCTGATTTCGGTTGGGAACTACTGATCTGAATTTAAGTATGTGGTTTGAAGGCACTTTTATCCAGAAACTGGGTTTCAATGCATCAGGATTTTAGAAATGTCTTGATGGGGCATGGCACGAAATCGGTTGGGCACCAGGGATTTACACTTAGGTACGTGGTCTGAAGGCACTTTTATCCTGAAACTGGATTTCAATGCATAAGGATTTTAGAAATGTCTTGGTAGGGCATGGCCAGAAATCGGTTGGGAACCACAGATCTACACTTAGGTACGTGGTCTGAAGGCACTTTTATCCAAAAACTGGGTTTCAATGCATCAGGATTTAAGAAATGTCTTGGTGGGGCTTGGCGCGAAATCGGTTGTGAACTACTGATCTACACTTTAAGTATGTGGTCTGAAGGCACTTTTATCCAGAAACTGGGTTTCAATCCATCAGGATTTTAGAAATGTCTTCGTGGAGCATGGCCCGAAATCGGTTGGGAACCACTGATTTACACTTGGGTACGTGGTCTGAAGGCACTTTTATCCAGAAACTGGGTTTCAATGCATCAGGATTTTAGAAATGTCTTGGTGGTGCATGGCCCGAAATTGGTTGGAAACCAGTGATTTACCCTTAGGTACGTGGTCTGAAGGCACTTTTATCCAGAAACTGGGTTTCAACGCATCAGGATTTTAGAAATGTCTTGGTGGGGTATGGCCCGAAATCGGTTTGGTACCACAGATCTACACTTAGGTACGTGGTCTGAAGGCACTTTTATCCAAAAACTGGGTTTCAATTTATCAGCGTTTTAGAAATGCCTAGGTGAGGCATGGTGTGAAATCGGTTGGGAACTACTGATCTACACTTAAGTATGTGGTCTGAAGGCACTATTATCCAGAAACTGGGTTTTAATGCATCAGGATTTTAGAAATGTCTTGGTGGGGCATGGCCCAAAATCGGTTGGGAACCTCTGATTTACACCTGGGTACGTGGTCTGAAGGCACTTTTATCCAGAAACTGGGTTTCAATGCATCAGGATTTTAGAAATGTCTTGGTAGGGCATGGCCCGAAATCAGTTGGGAACCACAGATCTACACTTAGGTACGTGGTCTGAAGGCACTTTTATCCTGAAACTGGGTTTCAATGCATCACGATTTTAGAAATTTCTTGGTGGAGCATGGCCCGATATCTGTTGGGAACCACAGACCTACACTTAAATACGTGGTCTGAAGGCACTTTTATCCAAAAACTGGGTTTCAATGCATCACGATTTTAGAAATACCTAGGTGAGGCATGGCCTGAAATCGGTTGTGAACTACTGGTCTACACTTAAGTATGTGGTCTGAAGGCACTTTTATCCAGAAACTGGGTTTCAATGCATCAGGATTTTAGAAATTTCTTGGTGGGGCATGGCCC
This sequence comes from Artemia sinica, assembly GCA_027921565.1. Taxonomy (NCBI): domain Eukaryota; kingdom Metazoa; phylum Arthropoda; class Branchiopoda; order Anostraca; family Artemiidae; genus Artemia; species Artemia sinica. The sequence goes on along the minus strand of CM051260.1, from coordinate 36,506,875 downwards.
AAAATCGGTTGGGAACCTCTGATTTACACCTGGGTACGTGGTCTGAAGGCACTTTTATCCAGAAACTGGGTTTCAATGCATCAGGATTTTAGAAATGTCTTGGTGGGGCATGGCCAAAAATCGGTTGGGAACCTCTGATCTACAGTCAGGTACGTGGTCTGAAGGAACTTTTATCCAGAAAATCTTTTTCAATGCATCAGGATTTTAGAAATACCTAGGTGAGGCATGGCCTGAAATCGGTTGGGAACTACTGATCTACATTTAAGTATGTGGTTTGAAGGCACTTTTATCCAGAAACTGGGTTTCAATGCATCAGGATTTTAGAAATGTTTTGGTAGGGCATGGCCCGAAATCTGTTGGGAACCTCTGATTTACACCTGGGTACGTGGTCTGAAGGCACTTTTATCCAGAAACTGGGTTTCAATGCATCAGGATTTTAGAAATTTCTTGGTGGGGCATGGCCCGAAATCGATTGGGAACCACTGATTTGCACTTAGGTGTAGATCTCACGTCAAAATCTTCGATTTGAAACATTATCTTAACTAAATTGGCTAAAAATTACCCTCGTTTGGTTTCTTGATGATTTTTTTTTCTTCGTTTTCTTCGTTTTTCCTTGTCGAATGTAATGAGTAGCCAGTACCGTGTATTTAAGCGACGTCTATGAACACACACACAAAAAAAAAAAAAAAAAAAAAAAAAAAAAAAAAAAAAAAAAAAAAAAAAAAAAAAAAAAAAAAAAAAAAAAAAAAAAAAAAAAAAAAAAAATGAAGAACAAAAATCATCAAGAAACCAAACGAGGATAATTTTTTAATAATGGTTCTTTTCCCTAAAGTCATCCAGTCAAAATTTTGAGATAGCTGTTTTGTTCAGCATAGTTTAAAGATTTAATAACTATACCTTTGGGGTAACATGACCCCCCACAGTCCCTGGGGAAATGTCTATAATCTATGCAATCTACCCATTGTTTATATGTAGTATTTGTTGTAGGGAAGCATACATGCAGTTTTCAGAGGGGGTAATTTTCTGTTGGGGGTGTATTTCAGTAAAACTCGTCACAATGCTTTATACAATCAAGCCGTATCCAGAGCCTGCAATTCCTTTTTGCTTGGTCACTTTACACGACAAGGGATAAAAGATACCTCACGACATTGCATTGGGGAGTGGGAGACACCTCACAACATTGCATTAGGGTATAGGAGACACCTTGCGACACTGTAGGCTGCTTGGGTATAGGAAACACCTCACGAAATAGTATGAGAAGATATGAAGAATACTGTGACAAGGGATGTGGGGTATACTGCAACTTTGTATGGGACCTTTCTCATGACATTGCCTAGACTATTTCTAAGACAAAGCTTTTCTGGTATAGTGTACCTTTTTCTATTGCATTTTTTTTGCTAAGCGTCATTTTTCATGTATCTATGTGGCATAATGTGACATTGTGATATTTTCTCAAACCCTTTGTCATGTAAACACACGTGTTCCTTAGAGGCAATCCTTTTAACCTGGTTTTATGCCCCCCACCTCTCCCCGCTTGACAGGGAATTTCTACTTGGGAGACACACCGCCAAAAAACAAAATAGCATACCATAGTATCTTTTTCAACCCATTATAACACCATTATTTTCCAAAATAAAGGACTTACCATTATTCACAGAGGGAAAAACATTTTAAGAATATCATCATTTTATAGTTTTTATACCTCACTCACAACAGAAAATACAAAACTAGGTCAAATTCAAAAATGTTCCAGCAACCCTCTCATAGATTTAGAAAAATTTGCAAAAATATAAGAACAGGCAGAAGCACAGGCCTACCAACAAGTTTGATGCGCAAGCATTTCAGTATATACTTCGAAACCAAACAGTACTTGGAAACAAGGCAGTTTCTTTTAAAGTTTATTTTTGAAATGATTATTTCCCTATGTTTCAAAGATTTTTTCATATTATTGTTATTTTCTCAGTTTAAAGGGGTTTGGCTTATTATCCAATTTCAGGGGCTTTTACTTTTCTGAGGATTTCTTATGAAGAACCGCTGTGTTTTGGTAAGTAGTTCCTGGGGGAGCCCACCATTTTATATCATTCTTAGCTTTTTTTTATATTCCTTGACTTTGTTCAATAGCTTTATATTTTATCGTGGAATGTACGAACATCTTGCCAGACATCCTAGGGGGGCTGGGCTTTGGTACACCTTGGGGGAGATCCCAGCATTATATGTTTATTTTCACCTTTTTTATTCCTATTTTTTTCAAGAGCTTTAACATGGCCCGATTTAAAGCTAAGTCATTCGGAACAAACAGATCAACCGTATTTCAAAACACACTTGGGAACTAAACTATTTAGGCAATATTTATTTTTTACTTCATAACAAGTTCTTTTATCTTTAACAAAAGCTTTTTGTGAACCTGGTTTTTACATTTGAATAGACCTACACACCTTTTATCTTATTTTTCACTTTCAATCTTACTTTTTTCGACTTTACGAACAACTTTTATAACACCAAACTACCAACAAGGCTTCATTTTGTTAAGTTCAAACAAGTTTTTTTTTTCTTTATTTCGCTCCTAAACCATACTTTTTACGCTTGCTTGTACTCCTGTAACACCAAACTACTCACAAGACTTCATTTTACTAATTTCAAACGAATTTTTTTCTTTATTTTGGTTCTAAACTATACTTTTCACACTTGCGTTCACTCCTATAACACCAAACCACCCACAATCCTTCATTTTATTAATTTCAAATGAGTTTTTTCTTTATTTCGCTCCTAAACCATACTTTCCACACTTGTGTGTACGCATATAACACCAAATTACCCACAAGGCTTCATTTACTAATTTCAAACGAGTTTTTTTTCTTTATTTCACTCCTAAGCCATACTTTTCACACTTGCATACACTCCTATAACACCAAACTACCCACATGGCTATGGACAGGTTTTTTCTTCGAGACCTTCACTGTCACTCAAGTTCAGAAGACTTTTAAGTTCGGCTTTCTTTGAATTAGGCCCTTTTGCTTTATATTTTGAAGGTTTTATCTTCTGATTTTATTTTCTACCGCATTTTAAGATTTGCTTCATATTTTTATTATTTTTTCAGGTTTATGCATATCTCACACAGGGTATTTCACAGGGCTTTTCGAACCTCCTTCCGTTTCACTCAGTTTCAGAAGGCTTTTAATTTCAGCTTTCTTTGAATAAGGACTGAAAAGTGATTGTTTCCTTTATATTAAACACAGAAAAAGCCTTCGGATTTTTCTTAGCAGGAACTAGTAAAGAACAAACTATTTTGTCATCGCTGTTTTCCAATAGACCCTTTAAAGTATATTTGATGCAACCTCGCAGATCTATTATCCTCTTCTTGGTAGCTGTCATCACTGGCTTGACCTGCCAGCCTTTTATAATAGTAACGCCATTGTAACTGACGTCACCATACAGTTTTATTATAACGTCATTTATGGTTGTGACCTAAGATTATGACGTCGTTCATCATCTTGTATACGAAGATTCAGCTTTTTGTCAAAGAAACGGTTTTGTTAACTACAAAAGGTACTAGATATATCAATTTATTCCGAATTGAACCCTTGAACTCTCTATGATGTTCCACTGCCCTACTAGCAGCAGAGGGGAAAACGAAAAAAAGGAGGATACAGCAGAGCTACCCACGCAAAAAAAGGAATTTTTCTTGTTGTTCAAGCCAGTGGACTGTAAGTATCCTGTATTGGGCTTTTGGTCTTTGATAAGAAAAAAGATATTTTGTCCAATAACAGAAAAAAAAAAAACAATGATGCTTTTACAATGACATAAAAAACAGCATTACTTTCTGTGATTTAAATAAAAGGTAACGCTTTTTACAATGACGGAGGAATAATGATGTCTGTCCAATGACAAAAATAACTAGCACACTTTCTGAACTGACTAAAAAGAAATTCAATATAGACTATGACACTTTTTGCAATGCCATAAAAAGACAAATAATGATACTTTATCCAATGACTGAAAAAGAAGTGACAATTCTGACAGTTCTACTTTTGGTGATGACTAAAAATATTTATTTGGCATTTCAGACCCCTCCTCCCCATCCCATGGATTTGTTTTAGGGTTTCATAAAATTTGGGACTGGTTAATATTGCTCTTTATTTTTCTATGAAATCCTCTTTTTAAATTTACAAAAAAAACTAATCCATAACTAAACTGGCCCTGCCACATTACATCTATGTGTTTGCCTTGGAGCTGTAGTTGGGTATTTTTTATGGGGTAGCAATGTCTTGAAGAATCAGAATTGGAAAATCTACAAAAAAAACCCTGCCAGGTCTTGTCTTTAAGTATTTTGTACTTTTTGCCTAATTTAAAGCTTAGACATTGTTTCTATATAGACGGAAACCCTAACTGGTGCCATGGACTTTAATACCCCTCCCACCCCTCTTTTAAATGTTGTATATAGACCTATAGACACGTCCCATCCCTTTTGACTCTCGGTGATTCAAAGATTATGTAGGGTGGAGTTCTTATGATTGAACTACTAAAATCTAATTGTATTGATGATATAAGTTATACTACGAAATTTGCGGAATAGAAGGCATCTAACTTATAAATATAAGACATCTAACTTATAAATATAATATTTTAGTGTTGCAGAAAGTATCCAACTCAACTTATACTGTCATACCTCCTCCCATCTTGATAATAAATATTGGTATTTCTACAACAGTAACTCCTAACTCTGTTGCTTCTGCTCGCTCCTAACACTACTACTCCTACTTCAGCTATATCCTACAACAACTTTTCTTGAGTTACTGTTCTTTCACTGATTATTCCTACCTTGACTTTTGCTACCCTAACTGCTCTAATCTGACCGCTCCTAGTCCAATTAATCCTACCGTGGTTCTACAAATCAGGACTTTCCCTACCATGGCTACTTGGATTATAGAGACCCACCCCCCTTCCAGATTGGTGCGGTGGGTTTAGGATTTTTTGTCCGGGAGGGTGAGGGTTCGAATCCTAGTGTATCCAATTATTTGGTTTGGGACGGGGGTCAGTGGTGTGACTCTGTAAGTTCAGCCAGAGTCGACTCAGCTCTAAATGGGTACCTAGAGAAATCTCGGGAAGGTAAACAGGAAGGGTGTGCGAAAGTACAGGATGGTTGGCCCCCAACCCTCCATTGCACTTCCTGGCTGAAGGGCCGAGAAACGGGGATCAGCACCGCCGGTATGGACTGTAAAGTCCAATGCCGTATTATTTACCTTTTTTTTATTTACCCCCCTTCCAGAATAGTAAAAACACACATTTAGTACACAAATGTACTTGTTATCACTCCAAAGTTTCTTTGTTTGGACCCCATCAGAACAGATGCCTTGATATGGGTATATTAGTTATTGAATACGTCTCATTATTTAGAAATTTGCTTCGTTTTAATCTTTATAACTGCTGGAGATGCCTTTTTGTACAAACCCTTGACTTTTGTTACTGTCCAACAGGGTTTCAAATTTACCGATTTTCTTAATAAAAAACTGGGTGGGAATCAATAGGCATACCTACAAGAAAAAATAACTGTTGCCTACTTGTCCACAGGTTGGTAACCATCATGTGACACTAGCAACGAAAATGGAATTATTGTTTGGAAGTTTGAAATTTAGACAAGGTAACAAAATAATAAATAAATCAAATTTGTTGATTCCTCTGTACCGCCGGTATGGACTGTAAAGTCCATACCGGCGTTTGAGTGTGTGGATGGGGGGGGGGATATTGACAGGCCTGGATTTGAAAGTAAAAAGAAAAGTGAGAAAGTGTCTAATGTGTTGGCTCTGGCTGTAAATTCACACAGAGGAAGGAACACAGCTTTAAATCATAGGTGTACACAGTCTGACCCTTATAGGGAAGTGAGAAGGTATTTTTAGAGTTTGCCAACAATCCAAAGAAAGTGCAATTCAGGCCACAGTTTTTTCAGGAGGAGATGGGTCTCCTAGTACGAATCTTCGGAGGAATTCCAACCCTCTTGTGCATGCTTAGCCATACAGGATATACTATTGTAAAAAGGTTTGTGTAGCAGCCCATATTGGAAATGGCAAATAATATTCAAAAAAGTGTATTTTTATGACACCATTTTTCAATTTTCCATGGAAGGGTGGGGAGCCCTTGGATCAACTGGGGACGGAAAGTTTTGCTTCCCTGTCTGCAGCTATTGCTTTACTACCTATACTACTGAAACAGGGGTTTTATAGCATCCTAAAGTGCCTTGGAAATCCTAAACTAATGCTCACAAAATTAATCCTCGCAGGTTACTGGTGGCTCTGGTGGCATTGGGAAAGCAATTGCAACTGAAGTTATTAAAGAAGGTGGTCGGGTGAGTTTGTTTGCCCGAGGCCAATATGGACTGGAGGATGCTAAGAATGAAATAGTGCTCAAGACAAACTGCAACCCAAATGCAATACAGATCTTTCCTGGTTAGTTTTGGTTTTGTTTTAGCTTAAGATGCAACAACTGAGGTGCAGTCATGTTCTAAGCTACTCTTAAAAGACGACCAGGTAATTTGTCTGAAGGAAGGGGTGGTCAGGGGGTTGAAAACACTGAAGGATTGGAATTCAAAGCCATTTATTTTAGGGGTGGGGTCAATTCTTTCATAATTATATCCTACCTTCTGTGTAGCTATGCAATAGGTTTAAAACTTTAATAGTTTGGAAATCAATTTTATTATAAAGTTAGTGGTGATAGAATACTTTTTCATCTCTGCTTTTTCCTAGTAAACCTTTCAAGATCTCCTATTTAAGAATTCATTTGTTCTTATTTCTATTTTTTAAGCTTTTATACTGACTGCTCACAATTTCTCTTTCTTTTCTGATGTTGAAAGAAAAAAAAGTAATGAAATAATATGTTTGTGTTTTTTCAAAAGAAAAGAGTCAGTTTCAAACTTAAAGCAAGTAGTACTTGAAACAAACAGAAATACCAAGTGTAAATACTCCAACATTTCCTAAATGAAAAAGTTTGCTGACTTTATTTTTTTAATTTTGAGCTCAACGTCCATCAGTAACTTTCACCAATAACGATTGGAATAGCTAGAGAATTTCACCAACCATCGTTAGTAGCAATTTTGTGCTGACAGATTTGCAATTGCTAGTAAAATTATTGCTGGCGTTTTTGTTTGTTTGAGGGACAAACAAAAATCCTCGTCGATGCCCTCGGGTCACGGGAGGCACAGAATGATGTAAGGTCTGAATTAAACAATTTCTCCAAATGACTGTTGATGAATTCACTTCAATTCTTCCAAACTTTTTTCAACCGAAAAAATACCCTGAGCCTTGGCTATTCTAATTTTAACATCTTCACTGCACACGCCGTCTTTACTAATAATTAATTAAAAAAAAACTTTCCGAAAAATAAGTTTTCAAAGAAAAGTAAAGGCCAAAACCAATTTTATGACAAATATTTTCTTTTGTACTTAATATTGAAAATAAACATTAAAATTATAGTAACATTTTGAATTGACGAGCTTTCAGCAATTAATGTCATTATACATCAAATATTCAGTTTAATTTATTAGCTCTTTTTAAAGTTGTTAAAGACGAATGTAGTTCCACTACAAACAAGTGTTTGGATACTGCCTCCTTTCCTAACTATAAATAGAAACCAAAAGCCTACTGTGTCATTGGCGCTTAACTGAAAACGAATTATATTACAAATATTTTCTTTTCCAGTTCTTACAGCATTGAAAATAAAAATACAATTACAGTGAAATAAATTCTTGAACTGATGGATCTTTCAACAATTATTTTCATTATACATCAAATATTCAGTTTGATGTTGTTTATACTTTCCAAGACTGTTCAAGACGCATATAGTTTTCAGTAAAGCGCCAATGACGCAGTAGGTTTTAGACTTTTAAAGTGAGAGAAGGAGGTCATACCCAAACTCTTGTTTGTAGTGATTTTTATTCGTTTCAAGCTTGATTTGCATATTCAATTAAGTTTCACCCGTTTTAAGATTTATATATTAATTTACATTAATATCTGTTGTATGTTTGTTTGCATTGATTTTTTATTTAATTTCTGTTCGTTTTAATTTTCATTTATACTTCAATAGGAAAATATTTTTTTTTTCGTTTTAAGCTTGATTTTTATATTTAATCTAAGCATTACTCGCTTTAAGATCTATTTGTTCATTTATATTATTACTTGTTGTATGTTTTTGCTATGATTTTTTATTTAATTTCTGTTCGTTTTGGGTTTCATTTATTCTATAATAGTAATTTCTGGTCGTTTTGAGTTTGAATTTTAAAAGGTATTTGTATCTGCTGAGCTTAAGTTTAAAATTGCCTTTACTTTTCTTTGAAAAACTTATTTTTCGGAAAGGTTTTTTTTTAATTAATTTTTGTTCGTTTTTGATTGCAAAAAATTTCAAGTTTTTAAAAATTCCTTATTTCAAAATCAAACTTAAAAAAAAAAAAATCAAATATTCATCAAAGTACCAAAACTGGTATCAAAGTAGCAATATCAAAGTGAAAAAATGGGGTTGTGTCAACCTCGGTGTTTTTATTATCTGATGTTTGAACTATTTTTAACAAAATTGCTATCTCAAAATTTTTATCGGATGTGTTTGGGGGAAAAGGGTGTGTGGGGAATAATTAAGCTTCGGTCTCTTTTGACTCTTTAAAAGTGAACTAGAACTTTCTATTTTCAATCAAATGAGCCCTCTCTGAAGTTTATACGACTATCCTTTCTATAACAACCATATATATCCCTAGAGTATAACTTACAACGCCTGTCCCTGGGCCCTGGGGGGTTGTGTCGACCCTGGAGTTTTAATATCTGATGGCTGAACCATTTTTAACAAAATGGTCACTTCAAATTTTTATCGGATGGGTTTATTTATCCGATACACCCAAAGGCGTGGAGGGCGGGAAGGGCTAATTGCCCTCCGATCTTTTTTCACTCTGAGAAAATGAACTACAACTTTTAATTTCCATTAAAATGAACCCTCTCTGAAGTTTATACGAGCATCCCTTTCATAAGAACCACATACGGCCCCAGGACATAGCTCACAATGCGGGCCCCCGGGCCCTGGGGGGATGTGTCGACACCGGAATTTTTGTTATCTGACCTTTGAACTACTTTGAAAAAATGGCTCTCTCAAAGTTCTTATCGGATTTTTTTTTTGAGGAAAATAGGGCGTGGAGAGAGGGGCTAGTTGCCCTCCGATCTCTTTTGACTCTTAAAAAGTGAACGAGAACTTTCAATTTCCAATCATATGAGCCCTCCAAAGTTTATACGAGTATACCTTCCATAAGAACCATACTATACCTTCCTATAATATCTCAAAATTTATAACGGATGGGTTTTGGGAAAAAAGCGTAGGGGGCTAGTTGCCCTTAACTCTCTTGACTCTTAAAAAGTGAACTAGAACTTTCAATTTCCAATCAAATGAGCCCTCTATGAAGTTTGTACGAGCATCCCTTTCATAAGAACCATACATGCCCTTAGGGCATAACTTTGAACGCCTTCCCCTGGGCCCTAGGGGGTTGTATTGACACCGGATTTTTTTCTTATCCGACCTTTGAACTATTTTTAACAAAATGTCTATCTCAAAATTTTCATCAGATGGATTTGTAAAAAGAAGGCATGGGGGGGGGGTAGATGCCCTCGGATCTCTTTTGACTATTAAAAAGTGAGCTCGAACTCAACCAAATTATCAAAGCCAAAGGTGACGTTGAGTAACGAAAAGATCGATCAAGTGGAATGCTTCACTTACCTTGGTAGTATCAGAGGCAGCGCTATAGCGTTGCCTATAGTAAAGGCCATACGGCTCCAATGTTTTATTATTATTATTTTTTTCCAGAGGCACTTTATATGGAAGGGGTCGTCGTAGAAACTTAAAGGAGGCTCATTCGAATGGAAATCGAGAGTTCTAGTGCCCTTCTTAAGGGTCAAAAGTGATTGGAGGGCAACTAGCCCCCCACCCCCACCCCACGCCCATCATTCCCCCAAACACATCCAATCAAAATTTTGAGATAGCCATTTTGTTCAGCGTAGTTGATTTCCAAATAGAAAATAGGTTTTTGAGGAGGACACTCCCCCACAACCCTCAGGGCAAGGGTTTTGAGTTATACCCGGGGGCGATATAAGAACGATGTTGGCACAATGTATTATTAATATGTTTTCCTTTAGAGCAGGGTACTTCGTATCGAAGAAGTTGTCGTAGAAAATTCGAAAAGGGCTCATTCAATTGGAAATTTGAGTGGCTTGTGTCCTTTTAAATAGTCGAAAGTGATTGGAAGGCAACTAACACCCCTTCCACGCCCACCATTTTCCAAAACACATCCAATCAAAATTTTGATATAGCCATTTTGTTCAGCGTAGTTGATTTACACATAGGAATTATGTTTTTAAGGAGGACACTCCCCCACAGCCTTCAGGGCAAGGGTTATAACTTATACCCTGGGGGCATATAAGGTTTTTATAGAAGGTGTTGTCGTAGAAACTCTGGAAATTAGGTCTTTGAGGATGACATACCCCCCACAGCCCTCAGGGCAAGGGCTGTAAGTTATGCGCTGGGGGCATATAAGGTTTTGTATAGACAGCGTTGTCGTAAAAACTTCCGAAAGGGCTCCTTCGATTGGAAGTTTAAATGGCTAGTTCCTTTTTTAATAGTCGAAAGTGATTCTAAGGCAACTGACACCCCTTCCACGCCCACCATTTCCCCATACACGTCCAATCAAAATTTTGATATAGCTATTTTGTTCAACGTAGTTGAAAGTTCCTATGTATGTTTGAGCAGGACACTCCCCCCACAGTCTTCGGGGGCAAGGGTTTTAAGTTATGCCCTGTGGGAATATATGGTTCTTGTGGAAGGAATGCTCATATAAACTTCAGAGAGGGTTCATTTGATTGGAAATTGAAAATTCTAGTTCACTTTTTAAGCGTCAAAAGATATTGGAGGGTAGCCAGATCCCCTCCCCAAATTTCTTTTTCCCAAATGCATCCAATAAAAATTTTAAGATAGCTATTTTGTTAAAAATAGTTCAAAGATCATATAACAAAAATTCCGGTGTCGAAACAACCCCCCAGGGCCCGGGGGCAGGCGTTGTAAGTTATGCCCTGGGGGCATATATGGGTCTTGTGGAAGGGATGCTCGTATTAACTTCAAAGAGGGCTCATTTGATTGGAAATGATTCTAGTTCACTTTTAAAGAGTCAAAAGAGATTCGAGGGCACCTAGCCCCCCCCCCCCCTCCACGCCCCTTTTTCGTCAAACCCATCCGATATGAACTTTGAGATATTTTTTTTTTTTTAATAGTTCAAAGACCATATAACGAAAACTCCGGGGTCGACACATCCCCCCAGGGGTCGAGGACAGGTGTTGTAAGTTATGCCCAGGGGGAATATATGGTTCTTCTTAAAGGGATACTCGTAAAAACTTCAGAGATTGTTTTTACGAGCACGAACAGTCTGATTCGTGGTTTGTCTGCCTGCAAGCTTCTAGGCAGGTTTCTTAAAAAAGTTGCTTCTAAACCTGTTATCATCAGCGGAGATTTTAATGTAGATATGACTAACACAATGTCTCTCCAATCACAAATCTTTTGGGGCTGCGTTTCTCCCGACTATTGTGTATGGCCTAAGAGTGATAACTTTTCATACATTGGGTCTCTTTCCTCAACTTCTAACTTAGACCATGTTGTTGCTTCGTTCGGCAGTCACGATGGCAACGTTTTAAAAGGATTTTATTTTGACCACCTTCCTGTCTCAACTTGCTTTTACTCCTCCCCGCCTATGGCTAAAAATAAAGAATCAAATTGCTTTTCCTACCGAGATTGGAAAAATGTGTCAAATAAGTCTTTCAGTAAAGTCTGTGACCAGATGCTGAGCAAAATCAAAGTGCCTTTCAATCTTTTATGCGATCGTGCTTAGCTGCCACAGAGTGAAAAGAACATCTCAATTGAGCTCACTTCCTACTTACCACAAATAAATCATGCGCTGAAATGTGCTGAAATAAGCGCTGTTCCTCTTCGACGTGTTCGTAAAAAGTCTCAGCTAGAAGATTGGTCAAAAAACAGAGATCTAATGAATGCGTATACTTTGGCCAAGCTATGGCTTTCTGTTTGGAACGACTGTGGCCATCCTAGAGGTGACTTAGTAAATGACGAGGAAATTTAACAAGAAAATGAAAAACTATAAGTTAACGCTGATCCAGAAAAATGTAATTTGTATTGCTGAAGACCCCTCCAAACTTTGGAAGTATAGCAAGCCTGCCAAAGCCCAGAGTGCTAATGTGCCTGAAAAGAAGTGGATTGAACATTTCGCGAGGGAGTCCAGTGCTCCCAACCAAAGCACGGAGGAGTTTTTGAAAAATAGCTTGACCTTCTTTCAAATAAGACGAAATCTTTCCCGTTTGTGTCGCCACTTGCCCTTGCTCCTGTTTGGTCTCTTTTTAATTGTGGTAAGAGAAAGCAAGTTCGTTGCCTTGATTTTAATTTTACAAAGTATTTAATGGAACTTCCAAATGGGACAGGTAACGCTTTTCTGCAAAGGTAAACCCATCAATTGGTAAACCCATCTGGGGTTATTGAGAAGCGTATTTGTGATTTCTCCACTGAATGCCAGAAGTCTTCCCATCTTTGGTCATTCCTATTTGTCCCTTGTTTGTAGTTGTCACAATGTGTTTTTATTTCTATTGTTTCTTTTTTGTTCTTCTTGATTTTACTCGTCTTTTTCTGGGCTTTGCCCAGTTTTTTGTGATGGGTTATAAACAAAATGATGATGATGATGATGAATTGGTTGAACAAAAATTTCAATTCAAGCAGTCTATTTGTTTTATTTAAGACCCAAGTAATATAGAACCTTTTGGGGCTTTAAGGGGTGGAGTAACCCTGCACTAATCTGTGGTAAATGACGTTTGTTTTAAACTCAGCTAAATTTAAGTTTTAATTTCTGATCTTTTTATGTTACATTTCTTCATTCATAGTGATTTGATAGTGATTTTAAATAATTAAGAATTGCCATCCTTCAACCAACGCTAGAAAAACTAGACACTAGATTGGTTTTTGTGTCGATTTAATGACGGTATTATGAGCATTATCAGATTTCAATTTATTCGTCTCTAAAAATCCATCATTTTGTATTGACGGTTTATATGTTTAGAGATAAAATATACCCCAATGTGGTAGTATGAACTTACGCCGTGGGAAGTTTTATATAAGTTAGTTTGATAATTTGACACTGGTTTACCATTGCAAACTATCCACAATATGTTTTAATCAGTATTTTGACCCTATTTCAGTTTAAATTTAATCCAAATTGATTCTTGACTGCCCTTCTCAAGAAACTAAGTTTTTAAGACTTTGTTTACTATGGATAAGGTGCTTGGAAGGCATAAATGGACATTTGTTCGTTGCTTACCATTTATTACTGTGGAAAGTGGGCAAGAATTGTCTTATTAAACTTCCCACGTAATGAAATTACGACGTAATTTTTCATTGCATAGACAGAATTAATGTGTTCTCGCTTCAGAAAATTGTTAATAATTATAATTTGAAATGTATTTCATTCAACAAAATTAATTCCTAACTAATTACATGCAACACATGCTGTAGACACAGGGAAAATTTTCTGCCGCGTTAAAATTTTTCTGAGGAAAGTCTAAGGACAAAAGGAATATATATTCTAAGCATATATTTTTTTTTCGATATACAACTTATAATAAATACGAAAAGGAATATACAAGACTAGAGAGTTAGATGTTGGGTTTTACTCATAGGAAAAAAAAGGGGGGCTGGAACTTTAAATCTCCCTCTAGAGGTGGAGGCCTAGAGGTGGAGCTAGCTCTTATGTCATTTTCAGTTGCCTATTTAAAATTTACTGAGAAAAAATTATATATGTCGCAACGATTACAGAAGTTAACGTTTTAAAGAAAAAAATTAGTAGTTCTTATTATTTGTTTTGTCAGGACAAAAAAAAGGTGTATCTGCAATTGAAAAATAGCAAATTTTCTGTACTTTTTGGGGTATCGTCTCGTAAGGGGGTCATCCTGGGAAGCACAATGGCTTCCGGCCCTCCTCTTCCATGTGGGTAAGCGCCCGGGTTATTGTGCCTGTGTCATATCCGTTTGTTTAATTTTCGTTTTTCTTTAACGTTATATTAACGACTTTCTTGATGCACTTATGTGTCATTTAACGTGTGCCAGATATTTGAGTTCAATTGTTTTTTCTTATAGGCGATGTCAACGATTCTCTGGATGCCCTCACAAAAATTATTGACAATTCAGAAAAAAAACATGGTCCCATTTTTATGCTTGTGAATACTGCTGGGTATGCAGTAGCAGGAAGGTTTGAAGACCTCTCTGTTGATAACTTTAAAGTGAGTTTGTCATTTACTTTATGTCTCTTATATGTCCGTCTGTGTAAACTAAGTGATTATTCTTATTTGACATAGTCTGCGGAAAATGTCCAACCCACGAACTAAAAATCTGAGTAACTAGATTGTTCTTTAGGGACTATTTTTCAGCAATAGAGAAAGCATCTACTCTTTATAATGTTGATGCAGTAGTGGGTGCAAGCGTATTCCACTACTGTTATTAAGATCCTTAAAGCATTAAGACGCTTGGGGCCGACGCTCCAAAAGACACTCCTGTTTTATTTTATCCCTTACAAAGCTTTTGCTTTGGCCTTCTCCCAAGGAATTTTCAAAGACTAAAATAACAAAACATATTTATATTTATTGATTCCGTTACATAATTTTTTATTGTTTTTTTTTTTTGTGGGCTCCCTTACAACTCAAAGCATTACAGCTCAAAACCCTCAATATATTAATAATTCAAAATATCGAACTTATGTACTAATGCAATACCTTGTGCCAGGTATGAATTTTTGTATCAGCTGTTGTATCAACACTAAATCTTTATCCGATTTATTAAGCATAATCACATTTTACTTGGTTGCCTATATTTATATTTCTTTAGTTCTGTTTAGATTTAAGCTCTATATTTTTGTTTTAGCTTTAACAATATAATTTGGTTCATGATGATTGCATATATAATAAAGAAAACTATCCAAAAAAGAAACAACCGTGAAGGAGCCGTGAAGCCTGTAATAAAAAAAAAAAAAAAAAAAAAAAAAAACGCTCAGTGTAACACGCTGATCAATTTTGGCCTTCCTGGTTATTTTTATTATTATAAAAAAAAAAAAAAAAAACTGTGAACCATCTGTTTTGTTATAATAAGAGATCGATGGTACCACCATACATGTTTGAATATAACATGTTTGAAAACAATATTTCTGTTTAATGTAAAGGTATAAATGATATTTTATCTTTATGTTGTGTTATCCAGGCTATGATGAGTGTGAATTTTATGGGAACCGTTAGTATATCAAAGGTGGTAATCCCTAGAATGAAGAATCGCGGTGAAGGTGTTGTTGTTCTATTTGGATCTCAAGCAGGTCTCACTGGTATTTTTGGCTACACTGCTTATGCTGCTACAAAGTTTGCTTTAAGAGGATTCGCAGAAGCTCTTAGTATGGAGGTTAGATTAATTCCTCGTTATTCTATTATCTAAGTGAATCTCACTATTCAAGAAGGCTCTTGTTTTTCTGTAGTTGTAATTTCAGTGCTACGGTTTATTATATAAATTAAAACTCACTCATTTTAAGTACAATTTGTTTTCATAATATTCATAAACGATTCAAGCTATATAATTCCATGATTCCAGGCTTAATATATTTTTTTAGTAAATCAGATGAGACTGTTGGAGCTAGAAAAAAGGTAGAATTTTGATAATTCACTAGAAAGGGTAAAGGAGGTATATTACGGTGGCGTCATTCAAGGGGGCGTGTGCCCCACTTCTCTCATAGATTAAGAAAAATACTCGTCTTTGGGGTATTTTCATTGAAAAATACTCTTTTTTGGTATTTACTTGTTGAAAAAATCGAAAAAACGACAAACGTGCCCTCCTTATATTTCGGAAAACAAAATTTGCCCTTCCTTCTAAATCTATGTGAATTGACGCGTCTGGTATATTAACCCCTGACATTCTGGCAGGCTGTGTAATATTAGATCCAACATCCCTAAAGTGTGATGCAAAAGAATTTGCTATGGAAGTTTAGTCAATTAATAAGTAGATCCCTTAAAGCTTTCAGCACATGGGAATTTCCTTTGAAAGAAATTTTGTTGTTGTCTCACCAGTTTAGTCAAGATGTTTTATAATATTCTGGCTATATAAGTTTGTTAAACAGATTATACGGGCTGTATAATATCTTGGTGCGCAAGATTAGGCTTTTTTTTTGAATTGTTAGTCGTTCTTGGACATCGAATGTAGGGCTGCTTATTCTGAGCAGAATTATTAATATAATAACAGAGAAGTCATAATTTAGCACTGAAGGATCAGAAGCGTCTATAATAATAGCTGCAATTCTGAGACATTTTTAATTGTGAAAAATGTCAATTTAAAGATGCCAATGTCCTTGTTATTCTTGTTGAATTTAGGTGAATTAGAAATAATCCATGAGTTAATACGAACTTAAAAAAAAATCCTACCGCCTCTCTGTTTGTCTATCTCCAGCTGTTACTAACTGTTAGTTTTGTATATGTGATGAATCTTTTCCTAGCAAAATTGCTCTTGATTATTTTGGTTTCGTTGACCCCTGACAATATTGCTGTCGTTCTTAAAGACTTTCAAACTATCAAATTACCAATTTGGTCAAATGACTGCACTATAAAAAAAAGAAGAAAAAAATAGTTTGCCACCTTTCCATCCAGTACATAATTGCTGATTTAACATAGGTAAACAATTTTTGTTGTTTGTAAACATCATTGAAATGCTAGAACAATTTAAGATGGGCTAAACGAAATCCAAGACACTTTGTTTAAGTTTAGTATGCTATAAAAAAAAATGCATTTGATAGTTCAGCTACGTTAATTTGATATATTTTAGTGCTATTACATAAGCCGCTCTTTAATTATATTGGCACATGCCGTCATGGCAAATTACGTTATCATGAAATACAAAAGGGTTTTTCAAATTAATTTGAATCATCATGTATATGAAGATGCTGTTTTCGTCAAAAATTGTATTTTGGTTTTCAATATTATCTTTTATTACTTACAAAAAGAACGTTGATATAAAAAGTAGCTTTCAAATGATCCCTTAAACAAATTTCTATGATGTTTGAAAACTTTTCTGTGATGACGGAAAAAAACGAAAAAAAATAACAAAACAAAGAAGCAGAACAAAAAAAGGAGACACATCCTCGTTTCCCATGCGAAAAGTGATTTTCCTTGTTGCTCAAGATGGGGAACTGTAATTCCCCTATACAAAGTTTTCGGCTGTGGAGATTCCAATGGGGTGGTTCTCATTTCGATCTGACACCATTTTGTGAGGTTTATTGCTATTTGTCGAATTTCCCATAAATTTATTTCGCAATATATTTTTACCATTAAGATTAATCGAAATAATAGTCACCATTCCTGAATCAGCTTCAAATGGAGATTTTTCCTCGCTTGACAGTTTATTTTCAACACGCATTTTTAAATTTCTGGTTACTATGGGCTGAACTTCATTCTTTACTAGTTTGCGGCAAGTTCTGCAACCATGATGACAGAATAATTAAAAGCATAAAAGGATAATAAAGTAGTTTAGATATTGAAGTACATAGCACTACGCAGGATCCCTAGTTCACGCCATGTTTTTAATATCAGTTAAATGGATGTAAGTTGGCAGTTTTTGTAATTTGAATTATGAGTGTTCATGCGTCATATTTTTCAATTTAGGTCAAGCCGTACAACATATCAGTGACATTAGCCTGTCCCCCTGATACGGATACTCCAGGTCTAATTATGGAGAATAAAACAAAGCCAAAGGAAACCTTGTTAATTTCTGATTCATCAGGTGTACTCTCAGCACAGGACGTTGCAAAACAAACCCTAGAAGATGCAAAGGTTTGTTATGGGCCAATTTATCCATTTAGTTGTGCCTAACCCAGGGTTCCCGCTGCTCCTTCTTTATTCTGATGCTTAATAGATGCAGCAAAATGTAGATCTGCCCACAACTAACCGATCTATTGTGTCGTTAAAATACATACGACCAAAGAGTAATTTGGGATCTATTAGAAAGGAAAAAGATTATATTGCCTTAACTATAGAAGTCTAGTATGGTGCCATTTTTGCTATTTTTACATTAAAAACCAAGATGGCTTCACACAAATGAAATTATTCATTTTCTGTTAAGGTTTGTAATTTAACCGCCTGCTAAGCAACGACTCAATTGAAATATTTCAGTGTAGCTGGTCAATTGCCAGGACATATAGATTTGCAAGAAAAAACAGAATAAATCAAAGACAAAAACGGAATAAATCAACGAATAATCAAACGAAAAAGTACAGAGAAAACGCAGCCGTATAAACTGAGGATAAAGGGGTGGATGGTCGCAGCAGTGGCGGATTCAGGGGGTAGAGGGGCGCCCCCCCCCTAGCGTAGTCTAAAGAAGTGTAATTTACTTAATTAGCGGAAGTTTGCGTTAATTAAACTTGCTCCTAACGCAAGTTTATCGGATCAACCTATTTTGCCCCCCCCCCCCTAAAAAAATCCTGGATCTGCCCCTGGGTCGCAGATTTTTCTTCCGGAGTTTCAAATGTTTAAAACGTGTGAATGATAAGCTGGTTTTCTCCGAGAAAGTGTTGCACAGTCTGTACATATTACTTTAAATTTGTGAAGCATGGATACTCTGTGAAGAATATTGATTTAACCAAGCCATCAAGTAGCATATCAAGTGAGACTGCATGAGCTTAAATATCTCTGATTAGTAACTCCATATATACTAAATTGGAAATATTCCAACATATGGAGATCTCTCAAATTTAAATAAGTAAGGGTAAAAATGCTCAAATAAGCGTTAATTTAGAAAGAATCCTAATTCAAAATATGGCAATAATACGCTGATTATCATCATCATAGGACTAGAGGTCGTGGAAGCTTAGTCTCAGAAGTAAGGAGTACGAGTCGATCTAGTTTTGTAATTAGAAATTGTGCAGTTAATTTGTGGAATGGTTTCCCGGAGAGCATTAGGGAGTCAGAAAACCAGTTTCAGTTTAAAATTAGATTAAAAAAGTTTTTGTTGGGTGGGAATTAATTTTTTTTTTTTTTTTTTTTTTTTTTATATATATATATTTAAAAAAATGTTAAATTGTAATTAAGTTGTAAAATAAAAAGTTAAAAAAAGTTAAAAAGTTAAATTGAGTTAAATTGTATTGAATGGTATGAAAAGAGTAGAAAGAGTGAATGAGTTTTGGTTTATGATAAAAGATTGTGTGACGCTGCTCAAGTCACAATAGTGGCTTAATAAAACGTCATACGTTCTTACCATTTCTACGTTTGTTGATAATGTTATTCAAAAAATGTGTTGTAAGTGCCAGTTAAGTATGATGTATTATTAGTTGAAAATAAAAGTCAAGTCAAGTATGGCAGAATATTTCGCAGAGATTAATTCAGTTTAAAATTTAGTGCTAATCTTACTGTTGCAGTATAAAAAAAAAATAGAAAAAAAGTCCTTTGAGTTATTTCGAAAATACGGTAAAATACTCCAAAAAAACAATTCTAATGTGATTCTTGTTTCCCGTAACCGGAGTTTTTGGAAACAGTGCTACTAATATGGCTAATGTTACTAATCTAAGGACCACTGTTAACGCAAGTATGTTAATTCATTTGGTGAAAAAGTGAGGTATTAAGTGATAAGTAAAAAAAACATTTTAGACTTAAAATGAGAAATGAGTTTAAACCTGAAATTCCAAAAATCACCACGAGTAAGAATGGAGCTGGCGATCTTTCTACCCTCTCCCTTAATGTTTATATGTGATTTCGCTTTGCTGGAAACTAAATAAAATGCTTCAATTGTTATGTACTAATGCTTCTGAAAATTTTATTTTGCCACTGCTATGCCTCTTTGTAAAAGTGTGCGACCTAAGATTTTAACCTGTTTGTAGCAGCGTTTGGGAAATTCTATTCGCTAAATGATAATTGATATTTCATCAAGTGTTAAACTTCTGTATTAATAGATAAAATCAATAGCAGTCAAACCCAAGAAATATGGTGAACGATGACAAAGGATTTGAAATGATTAAGTTTCTATTCCATGCTATATTTGTTGTTTTTTAGGTTCCATTTCTTCGTTCATGGTAATTTTTGTTCATATTAAGTTTGAGTTGTTATACAAGTTAATATGTGATCAATCGAAGTTTTAATGTTGTTCTTTATTTTCAGTTGCCAAAATTTCAAGGTTCTTTTAATTACTTAACGGATCTTGAAAGAAAATAGAAAAATAACGGTTTGTCATTTTTGGTTAATACTGTATGGACATATAGTTGATGCAACTGATCGAAGGGGTGACTGCTTTTCTTATCTTAAACTGTAATATCTTTGTCCGTTTTTTAGAGGTTGAAATTCAAATTTTCTAAGTAACACGTGCGTATCATTTATTAGCGCAAACAATAAGCCTTCTTCTTCAAAGAGTAAGGACCATACAAGAAAATGTATCGTCAAGTCAACTAATTAAGACGCTTTAGAAGGAGAGGGGAAGGAGGGCGGGGGTATGTAAATCTCTAACAGAAGTGAATAGATTGTTTTGGAACAGTGCCGAAAGTCAGGAAAACTTTGTGTATTATTCGAGCGTATATTGAATACTTTCCAGTTTGGAATGGAACGGATTTTTCAATGAAAGGAATCTTGGATCCAGGCACGTATGGAAGGAGAGGGAATCTGGGAGTTGATTTTATTCCCAATTGTCTTAATATTGACTGCTTTTGGCTGTCCTGACGTATTTGCTCCACTCCCAAAGTAAATTCCTGTGTATGTGTTTGATTTCAAAAATGATATTCGCGGAACTTTTAAGTTTCTAGAATATGAACCACATTCAAATAAAGGATTTTAATTAATGGTATAGATGTATCATTAAAAAAAATATGCAATAATACATGTGAAAAATAGCTTTTCTAAAATATAGAAAGTAAAATAGAAATGTAAAGTTAAAGAGTCGACCCAGAGCCCCCTATAATATTAAAGGCAAATTGGTTATTTCATCTTGACCAGATTATTCATTACGAAAAGGATTTTCACATTGCTTTGCCACAAATAACTATTATTCAATTTTAATTTTAATAGCTTTGTACATAAAGCTAACTATGTCTACGCAGTGCGTCTTTGACTACTGTTTTTTTTTCTATTTTCAGATGAAAAGATTCTTAAGCACCAATGGATTTGAAGGGAAAATTCTTACAACAGTGTGTTGCGGAATGGCACCGATTACTTCCTATTTCGAATTGGCTATCCAGGTATTCTCCCTACCCCCTTCTCTTTATTTCTTAGCACGTTTTTATCATTTTTGGTACCTCAGGTAAAACCGTGTTTTGAGGGTCTAGTTCCTTTGCTTGACCAGGCCTTGCGATAAGACAACGTGGATTATTGAAATGAAGAAATAGCCTATGTACTATAAGGGAAAATATTGTGGAGTATGTGTACAGCTTAAAATGACACGGATGAAATGATTAATACAATAAAATTCAGAATGTCAAGGTCAATGATAATGATAATGCCATTGATAAATTATAAGTGTTTTAATCGACTTTCTTCATAATAATTGGCTATTATAAATAAACTAATACCGTTTTAAAGATAGGCTAGATTTAATTGCGATAAAACTATAAGATCTTACGTAAATCTTTTGGATGTTGCTGTACTGTACCTGTTCAGTTGATGTGCACGCGCAGGAGAGGGGGGGGGGTCTTAAGACTATACTATAAAATTACAATTTGTATAACTCAACCCCTCAAATGGCGACATGGATAAGGTCGTGTTAGGAAATATCAGTACTGTACCTGTTCATTCATATTAGAAAGAAAAGTAGTTGGTGTGAAAGAAACAAGAGAAGATATTTATCTTGATCATGTGAGTTGAAATATGGTTATGAAAAGCGATTTCACCGAAGATAGTTTTAACTGCTTTTTTGTATTTCATGGTTGGAGCAGTAGCTGCAAACTAATGAGGAGAGAACCAAAATCGAGTGAAGCTGAATTTATATTCGTAAGATCTTTCACTCAGAAATTTCTTGCACAAAAATTCTTTCTTTTGCCAAGCTTACAGTGTTTTCCCTAATAATCTTAGCTGTTGTTTTTTCTCTATTTTTTTTGAGAAACAAAAGAAATAAAAGAATCTCGATAAGGAATCAAGGAAATATAATTTGACGAAGTATCGTGGAAATGGAATGATAATACAACATGTCTTATTTATATGAAGGAATAGCAGATATTATGAATGAAGAGAATATAGAATGAAGATGAATGAAAAAATTAGATATTATAAAGGAATATATTGTGGAGCATCTCTGCAGCGTAAATTATACTGATGAAATGACTAATGCAATATTTTTCAGAATATCAAGGCCAATGACAATTATAATGCCATTAATAAATTATAAATGCCCGAATGATTTTCTTCGTAATAATCAGATATTGTAAGTAAATTAACGCTGTGTTAAAGACAGGGTAGATTCATTTGCAATAAAACTATAGAATCTTACGTAACATCTTTTTGGATTGCGTGGAAGGTGGCTATATTAGAAGATCGAATGAAATTTTTTAGAATTCCGAAAAGAGCATGAAACCCCTCAAACTTGACAGCTGAAACAAAAAGTACACCATCGAAATTGTCATTTTTGGAAACCTGTTGATGGAAGTTTCAAGTCCCGTGTCTTGAGCAATAAGGAAATCACATGATTGTATGGGCAACACTGATATGTCCTTTCCTAGGGTGGTTGTACCGAACCAATAGTATAGGAATATCGGGGCAGAGCTCATTTGGACGGGAATGAAAATATTAAATATAAATATATTGAAATTAATCATCAATATTAAAACGCTTCTGTTCCAACTGACTTTTTGCAGCATCTACACCACTGGATTTAAAGTTAGGGTATTTTTGGTGGACTATCTTTTCACTATCGTATATCTCAATATCCTAAGAGTTTATAGGCTTAAAATTTATAGCATTTTAGCAGGTATTGAACAAGAAAAAAAAAATACAACTGTACAGGTCTTTAGCTTCGTTTACTGGGAGCTTTTTTTTTACTAATACGGCAAAGTACACCTTGGCAGATGATTTGCTATTGTTTCTGATAATTTAGTAAATAAAAAATGAAACAATTGAAAAATTTTATATGAATACTTTCAAAAGAATTGAATCTTTAGCATTGTTGTGTTTGGTTTGAATTTGATAGCTTTGGGATGTTTCATTTTAAGGATTTGTAACTTTCATGTAATAATCCTTGATGACCCTTTAATGTGTTATTGTCAAAAGTCACCATTTATTGAATCACGAACGATCTTTTCATTGTGCCATTCTTGCCCATGTTGGACAACAGAGACTAGCAAGCAAAAACCTGATATTCTTACTAGAAAAATAGCCCAGTTAAGTTATAGAAGTATTGGCGGCTTTGATTTGGCAATGTTGTTCCTGTGGAAAAAAAATTTGTAGCAAAATAACCACTTCTGATGTAATCAACCGTCCTTCTGATTGTGTGGAATATATTTCTGAGAAAGTTATTGACTCATTTACACTGTGTGACATACACAGATTGGAGAGGAGTCCTGTCGAAGTAACCGGAGTCGTGAAGCGAATATTTTAGTGATCCATTTCTAGGCTATGTCAAGGATAAATAAAACAAAGTTAACGATAACCCGGTTCTACTGTAAAAGGCCCATTTTATTGCAATCACCTGAAGCTAGTTCAACTGCTAGTATCATAGGCATAGCTAAAAAAGAATGAGAGTGAAGGATTATGTAGAAAAGGAAACATTGGTCAATTACCATTCCAAACCATCTGATCAGTGTGATAACCCTGTCGCCAAAGTAAAGTACATCCTAGTAAAGAAACAGATAGAAAATTGTTTATGACCCAATCCAAATTAACGAAATCCAGTATTTTGGTTTCTGAATCTGTCGCAAAATGCTGTTAAAATCTGTTGAACTTGGCTAGAGACGATTTTGGTGCCAGAAATGTTTGGACATACTGAGGTTGAATTATCGCCCAAGTGCCCGGGGACCCATTAGTGAGAAAGGCTCTCCGCTGGTGGACTGTGTTCAAGTGCCAGTGGAATGTTTATTTTCATTTGCTATAGTTTATTGTTCACCGAAGGGTCGTGGATTCAATTGTCTCACCAACGGAGATTTTTTATTTTATTTTCCTTCTAATAGTGTAGGTGTTTTTTTTTTTTTTTTTTTTTTTTTTTTTTTTTTTTTTTTTTTTTTTTTTTTTTTTTTGTAAAAAGTTTCGGCAAAAATTAATATAGGTATTAAGTTCTAAAGCGATGTTAAAATCTATTGGAATAATCCTCATTTTGGCATGTAAATACATCCCTAGTCTTTCTCCTTTTTAATATTTTATATGTAACCAACGACACCTTACAAATAAACCAAACGCTTACTCTTAAAAGTTTCATTGAAAAACGGAACTGCTCCCTTTCTTCAGGAACTTTTAATGCTGTGACACGTTCAATAACCGTTTTGGAAAATCACTGTTCCTTGTGTTATTTCCATTATTTACTCTTTTGATATTTTAGGTGCTCTTTGCCGGGATTTGTCGTGCAGTTAGTGCCTTTTATCTGATCCGATTCGACAATATCGTGAAGGCAGAAAAGAACCAGACGGAGCAAAGCAAAAGAAAATGAAAGAGTCTCTTATTTTTTTAAAATGTTTTCTAGTTTGTATGTTTCGTCAGAATATAAAATACACGGCATTTGCTTCCCAGCTATTACAACTAGGTTACTCTAAAGTCAAAATGTAGACGACAACATATTCTTCCTACATTCAGGCTACATCTTTTAAATTGGGACAAGCCTTTGTCTTTTCTTGTGAAGTGTGACGGGTGAGACATGCCCTAGATAAACATTATAAAAATATTTTCATTTTGAATAGAAATATACCACGGAAAATCTGAATTGTTGAACAGATATTCTTTATTCACTTTGACAACCTCTGCCCTTGATAATTTGATCTAATATGCTGATAAGCAAATGCAACTCTGCATGAATGTGAAGCTTGGAATCGGTTCCATTCTCTTTGAAGCTCATCTTTACAGCTATATCAGTCTTAGGTGGGCCTCCCAAATACCCAAAATCCAAAATGCCTTTTCGCTTTAAACAATTGCAAAAACATGAGTCCTTGAACTGGCTTGAAGATCTATTTCTATTCTACTCTTTGCACGAGTTTACACAACAATGCTCATTCTTTGTCTTGATATCCAGGATTTGCTGTCAAGATATGGTACTTCTATGATATACCCCCTACCGCTCACGTTGTTCATGCATTGACGCACTGTAAACCGGTTTCTTTCGCTAGTTTCTTTCAACTTAGGGTGAGAAAAGACAAAGAGAAGTGACAGAATAGATGGGAAATATAAAATTTGGGCTATATATTCGCACATTAGGGGAGGGGGGTAAAGTATTTGAACAGTGTGAAGTCAGAAAACAATTCTTACTTCATAATACCAGAATAATTGTCGCTAACACATTTTGCATACAGAACCGCTGTCCTTTACCCTCACCCTCCCTGATCTGCAAATATATAGCCCAAATTTGTTTCTGAATTAATATATTTTTATCATACTTGGGTAAATTTTATTAGGATTAACCTAACTTCACTTCTTGAGCGGTAGGGGGTTTATCATACAAGTACCCAAAATATTTTTGTATTTATGGCCTTAAAGATATTTTCCTATAGAGCATAAAGTATGTTTGCCGTCTTAGTTTGATACCATATCTTAAAGTAATAGTAGCGAACGAGTATTACGAGCTACTAAGGCTCTTTTGATGGCCTGAGCCCAAGAACAATGTCTGAGACCAAGCCAATTTGAAATAGTTATATCACTTGTATTATTTGCAAATAAACATGACGGTTTTGAACCGTGTTGTACTGCTGAATATTAAATTATTTTGTATCTCTTTTGATATTCCTTGGGTGATGTCCAAACATTTCAGCTCTTATTCTCTGAAGTCATTACTTATTATTCTGACAGTATTTTCAAATAACCCGGTGAATTGAGGTAGGAGCACCAAAAACATAAAACAGAAAAAACAAAAGTCTGCTTCTGCGAAATAAAACAAACAATTCACCCTATCTAACTTTATGGAGCAAAAACGTAAAATTAGTTGTGAAAATCTAGATAAGAAAAATTAGCTGTTCTCACTCTCTTTTGTTTTACAATGGACCAAAGATTAAAGAACCACTTTTGCCAAAAAGGCAAAATAGGTATATCTGTCTACAACTCTTAGACCAGTTTCTATTCTGTACTCTAGACCTAGGCCTATCAATTACACACACAGTTTAACACACTAAGATGTCTATTCTCAAAAATTTCTTCATTGAATTTTAGCTAAAATCCAAATGAAATTCATGCTCAATTTTTTTTTTTTTTTTTTTTTTTTTTTTTTTTTTTTTTTTTGGTGAAGATGCAATAATGGGTTGCTACCATGTTCAATTCCTATAAAAACCATCTTAAGCCCCTTTAGTTTGCCACATCCCGTATCTTGCTCTTATCCCCTCCTCCCCCTTCTTTTCCATGTCATAGTTAACCTGCTAGCTTATGATAGTCTTTATAGATGGAAATATGTTAATGATTCAACCGCGCCTGATATTTGCAAAAAAAAAAAAAAAATCTAAGCATGCCTTTTGGTGCTTCCAACTGCTTAAGTTTATTTCTTATTTTAAGTGCGATCCTGTGTCCTAAGTATTTTTCATATCATTTTTATGCCTCACTTTAGATTTCAGTGTGAATGCCCCACCTGGCATTTCTTCCTCAGTGTGAAACTCAGTGACCAGAATTGAGTCTATCCAATTTGAGCGCTGAAAATGTTTTTATTGAAGGTCACCTGTTTTAGATATAATGGCTCAAAAAGGCTGATATTGCTATTCTTAGAGAATGGCAGAGAATTTTATTTTGGTTTTAAATGCATGTTTGATAACGCATACAGATGTTTTCCCTAAGTCTCATGACACAAAAGAGTAGAATTAATTTCCGAGTTACATATTGCAATAAAAAGAACTAAAAATTGTCAAAAGGACCGTAAAGCTCAAACATTTGGCTTTATAACAATCACGGCTAGCATAAAAGGCAAGTTGTGGACCAGGGAGGAGAGGGGCTGACAGCCATAAAAAGATGTCACTTGCTACGTTATTTATGAAGTCAGGTTAACACAGTTTTTACTATGTTAATTTTAGTAATTGTTTTTTTGTAGATTTTTTTGTTTTTCTTCAGTAATTTTGTTTTTGGTAGACTTAAAAGTGCAATGTTCTTGCGCTAAAACTACAATGCAAAATTACTATCCTGACAAAAAATTTATCTATCTAAAAGTTTCCGATATTCTTTTGAATCTGAACACGAGAATGGCCTGAAGACAAGGCCGTATCCAGGGGGGGGGGGGGGGTACCCGGTTTGAACCCCCCCCCCCCCCCGAAATTTTTGACCGAGTCGAAAATTAGTCTAAAAAATACCTGTAAAGACAAAACCTTACCAGAAAAAAAATATGCTCCCACACTAAATCCTATTGCATTTTGTGGGTTAACGGTTCTGATCAGCTTACGCAATTAGGTAACCCCATGTTCACCTGACCTTGCATTGTAAATTAGGGTTAATAATATGCGCTCTGATCAGCTTACGCAATTAGGTAACCCCATGTTCACCTGACCTTGCATAGTAAATTAGGATTAATGGGCACTCGAAGTATGGTATAAGAGAGTGCAAGATTGTCAGTTCAGTTCAGTTCAATTTCGGACTTGGCTAAGAGAAGAGCGATTTTCAACATGAAGAGGAAGTGTGACATTACGTCGTTTTTCGCGCCCAAGCGGACCAGGGATGTTTCTGACAGTGGCATTAGCGGGACGTCTGCGGAGCATTCATCTACACCTGTGGATCTGAAGGGTACTGGAGCCATCGTTGAAGCTTCTGAATCACGCACACTGGAACCAACCACGACGCAACACGCACTTGCACCAACCCAGTCTTTGTCGTTGTTTGCAAATGACATCGGTCGTTTTGTCAACAAATCATCCAGTCTTGATTCAAATTCTAAACTTCGTTTGCTGAAGAGCCCTTGGACTCCAGATGTCTCCTACATTTTTCCAGTATCCGAAAAACGGAAGCTGAAGTTTCAGTTAACTTGGCTCGCTCGTTTCAGTTGGTTGTCCTACTCTCCGTCTGAGGACGCTGCTTTTTGCAGATTTTGCGTTCTGTTCTCGTCAGAGACAGCTGGCAAAGGCTGCCACCAGCGCTTGGGGAATCTAGTCACCAAACCATCAGGAACTGGAAGGATTCGCCCTTACTTTTAGCTAAAAAAAAAAAAAAAATATATAGACTACTTCTAGCCTACTATTTGGCTTCTTTTTGCGCAAAAAAATAGCTTGTAGTATTTAACTGTATGTAAATACTTGTCTTGTTTTTGCGTTACTAAAAAAAAAAAAAATAAAAAAAAAAAAAAAATAAAAAAAAATAAAAAAAAATAAAAAAAAAATAAAAAAATGCCCCTTATAGATATGAAAGTATGCCTAGTGGACGCGTCCTCGTTCCCAAGGGGCGGACTAACGGTCTCGAGCTAACGTAATGTTGCTCGAGGATGTTAGACAAAGCCCACGAGAAAAAATCGGGTAGCCCCCCCCCCCCGAACAAAAATCCTGGATACGGCCCTGCCTGAAGAATTTTCTATTGCCACATGATTATAATTTTAACAAAATATAATGATAACCAAAGGTGAACCCTTCCATGTTACTTTGCATTGACTTCTTGAACTTTTTGTCCTTTCGGGGCTAGGTGTTACTATAATCTTCCAACTTGTGTACGGAATGTATACTTCAGCCATCCCCATAATATTCTGCGACGGTTCAGTTACCCTGACAATGAAATATGGTTCAATATACTTTTCCGAGTCTCGTGACACAAAAGAAGAGAATTTATATCCATATCACTTGCACTATTGCAAAAACAGAACTAAAAATTGCCGAAAAGACAGCGAAAGAATTGACAAAAAAATGGTCCTGATCTGG
Organism: Artemia sinica; assembly: GCA_027921565.1. Classification (NCBI taxonomy): domain Eukaryota; kingdom Metazoa; phylum Arthropoda; class Branchiopoda; order Anostraca; family Artemiidae; genus Artemia; species Artemia sinica. Next base: position 36,477,826 of record CM051260.1, on the reverse strand, counting down.
CTTCAAAACTGGAGCTCATTATTGAGGTATTTGTTTGATTCTGTAGCGAAGCTATCACAATTTTTCATTTGAAAGGGGAAGAAGAATCGAATAGCTTAACGCAACTACCTTTTTAGACTATTAATAACTGAAAAGTAATAATATCATTAGATCATTAAATTTCTGTTAAAATGAATATGCTGCGTTTTGTGTTTTTGACAAGTTTGTCCGTGATAAAAAGCCATATTTTGAGAAACAATTCTTTACAGACGAAATTGGTCTATAATGCAGTATTTTTTTTTACTATTCGCTATGGGGATTACCCTAAAGGGACCTTCCATGCGATCCTACACCTTCTTAATGCTACAACAATCTTGTAAATTATGAATTATATGCCATTCATACTATATCCCATTTATGGGACTGGGCTTAATTATGGTCATAAATGTTGACCGCGTCAAATGTAATATTATGCTTAAAAGCCGTGAACTTACACCTTATAAGTTCTCCGATAGCGCCGCTTATAGCGCTAAAGATTGTGCCAACAAGGCTTGCACCACCCTCAATTAATGAGAGAAAATAAAGTGTGTAGCCATATAAATGTGACCTCTTTTCCTCGAGCTATCTGGATATCAGATTCCCTGGGAACGTACCTTGGAGATATGCGAACTAATTACCTGTTATTAGACTAGATACAGACATATAAAATGAAATAAACACAGGTAAAAAGCAATAGATTTATTGAGACTTACATATTTAGGTGAACAGCAGTGGGTCACTTCAAATGACAACAACGATGACTGAGATACAACAATGAAAGAATTGCAAAGCTTGAACGCTGAAATAACTCTGTCTATATGATCCTGAATCTCATTTACAAATAATTCCAACAAGCACTTTTACCCCACTATCAAACGTAGTTTTTTTGTCCTGCGCTCTAAGAACTGGCTCACAAGTGGCCCAAGGATGCGAACCCTTCGTCCAATAAATTGTTTTAAATATTTCTGATGATTCAAACGTTCACATGGTTCTTATAATTTAAACTTCCTTAGAAATATTGTGTGTAGCATCTTTTTTTATTGCCCACTATCTTAGCGAAATCCAAAGCTGAATAGCGCTGTTCTTTGTCTGAGGCTAATTGCAATTTTTCTCTTTGCTGATTAAGGATTTTTCTTTCTTTTTGCGACTAGATTTAAACTTAATTAGAGGAAGTCGGAATTATCTTTAGAAAGAAGGAACTTTATTTTTGTATTTTAAATATATCGCATTTTACTCACGGTACATATTACCCTTCCCATTATTTAATGACGTCCCGTCATTAGTACTTGCTTGCCTTTGGGCTTTTTGAAATGTTCGCAATTTATTAACTATTTATTCTACATAATTATTTCATATTTATGTTTTGGCTTAATCAGGAGTGCTAAAAATTTTCTCTATTACTTTTCTTCTTTTTTTTCTACATCCCTATCTAAAATTCATTTACCGGACTAAGATTATTCATAGTTCTAGGCTAGCTACTATACTAAAGATTTTTTTTTCTACATCTAACACTGATTACTTTTACATTTCCAACAAGGTTGGGGCTATTCTACCTTCACTTAAGATTTTTTTTTGAATTCACTTTTTACAAGGCTTTTTTTATTTTGCTGTCTATATGGCACAGTACTTTCTATCTACGCTACATTAAATGAATAGCTCGACAACGTTACACATAACTCTATCTGGACATCTAACACTACATACAAGAACGATTTAAAACACACAATATTGGGTTTACCATGTTCACTGGTAACATTAAAACACTCACTGGGGATGTTTGCTATGTAATATCAATGATAGGGTATTGGAATTTTTGAGTTATCAAAGTTATTAAGAAGTAACATATTTAGATTCACACCTATTTCATCACCTTCGAGTCTTTAGTGTACTCAATCCTTCTCTTCTAAATTATTGTCCTTCACTCTTTTCGTCTTGGCAAAATTTTTACAGCACTTACAATATAGTTTCTTCATGGAACAGTTCGAGCATGATTGTGTTCACACGACGAGCTTTCTTTAATTGTCAATTGGGAAATGATGCTTCCAACTACAGATGTGGGAATATGCTATCAGAGTTCATTCTCACCTGCTTTTTGACAGTTCATAGGGGGCCTTATCATTAAGGGGTCAAACACTGGGAGTGCGTTTATTTTCTTCTCAGGATATCATTTTTGGGATATTTTGAAGCACATAAAGAATGTATTCTCGTATAAAATTGTTCATTTGTGTCTCTTATAAAATTGTTAGCTCATGGCTTGCGTCTATTAACCTTTGCGGTGATTCCTAGGTTAATCACGGGGGAATTGAAGTTTGGATTTGGAACAGGTCGACATCAAACTATAGTGACTCCTTCAACATATTGTCTTTAACTTGTGGGAGGGGTATATTGTCACTGAGGGCTTGGTCACTGGGGTTAATTCTGGTTTCCAGGTTCATTTTTCAGAAATTATCTCGTAACATTTATGGGATAACAGAGATATGAATTTTCCACACAGAGGGGATAGGATGGATTCCGAGTGATGGTCGAAAGGGATTCGACGCGTGAATCTGCGTTATATAAATAATTTTCGGGATCATCAAATATCATCACTATACAGTCAAATGGTTCATGTGTCCATAAGGATTATCATGGGTGATATTTAGGTACTTATATCTTGTACTGGTCGAGGGGGTTCTCAGGATTTATGTGATTATATAGTTCGATAATGCACTGGATACTGAGATTCAAATATAATGTTACCTGATACGTAATATGGTTCGTGGTCGAGGAAACAACGATCAAAGGTAACTGTTATTTTCGTAGACGCTGGGATGGAAATTGCCTGGAGTGTATGGTGAGTACTCTTCGTTGGTTGAGGTATGATGAAAATAGATGCTACTAGGTTGTATCTGCACTGGACAACTCATTGTAATGCTCTATATCCAATATGTCAATCCACTTCCTGTAATAAAAATAACGAGGCAGAATCACACGTTCTTCAAAATCAAGTAGTCTTAATACATAGTAAACAATACGATTGGGTGCATTTTAGGGTGAAGATTACCCTACAAGATAATATAAAAAGATACACTGATATTACTACATAACGTTGGTTATAATAAAACGACATAATTTCCCATTGGGAAATCTAAAACAGAGATGTCTTCAAACTTGTTTTGAGAAAGGAAATAACGATAAAAGGTTTATTTGATTATTCAATACTTATTAAATAAACATAATTTACTCTACATTATGAAGTTTGAGGTCTAATTTTACAACATATTTCATGCCTGCATTGTTCACGCACGTCCGTGCTATTTAAGAAACGCATGTTGCAGCGTCATAACCACACGGTTTTACGTAAACGACACTACAATGAGGGAACAAGACATAGCAAGGACGAGTGGAGACCTCTATACCCACTCGTTTTCTAATGTCTTCCCTTTTTCTTGGCTTAGACGTTCTCATGGGGTTCCGGGTTTAACCTCTGCATTTCAGCTGTTTCCCCGTGTTCTTCTCTTGGTTTTCGCTTTCTTAGTCTCAGGATTTTTCCATAATTAAAAGTCAATAGGGTTCTTAGGGTCAGGGAAGTCGCGAATACGAAACATACGGCCAATAGTATGTTCCACCAAAAGTTGGTTGAGAACAATCCGTATCTATTATCCACATACGTTAATCTCTGGTCTTCATTTGTAAATAGGGGAATCTGGGAATCTAATGCTTCTCTTATTTTTGTAAGCCTTATTGTCCCTTTATTCTTTTCTATTTTGGACCATATCGAGGTTTTCATTCCTCGTTTTCTATATTGGGAATAGTGTACGACAGGTTAATTGCCTTGAAGTTGGTTATTTTGGGACTTATTATCTTTGTGCTCGTGGTAATCAACGGCGTTCGAACAATTGACTCTCTAGTTACAAGTCTACATCTTTGTTTTATGATTATCGAATCAGAAATCGTGATAGTGTTCATAAACATGAATTGGATCTCAGGGAACGGAATTCATAATCCCTATGATCCAATTCATGTATACGAACATGATCAGCTCATAATTAGACGCTTTTGTACTGGTAGTTTTTTTTCTTTTTTTTTTGATGACCTCAATCTTTGTTCGGACCTGGGTCGATTTTTCATAGAAAATCCGAGGAGATCGCCAAAACCCAGCAAATTAAACGCCGCGTGGGCCTTGAGTTCCTCCCCAGGCTTCCCACAAAACATGGTCCAACGCCAGTTGTCGTCCTAAGTAGACCACGAACTTCCTACCTCGGACCTTTCTCGTTAGCCACTTATGTCTTGAACTAAACTATATCGCTTTGTGGTTGATCGTACTGCCTTGGGGGTACAATTTGGGAGTGCAATATGACACATTGTTATTTTTATGAAAACTCTTAGTCCGACCTTTGGGTTATTCCTTATAGTTAGCAGTGCCTCTAAAAATTTTCGATTTAATTTCTTTCTGGAGTCGGGAGATTTGGGAGCCAGTCTTACGGCTCGAAGTATGGCCTGGGAAACTTCAATATTGTTACCCACCATACTCCAAACCGCCAGGCAATGCTCTGACTTCTTTCATTTGGATTGGATGCATCGTACTGGAATGGTACGTGTAGCTTTTTGTATCAAAGGAAATTATTTGAATTAATCATATGCAGTGTTACTTTTTAATTAGAATTCGTTTTCGGGAATTGATATATGTTGAACAAAATTTCTCTACAGCATTTTTTATAATTGTATAATTTTTACTCTTAAATTAAAAGTTTTTAAATTATTATTCCTTTATGACGCCTATCCATTAAAATCTTTTAATCCTATATTGATTAAGTGTAATTCCATCTATCGGGTTTTTTAACCGTTCTACCTGATTGTGTCGTTACTTTCTCCTCGACTTCTTGCGGTTTTTTCTTTTTCGGTTTTTCTAGCGAAATAAGATCAAACTTTTTGTATTGTTTTTTTCAAAAATTCTTCCCCTTTTAATTGTGTTTCCTTCGCGTGTGCGGCTGCTGAAGTCGGTCTTGATTTCTCTATTCTTTAACTACTATATGGTCTGATTTGCCGTCAGACTCTTCGGAACTGGTTTCCGACGAATCCGGATTAGAACTTTTAGAGGTGGCACTTTTTGAGGTATCACCTGCCCTTCCTTCGTAAATTTCTACTCCTTTGGAAGTAGAAGGTTTGTTCTCTTGGTCCTCGCTTTGAGTTTTCAACTTGGGAGATTTGAAAGATTCTTGAGAGCTTTGGGAGGAATTAAGAGTTTTTGCGGGGTTCCTCCACTGTTTGAATGCCATGTCCTCAGGGGGATGGCGCATTTTTTGCACTAGGGTTTCCCTCCATCAAGTCCACTGTTTAGGCTTGACCTTGGACACAGTTATATCATGATATTGTCCTTGCTGGTCATCCTTGGGAGTTTTATTCTCGGGCAATGTACTTTGACTCGTTTTTATGGGGAAATTTATTAAATCCATAGCTTCTCGCAGATTTGTTTTAGTTGAATCTTTGGGAGGAGTCTTCTTTACAGTAATATCGGGGGTTTCTACAGCTCTGTTTAATTCCTCCTGTAAAGACAGGGGCCTTTCTATCGGTGTTGCAGGGGAAACCATATCTTCTGGAAATCTTTTGGGGGGACAAGGGGTCGAAATTCTATCGGGAAAAATTGGGTTTTTGGAGATCTCGTATAATCTAGTTCTCCTGCGCTCGCCGATGAATAACTTTTTGGATCTTTTGGTGTTTTTATTTCAGGAACAAATCATGGTATTAGGGATTTTTTCTTAGGAATAACTAGATTTTTCATTGCTAAAAATTCTTCAAAGTTTTCCTCATCACTGTCATCTTCAAAATAATCTTGTTTAAAATTAAAGGGTTTTAGCTCTGCCAATCTTGATTTAGGGGGCTCATTTTCGGCATCTGACGAATCAGTAGAGGAGGGACGTGATACCCATCTCTCTGGAAATTTGGCTCTTTTTATTCTGCTAACATGTGCCTTGTAAGTTTTTTCGCTATCGGGGTTCTCCATTTTAAAATTATAATCGTTATCGTACTTTTTGACTATTCTGTACGGTCCAGAATATTTGTTGGAAAGTTTTTTGCCTTCCGTTTTTGCTTCGTTCTTTAGGTAGACGCAATCTCCTACCTTGAAATCTATACTCCCCTTGACTTTGGGTTGGTTTCTTAGCTCTTGGTTTCTTTTACATTTTTCCAACTCTTGCCTAACTATTTTATAAGTTTTCCTCATCCTATTTATGAATTCTTGTTTGTAATCCTCCGAGTAATTATAATACTGCCGAGATTCAATAATCTCATCATAGGGGATTCTAAAATCCCGACCAAAAAGTAAATAAAATGGATTATCTTTAATGGTAAGAATTGACCCCAGTCGTTCCTATTGTCTTTTGTATAAATACTTAATACGTTCGAAAATATTTTATGCCTATTTTCTATTTTACCATTAGCTTGTGGGTGGTACGGGGTTGTCACCATTTTCTCTATATTAAGAAAACTCATTAAGTCTTTTGTTACCTTTGAAACAAAATTGCTACCGTTGTCACTTAAAACCTTATTTGGAATGCCAAATTTTAAAAATAATTTCGCTAACACCTTACTGGTGGCGTAAGCACCTTGATTTTTTAATGCTTTTGCAAAAGTAAATCCTGAAAAGTGATCTATAACCGAAAAAATACAAGTATGGCCTCTGCTGGAAACAGGCAAGCCTCCGCTAGTCCCGTATAAGTCAAATGAGATAATATCGAAGGGGTACTTTGCTACCGGGACCCTTCCCATTGGAGTATTAGGATAAGCTTGGGGGATTTTTCTTAAGTTACACGCTTCGCATGTACCTACAAATTCTTTAAGTTTTGTTATTGCCGACGGCACGTAAAAATATTGTTTTAATTTATGGAAAGTTTTCGTTACTCCTAAGTGTCCACCTTTATCTGAATGAAAATATTTGAACGCAAGTATTATTAAGTTTTGTGGTAACACAGGTATTATTGAGGTTTGGTTTCTATTTTTTCTCAGCAGTCACGATTCTACATAGTATTTCTTCATCAAGATCGTAGTAAAAATTATCTATCTCTTTTCTAAGAGTTTTGAATTTATCCGGTAACACATCGTCATTCACAAAATAATTAATAAGCGCTGAACACATTTCGTCCTTTTTTGCTTTCTTTTTATATTTTCTAAAGACAGGGAACAATAGTTAACCTTATTTTCCTTTGCTGTGTCTTTGACTTTGTTTTTCTTACGTCCATGTTTGCTCTTAGCATTGATAGCGTTAACTTCATTTTCCTCAGCTTCCGACGGAATATTTCCTGGGTATCTACTCAAAAAGTCGCAAGCTGCGTTTTGTTTCCCCTTTAAATGTTCAAATTCGTAATCTAGGTCTTGGATTTTCATAATCCATCTAGCTAGAATTCCCGTGGGGTTTTTAAATGTGCGCAGGTACTGCAAGCTTTTATGGTCTGATCGTAGTATAAATTTTCTCCAATTAAATAGTGTCTAAATTTATCCAAGTGGTGGATTATAGATAATAATTCTAAGTTTGTGGCGGAATAACTACTTTCGCCTGTTGATAAAGTTCTACTCGAATAGCATATAACTTTTTCTATTTGTTTTTGTTTAGGCGTTCCCTCTAGAGGATTAGGGTTTTCTACCGGGATTATTTGCGAAAGAATAGCGCCAATGCCCTTTGAACTAACATCGGTTTGACCACAAATTGTCCGTTTTCGAAATCAGGAAGTGATAATATTGGTTCAGAAGTGAGTGCCTTTTTGAGACGGTCTAGGGAAGTTTGAGCTTCCTGGGACCAGGTAACATTATGGGAGTTCCCTTTAGTTAATTCCGTGAGGGGTTTCGCAATTTGGGCGTAATTGCGCACGAATTTTCTAAAGTAGCCAGTAAGACCTAAAATTCTCCTTAATTCTTTCATAGTTCTTGGGGGTTTGAGGTTTTCAACACATTTTATTTTATCCGGGTCTGGGGATATCTCTCCTTGTGTTACTATTACTCCTAAAAATTTAATTTTAGGTTGAAATAAATTTACTTTCTCAGGCCGGCATTTTAAATTGCCATGTCTGAACTTCTCGATCACCTTAGCTAATGTTGCTAAGTTTTGTTCAGTGTTTTCTCCCACGCATATGACGTCATCGACAAAATGAATGATATTCTTTAATCCTCTTAACAGGTTTAATAGGGGTCTACATAGCGCGCTTGAACTTGTTTTAAGTCCAAAAGGTACCCTTAAGTATTCATATGAACCACATTCATATGTTGAAAATGCAGTCTTATGGACATCTTTTTCGGCTATTTTCACTTGATGATAGCCTTGGGTGAGGTCCAAAGAAGTAAAAATTTTGTTTTTGCTTGAAATTGAGTCAAGAATTTCATCTATTCTTGGTAAAGGAAATTTATCGCTAACTACTTGTTTGTTAAGGGCTCTATAGTCTACTACAAGTCTAAGGTCACCATTCTTCTTTGGTACCAAGATCACTGGTGCAGAATACGGGCTTATACTGGGGCGTATAATTTCATTTTTTTTCTAATTCATGGATTTTATTTTTTAACCAATCTTTGTGCTTATATGGCACACGATATGGCTGTTTTGCTACGGGATTACCAGTCGTTAAAATTGAATGTTCATAGAATGGTATCAGTCCGATGTCATCTTCAGATGCGGAAAATACATCTTTAAAATTCCATAATAATTCGCATAATTTTTTCTAAAGTTCTAATGTCCGTAATATGATCCATATTAAATTTGTTTAAAAATTGCGATTTGGTTAGAGGGTATCTGTTAATTGAGGTTTTAATAACGTTAACAAGGTTTCTTTTGGAATTTTCCCATCTATTTAAATCATTTTCCGAGATAACTTGGATTTGAACTAAACACGTCCCCTTTTTTATTACAATTGTGTCATTTTCGTGGTTATTAGATACCCAAATAAAACCTTCTCCTTTGTCGTAAGATATAATCTGTTCCTCACATAGCAGATTTTCAGGAATTTCGTTTGATGGGGTCGCAAACCATATTTCGGATTTGCTATCCACTGGTTCAATCATCTGTGATAATTGAATTCTTTGCATCGTTTGCGGAGGGACTTTTGTTTTCCTTATCGCAAATCCGTAATATTTCTCTTTATTAGATTCATACTGGCGCTATGTTGCGCCATTGCGGCATCTAATAAACCTACCTGCTGCGCCATTGCGGCATCTTGCGGCGTCACGTTGGGTTTTACTATGTTTTTCCATAATTTCGCTATTTTCTTGATTTCGTTTGACCTGTACTGTCGCATATCTCCTATTTTTATTTTTGCGGATTCAATACTTTTATTTTTTAAATTTACTTCATCTCTGCAATGTCTTTCAGAATAATTGGACAAGTTTCTGATTATTCCTCTTGCTCCTTGCGAGGCATGAGGTTCAAAAGATTGCGACATTATACCGCCAGAAATTTTATTTATTGTTACGTTGTCTTCGTAACCTCTGTTACAATTTGTTAAGGTAGAAATTTCTTCCCCTACCTTAGCCGGGTAGACAAGCCTCTCGTTCGCTACGTCTAATAGTACTCTATTAGACCTTAAAAAATTTGTGCCTATAGTTGCTTCATACGGAAAGTTATCGCATATTATAAAATTTGTCGGAAAAATTCTATTGTCCCTTTTTACGTTTAGGCGAATTGAACCTCTTGCATCCAACTTATGCCCTGTCACACTAGTTAAATTGGGATTATTAAAATTTCTTTTTCGCCTAATATGCAGAGGCAACACATTAAATACGCATGAGCTTATAATGTTCGCAGTAGCACCAGAGTCAATCAAAGCCTTAAAGTAAATATTTGCCACACAAAAGTCATTAAATATAGGCAACCTATTATTATTATCACTACAAGACGGCACTACCATTGTTTTGGACCTATTAAATATTCTGGGCACCCTCTGGGTCCAATTTATATTTCTGAGGGGCCTGAAACGTTTCCCTGAGGATTTATTTCATTCGTCGGTGCCTGTAATAGATATTCAGACATATGGGATTCCGTTGGCATATCTAATTGATGTACATCTGTCTGCCTTCGCCATATATTATTATGGTAACTTGGATGTCTTGCGTCAGTGCCGCTTGCTGGCGCCGACTGCCAATGCCGTTGGCTTGCAAAATTTTCATTTCCCGTCGGCAAATTTTCGTGATTTCTATATAGCATTCTCGCGTTATATTGGCTTTGGCGATTATTTGGGTTTTCAAATCGGTAATTTATTTGTCTATTGAGGGGAGGAGTATAAAAATTTGGTTGGTACGCGTTGTAAGGCACTGATTGGCGCAATCTTCCTGGCTATAGCCTAGCGCACCACCGGCGCTAAAATTTGTTCTTCCGAACAAATGGTTGCCATAATTTTGCCTACTGCCGACAGCAATTCTTGGTGTGTTATTGGGGACATAACGGCACTCGCTCGCGATGTGTCCAGGTCGATTGCAATTATAGCATATTATTATTGTATGGTTATTTTCATAATTAGATTGTTTGACGGGCTGAAAACGCACTGTTTTCTGCCTAGCGGGTTCTTGCGTTTTATTTCTTTGTGGCACTGGGGAGTTATCCCTTGAAAAGAAATTGTGAGATGCCTGATCGCCCTTCAAGATTAGGTTCGCGTTTGAATCGCCTATGCTATTTATTTTTGTCTTACTGTGATTTGCAGCCATCGTGTCGACTTCGATCAATCGATCTACCTCCTGAACTGCAAGATCCAACGTCTGAATATTTTTGGATATTACCATTCTATATAGTTTTGGGGGTAGCCCTTGAAAAAAGGTATTTAGTATGACTTTTTCATACAGTTGTCCTGAACCTCTTCCGTATTTTGCCTCTACTGAAATGCGTATATTATCAAGATATTCCCTTATATTTTGTGAATAGTCAAAGCACACCATTCCGTGTTTTAATTTATTTATGGAACTGGTTTCGATAAATCTATCTTTAAATGCCGTTAACAATTTGTCTACCGTATTTATTGGCAAGTTGGTGTCGTCACCTATGGTATGTTCAATCTGCTTTAGAAAGGTTAAGGCCTGGCCTTTTAATCGTAATAGAAGCATGTCGACTAACGTTTCTAGCTCTGTCTTTGTTAATTCTACAAACTGGGCCAATTGGATATTAAATTCGTCAATATCTGATTGACCATTGTACTCCGGGATAGACTTTGCTATTTCTATATTTTTCGCGACCAACTTTTGCGCCATTAATTGTTCTTCTAAATCCTCTGCCATTTTTTTTGCGTTTGAATAACTCGAAATAAATTTATTTTTTCACTTAACCTATTTTGGGGGAGGCTATTATCTCCTATGAGATATTTTAAAGGGTTTCCCTTAGTAGCTTAGCGGTTATAGGCTTAATCACTTTTCTTATATGTCTGTATCTTTCCAACGATTAAATTTAAATTATATAGTTCACAGCCTAATTAGTTCGCATGATTTTCTCCAATTTCTGACGCGCCATTTGTAGCGATAAAAATTTTTATGGGACTGGGCTTAATTATGGTCATAAATGTTGACCGCGTCAAATGTAATATTATGCTCAAAAGCCGTGAACTTACACCTTATAACTTCTCCGATAGCACCGCTTATAGCGCTAAAGATTGTGCCAACAAGGCTTGCACCACCCTCAATTAATGAGAGAAAATAAAGTGTGTAGCCATATAAATGTGACCTCTTTTCCTAGAGCTATCTGGAGATCAGATTCCCTGGGAACGTACCTTGGAGATATGCGAACTAATTACCTGCTATTAGACTAGATACAGACATATAAAATGAAATAAACACAGGTAAAAAGCAATAGATTTATTGAGACTTACATATTTAGGTGAACAGCAGTGGGTCACTTCAAATGACAACAACGATGACTGAGATACAACAATGAAAGAATTGCAAAGCTTGAACGCCGAAATAATTCTGTCTATATGATCCTGAATCTCATTTACGAATAATTCCAAAAAACACTTTTACTCCACTATCAAACGTAGTTTTTTGTCCTGCGCTCTAAGAACTGGCTCACAATTGGCTCAAGTGGCCCAAAGATGCGAACCCTTCGTCCAATAAATTGTTTTAAATATTTCTGATGATTCAAACGTTCACACGGTTCTTATAATTTAAACTTCCTTAGAAATATTGTGTGTAGCATCTTTTTATTGCCCACTATCTTAGCGAAATCCAAAGCTGAATAGCGCTGTTCTTTGTCTGAGGCTAATTGCAATTTTTCTCTTTGCTGATTAAGGATATTTCTTTCTTTTTGTGACTAGATTTAAACTTAATTAGAGGAAGTCGGAATTATCTTTAGAAAGAAGGAACTTTATTTTTGTATTTTAAATATATCGCATTTTACTCACGGTACATAGTTCAGTAGTCTTTTAATTTGAAGGACTTCGTAATATTAACACAGCAATGGCTATGAGAGAGCTTGTAAAACTCCTATTGTCCTAGACTCCTAGCGTCTAAAAGTGTCCTAGACGAAAATGTTAGAAAAATGACTGATGTTTTAAAAGTTTTTGAGCGTTCAGGGTACAAGAATAGGCTTTGAAATTAAAGTTAATAAGCCCCAAGTCTGAGACTAGGAATAAATGAAGGTGAAGAGGTGATTTTAGGTAACGAGAAGATCGGTCATGTAGTGAGTTTCAATTACCTGAATAGTATTATTTGTAAAGATAGAGATGTAGTAAAGATGTTAAAAGTAAAATAGCGAAGGCCCAGGTCCTTTTTTTCGCATTTGAAAAGAGTTTGGCTGAGCCAATTAGATGCACCATATAGAGGGATCAACACTGTTCTTGCGATTGGCAGCGTCTTCAAATAGCCAGATGTCTCCTACAAACTTAAATCTGCAATTGCTTAAAACTTGATGCTCTGCATGGAGTAAGTTTTATCTTTGGATAGTTGAATAGCTTCTGATAGTGTGGCAAGTGAGATTTTTGGTATATGATGGTTGTGAAGTTAGAGATAAATTAATGCAGATTATGAACATGAGTTTTTCAAAAGCTTGAAATCATCAAAAAGGGTGTTGTCGAGAAGCGTCAAGTCCAAGAGGTAAAAAAAAAGCTGTTTAGCATTTTATATCAAGTTCCTAAACGAGATAAAATTGTAAATTAACCCAAAAGAGTCTTTATTGGATTTAGTTAAAAGTTGTTCTCCAAGAGTCGAAAAGTTCAAGCAAGAAAAGTCAGTTGTTATTCCGCTTAAGATGTTTAAAGAATGCTTTATTCATATTGATATTGAGGATTTAAAACAAAAAGTCAAGACGTCTTTCTTTTATAATAAATGGGGCAGATTTAAATTTTAATCTGTCTCTAATCAATTTTTCGAAGAGTATTGCTGATTTGAGAAATGGAACTGATAATCCTTCCCTACAGTTTTGTCTTGACATTGATGTGTTTACCCCATTCCAGTTCTGGAACAAAGCGTCAGTGTTCTGAATTAAAATAATAGAGACCCCAATACGCAATAGACTCAATCCGAAAACCATTTCTGAGCTTATTCATGTCAGAAGACTGATTCATAACTCAAGTTCTTGGGAGGTCCAGGATAGTCCTGTAAGAAAATCAAGAAAGTGGGAAGACTAAACGTTAACCATGCTCCCAAATTGATTGAGTTACTTCGCTGCATAAGGATCTAACATGTCATGTCATATATCTGTGTAAAACAATTGTTTTAAATTAAGTCCAGAATGATCATCTCTTGCAGATGTTTATCTAGATTTTGCTAAATAAAATGCAATCTTTACTTGCCTTTTTCTTCATAGTATCCTAAATTACATCCAAATCAATGATAAATTAAGGTGCACCATGGCAGAGCTTGACCAAAATGCATCCTTTGTATAGGCACCTGAACTCGGATTCTGTTAATGCATGACCATTTCTGCTGTAAAAACGAGAAAGGGTTGTAATTCATTAATTTAGAAGGGAATGAAGGGGGATTATATATTTTTTCAATTAAACTACAAAAAAATGTATTTATTAAAATTTGAAGGGAGGTTTTCTTAATGAGATTACTTAAAATGTATTTTTCGAAATACAGAGGCAATGACTTTCCCCCCCTCTAAGCACCACTCTTGATAGCGAAATAAAGGCACCCTGCCTTGAAAAAAGATTTTCGTGTAAAAGGTTGCGAAAAAGTTACAAAACGAAAGTTTTTAGTCTTATGGCAACCTTAATCATAAGTCAAGCAATTTATTTTGAAGTGTAAAAGCAAGCAAAGTTGTGCTTGTGTCTTGCAAGGGAAGTGTGACTTACAACCATAAACTAAAGGTAAGTAGGCAAATTAGCTATAATATGTTATCTGGATAAGTAATGGGTTAGGTTTTCAGCAAAGTAAAAACCTTAGGATAGTTATGTTGTGAGACAAACCAGAAATAAATATACCATTCAATCATAGCCTAGGCCTACTGCAAAATCCTAGTTTATGGAATTTCTGCTATCTTGAAAAGTAGTTGAGTTAGGCTAAGAAAACTTTCATGAATGAATCCAGGGTATAAGCCTAGAGAAGGACCTTTAGAGAAGGAAACAATAAGAAAACAATTCATACTTCACAATATCCTAGGCCTGTGCAGAATAGCCAAATTGTAGCTAACACATTTTGCATGCAGTCCTGCTACACTTTACCCCCAACCCACGCCTAATTTGGAAATATATAGCCCAAATTAGATATTTCCAATCTATTCTCTCAATGCATCTCTCTTGTTTTAACCCATGTAGCCTACCTGCAAATTGAATAAACTGTGATCAAACAAGAACTAAAAAAACAAGTGATGGGTGACAGAATGGGTATTTGTTTAGCCTTGTCTCATCTCATATGGAGACATGTTAAGAAAACAATTCTTACTTTAAAATATGTATAATGATCCTAGTTCTTATATTATCCAACAGGAGAACCTTTATCATCAAATCTTTCCTCTAAAAATCCTCAAAAGAGAAAAATTTTCCAAAAACCACCATGTTGAAAATTCAATGCTTAAGTCTTTTTCAATTCCCCGCTATAAATTGCTGCCTAATAAGTTCTTTTATAGATAGCGTTCATGCAGGTTTTTTTAATAATTTTTTTTTTAAAGAGCAGTGGCGAAGGGCAAATAGCAGTGGTGAAAATCAACCTAACCTAACCTTTTTATATACCACTACTTTTTCTTTAAACTTGTTTTTTGACACACCTGCTAAACACATGCTAAATGCTATCTATAAAACAACTTATTTGGCTGCAGTTTATACCAGCAATTTCAAAAGACTTAAGCATTGAATTTTCAATGTGGTGATATTTGGAAACTTTTTCTCTTTTGAGGATTTTTAGAGGAAAGAATTGATGATATAGGTTCTCCCGTTGGATAATATAAGAACTAGGATCATTATACATATTTTAAAGTAAGAATTGTTTTCTAAACATGTCTCCTTATGAGATGACACAAGGCTAAATAAATACCACAGAATGCATTGGAATTATATAATTTGGGTGATATATTTGCACATTAAGGGGGGTGGGGTAAAGTATAGCAGGCCTGCATATAAAGGTGTTAGCTACACTTATTCTGCATAGGCTAGGCTATTATGGACTATTTATTGTTTTTGTAGCATATTTCCTTCTTTAAAGAGCTTTCTCTGTGCTTATACCTTAATCTATTTTCTTTTATTGTTTATTTTATTCAATACAAGAGAAAGCCATAGACTTGTTGCATTACCTTTAGTTTTTGAAAATACAATTCCTGGGAAGGTGCCCAATGGATATTCTTAGAAAAATTTCATTCTATAGAATGTAAAAATAATATCCAACTACACTTAGTATCAAGATAAAATATCATGCTAGACAGATAATAACATTTTTAAGACTCTTACACCTTTACCTACCTAGCTGAATATTTGACTGTCTATGCAATATACAGAATACCTACCTAGTTGGATAATAACATAGCATAGTGTTTGGGATATATATCCAAATAGGTAGATAAGAAGTTTCTCTAAGCAGTTTTGAGATAATATCCAACTAGCCAGATAAATTGTTTCTCTTAGGCACAGCAAGAATATCTACCTAGTTGGATAATAATGTAGCTTAGTGTTTCTGATATATATCCAACTAGGCAGATAAGAAGATTCTCTAAGCAGTTTGGGGTTAATATCCAACTAGCCAGATAATTCATTTCTCTTAGGCTTAGCATAAACATCTAACTAGGTGGATAATACCAAGTCTTAACACTCCTGATATATATCCAACTAGGAGGATAACTAAATTCCATTATACAATTTTGGGATAATATCCAACTAGCCAGATAAATTGTTTCTCTTAGGCACAGCAAGAATATCTAACTAGGTGGATAATAATGTAGCTTAGTGTTTCTGATATATATCCAACTAGGCAGATAAGAAGATTTTCTAAGCAGTTTGGGGTTAATATCCAACTAGCCAGATAATTCATTTCTCTTAGGCACAGCATGAACATCTAACTAGGTGGATAATACTAAGTCTTAACACTCCTGATATATATCCAACTAGGAGGATAAGAAGATTTTCTAAGCAGTTTAGGGCTAATATCCAACTAGCCAGATAAATTGTGTCTCTTAGGCAGAGAGAATATCTATGTAGTTGGATAATAATGTTGCTTAGTGTTTCTGATATATATCCAACTAGGCAGCTAAGAAGATTCTCTAAGCAGTTTGGGGTTAATATCCAACTAGCCAGATAATTAATTTCTCTTAGGCACAGCATGAACATCTAACTAGGTGGATAATACTAAGTCTTAACACTCCTGATTTATATCCAACTAGGAAGATAAATAAATTCCATTAGGCTATGCAGTTTTGGGATAATATCTAACTAGCCAGATAAATTGTTTCTCTTAGGCACAGCAAGAATATCTAACTAGGTGGATAATGCTGAGTCTTAAATCTTTTGATATATATTTAACTAGGCAGGAAGTTACTTAACTACCTAGTTGGATTAATATCAGAAGGGTTAGGACAAAGTGTTATCCACCAAGTTAGATGTTCAGGCTATGTCTAAGAGAAAAAATTTTCTGACTAGTTGGATATTATCACTAGTTTGCATGAAGAATTTACTTATCTGTCTAGTTAGATATATATAAGAAGCATTAAGTTAAAGTATTATCCACCTAGTTGGAGATACTAAGTTGGCTCTTATGCTTTATTGTTTTTTTTCCAGTTTTTTAATCACATTTTTCAATATTTTGTCTTTTCTCTAAGTCTTGAAAATCATTTTTAAAACAAACACCCAAGAGCCATCTAGATAATCTAACCTAACCTAAATTTATTAATATTAGGCTATTTGTATCTTTTTGGTAGATGACAATGATGCTGTTTAACTTTCATATATAGAATATTTTAAAATGGATAAATGCAGTCAAATATGTATATTTTTCACAATTTTGTTAAAAAAAATTGTACAACAATGAACATAGTGAGGATAAAGGTGCTCCCCCAGGAAAATGTGTCAACTAGGATTATTTTGCATATTAAGAAATAAGAATTATTTTCTTAACATGTGTCCTTATGATGGGGATTGGTCCTAAATTTATACCTTCCTGTTATCTCAGTTGAATTCTATAATATTGCAGAATAGAAGCTCTCCTGAAGAAGACATACTAGAACAAAAAGAGAGGCATTCTTAGATTACTAATTTTATGCTCTCTTAAGCAGCATTCACTAGCATGTCTAGCTAGAATCCCATGTCTAGACACGTGTCTAGCCAGAATTCAATGTCTAGGCAATGACTGTTCACAAGTAAAATTTGGCGCTTAACTAGGCATGCTAGACAAGGTGCTTGACTAGACATTGAGTTCTAGACTCTAGAACTCAATGTCTAGGATTTTCAATTACAGCCAGTCAGGATGTGTCAAGTTCCACTATTTTCATCATTTTTGTTTACCTTTGTAAACTGAAATTTAATTTTTGTTTTCTCATTAATTGTTTTTTTCATTTTTGGCAAATATGCAACACCAGACATAATAGTGAAGCACACTAAGGCAATTGCTTTGCTTATCTCATCCATTATCTTGTGACAATAAAAATATAGAGATTACTATTTTGAAAGTTTTGCCTGCAAAAGCTCTCTTGATTGGATAGAAATGACAATTTGGAACTAAATTTGTAGTTTTAGCAAAGCACCAGATACAGGATTCTAGTTAGACACGCTTGTGAACCCTGCTTTATAGTAAAGCAGTTTTTGAAACAATTCATCCCCAGCACTCCTGATGGTCCCATACATAACCTTAGGATAGCCTTTATTTGTTCAAATCTGAATAAACAGAGAAGTCTTTTAAAGTCCTTTAAAACTCTGAAGGCATATACTATATACTGACACATGCAAATTCAATGAAAACAGAAGCAATAACACTCAAATATGTGTATAATCAAGTGTCTTTTTCAGGCTTTCCAATCTCTTCCTGTCCAATAAATAGTAGCATTTGATTCCCTCTATGTCTGTTTTTTTTGTGATACCTATTATTGTACCAAACTACTCCTTTTTATAGTTTTGCCAAATCCACCAAATTTAAACTAAGAAAGTAAATCTGGTTCTGACCTAAAATAAGTTATTTGCTTACCAAATTTGATGCTTTGGCATTGATTTGACATCTTTATTTTCCATCTTTTTTTGCCAGAGTTAAACAGTGAGCTTTTAGTGGATTTTATTCATCTTTTAAGTTTTTGGTTTTTCTTTGTTTTTTTTGGTTTGACATCTTTATTTTCCATGTTTTTTTTTTGCCAGAGTTAAACAGTGAGCTTTTATTGAATTTTATTCATCTTTTGAGTTTTGGGTTTTTTCTTTGGTTTTTGGTTTTTTTCACATTGACTTTCCGCATAAAGTAAGCAACATATGGCCTTGGTAGCAAGAGTTCAAGAATATGGTTTCAACTCATAGCTTCTTTCAAATATCTCAACTTAGAATTTAACTTAAAATTGTTGAACTGAGCTAAAGTTTTCATATCTGTTTTAAAACCAAAATAACAATTGAAGGTATTATTATCCCCACACTTGAAGCAAATCAAAACTGTTGTGGCTTTTTCAATTCTATCATAGATCCAAGCAGTTCAAATATTTTGTTAATACATAACATTGTGAGGTTGTCTTATGAAGGAAGAAACAAATTACAAAAAAGGATGCTTTGCATCCCTCTAAATTCAAAATATTTTGCCACTTCATGGCATAATGAGTCTAATTCTGTCAATGAAAGACAGAAACTGATACTCATAAGATTAAGATTTTAGAGAAAAACTGAAAATTTTGCAGCAGAATATGCTAGAAACTAGAGCACGGGGATGGAGTGACCAAGAGAATGACAAATTAAAACTCATGATGAAGATAGATCTTCAAAGTGAATAATCTTAATAGATATATAAAAGCAAATTAAGATATGTAAAAGGGAAAATATTTACTGCTGTAAGCCACTTCAAATAGATTATCAAACTATGCTGCAAAAAACCAAGAGGACTGCTGCAGGCAAGACAATAAGTTCTTTAAGAAAATTTTGTGAAATTTCTATGGGGCCTAGGCTTCCTGTCCCCTTTAAATATGCCACTGCCTACTCTGTCTGTTAGCTCTTGTTCCCCTTTTCTGTCAAGAAATCTATATAGGTAGACTTTTACAAAACAACTTGTGCTAGCTTACATAGCACACCAAAATCACTGCAAAAACATCAGGCAAAATATAGATATACCAGAGGCATGCTGCCAAAATTTTTTGTCTACACTGCCGCATCTTTCTTCATTGGCATGCTGCCTATAGATTAGCATGGCATCAGGGGCCAACAATATAGGCAATCTAACTAAAAAAAAAAAAAAAACACCACAAAAAGGAAATTCTTACTTTATAATATGGGACATACTTATATTAATCAAATTATCCTGTTCCCTTCTATTATTATTTCCATTTTTAACTGATTTAGGATTCTATATTTTATCCAATATTTGGCACAATTACTCATGCTAAGATAATTTCTTAAACTACATTGGCCTGACATCACATAAAGAAAAAAAAATGAGCAAAAATAGGGTTTTTTAAGGCCAAATGAAAATACTGAAAAAACACAACAAAGCAAATACTTCAAGAGGACAAACGCCTCTCTTCAGCACAAAGCAAAATAATGCATCCAAGGAAAGTGCCAAAGAAAAAAACAAAAAACAAACGCGGAAAGTCAATGTGAAAAGAACCAAAAAACCAAAGTAAAAACCAAAAACTTAAAAGATGAATAAAGTTCAATAAAAGCCAAAAATTATAAGAACTAAAACCAAATACCTAACAACCATTAAAGCAAGTTATTCGCCAATATCCGCGATTTGCACAAAATCCAAAAAATTATGAACTGCCATCAACAGGTACTAGCAAACAACTGAGGAATAAAAGAAAAGAAAACAATTCATTCACTCAAAAACAAAACAAACCAGCAATTAAATAAGTTGGAGAACTATGTCATCTAATTTTGGATTTTAATTATTGCATTTCTTGTAGACACCCTTTGAGACCTAAGGGGTTGTTCACGTGTTTGATTATATGACTGGGAAAGTGGTTCAATGTGTATTTCAGGGATTACTAAAGTATCAGCTTCTCTTTTGAGAAAACCGAAATATGACTCATTTATTCTTAAATCACCAGAATCTCTGTTTAAAGCTAGACCTAAATGTTGGTATTTATAAATTTCAACAACTTCTCTGTAGTGCTGGACAATACCTTTGTCATGCAAAATTAGGCTAGCTTGATTAAACAAAATAGTATGGTCTGGATTTTCAAATATGTGCTCTGCAACAGCAGAGTCAAATTTTCTGGTTTTTTCCAAGAAAATCAAAGGGAAAATTCAGTTTATCTTGGTCTCCCATACGTTAAAGGGGCTTCAGACCATCTTTCAAAAAATTTAAGAAAAAATAACATTTACACTTACTATAGACCCAGAAAAACTATCAGGTCCCAAATTTATCAAGGTAAAGACCCTATCCCAATAGGTGAAAACTCTGGTGTCTACAGAATTCATTGTTTGTGTGGTCTTTGGTATATCAGAAGAACTGATCAGCAACTCACAGATAGATTAACTCAGCAATCCATTTCAATTGATAATACACTTAAAAAGCAGAAAAAAAACAGAAAATTTTGACTCTGCTGTTGCAGAGCACATCTTTGAAAACCCAGACCATACTATTTTGTTTAATCAAGCTAGCCTAATTTTGCATGGCAAAGGTATTGTCCAGCACCACAGAGAAGCTGTTGGAATTTATAAATACCAACATTTAGGTCTAGCTTTAAACAGAGATTCTGGTGATTTAAGAATAAACGAGTCATATTTCGGTTTTCTCAAAAGAGAAGCCGATACTTTAGTAATCCCTGAAATAAACCTTGAACCACTTTCCCAGTCATATAATCAAACACGTGAACAACCCCTTAGGTCTCAAAGGGTGTCTGCAAGAAATGCAATAATTAAAATCCGAAATCAGTTGACATAGTTCTCAAACTTATATAATTGCTGGTTTGTTTTGTTTTTGAGTGAATGAATTGTTTTCTTTTATTTTATTCCTCAGTTGTTTGCTAGTATCTGTCAATGGTAGTTCATAAGTTTTTGGATGTTGTCCAAATCGCGGATATTGGCGAATAGCTCGCTTTTATGGTTGTTAGGTATTTGGTTTTACTTCTTATAATTTTTGGCTTTTATTGAATTTTATTCATCTTTTAAGTTTTTGGTTTTTTCTTTGGTTTTTTGGTTCTTTTCACATTGACTTTCTGCGTTTGTTTTATGTTGTTTTTTTCTTTGGCACTTTCCTTGGATACATTATTTCGTTTCGCACTGATGAAGAGAGGCGTTTGTCCTCTCGAAATATTTGCTTTGTTTTGTTTTTTCAGTATTTTAATTTGGCCTTAGAAAAAAAAAACAATTTTTGCTTGTTTTTCTTTCTTTGTGTGATTACTGATGCTGAATTAGATATATCAATTGTACACAGCATAGACTGTTTTACAACAGAGCATTCAATAGAAATAATAACTAACAAATATATAATTAGGTCTATATGTGTGTTCATCAAGAGGTAGGTTGCATGGTCAGGGTAATGACTATCATGTTGAAAAAAAGGCATAAAATAAGGAATATAATGATAATATTTATATTTTCTTTTTGTTGTGTGTATAGTCTAATGCTATATAGGGGGAGGGGCTAGGGATGAATTGTCACAATCTCAACCATAAACCACAAAAACAGCATAAAATTAGCTTTCTAAAAATGGGTACTAGGTGTATTCTCCCCATGGAAAATTTTCTGCTGGAATGAAATGAAGAATTTAGCAGCCACAGAGAAAGTGTGACCAATAAAAATAATGAAAAAACGAATGAATTTTGGAATATTCTACCAATATTCCAAAATGTAGGAAGAATATGATATTTAGAATATCCTATAGTGTTTATTTTTAGATTTTTATTTTAATTCTTTTTTTCATGTTTTTGAGGTTATTGAGTGATCAAAGCAAGGTAAGATAAAGGTTAACACTGGGGCTGTGGGTTTGATATTAACCCCAAGAGCAATCTTATTAGACATTTATAAATTTTGAACCAAACAGATGCCTCAAGATTCTGATTTGATATCATATGGATTAGAGGAGGGCTAGATGGCTTCATCTTTTAACCAATAGGGAGGCTAAATGCCCTCCAGGGGCTTTTGGCTTTTAAAAAGGACACTAGAACTTTCAATTTACAGTCAAATGAAACCCACCCTAAGTTTCTAAGGTAGCCTTTTCTATTTGAAGTGCATGGGAAAAAAGTTTTATGATGCTTTTCTGGCCATTTACTGGGGGGTAGTAAATTTTTTGTTTTTATTTTCCTTCTGTATTGGGGTCCTCCTAGCTAGTGTTCAAGGTTTACCATTAAGTTTTGAAACTTACTCTTACCAAATAAGTTACAAGTAACTTTGATAAATTGCCATGATTTACCACATAAGTGGCAATTTTCAAATACTCATGAATTTAAAAGAAAATATTCTCTCTTCTCTGACAGATTGAAATGAAAAAATATTATTTTTGCATCATTTTATTTGTTTATTTCCTACTTCGTTTACATGGGGGATAAATTATAAAAAAAATTGTCTTTAAGATTCAGATAATTCTTTATAAGAGATAAGCTAGAGCTGCTACTCCTCCTCCTCATCTGGTGTATCTTCAAATGCTATGTCTGGTAGATCATCTTCTACCAGACCATCTCCACTATCATGTGGCAGTGAAATATTGATAGAAAGACATGATGGAAGCATGAACATCCCTTCCAGCCTTTCACGTTGATTTCCAGGCATTTTTGAAACTGCATGGTGATGCTCTTTGTTTGCTGTTTCATGCTTGATGTGGTTTCTATGGTTGGTCTGTACTAGTCCATAACCTGACCAGAGTCTGTTACAGGAGGCTATGGTAACACAAATTGTTGAGATTTTTACATCCACTCCCATAAGCACCAACTTCACAAAAAAAAACAGTTCACCAACAAGCTGCCAATTCGAGAGCTTTTGCAGTCTCAAAGTACAAGGATTTGGAAAATGGGCCATTTTTGGAGATGTAGCTACAGAGTTTTATGTTCAAGACCCCAACAAAGTTAGCTTCATATCATTTGTTAAATGACATCCTTCCAAAATTGGTAGGAGAATTTAGCAAGCTCATTGATTCAACTTACTGCATCCATAAACTCATCCTGTGTCAGTGAGTTTGTACCAAAAATCAGATCAATTAGAGTAGCTGCAGCCAGGGCAGGATCATCTGCAAATATTGTCCTATTTTCTAGGTATTTGTGGATTTTTCTTTTCTCAGCCTTTGAGACTGGCAAAAACAGTATTAAACTCTAAAATGAGCAGAATTTATTCTTAATAGAAGGGGGCTGCCCCCTCCTCAACCCCACTTTTGGTTGTAGAAGCTTTGGAGGATGCTTGTTTGGTTGTAAATTAAGAGTTCTAGTGTTTATTTTTTTTAAGTCAACTGTGATTGGAGAGCAATCATCCCCATCATAGAAACTTTTTTAATATCCAGTCCTTCTGTAACCCTTTAGGAAGTCTGATCAACATTTCAAGGTAGCCATTTTGTTAATCAGAATAGTTGAAAACATCAATAAATATACATCCAAGGATGACATAACTCCCAGAGGCCCTGGGATAAGGGTCATAAATTATGTAACCTGTCAATTCTTTAAAAATAGATTCTATTGTGTGAAAAGAGGGGGCATGTTTGATCTTGGGAAGTCAGCAGTGGCTTCGTTGAGGGATGGGGGGCAACTGGGGGGAGGCATTGCCACCCCCAATAATTTGGAGAAACATTCTTAAGTAACTTTAAATCTGTTGCTTGTTTTAAGTTTCAAGTTTGTTTTTTACTTTCGGCAGGTCATTTTTTTTATTAATAAATCCTCATTGTTAATATAAAAGCAAAACAACTAAAAAACAGGGTTCAATTACACTTCCTAATATATCCCGCATTAGTATTTATCATAGGCAGCGATATAACGCTGCCTAAGTAAAGAATGATGTTGGCACAATGTATTATTTTTTTTTTGTCTTAGAAACTTCAAAAAGGGCTCATTCGATTGGAAATTGGAGTGGCTAGTGCTCTTTTTAACAGTCAAAAGTGATTGGAAGGCAACTAACACCCCTTCCACGCCCACCATTTCCCCAAACACATCCAACCAAAATTTTGAGATACGCATTTTGTTCAACCTAGTTGATTTCCTGATAGAAATTACGTTTTTGAGGAGGACACTCCCCCACAGCCCTCAGGGCAAAGGTTGTAAGCTATGCCTTGGGGCATATAGGATCTTTATAGAAAGCGCTGTCGTAGAAACTTCAAAAGGGGCTTATTCGATTGGAAATTGGAGTGGCTAGTGCTCTTTTTAACAGTCAAAAGTGATTGGAAGGCAACTAACACCCCTTCCACGCCCACCATTTCCCCAAACACATCCAATCAAAATTTTGAGATAGCCATTTTGTTAAACGTAGTTGAAAGTTCTGGAAATTAGGTCTCTGAGGAGGACGACCCCCCAGAGCCTTCAGAGCAAGGGTTATAAGTTATGCGCTGGGGAAATATAAGGTTTTCATAGAAAGCGTTGTCGTATAAACTTCAAAAGGAGCTCATTCGATTGGAAATTGAAATGGCCAGTGCCCTTTTTAATAGTCAAAAGTGATTGGAGGGCAACTAACACCCCTTACACGCCTACCGTTTATCCATGCACATCCAATCAAAATGTTGAGATAGCCATTTTGTTCAACGTAGTTGAAAGTTCTGGAAATAAGGTCTTTGAGGATGATAACCCCCTCAGAGCCCTCAGCAAAAGGGTTATAAGATATACCCTGGGGCATATAAGGTTTTTTATTGAAAGCTTTGTCATAGATACTTGAAAAAGGGCGCATTTGATTTGAAATTCAAAGGGACAGTGCCCGTTTTAATAGTCGAAAGTGGTTGGAGGCCAACTAACCCCCCTCCCACGCCCACCTTTTCCGCAAACACATACAATCAAAATTTTTAGATAGCCATTTTGTTCAACGTAGCTGAAAGTTTTGAAAATTATGTCTTTGAGGATGAAACCCCCCCCCCCCCACAGCCCAAGGTGAGGGCAAGGTGAGGGTTGTAAGTTATGCCCTGGGGGCATATGAGGTTTTTATAGAAAGCTTTGTGGAAAAAATTCAAAAATGTCTCGTTCGATTGATAATTGAAAAAGGCTAGTGCCCTTTTTAATAGTTGAAAGTAATTGGAGGGCAACAAACCCCCCACTCACACCCACCATTTCCCCAAGCACATCCAATCAAAATTTTGAGATATTCATTTTGTTCAACGTTGTTAAACAGTCTGGAAATTAAGTCTTTTAGGATGACAACCCCCTCAGAGTCCTCAAAGCAAGGGTTGTAAGTTATACCCTGATGTTGAGGATGACAAACCCCCCAGACCCCCCAGGAAAAGGGTTATAAGTTATGCCCTGGGGGCATATAAGGTTTTAATGGAAAGCGTTTTCGTAGAGACTTCAAAAAGGGCTCATTCGATTAGAAATTGAAAGGGCTAGTGCCCTTTTTAATAGCCGAAAGTGATTGGAGGGCAACTATTCCCCCTCTCAAGTTCACCATTTCCCCAAACACATCCAATCAAAATTTTGATGCAGCCATTTTGTTCAACGTACATGAAAGTCCTGGAAATTAGGTCTTTGAGGATGACACTCCCCTAGAGCCCTCATGGCTAAGGTTGCAAGTTATACCCTGGGGATATATAAAGTTTTTTTTTTATAGAAAATGTTGTCGTAGAAACCTCCAAGCCTATCATTTCCCCAAACACTTCCAATCAAACTTTTGATATAGCCATTTTGTAAAGTCTATCAGAAAGGTCTGAAAATTATGTCTTTGAGGATAACAAATCCCCCAGCTCTCAGGGCAAGGGTTGTAAGTTTTGCCCTGGGGACATACAGGGTTTTTATAGAAAATGTGGTCATACAAACTTCAAAGGGGGCTTATTGGATTGGTAATCAGATGCTCTAGTGCTCTTTTTATGAGTCAAAGTGATCAGAGAACAGCTACCCTCTCCCCCCCCCCCCCTACACACACGTCCTATTGTCCCGAAATGCGTCTAATAGAAATTTTTAGATAGATATTCTATCCAAAATAGTCTAGATGTCATATAACAAGGCTTTTAGGGTTGAAACAAACCCTAGAGATTAGGGGCAAGGGTTTTAAGTCATGCCCAGTGGGTATTAAAAGTTTTTATGGAAGGGAAAGAGGCTCAGTCTTTCTCCCTGAAAAAGACTATATCAATATAAACGAACAGAAATTAATCAAAAAAACTTTTTACACAAAATAAGTTTTTTTAAAAAAGCAAAGAACTCCATTAAACCAAAAATGAACAAAAATGGAATCAAATAGTCTACCAAGCATACAACTACCACAAATCAGTATCAATAAATAAATGAAACCCAAAAACAAACAGAAATTAAAATAAGTCAAACTCAAAACGAGCAGAAATTAATCTGAGTAAGGTTCTAAACCCTATGCTTTCTAAAAGCCAGAATATAATTTGTACTTTACTGAAAAAAAACTCTTTTAAATGTTTTCACTTACAACTTAAAGAAAACAAAAATTAATTAAGATTTTAAAGAATAAATATCAGCATATGTATATTAAACGGACAACGCACATTTTTTCAGTAAATTCATTTGAATTTTTATATTATATTCACTTTGATAATCCCGTGAACTGTGTTAGCTCTCTCCTCAAATGTGTAGAGAAAACATCACGAGCTTTAAAGAAGGCTGTAAAGAGAACTTATACAGATGAAAGACGTTACTATATGTATAATGATTTTTACGATAAAATTGGCTGAGAAGAGTTAAAAAAGACTATTATAAAGAGAATTTTAAGCGAACTGAAGGAAGTCCTGCAAAAACATGAAAGATAATTAAGGAGGCGACAAAAAAAGAAATACGAATGGTTCCCAAATACAATTAGCCCAATTCAAACATTTGTTCATTTTATCGGTATTGCCGAAAAAAGTTACTGAGAATAATTGTAGCGCTACAGTTCGAAATGAATTTGAGAGGTATCTACCAGAAGCGGCCAATGTCTCGTTATTCCTCAAGCCATGACCATGGCGGAGTTAAAGGAAGTGATTACATCGTTTTGTAGTTCTGCTGCTGGTATTGATTTTGCTTTGTTAAAAGCTGTCAAGTTCGTTTTTAGTTCAATTCAGTCCGATTTTAAAGATCATATCAGATTTTAAAGATCAGATCATATCAGATTTTATAAAACTACCACAAATCAGTATAAATAAATAAATGAAACCCAAAACAGACAGAAATTAAAATAAGTCAAACTCAAAACGAGCATAAATTAATCTGAGTAGGGTTCTAAACCCTATGCTTTCTAAAAACCAGAATATAATTTGTACCTTACTGAAAAAATCCTTTTAAATGTTTTCACTTATAACTTTAAGAAATCAAAAATTAATTAAGATTTTAAGGAATAAACATCTGCATATGTATATTAAACTGACAATGCCCATTTTTTCAATAAATTCATTTGAATTTTTTCAGTAAAGTACAAATTATATTTTGGCTTTTAGAAAGTATAGGGTTTAGAACCCAACTCAAGATTAAATTTCTGCTCGTTTTGAGTTTGACTTATTTTAATTTCTGTCTGTTTTGGGTTTCATTTATTTATTTATACTGATTTGTGGTACATTTCGTCAGCACCACACACTGTGCAGGCCCTATCGTCAGCGAATAGGACGTTTAGCCCGAGATCTTCCAGCGCCGTTGATGTCATTAACGTAAATAAGAAAGAGAAGAGGTCCAAGTATGGACCCTTGAGGAATGCTGACTTGACCAGAGATACCAAGTAGTGAAGAGGTAGCATTTCCACCATCCACAAACTGACTGCGCCCAGTTAAATATGATTCAGTCAGAGAATTTGTAGGTCCGCGTATACCATAATTTTCCAGTTTACGAAGCAAAATTACATGCCAAATAGTATCGAACGCTTTTTTTTTATATCCATAAATATAGTAGCCGGAATTTCTTTTTTATCCAAAGTGTTGTGTGTAAACTGTATGACTTTCAGAATTGCATGTTCAGAGCTATGACCCTTCCTAAACCCAAACTGAAGGTCATTAAAAAATCCCCTCTTATCAAAAAACTTCACTAAGCGGGTGTAAAGACATTGTTCAATTACTTTTGCGAATGAAGATAGGATCGAGATTGGCCTGTAGTTTGTTGGATCTTTCACGTCATCACCTTTTAAAGGGCTAAAACACGTGCAGACTTTAAGCAATTTGGGAAATTTTCACTTGAAAAGCATAAGTTGATAACTTGAACCAAAAATTCTGTAACATCAGGCATTATCCGTTTTAATAGGTTTGTCGACGAGCCATCCGTACCTTCCGACGACCCATTCTTCAGTTGGTATATAACTCGCAATAATTCCTCCCCTGACACCAGCGTTAGGAAAAGAGAGCAATCCGATGGATGCGGCATGGAGTAGAATATGCTGAATCGGGTAAACTTCGAGTTAGCGCCTCAAGCGATGTTATGTGACGAATATTTGGGAAGCGCTCATTTAGGAAACCAACAACATTTTGCTTTCCTTTAACGATTTTCTCGTCTTTTGGTGATAATATCTTTTCCGGAAGGTTTTTCATTTTCTTTTTCCCAGGGCATTCATTAATAATCAACCAAGTCTTTTTTGGGGATCCTTCAGCATTTTGAAATTCATGAAGATGGTATGACTGCTTCACTTGTCGTAGTAACTTCGTCAGACAATATCTGTACTGCCGAAATTTGGCCTGATTTTCATGTGTAGGATCTGCCATGAATTTCCTGAAGAGGTGGTTTTTGGTATGCATAAAGGACATAACAGCAGCTGTAATCCATGGTTTCTTTGGTTTAATATATCGCCTAGCTTGCCAGCTTGATAAAGGACATGCCTTATTAATTACTATTTCGAACGAACTCAGTAGCTTTGTCCACGTCGTCACATTCTAAGCAGGATGACCGGTTGACTTGGCACAGTAAACTTTTCAGTTTATCAATCGAAGCAGCGTCTAGTCTTCTTGACCTCAAAGTAGAGGGTTTAGGGGTGGACCCGTTTGAAGGTCGCACAGGATCATAAAATAGTCAGAAGTATCTTCAACTATAACGTTACAATCCAGTGTCTCAAAATTTGTGAAAATATTGTCAATTAACAACGCTGACGACTCCGTGATTCTCGTCGGGATCCGGTATGTTGGAAGCAAAACCGTGGACATACAAATCGTTACAAAGTCAACGGCAACATTATTCGAAAGAATTGAATTCACATCCCTGTGTACATTACTAATATCAGTATTAAAATCACCCAACATCATTAACTTACATTTTCTTTGGGTCATCAGCGAGTTAAGTTCATCGAACTTTTCTACAAATTGTTTAGCAGCCAAACTCGGCGGCCTATATAGGGCGCAACATAACACTTTCGAAGGACTTAGATCTAGCTCAATAGCAAAAAATTCAAATGACATTTCTTCATAAAGGTAATCATAATCATTCACTTCTCTTACAGGTATACTATCATTTACAAAAAAGCCAACCCTCCTCTCTATCTACCTAATCTATTTTTAAATAACGACTTATACCCATTTATATGAACTAGCTCAGAAGATTGCTCATTTAAAGTAGAATGCTAATATTGAATTCTAGGAGCTTATGTTCCCTCCCATGCTATTCTAGGAGCTTACGTTCCTTCCGGTGTTATTTGCCAACTTTACGTTCCATGGCAGCTTTCCAGGGCAGATTACCAGACTGGTTATTTGGCAGTGTATAATGTGGTCAAACATGTTTTGAGAGTATGTTCACAATTATATAATTTAAGCAGACAGGTTTTTTTTTCTGTTATTAATAAGAATTTCATAAGAATATACGTCGTGAGTTCACGTGCACAATTTTTTTCTTAAAAAACTGGTATGATATAAAGTAGTCAAACATGTTTTGGGAGCATGCACGAAATTATGTAACTCAACCAGTGTTTTTCGAGTCAACATCCGTTTTTTTTCGTCCTTGAAATTCCGTATAAAATGTTCATGCATTAGAATTTAATTTTCATTATGTTTTAACATATCGAGCATAGTACAGTGAATATTATTAACTTTGAAACAATGGATATTTCTATTCTCAACGTGAGTATAGTTTACTGAATTTCTTAATGTATTTCCAGATAAAAAGCATTTTACCAGTATATTTAAATTTCAGGGGGACTTAGCCCCCCTCCCCTCCAACAACACAAATCTTAAAATATGATGAGTATATTCGATAGAAAACGCAAAGTATGCTATTTTTTTCCATTTAAATAAAATCTCTCCCCCCCTCCTTTGGTTACGATTGTAATTGTTTTGAAACAGTTCTTTTCGTTCAAAAAATATCCTTTTCCTATCGTCAATCTAAAATGTGCGGTCTTTTTCCGGTTTGAATAAAACCATCCATGTTTATAATCCTGTTACCAAGAGGGGTGATTTCAAAACAACATTGGCATGCGTCTTATCGGGGTTAAGATAACAAAGGAATGGAAACGTGTAATTCTAAACGCTTTGAAGAAAGAGAGATTGTTTTTCCGCCAAATTAGACAGATATTTTTCAATTGTATTCCATGATTACGAGACTTTTATAAAAATGTAAGACAGGGAAGGGGGGGGGCAATATATCAATTCTAACACGTTCATTGTAAGGTGAAAAAACAAACTATTTCTTCGAATGAAAAGTAAAGGGGGGGAAGGGTGAGTTCTTTATGCAAACACGTATATCCTTTGACAAGAAAACTAATGTGGTCATTCCGACACACACCACTGAAGTTTAGTGTTTGGTTAGCTTTTAATATAGTTGACTATTTTTTAGATCTATATTTTAAATCATTGAATCGGATTTGATGCAGTGGGAGGGGAGGGAGAGGGGGATTCTTTGTGCAGACTAATTTTTTCTTCTGTAAAAATAAGGAATCGTGTTTTTTCCATACTAAATTTTGTCTTCTTTTTAAGGAAGAGGATTCCTACAATTACTCTCCCCCGGAAAAGAGAGCTAAGGCTAACGGCGTTAGTCCAATACAACAAGTGGAGATAGGCGGTCCATTGGGGGCCACTCACATCCATTCCAGACCGGCGCTGCCTGCCCAAAACCCACCAGTGCCAACCCCTATGCAACCAGGTAGAAAGCTGAAAAGAGAATGGATGGTTGCTCACATGATGGGGAGCCCCACTGGCTCATCTGTACAAGCCAGTGACATCGCCACCACATCTATGCAAGAAACGGACGGCACTCAACAACAGTCTGAATTTGGAAATGTGAGTATTTTCACCTCTAGCTTCTACCTATTTCTATCCAACTTTTTTTTGTTTTTTTTAAGTATTTTCTTTTCGCCATTTTTCAACACCATAAAAGTGTATGTCAGAGATATTAAAATGTTAATCCCCCGCCCCCAACCATTGTTTTAAATTTCTCTGCTCCCCTCATAGATATCTGAATATAATGCTTTTTTTTGATTGACAAAGAAAGCACTCTTTTGCGTCTTTCTGAACTTTCTGTGGGAGGGAGTGGAGGCAAGTATTTAGTTTAAATAATTCTAGGAGGAATTGAGTTTTGAGGATGAAGTGAAAAAATGAACATGTTTTGTTTAACTTTATAAAATAATAGTTATTTCACATAGAAAATAAAACCTTTTTTCTATAGGTTAATCAATTAGCCTTTTCGCCATTTTTCAACACCGTAAAAGTGTATGTCAGAGATATTAAAATTTAAATCCCCCGCCCCCAACCATTGTTTTAAATTTCTCTGCTCCCCTCAGAGATAGCTGAATATAATGCATTTTTTTTATTAGCAAAGCACTCTTTTGCGTCTTTCTGAACTTTCTGTGTGAGGGGGGGGGGGGTGGAGGCAAGTATTTAGTTTAAATAATTCTAGGAGGAATTGAGTTTTGTGGATGGGGTGAAAAAAATGAACATGTTTTTTTTTAACTTTATAAAATAATCGTTATTTCACATAGAAAATAAAACATTTTTTCTATAGGTTAATGAATTAGCTTTTCGCCATTTTTTCAACACTGTAAAAGTGTGTGTGTGTGTGTTTGTGAGCGGTGCATGCGCCTTATCTACTTGATAATTCATTGAGATAGTATAATGAATAGTGCAAATTCAATAACGATGTAATGATTGTTGTGTGTGTGTGTGTGTGTGAGCGGTGCATGCGCCGCGTCTACTCAATAATTGATTGAGATAGTATAATGAATAGTGCAAATTCAATAACGACGTAATGATTGAATGGCATATATTTATTTCCATATCATTATTTCTTATGTTTGATCCGGGTGCTGTAATTTTTTTTCAATATAGATATCAACCGAATTGTATTTTAATGCTGATTTTGAATATCTTTAAATTATTTCGTTTAACTTCATCCATCAAAAGTTACGAGAAAATTAAGAATTTTTGAAGTAGAAATTCTGACGTCGCATAAGTTGTTTCCGCAGCGCGTTTCTATCTGACTTCAGAGACATAATTACTTATAGGCTAATGGAATATATATAGGGGTTAGAAACGCAATTTCGACCTGTAAGAATATTTCAGCGTGTGTGCGCATGTGTGTGTGTATGTGTGTGTGTGTGTGTGTGTGTGTGTGTATGTGTGTGTGTGTGTGTGTGAGCGGTGCATGCGCTGCTTATTTTTCTGTCTACCCGTTAATTCATGGAGATAGTATAATGAATATTGCAAATTCAATAACGACGTAATGATTGAATTGCATATATTTATTTCCATATCATTATTTCTTATGTTTGATCCGGGTGCTGTAATTTTTTCAATATACCTATCAAGCGAATTGTATTTTAATGCTGATTTTGAACATCTTTAAATTATTTCGTTGAACTTAATCCTTCAAAAGTTATGAGAAAATTAAGAATTTTTGAAGTAGAAATTCTGACGTCGCATAAGTTGTTTCCGCAGCGCGTTTCTATCTGACTTCAGAGACATAATTACTTATAGGCTAATGGAATATATATAGGGGTTAGAAACGCAATTTCAACCTGTAAGAATATTTCAGCGTGTGTGCGCATGTGTGTGTGTGTGTGTGTGTGTGTGCGTGTGTGTTTGCGTGTGTGTGTGTGTGTATGTGTGTGTGTGTGTGTGAGTGGTGCATGCGCCGCTTATTTTTCTGTCTACCCGTTAATTCATGGAGATAGTATAATGAATAAGTCAAATTCAATAACAACGTAATGATTTTCACTATTTTATTATGTGTTTGTGTTTATGTTACTAACAAAATTTGTAATTTATTATGCATTTGTTCTGTAAATAATGCTTTAAGCAAAAAAGTATTTAGTTTAAATAATTCTAGGAGGAATTGAGTTTTATGGGTGGTATGGAAAAAAAATGAACATGATTTTTCAACTTTATGAAATAATGCTTATTTCCAATAGAAAATAAAACCTTTTTTCTACAGATTAATGATATAGCACCGCCATTGGGTGATGAGACATCAGCATTTACTTGTCCGATTCTATCACCACCAATGGAGTTCAGAGACGAACCTTCATTAGTTCTCGAGAATTTGGAGTGGCATAGAGGTTTTCTTAATGATATTTTTGGGGAAATGGCTAGCCTAGACGATTTAACTTGTGATATTGACAGGTTGGAGGACCCGGAGTGGGCAGATAGATTTATGCGTGAGCATTTAGGGGATGTTACTAGTGCATCTGAACCGGGTCCTCATAAAGAAATTCCAACACAGGACAATACAGGCTGGCTCGATCAATTGTCCCCAAACACTTTGGAATATGTACTAGCAGGCCTAGGGACTTCAGGCTACCTCCAACCAATGTAATTGAACAGACTGGGGGTGGTATTATTGACAATTCTATGTCACCCCCCACCATTCCACTTAATGATACAGCAACAACAATGTAAATTGTTGGACCTAATGTTTCCGGGGATATTTTTGACGATAGTTTTATAATTAGTGAATTGCGTCCTGGGCAAATAGGTGCAGGACATGAAAATAGTGTCATATCCCCGGAACTACGTGAATTTTATTTGTTAGCGTCTGCTCTAGGTCACTTACAAACATATAGGGTAGATTTTAACCCTCCCGAGGAAAACGTGATTGACGGTGGGGTCATTTTAACAGACCCTGTAAATGTTCTGCATAGCAACATCGACCGAATTCGAGCACTTATAGAGATTCAGATTCAGAAATGGGGGGGGTCAAGGGGGGATTAAAGCATCAGTAAATCAAAAGTTTATTTACAAAAGGGGACATCTGGGGATATTTTTTATTTTCATTTTTCAACTGGCAATCAAACTTTCTACCCTGGTCTAAATGAATTTGAAGGTAACTTTTTCAACTGGGTAAATAAATTAATTTCAACTTTGGATACATTTAACGAGAGGGGAAATGGGTCCACAATTTTATACATTGAACACATGGATCTGAATCTCAGTAGATTTAAAAGAAACTTTATTTTAAGGGGAGCGGGTAGAAAAATAAATGCCACCCAGATTTGTCGGCTACCAAAGGAGTTCAGGGTTTCTATTTTGACACGGGGCTGCAATGCTTTAAATATGCATTTTTAGCAGCAGCCCCTAAAACATTAAAAGATGATTCAAAAATGAAAAATCTCGACAGCCTTGCTCGTAACGGTGGAGAAAATTTCCCTAGAGTAAATTTTGATTATTTAGAGGGGAAGTATCCGGTGTCCTTGAAAGAAATAACCATATTTGAAAAAGCAAATGAAAATCTTGGGTTGGGGGTGGTTGTTCTCCAGTATGACACGGAATTTGTAAATGGGGGGAAGAAACCAAATAAAAAAGGGGTTTTGTATTCAGTTAGGACACCGTCGGTAGATAATGTTAAAAATTGGGTTTGGGTTATTTACGAGCCCCCCAAAGATGTAAATTCCTATGGTCATTTTTCTCCCGTTACAGCAATAAGTCGACTCTTATCCCAAAGCAAGAACAAAGGAGAATGTCACTATTGCCCCATGTGCCTTTCCTCATTTAGATCTGAGCGAACATTCTCGGATCACATGAGGCATTGCAAAATTCATGGCAATCAACGAATAGAAATGCCGGCAGAAGGCAAAGATACTTTACAATTTAAAAATTTCCAAAATTCCCTGCTACAAGTTGATAAAGTATGTTTGGACTGTGAATCAAGACTGGTGGAGGTATCAGACCCATCAAGGCCAAATATAGTCAAGGAACACAAACTAGTTGCGTGTTCCTATGCGCATGCCCGTCGCGATTCCAATAATAAAATGCAGTTGGAAGAGTTTTTTTGGCTATGGATGAGGAGGGTAGCATGGAAAAGTTATTGGTGTCTTTAATAAAAACAGCAAACAGCCCAATTTCACGATTGCGTCACACCAACTACCCAATGACATTATCAGATAAGGAGCAACTGGCACTAGAAAAGGGGACAATTTGTTGGGTTTGTAGGAGTGCTCTTGCCCCAAAAGACGCGGTCCAGGATCATAATCACCCTATTGACCCCAATTCAACGGGAAAAAGTAACTTTCGGGGGTGGGCTCACAATTCATGTAATTTAAAAATTAAACAGCAACTCTTTCTTCCGGTTTTTATACATAACTCTAACTACGATCTGAAGTATGTGCTACCAGCAATGGCACATCTTCAAAGAAATGGAACAGTGGATGATGCATGGGTGATAGACAGCTTTTCCTACAAAATCATTCCTAAATCATCGGAAAAGTTGCTTGTTTTGGAAATTATGTGAAAATTTGATGAAGACGACGTTGAGTACACGAATAAGATTCGCTATTAGATTCCTACAGTTTTTCCCCAAATCATTGAGCGAATTAATTCAAGTGCAGAAAAACGATGACGGCTGCAACGCTTTCCCCCTTCTCAAGCAACAATTTCCAAATGATTTATATGATTTGTTGACGGTCAAGGGCATATATCCTTATGATTATTATTGTTCCATGTCGAGATTCGCCGAGGAAACTATTCCATCGATTGAATCGTTTTACGACAGTCTACACGATCGTAGGTGCACCCCCGATGAATACAGTTTTGCTAAAAATGTTTGGGCAGAGGGAGGGTGTAAAAATGGGTTTGACAACTGCAAACTGTATTTGTCGAGTGATGTGTTAACTTTGTTAGACATTATGTGTAAAAATACGGACAAAATCTATGGGGAATTTAATCTTGATTTGGGGTATTATTTTTCATCTCCTCATTTGGTGATGGACCTCATCCTAAAAGTTAGCGGGGAAAAAATTGGGCTAATCACAGACATTGATCAGCATCTGTTCATCGAAAGGTCAATGAGGGATGGATACGTTTTTCACGGGGATCGTATCTTGGAAACTGATCCAACTGGAGAAGAGACGGGGACAAAATTGGATGCAGTTTTCCTTGATATGAATTATCTCTACCCCTCGGTCATGTCCCATTATGCGCTACCTTGCGGTGACTATAACTGGCTCAATGACCCTCAAGCTCCCCATTTCCCCAACATTGACAGTGTTGAGGAGAATGGACCGGTTGGATGGTTTTTGAAATTGATGGGGAGATACCAGTTGAGCTTCACGATTCAGTAAAGGATTTTGTTTTCCCGTGCATCAATAGACCTGTGACTAGGGACTCTTTGAGCCCCCGCAAATGGCGTTTAGTCGAGGTGGACGGATTGCATTGGTCACCTTCAAAACAAAAACTTATTGCTGACCTTCTGCTGAAAAAAAATATTGTTGTACATCATGTGGCTTTAAAATGGATGTGCAACAACGGTTTCAACGTCACAAAGGTTCATAGAGCGCTCCAGTTTAGCCAAAAACCCTATCTAAAAACGTTTGTTGACACTTTTGTCAAGAAACCTTCAGAAGCACAAACGAAAGCCGAAAAAGAAATTTATAAGCTCATTTTGAATTCGGCTTTCGGCAAAATGTGTGAGAGTGTTCGCAATAGGAATCGTTGTGACGTCGTGACCGATCCCAAACAATATGCTCGAATTATTGCCAATCCAAATTACACTTCCTTCACAATCATTGGCCCGGACATGGTACTATTGAATAGAAAAAAAAGAAGCATTGTCCTGAATAAAAATATTGCTGTAGGCAGTGCGATCTTGGAGATCTCTAAAAAGCTCATGTTGGAATTCTACTACAATGTGGATAGGGTACAGTGGCCGGAAAAGGGGCAAGTATAGGTCTGCTACGGGGACACAGATTCTCTACTGTTAAAAGTAAAAACCCCAAATCTAATTGATGATTTGGCGCGTGGTGAAATTATCATCTCACGGATGGACTGCACCAATCGGAGTGGGCTTTACCCAGAGTTAGTGAAACGTTCGGGCGCCAAATCAGCTTTTATTTTTTAAATCAGAAACGGGAAGCGACGTGATTTCCAGTGGTATGTTTGTAAGTCCGAAGGTGTACTTTATACAGACACACGACGAGGAAATCAAGAAACGTTGCAAAGGAGTACCCACGCGCTATGTGGATAAGAATTTCGACATGGACATCTATAGGAATTGTATTGTTCAAAATACAATTCCACGAGCCAAATTGCTGGTAATTCGTTCCCTCAACTACAGGAACTTTACTGTAAATGTAGAAAAAATTGCCATGAGTACCATCTCCGACAAGGTCTATGTTTGTCAAGACGGTGTGACTACCCTCCCCCTTGGGCACTATTTAACTTCAGACCGGGCCGAATGTGTTATCCATAGGGAAAGTCTCGGTTTGAATAAAGTCCAATAAATTTTTCCCAAAACGTTTGGGGGGGGGGGGCTCGCGACCTTTGGGGAGGGGGGGGGGCGGCCGCCAGCGGGGGGCGCACCACCACTACCATAGTTATCTTTTTTGACTTAGAGCAGATTTTTTTTGTAAATATACATGTTTCATTGAAAAAAAGTGATATTATTTTAATTGCTTTATTATAATAAAATGTTGTATTTTTTCTATAAATAAATAAACAAAAAAAGTGTATTTATTTAAGTGTTTTATCTCTGTGCCTAAGTAAATGTTGTATTTTTTTTAAAATAAATTAAAAAAAGTGTATTTTTTTCATGTTTAATGTGCTTTTTTTCAATGTAGTATTTTTTAAGTATTGTTACTTTTTTATGCATATAATAAAAGAAAATATGATTCTTTATTGATTTTGTTCTTGAACGGAGTAGTAGTAATAGTAGTAGTAGTAGTAGGGAAATTATTTAGTCATTAGACAGCTATAGTCTACAGTTAGTTGTCTAGGTGAACTGTTGAAGGGAACATGTATCAATTTAAAACACCATTCAGATCGTTTCTGTGTGGGCCGTCAATGTCGGGCAAAACAACACTCTTAACTAAAATAATTAAAAATTGCGATAAAATGTTTGTGGAAAAGCCGAAAAAAATCTACTATTGTTACAGTATTTGGCAGGAGTCATACGATAAAATAAAAGCAATTGCCACCACGGGATTGGTGCAGATACAATTCATACAGGGACTTGATGTTTTCACCATTATTGAACCAAACTCTTGGCTGATCATTGACGATCTGGCTGAATCTATTGAACAATGGTCCCAGGAAATGCTACAACTGTTCACTGTTCGCTCTCATCATGAACAGATTTCCGTTACTCTGGTTCTACACAATCTCTTTCATCAGAGCAAATGTATGCGAACACTTGCATTGAACTGCACCTACTATATCATCTACAGAGTTGTTCGTGATTCCAGCTCGCTAATAACCCTCAATAAACAAATCTATCCAGGCGCCCCTAAATTTCTGCTCTCAACATACAATCAGGCAACTAATAAACCCTATCGCTATATCCTATTAGATCTTAATCAAAATACACCCGAGGATCTGCGTGTAGTCACAGATATTTTCGACAATGAAATTACAGTATATCTCCCCGTGAACACTAAAAAGACCTATTAGTTGCTATCATGACACTGAAGAAACTACATGAAAATAGACATCTGTTTTCAGTTCTAAGCACTTCAAAACCCTCGCTTAGGAAAGCCATACTCAAACATGGTATTGACAAGGATTTCATTAATCTAATATCTGAACTTTGTTTAAATTTGACCGAGGGTAATGTTCAACTGCCAGAAGTAGTTAAGCAACAGGCAAAGCAACATCGTTCCATTGTACGTACATTGGCCTCTAAAAACAAAGGAAAGAATTTTAAAAAGAAACGACTTCTTCAGGCGGGCGGTAGCTTTTTCACACTTTTACTGCCAATAATTGCAGGACTTGTAAACAGTTTTCTCTAGTGAGAATGGCAAAACCCTATAAATTGACTCCAATAGAACTTGCTCTCTCACCCGTGGAACACTTTGAGAACAATCTGAGTAAATTCCTTGACAACGAGAATATTGAGGATGATAAAAACTGCTTTTACTTCAAGATGCACTTCGCCGAGTGGACAAACATAAGCCCTATCGGTCGAAGGCCACTGCTGCTATTGATCACAAAAAAGAATCATCTCCTCAGGATTCTGCTGCTGGAACACAATAAAAGAAGGAGGAGTTGGATTCAATTGTATTGAAAATTGGAAATCTAATGCCCCACTCATATCGTGAACAAAGTAAACGACTCCTAACCTATCTCATGGAAAGTGGTCAAGATCATATTCAAGTTGAGAGCAATGGGAAAGGGATTATAATTCAGGGCAAGAGCTATAATCTACTTGATTTAATCTATGATATGGTTACAAATCGTAAAGGACTATTATCATTTGACGCTCATCTATACAACTTTCTAAATACATTAAACTTCCCCAAAAGTCTTATTAGCAATAGACAAATTCTAAAAAAATTAAATGAACATGCATCAACAACAACACCATTAAAATATGAAGAAGAAGAAGAAGATTTTAAATCAATCTTGGAAAATACTAGCACACCACTGATAGCTATACAAAAGCGAAAACGTATCATGTCACCATCACCAACCACAACTAGTATACAAAAGGGTAGCGGACTTTACACAACGTGTTTACGTCCAAAATGGTTGAAGTTCTGAAAGGTGTTTATGAAAATATTGATGAAGCGGGGAGTTTAAGTTCACCCATCACTCTTTCCAAAGTCACTGGTGTTCACACTAAAAGTGTGCAAGACTATCTACAAAATGAATCAAGTTACACTCTGCATAGAAATCATAGACTTCGTGCCAATCAATATCGAAAAACTAAAGCCTTTTACCCACTGCATATAATGCAAGCAGATCTCCTGAATCTAGATGAGATTCAACGACGTCACAATATACCGTACAAGTACATTCTACTTGCAATCAGTGTTTTTAGTCGCTATGCATATGCAATTCCATTGCGATCAAAGAGAGGCGTTGAAGTTGCTCAGGCCATTGAAAATTTCTCGAACAGGATTCATATAAAAAAAATTCAAACGGATCGCGGTAGTGAATTTGTTAATCCCCATGTTGCAAAAGTACTAGTGAAATATAGTACACTGCTCTATCATAGTCATAGTCCTATAAAGGCTGCATTGGCCGAACGATTGATAAGAACTATTCGACTTTTAATTTCAAGATATTGTACATTGAAAAATACACCGGCTTTTATTCATGATTTATATAAAATCATGTTGATCTATAATCAACGACCTCATCGATCATTGTCCAACTCTACGCCAACGGAAGTTCATCATTCTGATCATGATACAATTGACACCTTTCTTAAACAATATTCCAATGAATCGATTGTCAAGAAGAAAAATAAATTCAATGTTGGTGATACTGTTCGAATTAATAGAACAACTAATGTTTTTGAAAAGGGGAATTACTTGTGGTCCATAGAACTTTTTAAAGTGGCAAAAATCCTAGACACTAAACCCATAACTTATCGTTTGCGCGATACCAAAGATGAAGAGATTCTCGGCGGCTTTTATGACTATGAACTACAAAAAGTTAAAAATAATAGTGAAATCTATCAAATTGAAAAGATATTAAAGACTCGTACTCGCAGGGGTAAGAAACAGTTACTTGTTCGGTGGCTAGGATACAACTCTGATTTTGATTCTTGGATCGGTGTTGAAGATATTGACAATGCCCAATGATTTCTATGTAACTTTCATGTCCAATGTTTCCGATCCTCTCTACAACGACTTGAATACGACAAGTGATTTTTGGACAAAACTATCCCCCGCCATCAAATTTGACGGTGCCTATGAAGTGGCTCTTGTCGACTGTATTCTCAAAAATACCTATGACATCCTGAGAAAGGATCGTGTGTATGATATAAAAGTTATACCATTCGATTGGACACTCTTTATCGACTATGAATGGGTTGAAGCACTTAAATCTAGCGAATATCCACATGCCAAATTGAAATATATTGAATACGATGATATGAGAGATTTGTGTCGTACAATCAATAGAAAAATCTCATATCGTAGGAATGGTACATTCCATTTTCATTATTCATTGGAACACGATAGGATTTACATTACCTCACCTGTTGACACCGAAATAATTATTCTCAATGATAATCTGAGAGACGTTCTTGGCTTTAAACAGAATATGATCAATGGGAAAAATGTTTGCACCAGTTACGGGATGGATCAAGTTATTTTTGCTGATTATCCACCTGGTTTCGCCTCGGACTCTTGCATATTTCTCTATGCATCCTTTGTGGAAACGTCGAGAGTCGGTAATTCAAATGTCCCCTTCCTACGTGTTCTTGAACGAAAAACATCTCATGAACTTGTTCATCACTATAATATAAAGCATCTTCAGTATGTTCCTGTAAACACTTCGTATTTGGAACTCTGTCAGTTAACACTAAGAAGTGAATTGGGTGATCCCCTAGCAATAACAAAAGGCTTAGCATTAATTACATGTCATTTTCGATCCATTGTCGGCGACAGCTCCATCACCTAAAATGAACAATAGAAGAATTCCATTTGTCTGTCCCGATATCGATTGTTATGTTGGTGCTTTGAGTCCACGTCAAATAGGCAATGGATTGGACTACTACAAGGGTCGTACTACAATGTCTGGCTATGGTCTTGGTAGCTGGTTTGCTAGGCTATTTCGTTCTGCACTACCCCTTGCCAGAAAATATCTTGTGCCTGCTGAATCAAATTTTGCTGCCTCAACACTACAGGACTGGGGGTCGGGCAAGAATTTCAAGGAGAGTGTTAAGGAAATTATTAGATCTTCAGCAAGAGCCGTTGGTGAGCAACTAAAATCTCGACAAAATGGGGGGGGATTGAAAAGGATGCGTGCGCGTCATTCACTCATCAGTCTCCACCCAGGCGGGAAGAGAAGGACATCAACAAGGACTTTGAGGAATAAAACAAGGAAGACCAATAAGCAGAAGAAGAAAAAGAAAAAGATTGTTAGATCAAAGAAGGATTTCTTCTCTTAAGATGACTTATCTCCCCCACAAGGAATCATACCCATCAATCAGTTCCTAATTGAATCTATTCAATGCTGAAAATGCTGATGTCAGTGTCAAGTATGGCTACTATGAACAATTTCACCCCCAACAACCCCTCTCGGAAAATATACACTTTCAAATATTTTCCAATGAAGACTATTTCATTGATTTGTCATCAACATTTATTGATTTAAATGTTGTGGTGAAGAAAAATTCAGATTATATAACTCCAACTGCTGCCGATGGTCTCTCCTATGAAAACTGTATTCTACACAATCTGTTCCAACAAATTAACGTATTTATTAATGGAACATTGGTGAGCACTAGCAATAATTTATCCAACTATGCAAGCTACATACAATTTATGATGATGACACCAAAGGCGTACAAGGAGTTGAGAGGACAATCATTGGGCTATGAATATCGATCAGGTGTTGATACTGACGGTGAGTTGACTACTGCAGTGACCCAGGAGTATCATCTGGTTGGAAAATTAAATCATGAGATATTCAATATATCCCAATGGCTACCCCCCAATGTCAAGATTGACATAAAGTTACAGATGGCCCCATCGACTTTTATTTTGAGAAAAACACTTCCTGCAGCACCTGATGCAAAAGTCATTATCACATCGGCTATTCTCCACGTCCGAAAACAACAGGTTATGAGCACTGTTGCATTGGCAGTGGAAAAGCTAAGAGCCAATGGTAACAACATTAAACTTCTTGTCCCCCATACGATCACCAATCAACGTCACATTAACACCGGTTCTCGTAGCTATAGCGATTCATCATTTATCAATGGAGAAATCCCATGAAAATTGGCTTTGGCCTTTGTGAAGAGTGGCAGTGCCGTTGGATCCTGGACTGAATCCCCCCATGATTTTAATTTTTTTGGTCTATCTAGCCTTGTGTGCAAAGTGAATGGTATTCCATTGTACACTCTATCATTTGACAAAAAATCATATAGAACTTTGTACGAGTTGACCATGCAATCCCTAGATCATGACTCTCAACTTTTGAAAATGGAATAACCGATTCAATGTTTTCAAAAAATCATGGGGTAATTGTTTTGGACTTGTCGGGGACTCAGGATATGAGCATAGTACGAACAGGGAATGTACGTTTAAAGTGTACATTTGCCGATGCTCTGACTGAGAGTATCACGCTAATATCACTGATTCAATTTGAAACCTATTGGGAAATCACACCCGACGGCAGTGTTCTACTAGACCTAGCACCATCAACACAAACCAAATAATCAACGTATTTAGTATGGATCCATACATGTCCCAGTACAACTCCTATTGCATACCTTCGGACTTCATTGAAAAAATTCCAAGTGTTAACAATACCCTAATCATTGTTAATAGCAGTCCATCGAATTTGAAGACCGGTCATTGGCTATGCATCTTTCAAAAAACGAAGAATATTGAATTTTTTGATCCTCTTGGCCTATCGTATAAATTCTACACTCCATACATCAGCAACTTTATTGAAAGCAGTGGGAAAACCATTATTCAAAATCAACGAAGAGTACAGGATTTAACGACTAAGACATGTGGCTTTCTTGCACTACTCTTTTTCATGTTCAGATGTCGTGGCTACACCTACAAACAGTTTTTCGACATCTACGTTGACTTACCTCGATTGAATGACTTTCTAGTGGAAAATATACTTACAAGCGTATTTAATATTGATTTTAGTGCCCTACGAATAAAATGTTCTAAAAATGTATGTGAAATTGTTTATTAATAAATGATAAAAATTTATGTACATGATAAAACGACTTTTCAACTCTTTAGATTTCAACTTCTACTAGGTATAGGTATTTGTCGACAACAACTAGTGCAGGTAGATTATCTGAATTCACAGTGTACTGATCCTGATGTACTGCAATGTCAGGGTCACATTTTCTACA
This sequence comes from Artemia sinica, assembly GCA_027921565.1. Classification (NCBI taxonomy): domain Eukaryota; kingdom Metazoa; phylum Arthropoda; class Branchiopoda; order Anostraca; family Artemiidae; genus Artemia; species Artemia sinica. The sequence goes on along the minus strand of CM051260.1, from coordinate 36,433,065 downwards.
GTAGAGTGTAGCTTCACTCTTGTCATATCTCTTTGTATAGTCAACGATACTATTCTCATTCATTCTATAGAACTCACATGTTTCAATTTGCTTATTTGAAGCAATTTCACCAACAGTGACCCCAAGTTTCGTATCACATTCCGTCACAGCCAAATAAAAATCAGTGGGCTTATAATCATAACACCCATTGTCTTCACAACGATGACGTAGAAACCATATTCTTTTGTTGTTCCAACAGTTGAATCGCTGACCCGGCTCCTCCTCCCAGAACAATCTAAAACCACGACGATACCAATCTCGTAGCAATAAACTAAAATCACGGTTAGGATTCTTTCCAATCATACCGGGATATGTATTCTCCCACTGACTACATTTATCACAATGGCAATTGGAGCATAGGTGGCCTCTAGGATGAGAGTCACACACCTCTTCAAGACAGGAATTACAACCTTTAATTTGTACAGCATATCCTCTATGCAATTTACACGGGTTGCATAATCTACACTTTTCATCATACTCATCAATAATTGTGCAATTCTCACATGATGACCAGCTGCCCAGTGTGTACATACATAGCGGACATGTATGGAACATTTTTTCATGTGTTGACACTCTCACTGCCACAATGAAACTGAGCTAGCAACAACAAAAATTGTCTGAGATAGTGAGAGTAGAGTAAATCATCCTTGAGCACCATCTTTCTCATGAAAAAAGTCCTAAATTTCTAAAATAGTGTTTAAAAGCATATCCACAATATCATTTTGCCATGTCGTGATCAATATATCAATAAATTGTGTAAATGCATTTGGACCACGATGTAGAAGCTTCATACAATAGTCTAATGATGGAGAATCACTTTTCATTATATCGACAAGCATTCCCCGAGAAAATATCTTCCTTTGAATAGACAGTTCTAGAAAATCGTCATCTAGAATCAAACGTTTTTCCATAAGCACTAGATTCCCCATGATTCGCTCTTTCTCAAATCTATCCATTTTTTAGAGTCCTAACTCTCTCACAACCAACTACTGACTAACCAGAATTTTTCTACTCTAAAAAATATACGCTAGTCTACTATAGAAAGAAAAATACCTTTGATTTAGAAACAATTTTATTGAACATAATTACAATAATAATATTCACTGATGCATTTTGTTCTCATCAATATATTTCGATAGGACATCTAATGCTGACCAAAGTTTATTTATATGGAGAATATTCACTTTTCCAGCAAAACATAGTTGCTCCTCCTGCTTAAACTTGCTTAATGATATCACGTATCTAGCATACATATTGTCCCATTCAAGGCATAGTCTACAACCAGCAGTTATTTCCACAGCCACATTGGATACTCGTATATCGTTGCTGCTGCTGTCGGCTCCATTATTAATCTCCAATAATGTAAATGCACCACTCATTTTTTCTCTACTAATATCCTCTCAAATAAACTATTCTCTTTGAATTCAATTCTCTTACTAATATGAATTGTAAAGAAAACCATTCCTTTTATTCAAATCCCAATCACCAATCAAGTTATCATATATTGAGTAACCTCCGCTCTCTGATTTGCTCCTAAAAAAACGGATGTTGCCTCAAAAACCGGTTCGGTTGAGTTATATAATTATGATCATACTCTCAAAACATGTTTGACCACATTATACACTGCCAAATAACCAGTCTGGTAATCTGCCCTGGAAAGCTGCCATGGAACGTAAAGTGGGCAAATAACACCGGAAGGAACGTAAGCTCCTAGAATAGCATGGGAGGGAACATAAGCTCCTAGAATTCAATATTAGCATTCTATTATTTAAAATGTTTCACATGCACCAAAGACATCAATCTTATGGTCAGGAAGCAATAGTAAAATTTTTTCTAAACTACTCATAAGTCCACAACAAGTTAGAAATGCTGTTCTCAGACACTTCTTTGTCGGTTTACTCATAGTCATTCTTTTAACTAATTTTTTAAACTAAATAGCTACCCCCCGCCCTCCTCCCTCAGAAAGTTCAGAAAAACACAATAGCCTTATCTGTAGTGAAGCATTTTTCTACTCGTAAACTAATTTTTTAAACTAAATAGTTAACCCCGCCCACCCCCCTCAGAAAGTTCAGAAAACACTATAGCCTTATCTGTAGTGAAGCATTTTTCTACTCGTAAACTAATTTTTTAAACTAAATAGTTACCCCCGCCCACCCCCCTCAGAAAGTTCAGAAAAACACAATAGCCTTATCTGTAGTGGAGCATTTTTCTACTCGTAAACTATTTTTTAAACTAAATAGTTACCCCCGCCCTCCTTCCTCAGAAAGTTCAGAAAAACACAATAACCTTATCTGTAGTGAAGCATTTTTCTACTCGTAAACTAATTTTTAAACTAAATAGTTACCCCCGCCCTCCTCCCTCAGAAAGTTCAGAAAAACACAATAGCCTTATCTATAGTGAAGGATTTTTCTACTCGTAAACTAATTTCTTAAACTAAATAGTTACCCCCCGCCCTCCTCCCTCAGAAAGTTCAGAAAAAACAATAGCCTTATCTGTAGTGAAGGATTTTTCTACTCGTAAACTATTTTTTTAAACTAGATAGTTACCCCCGCCCTCCTCCATCAGAAAGTTCAGAAAAACACAATAGCCTTATCTGTAGTGAAGGATTTTTTCTAGTCGTAAACTAATTTTTAAAACTAAAAAGTTATCCCCGCCCTCCTCCCTCAGAAAGTTCAGAAAAAAACACAATAGCCTTATCTGTAGTGAAGCATTTTTCTACTCGTAAACTAATTTCTTAAACTAAATAGTTACCCCCGCCCTCCTCCCTCCGAAAGTTCAGAAAAACACAATAGCCTTATCTGTAGTGAAGCATTTTTCTACTCGTAAACTAATTTTTAAAACTAAAAAGTTATCCCAGCCCTCCTCCCTCAGAAAGTTCAGAAAAAAACACAATAGTCTTATCTGAAGTGAAGCATTTTTCTACTCGTATGTTTCCCGAATATTTAACACATACCATTTTTCCATACCATCCAACAAAACCCAGTTCCTCCTAGCATTTTTAAGTAAATAATCACGTTTAAGTTAGTGGTAAAATATATACACTTACAAATTCAGACTGCACTTGTACATCTGAAGTCCCTGGCAAAGCATGAAGGGTGACCTCCTCCCGATCTTGAGCAGACAAGAACGATGCATTATGAGAAAGCATCCGTTCCCTCTTGAATTTTCTACCAGGTTGCATAGTGGTCTGTGCAGAGCTGGCATGAGAGGGTCCCGGCTGATCCAGAGAACTTGTATTAGAGCTAGCATATCTTATGATGGATGGTCGTGCAGCTTGCATCGATGTGGTATCACCCCATCTTGGTCTCTTTTCGGGAGGAGAGTGATTGTAGGAATCTTCCTCCTCCTTTAAAAGGAAGAAAAATTTAGTAAGGAAAATAACCTCCCTTTTACAGATAAATTGTCCTCTAAAGTTTATTCTGATGTTTGTAGTGCTATAACTATTAGCACTTTAAAAATATTTAAAAAGAAAAGCTTTTAAAGTAAAATTTTGGAAAATTTTTAGTTTGGGGGGAAGGGGGATTTCAAAAACATGCCCCCATAATATAATTTGACCTATAAAGTCAATTCTGATATTTCTAGCACTCTATATTTATTAGCACTTTAGAAATAATTAAAAAGGCTTCTAAAATAAAATTTTGAGTTTGGGGGGAAGGGGGATTTCAAAAACATCTTGCCATAAAATAATTTGGCCTATAAAGCCGATTCTGATATTTGTAGGAGTCTATGTCTTAGCGCTTTAGAAATATTTAAAAAGGCTTCTAAAGTAAAATTTTGGAAAATTTTGAGTTTGGGGGGAAGGGGGATTTCAAGAACATCTTGCCATAAAATAGCTTGGCCTATAAAGCCAATTCTGATATTTGTAGGAGTCTATGTCTTAGCGCTTTAGAAATATTCAAAAAGGCTTCTAAAGTAAAATTTTGAGTTTGGGGGGAAGGGGAATTTCAAAAAAAATTTGCCATAAAATAATTTGGCCTATAAAGCCGATTCTGATACTTGTAGGAGTCTATGTCTTAGTGCTTTAGAAATATTTAAAAAGGCTTCTAAAGTAAAATTTTGGAAAATTTTGAGTTTGGGGGGAAGGGGATTTCAAAAACATCTTGCCATAAAATAATTTGCCTAATAAAGTCAATTCCGAGTTTAGTGTACGGTAACGCTAGACCCTATTTTAAATTGATGACATTGTTCAAACATCACTCACATATCACATTTCAAAGGCTTCATTCTCGCCTAATTGAGCACAACAAGAATCTATTTTCTCAAGGAAATTATTGGCACTATGCTTTGGCATGTTGTAATAATAATTCTAGATAATGAACTTATAAAAGGTTGTTTGGAAATTGTCACTCTCGCTAACATGATAAGACACAGATGTCTTTAGGTAGATCGGAAAAAGACGGAATATCTTAAACACCCACACAATTGGGAAAAGCCACATTTTGAACGAGATATGTAAAAGTACAGAATTATGCTCCTAACAAAACAATGGGGGAGGGGGTTTTTGTTTTGCATAATAGAAAAAAGCATACTTAGCGTTTTCTATCGAATATACTCATCATATTTTAAGGTTTTGTATTGTTGGAGGGGAGGGGGCTAAGTCCCCCTGAAATTTGAATTTACTGGTAAAATACCATTTATCTGGAAATAAATTCAGTAAACTATACTCACATTGAAAATAGAAATATCCATTGTTTCAAAGTTAATAAAATTCAGTGTACTATGCTCGATATGTTAAAACATAATGGAAATTAAATTGTAGTGCATGAACATTTTACACGGTATTTCAAGGACGAATAAAAACGGATGTTACCTCGAAAAACCACTATGGTTGAGTTACATAATTTCGTGCATGCCCCCAAAACATGTTTGACTACTTTATAACATACCAGTTTTTTAAGAATGTGCACGTGAACTCATGACGTACATTCATTGTGCAATTGACAACAATAACAGAAAAAACCTGTCTGCTTAAATTATATTATTACGACCATACTCTCAAAATATGTTTGACCACATTATACCTTGCCAAGTTTAAAAAACCTTGACTTTAGTTTCATAACATGCATTATAGTATGCCAACTTTTTGTGATATGATTATATTTTCATTTAATTTAATTAACATGGAGTCAAACTCTAAGTCAGAACTGAGCAAATTTAAAATCGATAGAACTCCTTATTCCAAATGAGTTAGCAATAGTTTAAGTAAAGAAAGTTTTCAAAAAGTCATTAGACTCATTTAAAAATAAGCATTGGAGGTTGTTCACTATGTGTATATCCAAAGTTTTTTTTTCTATCAGAAGTACCTTTAACTGGCTTTCTTTTTCTTTTTTAAAATTTTTTACAGACTTAGTCTGGTACCCAGAACCAGGCGTCGTTTGGCGTGGGCGTGAGAGGGGGGTAAGTTGCCCTCCAATTACTTTCAACTATCATCCCTCTTATCTGTAAAGCTTGACTAGCCTTGTGATATGATTATATTTTCATTTAATTTAATTAACATGGAGTCAAACTCTAAGTCAGAACTGAGTAAATTTAAAATCGATAGAACTCCTTATTCCAAATGAGTTAGCAATAGTTTAAGTAAAGAAAGTTTTCAAAAATTCATTAGACTCATTTAAAAATAAGCATTGGAGGTTGTTCACTATCGTTTTGAGTTTGACTTATTTTAATTTTGGGGTGTGTGTGGGGGGGGGGGTTGTCATCCTCAAAGACCTAGTTTCCAGAACTTTCAACTACATTGAACAAAATGGATATTTCAAAATTTTGATTGCATGTGTTTGGGGGAATGGTGGGCGTGAGAGGGGGGTTAGTTGCCCTCCAATTACTTTCAACTATCATCCCTCTTATCTGTAAAGCTTGACTAGCCTTGTGATATGATTATATTTTCATTTAATTTAATTAACATGGAGTCAAACTCTAAGTCAGAACTGAGCAAATTTAAAATCGATAGAACTCCTTATTCCAAATGAGTTAGCAATAGTTTAAGTAAAGAAAGTTTTCAAAAAGTCATTAGACTCATTTAAAAATAAGCATTGGAGGTTGTTCACTATGTGTATATCCAAAGTTTTTTTTTCTATCAGAAGTACCTTTAACTGGCTTTCTTTTTCTTTTTTAAGATTTTTTACAGACTTAGTTTGGTACCCAGAACCAGGCGTCGTTTGGCGTGGGGGTGCCCCCCCCCCCCCACAATAATTTGGAAAGAAACTTTAATTTATTAAGTAGCTTAAAAATCGTTGCTTATTTTAAGTTTCAACTTTGCTCGCTACTTCCAGTAGATAATTAAAAAAAAACTTAATCCATACTTGTTTTTAATATAAAAAATGCAAAAAAAAAAAAACAGGGATCCGTTACACTTCGTAATATGTTCCACATTAACATTTTTCCAATATACCGCCTTTGAAACTTCCAATTCCCAACCATAGACCCCAGAACCTTATCATCAAGAAAATGGGTGAGCCTATTTAATGGCAAAATTTAAAAAATTTTCTGTACTTCCTGTTTTGCAACGTTTGCTCAGGTCACATTTTTTAATGATATTGAAGGTTCTTTTACTCCCGCCGCCTTTGAAACTTCCAATTCCCAACCATAGACCCCAGAACCTTATCATCAAGAAAATGGGTGAGCCTATTTAATGGCAAAATTTTAAAAATGTTCTATTCTTCCTGTTTTGCAACGTTTGCTCAGGTCACATTTTTCCCTGATATTGAAGGCTCTTTTACTCCCTAAAATCCATCAGCTCAAGATTAGATTTTCTGGTTTTAAAGCTGTTGAAAATAAGTATGAATACATCCTCTACATCTGTAAATCGAACAGAATTCGAATCATTGAACAATAAGAAGGTACAGTAAATACAGTAAATAAAATTTTCTGAAGGAAAGAGAAATCACTGAATAACAAAAAAAGACTTGGTGCTTTTTATAATAATTAATCAAAAAAACTTTTCACAAAATAAGTTTTTCAAAATAAAAGTAAAGACCTCCATTAAACCAAAAATGACCAAAAATAGAATCAAATAATCTGCCAAGCATACAACTACCACAAATCAGCATCAATAAATAAATGAAACCCAAAACAAGCAGAAATTAAAATAAGTCAAACTGAAAACGAGCAGAATTTAGTCTGAGTAGGGTTCTAAACCCTATGGTTTCTAAAAGCCAGAATATAATTTGTACTTTACTGATAAAATTCAAATGAATTTACTGAAAAAAATGTGCATTATCAGTTTAATATATATATGGTGATATTTATTCCTTAAAATCTTAATTTATTTTTTATTCCTTCAAGTTATAAAAGTGAAAAAATTTAAATTTCTGCTCGTTTTGAGTTTGACTTATTTTAATTTTGGGGTGTGTGGGGGGGGTTGTCATCCTCAAAGACCTAGTTTCCAGAACTTTCAACTACATTGAACAAAATGGATATTTCAAAATTTTGATTGCATGTGTTTGGGGGAATGGTGGGCGTGAGAGGGGGGTTAGTTGCCCTCCAATTACTTTCAACTATTAAAAACGGCACTGGCCCTTTGAATTTCCTATCGAATGAGCCCTTTTCAAGTTTCTACGAGAACACTTTCTATAAAAACTTTATATGCCCCTAGGGCATAACTTACAACCCTTGCCCTGAAGACTGTGGGGGGGGGGTGTCCTGCTCAAAGATATGATTTCCGGACCTTTCAACTTCGTTGAACAAAATGGTTATCTCAAAATTTTGACTGTATGTGTCTGAGGAAATGGTGGGCGTGGAAGGGGTGTTAGTTACCCTCCAATCACTTTTGACTATTAAAAAGGCCACTAGCCATTTCTATTTCCAATAAAATGAGCCCAGGGCGTAACTTACAACTCTTGCCCTGAGGGTTGTGGGGGGGGGGTTGTCATTCTCAAAGACCTAGTTTCCAGAGCTTTCAACTACTTTGAAAAAAATGGCTATCTCAAAATTTTGATTGGATGTGTTTGGGGAAGCGGTGGGCGTGATAGGGCGGTTAGTTGCACTCCAATCACTTCCGTTTATTAAAAAGGGCACTAGTCCTATAAATTTCCAAGTGAATGAGCCTTTTTTGAAGTTTCTACTACAACGCTTTCTATAAAAATCTTATATGTCCCCAGGGCATAACTTACAACCCTCGCCCTGAGGACTGTGGGGGTGTCCTCCTCAAAAGCATAATTTATATCTGGAAATCTGGAAATCAACTACGCTGAACAAATTGGCTATCACAAAATTTTGATTGGATGTGTTTGGGGAAATGGTGGGCGTGGAAGGGGTGTTAGTTGCCTTCCAATCACTTTCAACTATTAAAAAGGGCATTAGCTATTCCGATTTCCAATCGAATGAGCCCTTTTCGAAGTTTCTACGACAACTTTTTCAATACGAAGTGCCCTGGTATGGAAAAATAACTAATACATTGTGGCAACATCCTTCTTTACTTAGGCATAGCTATTGCGCTGCCTATGATATTTGTACTATATTTCGATAGGTAAAATTAATTGCACTTTGATCATGGAAGTCGGTAGTGATTAGAGAGGTGGATCTTCTCCAGGACTAAATTAATTGTTTTAATTTTTTATTTCCAATATTTAATGAAAACTCTATTAATGCTCCAAATTCTCTTATTTATAATTGAAACACTTAATAAGCACTGATAAGTATTTGTACTGATATTCTTTGTTTTTGACTCGTATAGTAATCCATAAGTGTAGATTTGCTTCTATTTATAATACCATGCTGACTTCTTGTTATTTTTGCTTTTCTATATACTGTATTTCTTTTAACCAGCTCAAAAAAAAGATTTGGCATGAATGTTCTTAGGATTATTACTGAAATTAGTCACATTTTACACAATGCCAGCGCTACTTGTGGGACATCTCTGTGTCAGCATGCTGCATGCAATATCTGCTGCAAGTAGGATAAAGTGTACTCAGACATTATATGTGTGTTTTTCTCACATTTAAAAATTGCGTATGTACATATAAGAAGTGTCAACCTATACTCTTGTTCCATTGTCATCATTTTTAACATGCAGTACTAGGGGACCCAGCTTTGCTCGGTAAAAGGAATTTTTGACATAGAAACAATATTCAGTCAACCCCTGGAAATATATACCCCCATACCCTGATTTACATAAAAAAATCTCTTGTGTAGTTTTTCTAGATTTAGTTGTTTTTTTTTTAAACAAAGATACAAGGGGAAGGTAATTTTCAAACTCTAGGTGTCAATCCCCCCCCCCTATTGGTATTCCTGGCAAGTTTTTACTAATCCAAGGTTTCTGCTGCAATGCTGCCTAGAATTGTTCAGATTTTCTGGATATTCTTTATCAAACAATGCCAAATGGGTAAGTTAATAATTCTAACTTTATTTTTCGAATACTTTTGAATTAAAAATACGACCGCTATTTTAAATATGGGGAAAATTTCCAGAGGGAATTTTCCACAGAGGAGAATTTCTGCAGAAGTAGGGAGAGTTTTCCAGAGGAAATTTTTCACTTAAAGTTTTTTCATTGGACAAGACCCCCTATTGTTATTTTAATTTTTTTTTTCATGGGAAAAAAACCTAAAGTGCACTTCTTGGGTGCCATATGACACTAAGTTTAACTTATAAAAAGCAGCTAAACATGAAAGATAGTTTATAAATAAGCCCATAATTAGTTCTGTATGATATTTATGTGTCTGGCCCAGTGACGGCTTTATTGTGTCAAATTTATTAAAAACAATAAAATATAAGAATTAGCTTTTAAATCAGTCCATAAACAATTTTCTGTAATTTTCCAGTGCCCTGATCGTAACGAGGAACAAACAAGCAGCAAATAAAGAACCCATGCTAAAGAGCGGTTTTCCTTCTTGTTCAAGAAGGGGCCCTGTCTAAGGTTTTGATAATGACGATTCAAAGGGTGTACTTTTTGGTTTGCTGTGACGCCATTTTCAAATCGCATGCAAATGAATGATGCGATGCACTGGACTGTTGGATTAGTGTTTAGTTCAACTGCGAGATTTAGTCTCCTGTCCTGGTCGCAGGAGTTGGGGGAAGTGGATGGGGGGCAGGCATTTTAATATTAGTGGTGAAGATGGCAAAAAAAAGCTGAGCTTCTATGAGATTCACCATCACCCACCCAAAAGATTTTTTTACAGTATACTACTGATAATCGGAAGTTTCGATTACTATAGTTTTGAGTTTTGATTGCTATAGTGCATGAAATATTGAATTTTTCGAAGGTGATCGCTTTGAACCAAAGGTCGTATAATGTGGAGAGATTCGAACGGAAATGAGTTTCATTGCCTTTCTCTCACTTCCAAGTAGAGTTTTCCATCATTATTTGCCAAAATTTGACATTTTGCCCCAAATAAGGCAATAATACATTCTTTGTATTTTTGAGAAAGCCATTTGATTTCGAAGTATGGAGATACCAACTATGTAATCTTCTAGTTTCCAAGGAAACAGTGCCACAAATTAGCCTATGATGCATTTCTTTGAAAAAACTTTGAAAAAGTGTTGAAGCATCTGTAAAATTTTTGCTTTGGAAGAACGATCATTTGAAAGCTCTTCATAAAGTGAATTGGCTTATGTACAGTCTTTCTAAAATTCATACTAGTCTCTGAGGAGGAGATTTGGGCTTCCTTGTGGGGTGAATCATCTTATACTTCAAAAGTTTGTTTTTGGTTTCGGATTCAACCGAAATTCACATCGGGTGAATTTTAACTTCTCAAGCTGATTAAGAGTAGTATAATTTTTTTTTAAAATAAGGAACTACTATAACTCTTGTTTTCTGTTTTCCAATATTTTATGCCAAGGTTCGTAATTCTGACTTCTTACTGGGGTAGAGTAGTTACACGTAGTTGCACATTAAGAATCGAACCGAACCATCAAATCGAACCATGTGTTGTGAAAATCAAGAGTAAAAATCAAACATTTTCAGTTATATTTGTAAGAAACATGTCAAGATTTCTACAGTTCGCCCTTAATTTTTATGTTTACCTTACAAATTGATTTTTTTTCTAATTTTCAAATTTTGCCCTAAGTTGTGCCTGTATAAGTACCCCTCGAAACAAGTATCTGCAAATGTTTCCGACTGTGGTAATCTTTGAACCAAATTTGGCGTGTAAAAAATAAGCTATTTGTGACAGTCGAATATAAATAGTTAAATAAAATGAAAGTTTTCGAAATTCATTTTTTATTTTTTCTAAAAATGGTTGTGTAGCAATACGGAAATATAGGCAACTAGTTTTTCTGTTGCTCTCTGCTATAAGTGTATATTTTCTCTCAGTAGGAAAATTGCTGTTTAGATTCAATTCTGCTTCTTTCTTTCTAGGATTGTCAGTAGACCAAAATGAACTTATCAAGTTCCGGTCTTCTTCAAGCTCTGCAAGAACAAAGGAAGAATAATCAATTCTGTGATGTTAGTATTCATATTGGGAACAGAATATTTTATGCACATCGTTGTATCCTTGCCGCAAGAAGTCCTGTATTTGCTGCAATGCTACAAGATCATTACAGAGAAAGCAAACAGGGTGTAATTGAGCTAAAAGAAATTGAAGCTGAAGTTTTTTCAAATATTTTGTCTTTCTTGTATGCTCAAGAAATTCATTTGGATTCAGAAAATGTTTGCACTCTTCTTCAATTTGCTGATATGTACCAGATTCAGTGTCTCATGGATAACTGTGTTACCTTCATGAAACAGAAGCTATGTATGGAAAACTGTATATCAATGATGATTGTAGCTAAACAGTGTAACTTGCAAGTATTGATTTTTGCTTCATTGCAAGTAATGAGAAATTTGTTTACAGAAGAAGTGACGGAAGAATTTTTGCTCTTGGACATCGAACACATTCTGCTTATTCTTCAGAACCTTAAAGAATCATTCACTTTTCTTGAGACTGAAGTTTTTCAAGCTGTTATGAAATGGCTTTCTTACAAAGAAAAAAGAAATGAATACGTTGCCAAAGTCCTTGACTACTTTGACCTGCATAAATTACGCGGGGATGAACTAGTTACACAAGTCATCGAATCCAAGTTCATTCAAGGCCACCATAGTAAATGGCTTGATATAATCGTCAATTTGGCAAAGATGTACTGTTCTGGAATGTTACCAACCAATTGGCCAACTTTTCCTCACCGAACTGTATTTTGCACTTATGGTAATATACCAGAGATCTTAAAAGACGGCAAACAAAGTATGATTGACATTGCCTTTGCTGATTCGACGTGGTTTGCTAATATTCGTCTTTCTGATTGCCGACAATTCATTGTTGGGGCTATTTATCGGCATATTACAAATGAAGAACTGAGATTAGCCCCGAGTCAGTTTAATCCCGTTCGCCTTCGTTTCGAACTTGAACTTTTTCATAATAAAAACCCATCAAATAATCTAAAATCGGAATGTTTTACTTTTACGTTTTGTAGAAATCAAATTATGAGAACAATTCCTTTAGGAGTAAGCTATGAACATTTTATGGAGTCTTTTGTTGAAGATGGATTTTGCTATTTCACCTTAAAACTCTGGCTATTGTCGTAATATTTCTTGTCATTCTGTGATTTTCTGTATTTGTTGTTTTAAAAATTTGCATCTCCCTGCCTCTCTATTTTTTTTTTTTTTTTTTTTTTTTTTTTGCTAAGAAAAATTGTTGTTACAGTTTTTTTTACTAACAAATAAACGACTGTACAGAACAAGTCTAAAGGAAAAGATTTATCACATAGCAAAGAAATGTTAAAGGACAAAGTAGAAAATTTAAGATTGAATAGTTCTAGTATTATTTTGGTTTGGTAGAAACCGAGCTATCTTTGGGGTGGAGGGCTCTTCTAAACTACAGTTTCCAAATAGTGCTGGAAAAGGGAAGTAGGGTGGAAGGTTTCTGGGAGGAGAGAGCCTTGGTTGATTTTGGGAAATTGGTGAAAGATGAAGGCCCAAACCAGTTGGCAGCGTCTTGGTAGTTAGTAGAGAATTAGAGTTGCTAGCAGATATATGTCGGGGAGAGTATTTGTACGAAATACTGATGGAGGGTCTGAGTGGGGTAAAAGGATCTGCAAGGGTTGGTTGACTGGAGGACTGGTAGTAGGCATTCAACAATGTTGCATAAGAGAGGAATATAGTCTAAGACATGTCCCAAAAATGGGGCTTCCCCAAAAAAATGGGACTTGGAAAGGTGTCACAATTAATTTCTAATTGAAGGGTCATTGATAAAGGTCTTAAGAAAATTGATTCAGCAACTTTGAATGTCGACTTTTTTCCACCAGAAATAATAGAAGGATAGTACCAACAATTATAGAAACCATAATCTTGCTTTCAGTATCAACATACCATGCTTGTAGTATGTATTGCAGACACTTTAAAAAGTGACAATTTCAAACGTAGACAAATTATTTTGAGTGGTGTCGTATTTTGAATTAAACATACCAAATACTTTAGCTAAATTCAGGTTTGAAACTCCAGCTCAGAGAACCAAATCTCATCAATTCAGAATATTAATCATTTTTATTATTTAAACAACAAACACTAAAACTGTTCTTTAGAAACATGGGCTGTAACATATAGTCTGTTACTGCAATTAAAATTATAACGTTCTTTGATAGATTGGGTTACATTATTTTATGGTCTGTTTACAGCCATACCTATGTGCAGAACTAGTAGGGACAAACTCCCTCAAAATCTGTCCACATGTTTGCCATTTCAGACGCTCTTCTAACCACTTTTTTGTGCTTTGGCACCTATGCATAAGATCCATAATTGTCAACCCTTTTCTTTCTGATTCACAGAGAGAACGTGGTTTATTAAATGTGTTTTCTGCTTTGATTTAATAAAACAGTCCCTTTGTTTTTTCTTACCGAATACTTTTTTAATGTTGTATCAGTTTTATATATATTCGCTGTGTATTCAGAAAATTATTTGAATTATAATTTTTTGTCGTTAGGCAGTGCTGTCGGAGTACAATAAAATGTAATATTTCTGGTGTTTACTATATGTGCAGGAGGCCATATTTTTGCTCAGCGAATGGATAAACTTCAAGGTCACTTAACTACTGGTGCAGTAGGACTCCAGTCCTACCGTAGGACAGCTATTGTCTAGATGGAAAACAAGAAGTTGTTACTTCTTAGTGCTAAAGCCAATATTTTAACGTCAAACCACAAGTAAGTTTTCTTGTTCATCATTGCTAATTTCAAAATAAGGTACGGTACATCTGCTGTAGCAGCACATAGCATAACTGAGTTACGTTTTCTTCATCCATAGCTTCAGCATCAATAGACTAGGTAGTGAGATACTAACTAGACTGTACCTGTTGCTCTCCACTCATCTTGTATAGAGACATAGTGCCGGTAAGGATCTCGTGGGCCAGACTCAAAAACCTTTAGATAAAAAAAAAAATTGATTTCAGGTATGAGAACAAAATCCTAGATTTGTTGTTTAAATTTAAGAATAGTCCAGTAAAAATGCGGTTTTGACCCGGCATTTAAGCAACAGACATGTTTTTGGCACCAAAATGTTCATAGAAATCCGCTTAGTAACATGTCCAAAATCGTTTGAAATTACCCATTCAGAAATATCTCTTTTTTTAGTAAAAAGGGGATAATATACAAATTTTAATTTCTGCAATATTTTCTGGATTGAAATATTGTTTTGTAATAATTTAAGTACAGGGAGAACGATAATAACATCTGAATTGGAAAATTCCATCAGTCACATTCCCATCGGTTACATACTCTAAACAAGGTCGGAGAGAGATGAAAAATCAGAATCTCATTTTTTGCTGTATTTGGTGGACTGAAAGGTTGTTTCTTGTATATCAAGTCTGGAGGGACTGAGAATGACGTTGGAATTGAAAAATTCCATAATTTAGTAGTCCATTTTTGTCTTAAACGAGGTCAGAGTGGGATGAAAGGACCCTTTTGCTTTTGGCCTACTTTTGATTTTAACGACACGTCATTGCAATTTCACGCCAGTGATCTCAAATTTGAATTAATATTCGCCCTCTCTATTAGTCTCAACCTGACTCCAGAGGGGGGGGGGGGAATTTTACTTGCAACGATATGGTTTGCTAGAAGTTTATTCTTTCTTTCAGGGCTAAAAAGTGCAAATTTAAACAGAAGATTTTCTTCTAATTCTCTTTAGGGGGGGGGGGGGGAGAACGTCAGAAGATTGTCATTTTTAACTTCGATCCTGAATTTGACAAGTTCGGTTATCATTGTAAAAAAAAAAAAAAAAAAAAAACATGACAAGTAGGGGAGAGTTGGGAACCCTGGGACAAGTTCAACTTAAAGCTCGATATCTCCTAAACTTACAGTCCGATTTTCTTGCATCAAACATCAAACTGTGGCAAAATCATTTGGTTTTTTACTGGGATTTTCTCAGATTTTTATTGCTCGCAGTAAAATTAGCAAGACTTATTTTTCAGAGCGCCCCGTTTTGTCCCAGAGTACCACTTGTGCGGGTACTATGGGTCAGGGTGGTGGGTACTTTGGGACACCACGATAAATCAATTAAAACTTCGTATATTTTGTGGTATGAAACTGTAAAAATACAATAGACTTATTAAAAAAAATTATTCAACAGAGTAGTTGGTCAGGTCTGCATCAAAGCTGATCAATGCGTTTAGTTCCGCCCGAGACCATTAGAACTGGCAGTTTCATCACTACTTCTGAACTATCGACAAACACTTCATCGCGCTCTTTCGGAAACGTAAACCTCCAGGCTGGAACGTTTCGTTTCAAAAAATTGACAGTTTTCTGTGTCAATTTTCGTGTTTTCAGTATTCTGGCTCAGCCTGAAGCACTTCACCAGTGTAGAATTTCGATCCCTTTTTCCCCTTGTACTCGACTAGAACAAAGTCACCGGAACAGATACTGGGAGTTACAGACTCCTCTTCCGCCAATCGAAAATCTTCAGAGCAGAACGAGTCGTCAGAATTGTCACACTCAAAATCCCCTGGTCCTGCTTCATCTCCGCTTTCGTCACTAAACGTCAGCAATCTCTTGGTAGTTTTCTTCTGAATCTCCGGCTTTTTGGAAGGAGCCGCTTTCTTGCTTTTCTTGAGATCCTTCTTCTCTTTTTTTGGCTTCCTTTCGTTTTCTACAGCTTGGATCGAGTCTTTCACCGGTGTAGAAGTCAATATCTTGGATACTCCAGGCTTCCTGCCTGTCTTTCTGTTTATAGCTTCCCTTCTTGGCAGGGGTATAATATCTTCTGGCACAACAAACGAGGTTGAATGGGTCGTAGTACTGGGACTCTGGCTCAACTGAAGCTCTTGCGGATCTGGTAAATTTTCGTCAACAGTGGTAGACTGATTTCCCGGCTCAGTAGTATCTTCTCGTCGCAAAGCAGGAAGAAAGTCAGACTCTTGCCACACTCCAGTATTCAGCGGGAAAATTCCAGGCTTGGGGAATCCTCTAGTGATGTTAGTCTGAGAGAAGGCCTTAGGAAAAGCAAACCCCAGTAATTCACCGATCTCATATTCTGTCACTGCTCAACCAGGGCAAAGTCTCAAGGAGTTCCTCATTGCCTGTGACCAGTAAGTCTTTAAAGGTCCATAAACCGAAACGTCGAGAGGTTGCAACCTGGATGATGTGTGCGGTGGGAACGTAAGTAAATGTATTCCCTTTTCTTTGGCCAACAAAATTGCATCGTAACTGGTGTGACTTTGATGATTGTCCATCAGAATCAAGACAGGATTCTCAGAAGATGGGTGGACTTGCGATACAAAATGCTCCAAATACAGCAAAAACAGATCCTTTGTCATCCAAGCATTTCAAGGCTTGCCACTTGCTATTCCAGCAGTCTGTGGAGGGGCTCCATCAAGAAGCCTTTCTACAAAACGTGCTCGTGGGAAAATCAGAAAGGCTGGAATAAATCCTCCCATGGCATTTATAGTGCCCATCATGGTCACCAGCTTTCCTCTCTCTTGGGAAGTCGAAGCACCAAGCTGCTTTACTCCCTTCGGGCTCGGCACTCTTTGACACTTGGTCTGGACATTCGTGAGCTCGAGGTTGAAGATCCGGCTAGCAGGGAACTTGTATTTTGTATACAACTCTCCGAGATTCCTGTAAAAAGTGTCAACAGCAGCACGATTGAAACCAAGGTTTCTCTGGATACTTGTAGGTTCCGGCCTTCGAAGCGAAATCGAAGGATGTTTTCTAAGAAAACCATACAACCAGTCTTTGCCTGCAGACCTTTCTTTGTCCCAGCTCTACGGATATGCAAGTCCGTTTCGTTTTGCCATAAGCCAAGCAGGCTCTCTTCCTGGAGAGACCATAGTGCATTCGGGCTGCTTGAAGGATGTACTCTTCAAGTTGAAGCTCCTGCTCAATCGTAAATACTCGCCTGTTGTCACAGGCAGGAGTGTAACTAAACTCTTCTTTTCTTCATCCGTTCTGTCACGAAACGCAGTGGCATATCTGCTAAGAGTTGACCGCTTGAAATTGTAAACTTCAGCAGCTGATCGAAGTGGCAACCCATAAAGGTGAGCTTTTACTGCTTTCTTCATGTAATTCCAGGCGTAAAGCGACGCATCAGCTTTCCTCGTTTTTGGCATTCTAAAACGAAAAAAAGAGTTTTTGGTTTATATACTAAGTTTAAGTTCTTCTAAGTTTATATATTAGGTAAGACTTAAATTTAATTGATTAATTAGAATGTATGGAGCTTCTGATTGAACATAGTTTTATGAAATATAGAAATAATATATGATTTTGTATGATATAAAGAAAAAAATATTATAGAGTTTAGATTTGAAGTACTTGAGACTTAGATTGTAGGTTTTAGATTTGAAGACTTAGATTTGAATTAGTGGAGTTTATTTTATGAAAAAAATTCAGTAAATTTTTAGGGAATGTAGAAATAGTATAGGATTTTTATGAATTTGTAGATTATAGATTTGAAGTAATTTTTTTAATGATTGTTGGAATTTATTTTAAACTTGTGGAATTTATTTTATGTGTTAAGGGGGATTCGATTGGCCAGGATTGCAAAATTATTGATTTTGGGGAGTTTTTTTTTTAGGATTGTTGTAGCTACCTAATAACGCAAGGCCCATCGAGAGTAGAAAAACGAAAGAAAGAAATCAACATTAGACAAGAAGCATACTCTTGAAAGTTCTCTTGGCTAAAGCAATCAAGGGTACCCTGGTACACAATTATCTGAACCTGTCCCAGTGTACCCTGGAACACGCGTCCCGGAGTACCCTAACAGTACGAACTTAAGAAAAAAAAATAGATCAGCCACTAGATGGCAGAAGAACACAACAAAATTTATACCATCGAAAGCTCATAAATTTCTCTATCTAATGGGCTACAAGCAATTTTCTAGAAGCTGCTTACCTAAGAGTACCGTAGAATTTCGCAAAGCAAAAATGTTTTTCAAAAACCACATAAAAAATTCGTACCTTAATTTTGTGATAGAAAGTTGCACATGCGACCACTATACTACATCCCCAGATAGTCCAAGAGATGGCGTTTGAGGTGTGAGTAGCGGCAGATTTTTAGCTTGAAGTTTTCTGTCAAAAGTACGCGTGTCTCAACGGCCCCGCGTCCCAACGTACCCGACTCTCCCCTAAAAACTAAAGGAAAAAGAGCAAACAGGAACACTTCACACTTCGTTCCGATTAAGAAGCTATTGAATATAATACAAGATTTGGCTTAATCACATTGGTCATTATATTGATCCAAAGAAACGCTGAGGTAGCTTGTCCCATGGTACTGGCTACAAGCAATAGTGGTGCAAGAGCATCAAAGGCTATCACAGTCACCTTTACCGCCGCGGTGAATCAGTGTGAGAAGGCTTTCAGGAGCAGGCAGTATATCAGTCATAATGGTTATAAAAAATGTTAGATGGAAGTTTCCAGCCCCAGTCTCCAGGAACTAGAGCTGTCGCTGATAGCAACCATATCACCACTTTAAAACAACCGCGCAGGTAGTGGTACTTTAGTTTGCATCAGCAGGCGTGGGCGGTAAGCGCTCGGCGTTTACAAAACTGGCTACTTTCAATATGAACAGACGGTATTGGAGTTCAGGTAAGGATTCGTCAGATCTAGCTCTGTTGAAGTGTCTGGTTGTCTGCTGCAATCAATTCTTCCTTGTTCGCTGAAGAACAGTAAAACATCTGACTGGCTGCAAAAACATGGCGTCAGCTGTAGTGTTCAATGCTAAAACTTTGCCAATACCGTGCAATCGCGATGTAGTGTCACATCCTGAAAAAGCGTAGACAAATAACAGTGACTTTTTAACCTCTGATGGTAACTTCCTCTTCAAGTAGCAATCGTCAAAAATCTTTACAGAGTCATCAGGAACTGCATTCTGGAAATAAAGAGGTGTCCGCTCGGGTTTTGCATATTGAAGATCAACAAGTTGGTATCATTCCCGATCAAGCTGGTCTCCCTCTTCTCGTCTGAAACAAGTGCAATTTTGCTATTAAAACAGTTGCATCGGCTTTGGCTTCTTAAACTTGACACCCGGCTTCCACTATTTTCCAGCTATCAGCTTTATAATATTCAAATTACTGTCTGAGTTGGAGAGAAAGTTTGCTTTCTTCCAAGCAGACTTCGTGGTAGAAGTGAAAATGATGGTAGGGCACTGTTTTACCTTCGTTCGCTTCCGATGGGCGGGATCGTTGATGGTCGGCTCACTTGCATAGCCATCAAAAATGACGTCAGCTAATGCTGAATACTTCTGTGCAAAGGCCACGTAAGAAGAAGATACCTCTGCGTAAGTGGATAAGGTGCTGTGTCCTACCGAATGAAGTGGGCAACCATCATCCACGAAATAGTGGCATGTTCGTGTTGGCATTATTTGAACCTCTGGCTTGTGCTGCTTCCGTATACCAATGGCAAGTGCAGCCTTATCTGCCGGTGCATGGTATCGTGAGACTCGAATAGAGCAGGTGGGAATGTTGAAGGCTCATATTTAAACGTATCGGCTAGATGCGAACCATATGTTGACGCCACAGTATAGAGGCGTTAAAATAATAGTGAAGTAAATCAATGGAGTGTAGGCTTATCCTTAGACAAATAGGATTTGAATGAGAAGTATTTTCAAAGAACTTTAGGACTTTACAGCAAAGGGCAAGGCTTGAGGAAGGGACAGCCCCTGCTCATGTACGGAATAATTTCTGGGTGTTTTAAGTTGTTAGTATTATGGCTTACTTTCAGTTGAAAAAAAGTTTTTTCTATTTAATCACTGCCAATATCGAAAACTAGATGTCTCTGCTTAAAAAAATGAAACGGAGCCATCTTTATCATCTCCTTAAAAATGAGCTCTTATATGAATATGTCTTCCCGCATCACCTACGCAAATCCTAATTCGGTTTGGAACATGTCTAATATTTTCAAAATTGACTCTTACCAGGAAGAATATTGATCGCAATACATTGTTAATTTTCAGATGGCGCAGTCTATATTTGTGTGGGACTAGAAGTTAAGGTAGCAGTCACTGTGCGCTGGATATAAATTGAAGAAGAGGGGGTGTTTTTTGAAGAGGGGGCTCGTGACAAAATCAGGTTGAGAATAAAAGAGAAGAATCCACAGCTTAGGTTTGGTTTCTTGAGGATGAAATTTCAGTTAATTGCTGTTCAAATTAAAATATATCATAATTTTTTTTATCCCTTCTGCCTTCGCTTAGGGTGGAAATGAATTACTAGGCAAAAGAATTTTCCTGATTATGATGTAATTTTTGGTCTCCCTAGAAATAATAGGAAACAACCTTTCAATCCAGAAAATATTGCAGAAGTTAAAATTCGAGATTTTTCCATCTTTTACCTGAAAAGGGGTATTTCTACATGGGCGATTCAAGCGATTTGGGATATGTTATTAAGCAAATTTTTCAGAGCATTTAGGTCTTCATTTGTGTGCGCATACTGCACAAACTAAGATTTCAATTTTTCATCCCCCTCTTACCTCGCTTTGGGTGGTATGGGAGTACTAATGATGGAATTTTCCAATTCTGATGTCATGTTCTGTCGCCTCGAGCTTGAATTGATAGGAAACGACCCTTAAATCCAGAAAATAGCGCATAAATTGAAATTCGAGATTACCCCTCCCGCTTCTCCCTAAAATTGGAATATTTTTGTACGTTTGATTTCGAGCTCTTTTGGATTCCATTAAGCAAATTCGTCTGAAATTCTGGTGCCAAAAACGTTTCTGTTGCTCATATGTCAATGTCTGTTTTTTTTTTTTTTTTTTTTTTTTTTTTTTTTTTTTTTTTTTTTTTTTTTTTTTTTTAGTTTTACTGGACTAAAAGGTCCAGAATAGAGGTTCTTTAGAAGGAGACATGATAAAACAAAAAGAGAGACATTTTTTAGATTGCTAATTTAATGCTCGTTTCCATGGTTTTGTTCGCATTTTTGACATTTCATCCCGGGCCCCCACCCCCCTAATGGTCTTATATAGCCCTAGAACAACCTGCGTATATAAAAAACGATGAAATTTTACTTTATAATATGCAGCAAGTAATATGAATTAATACTTCATCACGCATGACGAACCCATCTCATACGTTCAGTCTTGCCATCGCTCAAGTTTAGCGTTGCTGTTTTCTATCTACCATAGTTAAAATAATTAAAAAACAACTTGAATGAATCCCTCTAATAATGTTCTAATCTCTACTCAGAAAAACAATTAAATCCAATTTTCCAAATTTTAAATATTGTTAAACGAAAAAAGACCACTTCAACTTAAAATAGAGAAATAAACCCTGGCCTGTAACCGTTAAACATCCGCAAGACTCCACCTTCTCTGACAGATAAATGCAGAAACTCAGGAGGAGATAGCTTAAAAATGGAGAGTGACTGGAAATAAATAGCCTTGCCCCTTGGCCCGGGAACATCCCCATGATGCAACCTCCTTTTTTTCTGACTGTGATTACTGAAACCCAGGAGAAAATACCTTCAAAATGAGGAGTCACTTGGCGTATTCAGTGGCGAGGTTAGGTAATAGAACTAATTTGAAGAATATACAAAATTAAATTTTTTAACTTTCAAAATGTTTTGATCAGTCAATCTTTCAAAAGTATTTAGAGGTTACAATCACTATTGAAACCTATCCCCTCCTTGAAATTGTTTTGGATATATAAAATTATCTAAAGGGAAATTTGTTTCCATTATGCTTTGGCCATCATACATCAAACAAGTTCAGTGTTGCCAATTCCCATCCCCCATAGTTTTAATTAAAAACAACTTGAATAAATCCCTTTTATAATGCTCTAATCCCTACTCAGATGTTTAATTTAATTTGATTTCCCAACTTTAAAATCTTGCTAAACTAAAAGAAAGAGTATTTTAACTTAAAATAAAAAAGCGGACCATTTCCCGTGGCCCTCAAACAAGAACTCACCTTACCTTCTATGACCGTAATTGAAGAAATCCAAGAGGAGATAGCTTAAAAATGGGGGGTCACTTGAAATAAGTGAGCTGTGACCCGTCTCGTGGCCCTCGAACATCCCCATAACCAAGCCTTGTATTTTCCGATTGCAATTACTGAAACCCAGAAGGATAAAGCTTCAAAATGAGGAGTCACTTGATATATTCAGGGGCCAGTTGAGGGAATAGTTATGGAACTAACTTAAAGACTATGAAATATTTATTGTTTGGAACTAAAAAGTTGTATTAATAATTTAATTTTTTTAAATATATAAAGATTACAACTACTTTTGAAACCTATTCCCTCCTTGAACTTATTTTAAACATATAAAATTAGCTAAAGGAAGAGCCGTTTTCATTATAATGGGGCCATCACACATCACATCAGTTCAGTGTTACTAATTCCCTTAGTTGAAAAAGATTAAAAACTACTTGAATGAAGTTCTTTTACAATGCTTGAATACCCATTCAGAAATAAAATTAAATCTGATCTTCCAAATTTAAAATATAATTCAGTTTAAAAATGAGTTTTTTTTTAACTTAAAATGAAAAAGTGATCCCTGGCCCGTGGTCCTTAAACACCGGAAGACTCCACCTTCTCTAACCGTAATTGAAGAAACTGAAGAGGATAGAGCTTCACATTGAGGGCTCAGTTAAAAAGAGTGAACCCTGGCCCGTGTCTCTCGAACACCTCATGCCCCAACCTTTTATTTTCTGACAATGATTGCTGGAACCCATGACCATGAGAAGAGAGCTTCATGATGAGGGACTACTTAACATATTCATGGCTCAATTGAGAAAATGGAGCTAGTTTGAAGAATACAAAAAATATAAATTTTTGACTTTAAAAATAATTGGCTACTGCTATTTATCCTTTTCTAATAAACAATTATTTGTACTTCTAACACTCAGTACTTTTACCATAGAGAAAATCTTTTTATTTTACAACAATGGCAAAAGTCCCGACATTTTCAAAATTTCCGCATGTGCAAATCTCATGAAAACGGCTCAGCTTGGTATAAAGTTTTTGATTTGAGGGTTTGATATTTTTGATTTTGTTTGGGGATAAGTGGTGTGTTTTACCTGGGATGCAGGTAAATTGGGATCCACATTACTTCCCTGGAGTGATGGTGAGGCCAAATGCAGTTGGTCTGAATAATGAACCAGGACAGGCCCCCATGTACACAACATTTATTCCACAAGTAGTGCCTATGTCTCAAGCTATACAGTATCAGGGTCATAAAATACAACAGACACCAGGATTTAATCAGGCAAGACAATAACCACATGTCATTACTCTAGCCCCCACAATAGTCACTACAGTCAGCATCAAATTTATATTTCACCACACTCTCAAAATAGATTCATTGCTACAGTCCCAATATCAAATTCATTTGAAGTTTTGAATTCAATAGATGAAAAGCACCCACCTCTTCCCTCTGATGAAACCATGAGTTTAGGTAGGCTAGTACAAACCCTAAGGAAGTGGAGGGTATCATAAACTTTCCTAATCTAGGACTACCTCATGACTTAGGAAAACAAGCCAAAAGAGCTATATCCCCGGTCAATATATACCAAATCATATTATTGAGTTTCAAATAAAGTGAATACACCATTTGATGCCTTTTTTTATGCTGATTACAAATATAATAAGCATTTCTATCGGAAATGAATTTCAGCCCCCCCCCCATATAGGCTATACCTAGCTGTACCTAACCTAACCCTGAATTGGCATATATAGGGATGGGGGCTGAAATTCATTTCTGATAGAAATGCTTATTATATTCATAATCAGCATAAAAAAAGGCATCAAATGGTGTATTCACTTTAGTCCTAACTCAATAATATGATTTGGTATATATTGACCATATCCCCAACCCTACTTGAGGAAAACAATAGAGTTGCTAAAAGGGTAAATATTTACCAAATCATATTATTGAGTAACAACTAAAGTGAATATACCATTTGATGCCTTTATTTATGCTGATTACAAATGTAATAATCATTTCTATTGGAAATGAATTTTAGCCCCCCTAACCTAACCCCACCCCCAAATGTGCAAATAGGCTATATATCCTGAATTGACATGTATATGGGGGGAGGGGGGCTAAAAGTCATTTCCAATGGAAATGATTATTATATTCATAATCAGCATAAAAAAAGGCATTGAATGGTATATTCACTTTATTTGTAAGTCAATAATATGATTTGGTAAATATTTACCACCAAAAGTTGTGTTACAGCCCCTCCTAAGTAGGCTACCGGCCAAAAAATAAGGGAATCCAGATTTTAGATAGATTTGACCATAGAGTTGTCTTGGGACATCCACCACATGGCTAATATGGGAGTAAAGTTCATTTGTGATGCAAATGGATGTTATATTTAGATTGAGGATGCAATTCTAGGTATATATTTGCACATTAGGGGGGTGGGGGCATATATTCTGTGAATATATAGGTTCTAAGAAATTCATGAATTTCTTAGAAAAACTGGAAAAACAAGGAAAGAAGAAAAGATAAAGGCTCTCCTCCTGCAAAATGTTTTAACTAGGATCATTCTGCATATTATGGAGTAAGAATTGTTTTTTTAATAAGGTTCCTTATGTCCAGCTGGACTCCTAGGCTTAAAATACTGGTTGGCTAATTTAAAGATTTGTATATATATACACTATCAAATTAGCCAGCTAGTGGTATCCTATTGTCTTGTCTAGCAAAGATGAAACAAAAACCATGCCCATGGAAAGAGAAACTACCTTAAGCCTAAAAGAAGCCTTGAAACCTAAACATTCTGAATTCAAATTAGGAAAAGACAAAAAGAGAGTCACAATATTGCTTCCCACTAAATCTGCTGTTGCAAAAGCATTAACAATTAATAAAGTAGGTGAAACAGAAGTTCAGGCAGAGGAATTTAAACCCAGATGTCAAGGAGTTATTAGAGGAATACTCAAAGAAATCACTGAAAGTGATCTTGAATCTGAGGCTAATGCTTCAGTGAAATCTGTAAAAAGATTTAATAGAGAAATAAAACAATCAGAAAATAGCCTATCAGTCTGCATTACCTTTGAAAATAATCTTTTACCCTCAACTCTCTGGCTATATGGAAGAAAAACAGAAGTTCAAGAATACCAAAGACCTATTATCCAGTGCTTTAAGTGTCAAAAATATGGGCATATGCAGGCACAATGCAAGATACCACAACCAGTTTGTCTCAGGTGTGCAGGTCCCCACCAGTCAAAAGATTGTGAACTCAAAAAAGTAACAGAAAAAGAAGAAAAATTTCAAAAGTATAGCTGTGTAAACTGCAGGGGTAATCATTCTTCTACTTCTGGCTTGTGTAGGGTCAGAGATCAAAATAAAAACATTTTAAGATTATCTCAAGAAAAAAAATATTGGCTTCAATATGGCTTCCATAGCATATAGATCCTATGCAGATGCATTAAATAAAAAACAGGCCTTGGAAATCAATGAACAAAACAAACTCCAAAAAGACATTCTGACAAAACTAGTGATTTTTGTTTCAAGTGCACCAGAAGTGGTTGACTTGAGGGACTTGGAATTACAAGAATGGGTCCAGAAGTGCTATCTTATGAAAACACTATTCAATGAGAAACTAGAATCAAGCGAAATTTTAAAGCTTATCAACATGACCCCTTAAATGAGAGTTTTATCATTCAATACTCAATCAATCAAAAGAGTAAAAAAAGACTTAATTGAGAGCTTTGCAAGGAATAAAGAAATTGATATTATCTGCCTAAAAGAGACATGGCTGACAAGCAGAGACATATGTATAATGCAAGATTTCTATGTAATCAGAAAGGACCAAGATGAAGGTGAAGAGGTGGATTGATTACAGCCATCAAAAAGTCAGTGTACCATCAGGTGTTGGACTTTGGATCAGTTTTGAATCAGAAGGTGGAAGTTTTGTTGTGTAGAGTCTATGGATATAGAAAATCAGCACTGATATTAGGTAGTGTGTATAACCCAGAAGGAAGCAATATGGATTTGGAAACTGTTTGATTTAGCAAAAAATGCTGTAAAACCAACAGAAGAATTTTTAATAGTAGGTGATTTTAATGCTCACTCTGATATTTGGTGTGGTTGTGGAAATAAAAATGGTAGTGGAAGTACACTGGAGAAGATCCTGGAAGGACAAAGTGAAGTAATTCTATTAAGACCATATGGGTTACCCACTAGGGCAAATCCACACTGGGGTTCATATTCTGCTATTGATTAAGCTTTTACATCTGGTAGAATGGCAAATAAGACTAGACCCTGGCGCCCCGCCAATGAGGGAAGACTGGCGACAGCAGGCCAAAAACAACACGCCACGCCGCCGGTAAGATGTCGGCAGCGCGCTGCCAGTGCAATCAATATTGACTGCAAACATTAGTGTTTTCATCAGTCTTTCTCAAATCACAGCTTAAATTTACAACAGATTCGAGCCTATTCATGAGTTCAAAAATTCACAAGTTGCTGGCTGGAAACTGGTCTTCTTTGTTATTCATCAAGAAAAGTAGAAATCTGGTAGAAATGAAATGGCTGTGGCGTTTCAGAACCCTTGCATAATATGAGTAGTTGAAGTATCTATTAGCTATGTATTCTTAACATAAATAATTATCAAAACTAGTAGTTTTTTTCATCAAGCATTACTGCATACAAAACTTCAAAATACTGTATCACAAAATTCGTCAGTTATCTGGGTAAAAACTTTGAATATAACTTTGAACTTAGAAGCTTAATTTTTTCATAATGCCCTTGGCCTATATCTGTTTTGTCACCTTTAAAACAGTTAAAATGGGCAACTTTGATATTGATTGTTTTTTATTTTTTTATTTTGGATTCCTAAAAAAGCCTTCTTGTATTAAAAACTGTTTTTTAATAACAATTTTAAAAAAATGCATTTTAAAGTTTTTTTTTGGCTTCTTTATAGAATATATGTCATGTAGGCTAAGGCTGAACTGCTGCTTTTTTATTGCTTTTGGCTGCTCTTTTGGATATTGTTCATTTTTTTTTGGGGGGGGGGGATTCATTCCAAATTATAAACTGATAAATACCTAATATTAGTCAAATTATAAACTGCATCTAAAAGGAGTAAATTTATCAAATTGAAAAATACATGATTAACACTTCACATGAGAACACTTCAATTACAATGCAACAAAAAACACTTAATGGTTTATTTGGTATCAAGAAAAATGAAGTGCCAGTTATTTTCTTAGGTAAAAAATGAAAAGCTCATCCATTTTAAATGTAATTAAATGAAATAATATGCAGACTGAAGTAGCTCCAGGAAGATGCTGAGATTTTCCTCCTAGTTTGTTCTTTTTAATCAAAGCAAAATGTTAGGACACTTAGTATCAGTTATTAAGTTTAAGCTTTGATTTCCAAATGCTCACAAAAATTACTAAATTTAAGAAAGTTGCAACAATAATTGACCTGTGGTCAAAATACTCAAAGACTCCTCTTTGATTCCTACCCAGGCTCAAAACTTCTGCTATGGTCATTTCCATGGAAATCTCCAAAGAGTTTTAAAATAGCTTTCAATCGTAGTTAGGGGTATTTAGCCTTTTTTGCTTTTCTTTAAAGCTTTGAAAAAAGTTTTATAATATTCCAAATGTTACATTACTATATTTGTGCATATTTTTGGTAATCATTTGTGTGGTGATTGAATTTTTTAAACCACTGTAGATATGTAAGAACGTTGCAACATCTAGTACCCTGATGTCATAAGACTGTCAAAGACTCCTCCTTGAACCTCCCAAATTGAAAGCTTTTATTATGACCTGGCCTTTTAATGTAACTTGGGCACAGGACCAAGGGCACCATTGTCACTCAAGCGCAACTTTAGGTGGGGATGTTGATATCACTTTCGTCACACCAATTCGTTTTAGTGTGAATCTGCCTGGTACTTATGAATGAATGTTTTGAAAGTAAACCCGTTTCATCAATAAGAAATAAAAAACGGGTTGAACGCATATGTCCCTTTCCCTTTGGACAATAAAACCATGCAAGTGCTGTATCAAGTATAACTCACGAAAATCAGAATTTTTGTCGACTTTTCAACTTTTTGGCATCCCTGCTTTCAATAAAAAAAAATCAAGATACCAAATCACTTAAATATAATAACTCCTTATGACCACGCCTCTCTGAATACCATCTTGATAGGATACCGTCTCTGCTTTAAATAAAAAAAATTAACTTATTGGCAACCCTGCTTTAAAAAAAAATCAAGGTATTATCATTTACAAATGATAGCTCACTACCCCCCCCCCCCCCTGGATACCACCTTGATAGGATGCCGTCTCTGCTTTAAATTAAAAAAAATAACGTTTTGGGATCCCTGCTTTCAATAAAAAAATTTCGAGATATTATCATTTAAATGTAATACCTCCCTACCCCCTTCCTCTGGATACCACCTTGATAGAATACCATCTCAGCTTTCATTAGAAAAATAATTTACTTAATAATTAACTAGGTTACTATATGGTTCAAACAAACACACAAAATAATGTTAAACAGCTTAGTGTTCCTTGAAAAAAAAATTCAGTGTATGAGTAAAGGGGTACAAAGACAACAACAAAAATGTTAAAATTATTCAGATATACCTCAAATTATTGGAAAACTGAGTCATAGATTTGCAGTGGCATTCAATAAGATCCAAAGAATCTAATTAAAGGGAGCACACACAAAAGCCAAATTAGGCCAGTAGTCTATGAGAAATTGCAAAATACTGAAGACAATGAACAAGTCCTAATGGGGGGCCCTAGGTCTATCAAAATATTTCAAAGCTTTCAATAAAAAAAAATGAGGTATTATCATTTAAAAATGATAGCCCCCTATCCCCCCCCCCCTATAGACAATAATTTACAATTTATTTATGAATCATATTTTAGCGGTTAACTTCTGGTTCAATCTTTAATTCCCCAACCTTGTACATAGCTTAGTCTATAGCTAAATTTTGTCTCAATAGAAGGATTTTTTTTTTTTTGGGGGGGGGGGGTAAAAATATTTCAGAAAGAAAATTGTATTTTCTATCAGGCATTCAGCCATTGAGTATTAAACATTAAGAAAATCTTATCTAAAAACAGCAAAAAAAAAAAAAAAATCTGCAAACTTACAATTCAGTTGTAAAAACAATCTGTCGGCTGTCAATTTCAAGATCCAACTGAAGGCTGAAGCTGTATAGTGGTGAATGTGTTCTATAATTCTATTCAACTTGAAAATACAATTCTTGACTACAAATGATGTTAGAAATAGCAATTGGGAAACTGTATTTGAAATGATTTAAACTCATTTCATAAAGACGATACTTTTTTTTGTCAACATATGAAGAACTGTGTATATTGCAATATTTCCAATTGCCGGTTGCATCTGTCTGGTTTTTATGCAAAGTAACAAAAGAGACAAAGATTAATGAACAAGAGAGTAGTGAAGAATTATGGTATGCAAAGTAATATTTGGCAGGGAAAGTCACTGGTGATAAATCGCTAGGGGTGGCACCGTGATTGCGTGATTTTTGGGGATTCAGGGAACCAAATTTTTTTTTGGGGTAACACATAGATTTTCGGGGAAATACCCGAAAATTCGGGGATAGTGCAAGCCCTGCTTAATTTCTAATAAGAAAAACTGAAATAATAAACCACACGAGAAGGAAAAGCTCTGACTTTGCAGTTGACGCAATAAAGAAGTGCTGCAAACTTAATTTAAAAGTTGACCGAACGCCGCCGCCTCTGCTGGCGGCGGCGCGCCAGCGGCGTTACGATACTTTGGAGGCGTTCGACTGGGCGTCTCGTCGGCGGCGTTTGGTCGATCTGCCGGTGCGGCGCCGGGGTCCAAATAAGACAGCTGTCACATCAGAAACTAACAGTAACCTCATCAGTGACCACTTACCTGTGATTGTGGGTATTGAAGGCAGAATTGAAAGCCCAAAAATTGATAACCAGGCAAGGTTCATATTCAAAAAAGCTAATTGGAAAGAGTACAGAACAAGTCTGGAATCCATTGAACTAAAGAAAGAACTGAACCCTTTTGAAAACATAGAGGATAAAATTTGTAAATTCCAACGACTCCTGCTAGAGACAGCAGAAAAAATTATCCCAAAGAGCAAAATAAGGAAGAATAGGCACAGAGAACCTATATGGTGGAATACTGAATGTGAAAATACCAAGAAAGCAATGAATAGGGCAGCAAACAACTACAATAAAATTCTATCTACAGATAATTACATTAAGCTAAAGCAAGCCAAAGCAAAATTTGCAAGAGCTACAATTGATGCTCAAAGTGATTCATGGACAAAGTTTGTAGAGAGTTTAAATTTTAGAGATTCATATGGGAAAGTATATAAATTTATAAAAGAATGGGTAGTAGAAATAACCCTCCAAATCTAAACACCCCAGTGCAATTTAATGGACAGCTAATAATTGATGACAGGAAAAAAGTTGAAGCAGGAGTTAGGCATCTAAGACAGACCATCAGTAGTCATTCAGTTGCTATCAGGTGAACATCTAAACCAGATTAAATATATAACGGAAACTAAGGATTATAAGTTGACGGAATTTAAATTATATTGTGAAAGTTATTGGAATTTATTCGAACTTGGAATTTCACATGTGCAGAATTCCAGCTGTTAACATATTGATTGCGAATATGCGTTTGATTGATTAAGCCCTTGCTTGGGGTGCATAGTGTTTATGACGAGTGGATTTACGATTTTCTAAGTGGCACTTCGGATTTTTTTTTCTATTTGAAATTTGGATTATTTGGAGCAGTTTTTATAAAGAGGGGTGAAAGTCCGTGCCCAAATTAACGGTGGCGTAGCAAATTGCACGTAACGGACCCATGTGAATATAAAAAAAAAAAAAAAAAAAAAAAAAAAAAAAAAAAAAAAAAAAAAAAAAAAAAAAAAAAAAAAAAAACTGGTCCTTAATGAGGTAAGCAGATAATTAAATTTAATTTTGTTGTCTGGAAATAATCATGGGACGAAAAGAAAGCAACCTCGTAATATTGGAGATGATCCAGAAAACACTCGGAGGGGAGAAGGGGAATATGATCTCAACGTTACTGCTAGTAGCACTGATTCTACAAATAAATTCACGATTTCAGCAGTTGCGGAGAGTTGAATACTGTTATCAGTTTGGTAACAGAAAATGGAAAAAAGCTAGATTCTTTAAAAATAGGATTAACGGAATTGAAGATGAAGTGGCAAATTTGGAGATATCACATGCGGGATTTGCAAGGCAGCTGACTGAAAATGATGAGCGAGTGAGGCAGCTTGAGCAAGTCAAAGAATCTCTAAAGAATCAAGTAAAAGTAATTTCTGATGATTGTATAGCTCAGAGTAAAGAATCAAATAACTTGAGTATGAGATTGGCCAGGCTGGAGTTTGATAAACTGGAAAAGAATATTATTGTATGGAATGTCTCTTGTGAATCTGAAAAAAATGCAAAGGATATCTTCAAAAGTATTCTTACGGAAGGACTCGAAATGGCTCCAGTCCCACCATTCAAGGTAACCCAAGTGAGTGAGCAACAGAAATTTATTCGTGTTGAAGTATCTGATAAAAAATTGAAAACTGATATTTTGAAAAATGCCAAGAAATTAAAAGGTAAAGCAGTGTCGTCGTTCCGTGATATTTACCTCAGTGATGATGTCCCAGCTGAAGTTCGCAAAGCAAGAAATGATTTGTTGATTAAAAGGGTGAAATTACGCAAATTAGGAATAGACGCTTGGATCTCGAAAACTTTTCCGCCTGTGATACTTTTCAATCGCCCCAACGGAACACGTGCTAAATACTCACCAGACGATTTGATTCCTGAACTTGATTATGCACCGAATAATCAATCATTTCGTAACCAACATAGCGGCAATTAGTGAAGCTTAGGAGGAAAAATAATTCTTCGAATTCATGTTCCCATTGATTAAGAAGTAGCTGGTGATTAATTAGTGATAAAAAGAAATTTTTGGCGGGAAATTGAAGGAGTTCATGGTTGATGGTTCATATAGTTCACAGTTGATTGTTTTTAGCGTAGAAGAAATGTAAATATGAGAAGGCACCCAATATGCAAGGTGTACCCTTTTGAGTCATTGTTTTTTTTTTTTTTTTTGTTTTTTTTTTTTTTTTTTTTTTTTTTTTTTTTTTTAATATTTCTTTCTTCTTTTTCTGCTGTTGTTATTTTTTTTATCTCATTATTATTATTGGTGTTATTATTGTTATTGGGCAGCATGTAATAAATTTATATTTAGAATGTATTGAATTGTGTCCCCTGTGGAGTCGTACTCAAATTTGTCTATTTGGCTTTGATGTTGGATGAAAGATTGGAGGCTCCTCCAGGACAAATTAACGTATTGGGGCTGGAAAATAAGAAGGTAAATTTTGAAAGTAGGTATAATGAAATTTTTGATGGAAGTGGTGGGCCTGGTGGTTATTATAGGTTGGAGTTTGAAGATTCTAAATATTTGTACGTAAACCAAATGCAGATGGCATGTAGTAATGTTTCGGATAGATTTAATGTGTTCCATTTGAATTGCCAAGGATTGAATTCAAGTTTAGATTTTATAAATGAAATTTCCAGTTTATCTCTTCTTCAGGTAATTGGACTGACTGAAACTTGGTTAAATGACTATAATTCGGAACTTTTACATACTTAAGGTTATAATCTTTACACGAAAAATCGTCAACTTCACCGACACGGGGGACTGGCAGCGTATATACGTTCTGACATACGGGCAAGTGTCCGAGACATGGGCGCCCATACGGGGGGGCAGGGGGGCTCCCGCCCCCCTGGCTGAATGATGCTGCCTTATTTTTATATTTTTGTTCTGAGATTTCTATTATATAGCATTAAAAGTGCCAATTAGATGAGGTTTGCCCCCCTGGAATTCAGCTTATGGGCGCCCATGGTCCGAGAGGATATTTTAATATATAAAGAAATGGTTTTTGAGTCTTTTATTTTGCAGTTAGAGCTGTCTGGACGTTGTGGTTATGTTCTGATTGTACGTAGGCCACCGTCAGGATCTCTTATTGAGTCTTATGAATTACTTGAAGAACAATTGAAAAAGATCCCACATCGAAGTCCTATTTTTATAATGGGAGATTTTAACATTGATCTATTGGATAATGGATCAAATACAGACCGATTTTTAAACTTGATGATTTCATTTGGTTATATCCCTGCTATTAATATTAGTACTCGTGTTACGAGGACGTCATCGAAATGTCTGGATAATATATTTTTAAATTATATGTCGGGTGGTCCAAGTGTTCTTATAAGTGATACTTCTGATGATTTTGGTGTATTTGCAAGTTATTCGGTATGTGTTGATAATAAAAACTCCACAAAGAAGAGCAGTCTCAAGCTGAGGATGTTACTCGATAAAGATGCACTTTTGAAATGTAGAAATGAGCTAGCCAATAAGGATTGGAATACAGAATTTTCGGTCTCTGCGGATATTGACTCTAAGTTTAGAGTCTTTTACCAAATAATTAAGCAATCCCTGGAAAAATGCTCTAAGAATATTAACAACAATAGAAGAAAACCTTCAAAGAAGCCTTGGATTACTCCGAGTTTATTGAGATCGATAAATAAGAAGAATAATTTATATGAGAAAAAGGTCCGTCATCCCTGCGATATAAATGAGCGAATTTATAAGAGTTATCGTAATGCCCTAAACAGACTCCTGCGAAGAGCTAAACAAGATTATTATAAAATAGAACTTTAAGAAGCATCTGGAAATCCGTCGAAAACATGGAATGTGATAAGAAGCACTTTAGGACAATCATCTGGAGGAATCCCTCAGGAAATATTCCGTAAAGATGGAACCAGTCTTACAAATCCAGAGGAAATTTGTGAAGAATTTGCTAACCATTTTTCAACAGTTGGAGGGATAGTGAAAGAGTCGATTATAAGCAAACCAGGCGACCAGGCTTTTCAAAATTACCTTCTTAAGGAGATGGAAATCTCTTTAAATCTACTCCCAGTTCAAGAATCTGAAGTTCGAAACATTGTTTATGGTATGAAAGGTACCGCTTCTGGCTCTGATATTGTTTCAATTAGAGTAATAAAAACATTTTGGGATGTGATTGCTCAAACTTTTGTTTCATTAATTAATCAGTGTCTAAAAGAGGGAGTGTTTCTGAGTTGTAATAAATCAGCGAAAGTAATACCAATACATAAAGGAGGGAATACTGGTGATGTTGAAAATTATAGACCAATTTCGATTTTACCCATTATGTCTAGGATACTAGAAAAATGCTTTTCGGTCAGAATTTATCAGTATCTGGAAGACCAGAGAATATTTACTCCTGCACAATTTGGATTCCGTCAAGATTGCACTACTGAGCAAGCAAACATATATTTGATAGCATTATTAATATGGCGTTGGATAATGGATATAAAGTGGCAACTGTATTTTTAGATATTGTAAAGGCTTTTGATACGGTCAGTCACAATATTCTGTTAATGAAGTGTGAAATTTATGGGATTAGGGGTCCAGCTCTTTCGTTTTTACGTTCTTTTTTGTCTTGTAGAAAACAATATGTTCAAATTGGTAATATGGGTTCTCATGAAAATTGTATTGAGTGTGGAGTTCCACAGGGTTCGGTACTTGGACCCTTATTATTTTTAATTTTTGTGAATGATCTTCCACAGTCTGTTAGTAAACTGGAAACAAGAATGAGTGAGATCGTCAAAAAGGATAGCGCGGCTACAGTGCCTATGTTTGCTGATGATACTTCTTTAGTGGTAATCGCAAAGTCAGAGAGATTGCTCCTAGAGAGTGTACGAGAATCGCTAAATGAGGTTTCAAGATGGCTGAGAGTGAATCAGCTAAAGGTGAACCCCTCTAAGAGTAATTTTCTTATATTTTCGAGGACATCGAATTATTATCCATGGATACAGCATATAGCATATGAAGATGGTATGATTGCTCATCAAAAGGCAGTAAAGTATCTTGACATTATTATAGATGAGACTCTCAGTTTCTGATCCCATATTGAAACTTTATCCCGGATTCTATCGCGTAATTTGGGGATGATTTTTAAACTTAAATATGTGTTTCCAACTAGTATACTTAGACTTCTCTATTTTTCGTTAATCCATCCCTATATTTTGTATTGTTCTTCTGTATACATGTGTACATTTTCTTCAATTGTTAGGCCTCTGCGAATTATCCAAAACAAGTCTATTAGAGTATTATCAGAAAAATCAGAAAGAGAATCAGTTTGAGAAGTCTATAGGGATTTTAGGATATTGCCAGCGGTGGGTCTTCATCATTTTTATATATTAGTGTTTATGTATAGATACAATATGAAGCAGCTGCCGGAGTGTTTTAACGGTTGGTTTTACAGCCGATGGAATATACATAACCAAAATACTAGGGGTAAAAATGATTATTATACTCCCTCTATAGTGTCTGCCAGGTCCACGTTTTCTTTTGTTATAAAGGGTATAAATTTATGGAATAATTTGGATAATGATATGAAGAAACTATAAAATTTTAGTGGTTTTAAAGCAAATTTGAAAGAAAAATTATTAAGTAAGTATGAATTCTAGTTTTGTTTGTTTTGGAGGTGACTTGATTTGATTTAATTTAAATTAAGTTGCAATTGCTTGTGGGTTTGTGAGTGCGACCCCACAACATGAATATGGTATGTAGTTGCTGTCCCTGTACTATTATTATTATTCTTTATTATTTTTTTTCTTTCCTTTCTTTTCTCTCTTTTTATCTTTCTTTCTTATTATAGTGTATTTGAATGATGTTACATGTATGTATTATTTTTTTTACCTGTTTCACCCCACGTCAACCGTTTGGTTTTGGGTGAATCATATTGTTTTTTGTATTTAAACTTTTTGTTAATTAAATATATCACTATCACTATCATAGGCAAAGAGGATCCATTTATAAAGACAGCCCTACACTCTAAAGTATTTGCTAAAGCCAGAAAACTAGCTGAGGAGGAAAGTAATGAACCATATAACTTGCCTTTCACAGGCGTAGAACTAGAAGCTGTGTTAAACAAATTGCCAGAAACAGCCCCAGGACCTGATAGAATCCACCCAACATTATTGAAAAATCTTCCAACTAGATGGAGACAGGAATTATTAAAAATTATTAACATGTTATGGGAAAAGGGAAGATTTCTAGACTGCTGGAAAAAAGGCATAGCCACAATGATACCAAAACCTGGTAAAAACAATTTAGTGGAAAATCACCAATTTATAACATTACTGCCAGTTGTAGGAAAGATGTATGAAAGACTGGTCAAAAAAAGGTTGGTTTACACAGTGGAAAAAATAAAAATTCTTCAGGATATTCAGAATAGATTCTGGCAAGGTAGAACCACAACTGACAGTCTTATAAGTATTTTGAGAGATTCACTTTATGCATTAAATAACAGGAAATTGATGATCCTTATATTTCTAGATGTTAAAGGTGCATTTGATAACATTATACACCAACAAATATTAAATGGACTTATAAAAGCAAACATCCACGGCACACTGATGAAGTTTTCAATAGAATATATGTCTGGCAGAGAAGTTGCTGTACTTGTTGGGGAGTCAAAATCAGAAAACAAGGTTCAAATTAAAAGAGGAGTTCCACAGGGAAGCGTCCTTGGTCCAGATTATTATAACATAAGTGAACATGACATTCCTTTTAAAGATGATCCATGTAATGGCAGCATTTTTGCTGACAACAACAAGACTTGGACTGTCCAGGATACCTTAGAAGAAGCTGAAAAAGAAGCTCAACAAATACTTCTCCAAATGGAAACATGGGCAAGTACTCTAGATATAATATTTGAACCATCCAAAGCAAAAGCCATGGTTATAACACAGAGGAGAAATACCAGACCACCTGTTTTGAAATTTTATGGAGAAAATATGGAAATAGTAAAAGAATACAAAGCCCTGGGGATAATACTGGACAGTAAGATGAGATTTGCCAAACATATTGAAAATCCAAAACTCTCATGCCTTAAAAAGATGAATCTTATGAAAATGATGGGAGGGGGAAGGTATGGAGCTAATCCAGCAGTAATGAAAGAATTTTATATTAAGTATCTAGGGTGGTCCTTATGTATATATCAAAAAAATATTTTTTGTTTTTCCTGCCTCCCACCATCCTAAACTATTCTTTTATGATAGAAAAAAAAGTGTCATTTATTTATAGGATAACTTCATGTTTGGGGTATGCTCAAGGCACCCGAATTTTGATTATACTCGAATGTTATAGAAATCGGGTGTATATAAAGAAAATCATTGGTTTAGGGCATATATTTATTAGTTAATTGTGTATTTATTGTGAATTATAACACAAAACAGGTGTTATGTGTTATATAAAGAGATAACTGAAGGGATTCAGGGTAATATATTAATAATCAATTAGGTGTCTGTGCATTTTCTTGCAAATCTAGCAGATATATTCGTGTAAAACTACAGAAGTTTATGTCACTATTTAAAATTAACTTCAACATTTACTTACAGAATCAATCAATGGTTTATTATTACATTTGATTAAATATTCTTGCAGCAGACATCTTTAGTATTGTTTAGTTTTTATTTTCTCAGATAAAAATTGATTATAAATACATAGGATACCAAGCTGATAAGACAATATCAGGTGAATAACTGAATATATCAATTTACATTTAATGTTTGTTGTTATAACTGAAATTTTGTCATTTGTCAGATATAATAAATTCATATTTGAAATTGACTTGTTATTAATTTGCTATTATAACAATACTATTTTTGATTCAATGTTGTCTGCTATGTAATTTTCTGACAGATTGGACAATTGTTAAAGTACACATAAAATGTTTTGTATTACAGTCGGTCATGGCGATTTCCACATCCACACGCAGTAAACAGGAAGTGTACCTGCTTGGTTCAGCTTTGGAAGATCTATATGGTTCAAAATTGCCATCGATTGGTGATGTTCTCAGGCTCTATGCCACAAAGCTGAAATTAGCCAAGACTAAACATGAGGCAGCAGTATCAGTAATTAAGGACGTTCAAATGTTCTGGGAGAAAGCCAGAATACCCATGCGCCGGAGTGATCATGCAGTTGCCCAACTTGAAGTTTTAGTGCAGAGATGGGAAAGGTTGAAGAAAAACAAAGCAAGAAGGACAGCAACTCAGATAGCCAATGAGGAAGAATTCAAGGAAGCTTTCAATGATCTCTTTGACGTAGCTTACCAGGAAGCGTTACAGCTCATCAAAATTGAGGAAGACAAGCAATTATTGTTGGCCCAGCGGGAAAAAGGAAGGCGAAGGGTTATGGCAGGGGTTGACCTGTCACTTACAAAAAAGGAGAAATTACAGGAAAATAAACAAAAAAGCCAGTTTCACTTGAAGACAAAACAGCAACTTGACATAGCAAATCTGGATCGAACTGTGTTGTTGGAGTCTTCTGATTCGTCTTCTAGTAATGATGATGCAGACATGGAAGTATTACAAAGAATCGGCAGTGAAGCCACCGAACAACCATGTACACCAAAACGAAAACGTGGAAGAACTAACATTTTAACTCCTGCACTCCTGTCATCCCTAGACCGCACAAAGACAAGTGACAGGCAAGCAGTTCAGATCATTGCCCCAATAATTCAAGCGACAGGTCACAACGTTCCAGATTTCAGTATCAACAGATCATCTATAAGACGTTACCGTCAGAAGCATCGTGTCATACTTTCATCTCAGTTGAAGTCTGATTTCAATCCCCAGAAGCCAATGGTTCTTCACTGGGATGGAAAGCTTATGGAAGACCTCACTGGAGATGAAAAAGTTGACCGACTGCCGATAATTGTTTCTGGATCTGGAACAGAACAACTGCTTTGTATCCCAAAGCTGGCTTCAGGTACTGGTAAAGCCATGGCAGATGCAATGATGGACACAGTGTCTGACTGGGGTATTGTAGACAGCATCAAGGCTCTCAGCTTTGATACAACATCAAGCAACACCGGCCGAATGAACGCTGCCTGTACTTTGTTTGAATAGCATCTTGGTAGAAGTGTTCTGCATCTTGCATGCAGACACCACATCCATGAATTAATGCTGGAAGAGGCATTCAGCATCACAATGGGACCTTCAAGTGGCCCAGACATCCAGCTGTTCAAACGGTTCAAAGCCTTTTGGCCAAACATAGTATATGCTGATTACAAGCCTGGTGTTGAGGTTCCGGTCATTGCTGCAGCTCAGGTTGATGCCCTTGATGATATGAAGACCTTTCTGACTGATCAGCTGGGTATTTGTCACCAACATGAAGACTACCGTGAGCTCCTCGAGCTTTCCCTGCTGTTCATTGGTGGCCTTCCGGCTCGTGGTGTGATGTTCAGGAAACCAGGAGCCCTTCATCGTGCTCGTTTCATGGCACGACTGATTTATGCATTGAAAATATACATCTTCAGAGATTCTGGCTTCAAGCTGACAGATCGTGAAATCACTGGTCTGGGCAACTTCTGTGCTTTTGGTGTAGGAAGTTATGTTAA
Organism: Artemia sinica; assembly: GCA_027921565.1. NCBI lineage: Eukaryota > Metazoa > Arthropoda > Branchiopoda > Anostraca > Artemiidae > Artemia > Artemia sinica. Next base: position 36,393,230 of record CM051260.1, on the reverse strand, counting down.
ATCGTGGTTCCTTTCTCCTTTGCCAACAGCAGCACCAGCCAATGATTTAATGCTTCTGAAGAGTCTCCTCACTTGTGGATCGCCAGCAGCAACTGGTGCACTGAAGAAACTGTGTGGGCAGCTGTGGTATCTTAGCGAAGAACTGGTAGGATTGGCATTTTTTGACAGGGGTGTTGATGCAACTGAAAAAAGAGCAATGGTCGAAGCACTCTGCCATGAAGGAATGGAGGGCCCACCGAAGCGCATCACTGTGGACAAAACTACAGTCACCAACAAGAATCTACAGGACTTTGTTACACACAATACAAGGAACTTCTTCCATATCCTTTCCATTCCAGATAGTTTCTTGTCTACAGATCCTGAGACCTGGGTGGATAATGAATCCTATGTGAAGGCTGAAGCAATCGTCAGAGAACTACGAGTAGTGAATGACACAGCCGAACGTGGAGTTGCCCTTATGCAGGACTACAATTTGCTGCTAACAAAAAATGAAGACCAGATGCAATTTGCTCTGCAAGTAGTTAAAGAGCATTGCAAACGTTTTCCTGATTCTAACAAGTCAACAATCCTTCAAGGGCTAGCCACAACCTCTGACAGCCCAGGCCCAGCATGACTTTGTAGTGTGTAATTTTTTTATCAATTACCGAAAGATACGTTTGATATTTGGTATGCCAGTGACATATTTTAACCAGTCATTATGATTGTTTTAACAAACTAATGATTGGATGAGTTTAGTATTGATTATATCTAATATGTCCTCATTAAATTTTGTTTGCTGAATGAATTTCCTAAGTGCATCCGAAATTACGTTAAACATTGTCCAAGCAGAAGTATAGCGATTGTATGCTAAACTTCACTTGAATTGAGCATACCCTAAATATTGACCAATTTGGAAAATTTTTTGCCCATGTTGTTAACTTTTGATGTAGACAAAAATGACAGGGTGGGAGGTTTATAATTCTGAAGTAACAAAATAAGGACCACCCTAGTATATACAGCCAAAAATTGAATATGGGGCCACTATATATGGCAGTGCAAATGAAGGTCAGCTAAATAAGCTAGAAGTTACACAAAACATAGCTATAAGGATTGCTCTTGGAGCAGAACAGACCACAACAATTTCCTTCTTATTAATTGAATCTGGTATAGAAAAACTGTCAACAAGAAGAGATGTACTATTACTAAAATATATTCAAAAACTATGGATATCAGATAAAAATCACCCAATCAAGAAACATATTGTCAAACGTGGACTATTCCACACCATGAACCCAAATAAACTAAGGAAACAGTTAAACCCATTTGAGAAAGCAGAAGCACTGATGAGAGAAGAAGGTTTGAATTTCTCTATTACTAAAATGTTACAATATAAGAAACCTCTAGAAACCCCACCATGGCTTTAGATGCAAATACCTTGTACCATAAAAGAAATACAAAAAAAAAAAATGAAAAAAAATCCATTATCCACAAAAATTGAATTTATCAAACTTATCACAGAAAAATTTCAAAATTTCTGTCTAATATATACTGATTGATCCAAAATAGAAGGAAAAGAAGTGGGAGCTGCAGCTGTTGTTCCTCGGAAGAAATTAGTGGCATCCAGATCTCTAGGCCACTACTCAACAGTCGTTGAAGCAGAAATTAAAGCATTAGAAATAGCACTAGATTTAATCCAAAAGACCACAATAAAGGACAAAGAAAATAGAAAATTTGCTATCTGTAGTGACTCAAAAGCTGCTTTACTTAGCTTACAAAATTTCATTTCAAGCCAAAACTAAGAAGTCAGCAGTTGTTACAACACACATCTTCAATTGCTCCAAAAAGGATTTGAAATTCAGCTAGTATGGACACCAGCACATGTACTAGCACCAGCAAAAACAGCAACAACACAACCCCTGAATTGTGTAGAAGGAGATGAATACAAGGAATTGAGATCAATCAGAGGAGGATTGAGACAAAGTAGATTCGGAATTTTGAAGGATTTAATGCACAATCAGCTTGTAGCCCAGAAAAAACACAACCACTTTGATAGTAAAATTTATAGTAAGCTGGATAAGAGAAATTGTAGTTTGTTATTCCGTTTTTGATCAGGTCATGTAGGTTCCAATGCTAGACTATTTAGGATTGAGAAAAGTGATAGCCCCGTTTGTACAGCTTGTAATTTGCAGAATGAGACTGTACACCACTAATCTAGTTGAGTGTTGTTTTTATGAGAGACATAACAAAGCGAATATTTCAAGGGGACCAACGCCTCTCTTCTTCATCGTGAACGCCTCTCTTCGTTCATCGCGAAAATTTTGTCCATATTCTTTAAAAGTGACTCCTGAAACACAAGGGTTGTTTAATTAGAACAATAAGAAACTTTTTTTTAAATGCCGAAAAACTTCAGCGTGAAGAACGAGGTGTGGAAGAGGAGGCAACCCCCCTTGTATACGTAATAATTTCTGTTCCTTTTTAAGTTTTAATATTGCTCCTTACTTTCAGTTGAAAAAATTGTTTTTTTTTAAATTTAATTCTTTACCAGGAGTCACAAGAGAATCTTTGATGAAATGGTATAGTCTTTTGAACATTATGCTTTTACTTGCATAGGAAGAAAGGTCAATAATTAAGTGATCTATATCTGGTTTTTGATGAGTAGTAAATAAATGAGACAAAAACTTTGGAAAGTAGTGAAAAATTATGTCAAGCTAAGTGAAAGTGATAGTTACTAGGGCGGATTGTCACTAGTGATAAATCACTAGGGGTGGCACCCCTGAACCAAAGGGAACTTTTGGGGAACCGATTTTTTTTTGAGAAGACAGATTTTAGGGGAAATCCCCAAAAAATCAGGGATATTAGAAGCACTGGTATTTCCAGACAAAATCTTCCAGCAAATTTTACTAGGCCATGAAGACTGCCAAGTAGCTACCCAACTTTTTGCACAGCAGAGCACAGCTTTGTGTTTTGTCAGCTTTTCTTTAAGCAAAAATTATTTTTATATGTAAAAATGGTATTTTCAGACAAAATCTGCCAACAAATTTGAAAACTGCCAAGTAGTATTGCTACTTTGCTACCCCACTTTTTCCATGGCGGATGGAGATATGTCTGCAAATGATCATTCCCATTTTGTTTCATTTTTGTGTGATTTGCTGTTGTGTCACTGCTTTTTCTTTCAAAAGCTTTCTGAAAACTGAGTTTCGGAATCCATTTTGCATCCAAGATGGTCCCTAGAGAGGTCCCTTTTTCAACTAAAAGCGGTCCCTAAGTCCCCATGTTTCACCAGTTGAACCTGTGGCAGCCCTGCAATTAGATTTTCATTTTTTCTTTTAAATAATTTTAAATAATATTTTAATCCAACTGTTCCCACTATTTCACAATGATTTGACACTAGACTAGGTTAAGAATCACATGTTCATTAGCAACAAGACCCAAGACAACTCAAGATATGAAAAACACTTCAATATCTGACATAATTCGGGGGGGGGGGGTGGAGCATAGTGTGTCATGGTAGCAACCATCAAATTTTGAAAGACTGTTGAATGGGGAATTGGATGGCATTACTCTTTTGTTATTATAGTCTTGTCTTCAGAAGAACCCATAGAGTAGCATTGTTAGGGGGTTTTAACAATGATTTTTAGCAATTAATTAAAGACAGGATAACTAATTGTTTTCCTGGCTCATTTTCTGAATATTGTAATAAAGTTCATTTCTGAAACCTGAAAGTTTCAGAAATCAGCCAAAATAAAAATCTCCAAAAACCTTGAAAAGTCTTATAGCTCAACTCTTTGTTTTTAAATGTAGGAGAAAGTAGCATCCAACAAGTAATTTTTTATCCCTGGGAGTTGTTTAAGAACACCAAAAAAATTATGGTGCAGATGGGAAAAATTTATCACCAATCCTGATTTTGCCTTATTGTCCTGACTCTGATACAATTGCTTATTCAGATTGTTTGCCAAATTTAGTTAGTTGTTTTATCAATATGTTTCACTAACACATTTAGGTGGCTAAATGGTGTGATTACCCCCTCTCCTTTAATGAAGGTTAATTTTTGGTCATTTTACGTTGAAGTACACTTTACTTTATTTAATTTGAAATTAAAAATTTTGTATTTAATTGAGGCATATGTTTGTTTTTCTGACTCCTAAATCCAAAAGAATTTCTGTCCAGGCAAAACAAAGATGCCCAGATTTTTTCATCATAATGTTATGTGTTAATTTAAATTTCCTCTTATTACATACAGGGGTGGATTCAAGTGTTGATTTTAGGGGTATGTGTACCTCCCCCAGGAAGTTTTACTAATTACAGGATGTAGAGGCGGAAAATACCAATAGGGGGAGCCTAATTTTTGTTCGTGCCCTTCCCAAATATTAATTCTATATCTGCCTCTGGTAACTTATCCATTTTGACACTGACATGCTTAATAGCCAGATTGTGTATGCTGTTTTATCAGTATGGCTTTTCAACACTTAGTAGTAGGCTGAGAAGTGTGAATGCCCTTTCTAATAAAGATTATGTGTTGGTTGTTTTAAGGTAATTTACCCTTTCCTTTTGTTTTTAAAAATTTTGATTAATCTGTACTCTTCTGGCTCCTAAACTAGGATAGCAAAATTCATTTCTTTACCAGGAAAAATACATGTACTGGGATTTTACATTTTCTCCTTATATTTGACTACAGGTAAAATTCCCCTTTTTATACTTTATAATACTTACATGCTAAATAGCCCTGAAAAGTACTGTTGATACTCTCTCATAGTGAGTGGAGGCAGAAGTTGCTATGAGACTTACTTGTGTCCCGTAAAAAAGTAAAGCAAGTAGATGGAGAGAGGGGTAACTGAAGAGGAGAAGAAAAAGATAGAGGAAAGAAGCAGAGATCAAGTATTAGGAGGAGAGGGAAAATCAAGAAACAATACAAAGCAAAAAAGAGGACAATTCAAGCCAGTGAAAAAGAAGAAGAATAGTATGCAAATATTTCGGTTGAGACCTGCTCAAATGGAGTAATGAGTAAAAAGTACTGATAAAAGTCCATATATTTTCCATATAATGCACCTGTTTTTTAAGTTGTCTCTCTCTCCTAGCATTTTTCCCCCTCAAAGATAAAATCCTGCCGTTGTGCCTGGTCGTGATTACGAAAATTATTACATGTATCAAGACAGTTCAAAGTTATGATCAAGATACACAAGAAAATCAAATAAGTGAAAGATATTAGAGCTAAACTTCACTGACTGATTGAGGAAAGAGAGGTTAGTATATAACAAAAAATAGTTTTGAAAAAGTTGTTTGAAAGCCCAAAATAATAAATAGAAAATAGCTCACACTCAGTGGCAATCCACAGTATACTGAGCCCCTAAATATAAAGTTTTAACTGAACTTTCTTTTTATGTTCGACTAATTTTTGATAATTATTTTTACAAAGCTTTTGTACAGATTAATAGTGGTAATTTTGTTTAGTAGGTTTAATTAACAATACTAAATAAAAACAACCAATAAAAGATACAAAGTAGAACTTTTGATGGGAGTTGTCAGGGCAAGTGAAGCTGCAAAGTGACTCCAGGTTTCCGCATTCCAATATAAACCTCAGGTTTAGAATCAAGAACCTCAGAAATCCATGAGTAGCAACTTTGGTGAAGATGCAATTCCATTCTTGCAATATTTACTTAATATGATTTGAACTTTGACTTCTATGCTGCAATACTATCCTCAAATTTATAATGAATAGATACAAAAACCATTAAATACTTACTTTAGTAGAAGCCAAAAACCCCTTGTGTCTTGATCAAGGATAGTCACACTGAATTTTTAATGATTTTGAATGATTTACCATTGGATAATTTTGAGGCATTTTCCTAAATAATCCATTAACAATCATGAGCCAACAGAGGTAGATGTCTACAATCTTTATTTTGAGATGATGTATTCTGGAATATGTTAAGAGCAGCCTCCCATTGCACTTTATCTGAGTCTGAACCATCAATACAAGAGAACTGCATAATGACTCACATGATCTATAACTGTACCTTACTAATTTTTGATTACTAGGCTATGTCATGTTCCTACTTGAGAGGCTATTTCCCTCTCTTTGAAGATTAATTTCAGCAGCTTTAGATTTGGCCACTGTATGTTCTCTCTCATTTTGAAAATCTACCCTGGCCAGGGTTTAACTAAATCGTTCTTTCTGCGTTTTTCTACAAGGCTCGTCAAGTGTTTTCCCTGATTTTCTCTTTTTTTTCAAACCTTGTTGGTGTTACTTAGTTTGTGTTTTATCTTAAATAATTTCAAAGACTACACTAGACAACCATGACAAAACAAAATATAATGAAGAAAAGACTAGGAAAATTCCAGCCCGTGAAAAAGAGAAGAATGTCTGTAGTTTTCAAGTATTTTGGTTATGACCTCCACTCAACCATCCTCAGTACAAAAATGAAAGTAATATAGTAATAAATAGAGTCCACAGGACAATAAATGTTTATCTTGCTTTGTTTAAACATTTAGGTTTATGTTACCCATCAAAAGTGACAGACCTGAGAAAATTGGTCTAATTTTCGAAAAAGGGTAGAAACACCCTCCAAAATTCAAGAAATCCCAATGAAAATCACACCATTAGATTCAGCATATCAGAAAACCCTACTGTAGAAGTTTCAAGCTCGTATCTAAAAAAATTTCTAATTTGAATTTTATGCCAGAACTGATGTATATTTATTTTTCTTTTTTTTTTTTTTTTTCAGGGTGATACCACAAGATTTTGTGGTATCCATTTTATTCAGCATAGTTGAAACGTCCAATGATTATGTCTTTGTGTATGGCATGTCCCCCATAGTGGAATTTTTTCGGTAGGGAGGTTTTCTTATGGAGAGAATGTTCTGTGGAGATGACAGTTTTTTGGGGGGAATTTTCCAGGGGTAATTTAACAGGAGGGGGGGGGGATTAAACGGTCTGAAAGTAAATAAAAAAAAACACGTATTTTCAACTGAAAGTAAGGAGCAACATTAAAACTCAAAATGAACAGAACCTATTCCATATATGAAGGGGCTGCCCCTTCCTCAACCGTCACTCTTAACACTAAATCTTGACTTTTTGTCACAATTGTTGAAGAAGGACTGCTCGAGCACAAGGCACGTTGAATTTGAATAGCATATACTTTTAAAGAACTTTAAGACTTTAGCTTAAAGAGCAAGAGTTGAGGAACGTGTAGTCCATACACTGAATAATTTTCTTTCGTTGTAAGTTTTATTGTTGCTCCTTACTTTCATTTGAAAAAAATGTTTTTTTTTTTATTTGGTATTTATAAAGGTCCCAGATAAAATGTAAAAAAAGATATTTGAATGATATGGGTTTAGCAGTAGGTTTCTTGTACTGCATAAAAAATTAAAAATAGTTACAAAAAACTACAGGTTTGGAGAAATTTTTTATTTTAATCAAGGAAAGAATATAATTTTTCTGTTGATTTTTGAATCAATTTTATCAACTTCAGAACTGCCAATTAGAATAATTTACATCAAATTATCTTTGAAAAGGGGAGCAATTTAATCATTACAGCTACTGTTTGATGGAGACACTAACAAAACGATATTTCAACTCAAGAGATCTGAGCAATGTATATTTAACACAAGTTCTAGACATTCTACCCTGCTAGATGACTTGCGCAACATAACGAAAACAATCTAGATATATAGTTTTGTCACATTTCTCTGTCATTTTTTTGTGATGTAGCTGATTTGGAAAGAAAACCGTTCATGGAATGTTTACTTTATTCATTAAGAGGATATATTTGATTGTTATTGCTGCTATTATACAGGAGAACAAAAAAAGGAAATGCAAAAGAATCTTTGAGAATAAATATGGGTGTCAAAAATTGAAAAATGGGTTTTGGATTTGATATGTCAAAAAATTGAATGGAAAGAATCAAAATGTGCTTCCTAAAGAGAACATAAACACCATATAAACACATAGTTGCAATTGGTAGACCTATACGAAAGTGAGTTATTGCCTTCTTTTCCTGTCGTTGCAAATTGTAACGTTTTCTGTCTAGTACAATTACATAAAACGATGTGATCATGCAACTGAAAATAATGACAGACATTATATAGTGTGCCTTTCTGTTTAATTTATCTTCACAGTTTTTTATTTGGCCGGTGCACAAACAGTAGGTTCTATAATTTTCGACTTTGGGTTTACTTATCAAGTAAGATAGTGTCATAGATAGAGCCATACTAAAAATAACTATGAAGGCCAGTCTACTCCTTTTTTGTACGTGAAATTTCGTTATTGCACTTGTTATTAAAAGTTCACCATAGATTAAAAACATAAGCATCTCCCCCATTTGTGACAAAAAAGCTGTAATTTCACACTTTTTCTGAGTAATTCCAATAAAATAGGCTGTGTTAAACAATAAATTCAAAAGTGTTGACAAAGCTAGTTGTATAAGCAAATGTTTTTTAAGCTTTTTATTGACTTCGGCTTTCAGGAGAAGTAAAATGGCTCTGTATAATGCAATCCATCCGAGTAAAGTCATTATACTTGTCACTCCAATTATTGTCCAAAACATGCTGGACAGGCTTCAAGCTTCTTCATAAGACTGTTTGTTTTTAAAGTGAACAACAGGGTCATTTTCCCAATGAGTCAGAAATCTCAGCTTTGTTATTGTTCAGTTTATTAGGAATGATTTATTCTAGTTCCTAAGCAACGAAATTTTATATGTGGGTTTGACAACTCCTTTGTGTCGATTTTTTTTTAATTCTTCTTTCTTTTGAAATTGCTTTGTGAGTAATGCTTGGACAGTCATTATTTTTTTTCAGGTTTCCTAGATACTCAAAAACTGTGTCATTATAACAAAACGAATACCACATACTTCTTGACGGATTTAGGTCTAACTATAAAAATACAATATTTATTTATAAAATCGAAATAATACACTATTAGTTGATTGCTTTAGAGGCGTCTTTATTCCAAACTATTTTGGCTCAATTTCTTTTTTTTTCAACTTGAAAAATGTCTAGCTGAACATTTATTGTCCATTTTTTCTTGAATAAAGCTTCAGAATTTTAACTGAATTTTCAAGATTATACCTGAAAATATTAATGCTTCCTTATTATTAAATAAACAAGTATTAAAAATATTCGGTGTGAAATCCAAAATATTTTCTCTAGGAAGATTATAATCTCTTCCTTGAAATCAAACTCAATGATCATAAAAAAAATGTTGTGTGAACCCCAAGTTGTCACAATAGCTATTTATCATGGTTCCAGCAATAGTAAAGACCAAAACACAACCCATACTACCAAAAAATTTTTGTAAAGGGGTTTTAAAGAAACTATATAGTTACAAATATTTTCCAATTGTAATTAGTCTCGAAATGGTATATCTTATTTGGATTCAAATGAGTAATAATTTGTAAATATGAAAATAATATTAGGAGAATTTCAAAAAAGATCCTGAAATCCCCCTAAAACGGGACATAAAATCAAAATAGAAAGTACACAATTGAAGTCGCTATTGTTGAAAACCCTTAACTGGAGGTTTACAGTTCCGCATCTTGAAAAACAAGGAAAGTCATTTTTACATTGGTGGCCGTGATGTCTCCTTTTTTTAAAATAAGGGTAATCGCAATGAACCAAAGGTCTTGGAATACTAGGAGAGGGCTCAATTGAACAAAATTCAAATATCTAGTAATCTTTTTATTGAAAAATAAATCGCGCCATAACTAAGCGCTGTGTCGGCCATTTTGTGCTGCATAACATCAAGTTTGGCCAAAATAGGAACAGAGGGCAAAAGACTGCAAATTCTGAGATGGCCAATAGATTAGTCATGGTAGAAAACCTTTAAATGGAGGCTCAAATCCCCTCTCCTTGTTGTAAAATCGAGAAAAATTGCATTTTAGCACGAGTAGCATGACTGTTCTGACTGCTTTTTTTTTCCCATGGGTAATTGTACCAAACCAGAGGTAGTAGATTATTACGATAGGACTCATCTGAATGGAAGTTAAAAGCTCCAGTGCCATGTTTGAGTAATTAAAGGGGTCGCACTATCAGAGCCGTTCAAAGGGGAGGAAGTAATCGGGGTAATTGCCCGTGGCGCCTTGGCTGGGGGAAGGGGCGTGGCTGGGTGGTTGTCCACTTTGACAAAAAAATTTCACTTTGGCTCGGCATCTTTTTGTTATATTTGAGCCGGGAGGGGGAAGGGGCTGTAATTAATTTTTCCCTGGGCACCACCAAATCTAGGAACGGCTCTGCGCAGCATAACAAAGTGCCATTTTCTGCCATAAACCAACCATTTTAACCAAGTAGGTCCAAAGGCTGATGGCTGAAAATTTTTTAGATAAATTGATCGAAAACCATTTAGAAGCTATGTGTAAGTTCAGTCTTCCCTAAGCTGTTTTTTTGCCATCTTAAAAAAATAGTTAGTTAACGGTTTAATGATAATTGCGTTTTTATGAGATAAAAAAAGAAATTATAAATTGTTAGGAAATTTATCAAAATAAACCGAGTCAGTGCTGGATTAAATTATTTGAGAAGTTGAAGGAGAAAAATTTAAAAACTGATAGTGCCGCTAAGTAGGATGACTAGTTTCTATGCCACAGAGATCGATAAGAATCCTTGACTGCTGATATTTCTTAGCTAGTAAATTCTTTTGTTCATTTCTTACACATATCTTCAGGAACAGGTTAGACTAGTTTGCTATGCTGTATTTTTTTTTTTAATTCATTCGTAAGGTTTTTCACCTGTAAGTTGACGATCAGCCTTGCTTTTCTAGCCAATAAGCCAACTTCTCCAACTTGGGCTATGCAATCAACTGTAATCAGATTGTGAAGGCCACGGGTAATGCAGTCACAAGACTTAGATTCTAGACGGTTCAGGTGATAAGCTGTAACGAAGTTTGATCCTTTACCATATACAATTGTCAAGTTCTTCCCAGTAATGTCAAATAGCTTAAAACTAGCACGGTAATCCTTATAAATGTTTTCGGCACTGTGCCGCTCTCTCATAAAGCATGATGTAGTGAGCGTAATTTTTCGCATTTCAAATTCAGAATTCAAATATATCAATTGATGACACAGGTAGCTAATGTGACGATGTAAATTAGTTCAAATATCAAGAGCAAGAGCTGCATTGCCTTTTATTGGTTCAGATTCTAAACTGAGTAGCTCACCTTCGGCTGAGAAATATGAAGTGTAAATCTTATGCTGAACAGCAGCATCAGCCACAGTATCATGTTTCACACAGAAGTGTTTAAATCCAGTCTAATTAACAACTCCGGATGGTAAACAGTCAACACTGTGAAGAATTGCGATGTGACGTCCCAAGATAATTTTTGCCTCCTTGCGTATGTTTACATTTGTTATGGGAGTGTTCCAGAAAGGTTTAAAGATGTCAGAAACATTCAAACTTCAATTTTCTCGAAGACGTTTTTCTAACGTTAATTTTGCTCTTTAGGGACTGTCCATCCCCAGTTAAAGATTTTAGCCTCAACAATCTTGATTAGTTCTAGATGCGTGGACATGCATAAGTCAAGCTTCTTTGTGCCATGAAATGTTTTTACATCCCTTGTCCTTCTGAAAGGTAAAATGTTTCTAAAATTTGAGAACTGAAATGTAAGATGAAAGGTAATGAAAGATAAGATGTCTTCTGTCCTTCTGAAAGACAAGATTAACCATATTAGGCTAGGTGAATGATGACATTTTCCCCCTAGATTTTCTCTTCTCGATCTGTCCTTGGCTGCAAACATAAGCAAAATAATTACAATAAGTATTTTTCATATTTAATTTCTTACACATGAGGTTTACTATCATCGGCAAAAACTGCAGATGCAGCAATTATTGGGACCCTTTTTTATTTTTCGAAACGTTTCTCGAAATCTAAAATGTTTTGAAAATTTTTGCTCCGTCTTCATATTTTTTTTTCTGGTCCGACAATTGTTCAAGGTTTCTTCGAATTGTAAAACTCGGCCTAATCTGAAGCACTTTAGAAAACAAAAGGCTAAAAAGCCGTAATTTGGGCCTTTAATAATTCTTTGTGGGTTTCCTTATATTTTTTTTTCTTATTTAGCCGGCAGTGTTTTATTGAACAGTGATAATTTCAATATCCTTTTTACGATTATAATGTACATTAAAAGCCATAGAACTTTTCGAACAAACACATCTATCTTATAACATGTTAAAATAAATTGGATACCAAGCCACTACATTTTGATAGCAAGCCACTAATTAACCCCAAGAAAAAATATATCCCCCCTTGAATTGAAACTAAATTATAATTTTTTGCGTTATAGAAATCTTCCTATGGCCATTCCGAGGTTATAGGTCCCAGAGATTTTTGCCCCTTTGCCAAACATCCCTGATTTAATTTTGCGAGTTGGAGAAGGGTGACGCTCAATAATTACGGTGGTAATAAAAGGCATTATGTATTTTTGCCCATTCAAAATATATAGGTCAGTATGTATCAACCCTGTACAATGGAAAAAAAAAACATTTTGGGTGGGGGGGGGATTACTTATACAAACTTTCTGCCTTGTTTTTAGGCATTTTTAGAATAGCTGCCTTTTTTGCATATAATTAAACATTTTTAAATAAGGTATTCAAGGAATATCAGGGCTACTCGAAACTCATTTTCATTAGAAAGTATTACATTGTACCAAAGAGGATATATATATATATATATATATATATATATATATATATATATATATATATATATTATATATATATATATATATATATATATATATATATGTATATATATATGTATAGTGTCTGCTTTCACGCGGCAGGCTTCTATATATGGATTCTCACTGTCACTTGTCTTCTAAACGCAGACTATTTGAGATTTTTCCTGATGTCATGACGTCCAAATGGACCTTAAATTAGAAGAAGTGCCTTTGTATAATACGTTTATTTTATTGGACATTTAACTTTTGCCTCGGGTTGTCTTTTGTCAATATGAAAGACATATCGCCGAACCTTTGTTTCTTTTAATTGTTCAGGTGGTGGGACAAAAACTTCTTCTTTTGCCTCGGCTTGTCTTTTGTCATTATGAAAGACATATCGCCGAACCTTTGTTTCTTTTAATTGTTCAGGTGGTGGGACAAAAACTTCTTCTTTTGCCTCGGCTTGTCTTTTGTCATTATGAAAGACATGTCGCCGAACCTTTGTTTCTTTAAATTTGTTCAGGTGGTGGGACAAAAACTTATTTTTCTTGCAACGATTTATCTAGTCCGATTTTCTGATTTTCAAAGGTATGGTTGGCATTGATGACCTTATCCATGTCAAAATCCAAAACCTAATAATCATCGCTTTCATTTTCAATTTGTTTGGTTCGTTTTACCTCGGCTTGTCTTTCGTCATTATGAAATACATATCGCCCAACCTTTTTTTTAAACAGACGTATGGTAGGCATTGATGGGCTTATGCATGTCAAAATCCCAAACCCAATCATCATCGCTATCATTATTAATTTTGACACGTTTGATTCTCGCTGTTCAGGTTGATTTTCATTGACTTGCTCACATGTTTGGTGTCGCATATCTTCTAACCGCATGTGTCTGCTTTTCATTTCATTTTTGACTTGCTCAAATGCTCGGTGTCGCATGTCTTCTAACCCCATGTGTCTTGCTTTCATTTTTGACATGCCGCCGTTGTTCCTCTAACCGTGTGTGTATTTAATCTTCATTTTTGACATGACGTCATTTGCAAAAAAAGAAAAAAATTAAGGCTCTTAACGAATTTTCTCAGACTTCTGAGTCATCTATATCATTTTGTTATGCAAAAATATCCCAAGATACCAATTTTCCTGAAAAAATATGGAGCCATATATATATATACACATATATATATATATATATATATATATATATATATATATATATATATATATATATATATATATATATATATATATATATATATATATATATATATATATATATATATATATATACATGTATATATGAACATTTATTTATACATATATTTATAATCTTGTTGGTTTTATTTTAGAGAGCTATAACCATAGAAATACAATACTCTATTTATACAGCTAAAATGATACACTAAGAGGTAGTTTCTTGAGAGGCGTCTTTATTCTGAACTAGTTTCACAGGATTTCGCAGTCTAATTCGAGTATTTTCAACATCTTCAATTAAGCTCTTTCCAATGAGGGACCTGAAATAATTCCATAGTATTCAAGCCAAACATAGTAACAGAGCAAAATTCACTGTATTTCTGTTTCGCAATGATTTCTAATTAACTTTCGTATGATAAAATGGACCTTAGATTTCAAAAGAACATAAAAAAAACGAAAATCCAAAATGTGTGCATTGTCTAGATTGAAAGATTTCAGTTATATAGCGTAGATCTCCTTCGTCTGAAAAATTGAATTGCAATGCCTTATCAAAATGCATTGAAGTTTAATTTTTACCAAAATTTACCAAAATAGGGGAATATACATCTTTTGTTTTCATCAATCTATTTCTGTCTAATGCCCGGGCCACATTATAGTAACACTTTATAATTTCTCGAGTTGAACAATGTTCAGCTTTTAAAATATAACACTGGTTACTGACCAATCAAATTTAAGATACAATTTTTTAAAATCGACAAAGATGAAATCTTGGAACAGCAGTTTCCTATCTGTAAAATGAATCTGAAAAACACGTACGATTTTATCGTTTTTTTTTTCTATCAACAAATGTGAGTGTGGTTTGGCTAAGGCATAAAATGAATGGATAAGGACCCCAGTTTGATGTCAACCGTGAATAGGGATGTATAACGGGAGCATTGAGTAGGAGAGGCACGGTCAGAGCATTAATGTCAGGTTGTGTTGATTTCTACTAATTGGGCCTGACAAACTTAAACCTGGGCCACCGGATTAAGAAAATGTATGTCAAAAATTTCCGTTCCAATTTTTGGCCACAGACCCTGCAGATTATGAAAAATGCGTTGGTTAACTTAGGAATTTTCAATCGCAACAAGTCAAAATCAGATTAATTTGACATCCGTGGGCTGCAAGTACAAATTCGTGAACAACTGAAACAAACAGTCCGACAGCCGTTGTCTATGGCAGTCCCACAGTCTATGACAGGGATGACAAACACAATCCTTCAGAAAATGTAGATGGCACTCAGTCAAACAGAGAAAAAAGTACACCGAAAATAGTTGTACTGAAGAATCAGATCCCCTTAGAGTTAAAATTTGAGCAGAATTATTCTTATAGACAATAACCGTCTGTTTTACATCAAAAGTCGCTTTTCTAAAGGTTGTAGTCAATATAGTTTTAGCTTTAAATTGTAAAGTTAGCTCTTCGAAACTTCAAATTTTTGTTCATGGCTTCTCGTTCAAATGCTTACAACGTTTTCTGAGTTTGTACAATTTCGGATCTTATAGCATGATAATTACAATTATATTTTGGAACATTCTTTTTTTTCCATTTGAGGACACAATTGAAGCAATCTTGCTCTAAACAATTTTAAATGTCCATCATTTCAAAGAAGATGACTCCTTTTTTGAAAAGGACATATTATAGTATTTAGGAAAACAAGCAATAATTTATTCAATCGATTCACATTATGAGCTCGTGCGAGTTTTTCCGGAAAGTTCAGCGCTAAATTTCTCTTTGAAAATATAATTTGAGATTCAAATTTTGCCTTTATTCGTTACTAATATCCCTTTGTTATATTTTTAGGCACGTGAAATGGATTGGATATCAAAACACTTTCATTTTAGCCATTACGTAAAACTCTCTTCATATGTGGAATCTCTTCGACCCTGGTCCTTCAGTGCCTCCCTAATACCAGTCCTTCTAGGAATTGCAATAGCATACAAAAGTACTGGAGCATTTAGTATCGTAACTCTATTGCTGACAGGTCTTTGTGCTATTTCAGTTCACGGAGCGGGAAACATAGTAAACACATATTTTGACTATATAAAAGGAATTGATAGCAAAAAGAGTGATGACAGAACGTTGGTAGATCAAATACTGTCAATCGATGAAATTGTAGCCCTTGGGGCTTTCCTATATGGGTGCGGCTGCATCGGATTCGTTCTTCTTACAGTTTTATCCCCTGCCAAGGTGGTTCATTTGGCTTTAGTGTATTTTGGAGGTCTATCAAGTTCCTTCTTATATACAGGCGGTATAGGACTCAAATACATAGCGCTTGGGGATGTACTCATACTTATCATATTTGGACCCGTGACAGTCTTATTTTCATATTTGGCACAAGTAGGTCAAATAGAGCTTGCCACCATTTATTATGCCATACCTTTGGCTTTAAATACCGAAGCAATACTGCATAGTAACAACACGAGAGATGTCAAGACTGACTCAAAAGCAGGGATAGTCACTTTGGCTATATTAATTGGTCCCGGTGCTTCAATCCTTCTATTTGCTCTGTTATTATTCATTCCCTATATTATGTTTATGGTTTTGAGTGTGCATACGTGTCGTTGGTTCTTGCTGCCTGTACTTACATTGCCATATGCTTTCAAATTAGAACGCGAGTTCCGTCAAGTGAGCATGCAAGATATACCTCAGAAAACAGCGAAGCTAAACTTTATTTTCGGAATTTTGTATGTGTTAGCCATTCTCATGTCTGAAAAGTCTCTACTACCCTTTTTGTGATTAAAATATTTAGTTTGTTCCTATTGGTGCTCATCTCAGTAATGATGGAACTGTGACAAAATTGTTTCCAATTCTGAAACAGATTCCGTATAACAGTCCTCATTCCGACTCTTAGCCAAATGGGGCTGTCGAACTATATCAAAAGACACTACATGGATCTAAGGTTGTCAAAAAGAGTGTGTCTGCGACATCTCAGGAACGGTTAAAGCAGTTAAAAAGACTTTCAGGAATGGATGTGAATATATTTTAAACTGTCAATTTACTTATCATTAATTCTTTTTAATTATTATTGTGATTGTCTCCTTTTTTTTGTTGATGTTTGTTGAGTCTTGTGGAACTCTAACCTTGAATGCAACCTGTATTTCTGCTACTACCACTATTGAACTAAATCAAGAAGTTAAAAAAGAGAAAACTACAAAACAACAGATCAACTACAAATCTTTGTTGTAGAATTTAAACATTCTCCAAAACAATAATAGAGTTTTGCTGCAAATAAAGATGGGAGCCTACAATCCTCTTATTACACATTTATGTCATCTTTTAGAAATCTGCCAATTTTATCCCACTGAGCAGTGTATTAGCACTTGGAGAACGTATCTCTTTTGTAATGTAAAAACTCCTAGAAATTCCCATGGTAAACGATCAGTATTCTGCAACTGCCAATAGATAACCAACATATAGAACAACTGTTTATTTTTCAGTTATAGCTCTCTCAAAATTGTAATTGTTAGCAATCTTGCATAGTTTAAGGTTGATTTGTAGTATAAATCTATACATTATGGGTTGGAAATAATTTTTTTTTTTTTTAAATGCAAATATGCAAGAAAACTGCTCGCTATTATCATTTCCTGAAAAAGTGACTTGTTGATGCAAGGAGAAAAAATATGATATCCATGGAAAATCAAGACTTTGAACATTTGAAAAAAATATTTATAACTACTGGTGCCACATAGTAGACTTTAAGTATAATTGGTTTGGCAGCTATGATCGATCCCTGGTATCGTACGGTCTAGCGGAGATTAATCCACTGTGTCACTACAGGCCGTAAAAAGCGTTGATTAGTCGGCTAAAACGGTCTAAGATTTAGAAGCTATGTGCATTTTAAATGTGACATTCATTAGGAAGTGAAAAACTGAAATTAAACGAAAACCAAGGTTTGTACTGCAACAAAATTTTTTCTGGTTAACAATAATGATTGAATAAATAAAAAATATTTCCTCAAATTAAAGTAAAGAGCAACATTAACACAAGTTATTTCATGTGCTGGGAAGACTACCCCATCTTCATCCCCCCGCTCTTTGCGCTAAAGTTTTATAGCGCTATACTGAAAGCATTTATGAGTCCAACAAATGTGTAACCGATCACCTTTTAGAACATTTGAATTGAAAACTATCTCGCTTAAAGCGACTAAAAATCAGTAAACTCCTTCATTCTTGAAATATCGTGAAAAATACATTATATTATATTGTAATTGACCTTGTGCTTGGGAGGTCGGTCTTGAAAGCATTAAGGACAAAAAGCCAAACTTGTTTAAAGAGTGCGGGATTGACAAGGGATTTATTCCCCTATGTACGGAATAATTTGTGTTCCTTTTAAGTCATAGTGTTGCTCATTACTTTCATCGAAAGGAACTTCAGTATCAATTATATACCACTTCTAGTTCAAGCAGTCGAAACCTGGCTCCTAAACCAGGAACAAAAGAAAATAATACTCGCTGTCGAAAACTCATGTCTAAGAAAAATCCTGAATATCCACTTTCAGAGGATAACTAATCAATCCAGCCGTTATAAGACGGTCTTATAATATATATATATATATATATATATATATATATATATAATATATATATATATATATATATATATATATATATATATATATATATATATATATATTATATATATATATATATATATATATATATATATATATAATCATTTGAATATTGATTTAACTCTTCTGAGGTAAGGTAACTCTCATAAAAAATTCCAAAACAGGAACCAAAGACAATTTTTTGGGCCTTCGGTTCGCCTCCCTCTGTAAGAGAATTCATTGGCCAACATTCCAACAGATAATTTGCAACTATGCGACTCATTTATAGAGACTATATTTATGTTAAGGAATGAATGAAATGCTGCAAGGCAGTACGGCCTCTGAGACCGGGAGCCTGTAGATACTGTTTTCGTAATTATGTAGGGGTGTCGGTAAAGGGTAGCCCACAAACTAGAATAGCTATAGGCAGTTGTTTTTGGCTAACAGCTATAGCCTACAAACGTTTGGAAAATCTCGGAATCAGGACATCACCCAATTATAACTGCTACACTTCAGTAGAACTCAATACTACTCCCAGCTACCGCAACGGCATTTGGTTGGAGCAGGGGTGAACATGGGCGGTTAAAACCGAGCGGATAATTCTACTGGGAAACAAAACCCCGTTTTTAACTTTGAAATGGTAGCTTCATGGTATCCTTCAGTACCAAGATCTGAAGATAACTAGCCCAAGTTACTCCAATTGAAAACTAATAATCCCCTATCCTAATTAGAAGATAAGGGAGGAATGAAATTTTCGTAATATAGAAACAAACCTACAGTGTATTTTCGCAAGTTCGAAAAAATAGAACTACTGGACATTCACACAAATAAAACTACTGTCTCGGCCCACTAGAGGGATGTGACCAATAAAATAAACAGCTTTAACTTTAAAGAAGTGGTGATTAGAGGAAGCCATAAAACAAATTCAAATGTTTTATCTTCTTCTAAGTCGTACATATCTGAAGAAGAGACGAGTCATACCTTTTCAAGTAACAAGACAGGAATATGTAATTACTTAAACAAGTCATGCAACCTCGTGGGCTTCCGGAGTCGTCATATTAGACAAAATCGACTGAATCAAATAGTATATGATGCGATGAAAGAACAAAATATTAAAAACTTGGACAGCAAGAAATTATTCACCAAAGGAGAAAGCCATTAAAAACGAAAAGAAGAAATACTAAAATATTTAAACTACTTAGATTTATGAAATTCAATTATCCATTAAATTAAATCCATATTAAGCAAATGGCCCGTTCGCTGAACACCTATTAGAAACCAATAGTCGTTTTAAAATGTTATTAAATATATATCACGTTTTATTGAAACAATGGAAAGTACAAATACTCAATTTTCACTTTGGAATGGGTGCACTGTTCACGTTGCAGTTCCGAACATTTGATGAATTATCATCCTTAACCAGACACACCTTAAATTTGGATGTAATTTTTATCTATAAATACAAAAATTTACTTACTTATTCTCAACTGTTATAGAGTCTATATCTTTAGCTATTCCTTTTCCAGCAATCCACTTTTCCATGCCATTCCAAGCTATCATAATACCATTGTCGGTGCAAAGTTTTGGGGGTGGACAGAACAATTCATAGTCATACTTGTTACAAACTTGTCGAACTGCATCTCGGATAAACTCATTGCAAGCTACTCCACCAGATAAAACCTTGAAAATAGTTTATAAGAAAACACTTTTTGCGCGTCATTTGTCATTGTGCCATCCACAATCTTACAATCCTTAATCAACCAAAATCAACAATTAGTGGAAGAAATAGGCATTTCCCTATATCATAATCGGTCTCGAAAAAAAAAACAATAGATTTCGTCACAAAAAAAAATTGTATAGGAATCGCTGTAATTTCCCAAAACACATAACTAGCATCGGTCAATAAGTATTCCTACTAAATAGCGCACATGTTGCTGCAGTCTCAGAAGAAAGAAAATTCAAAGAAACTCACTGTGATCATAATCAATTTAGTGATAACATAAATCTTACTCTTTTTCATATGATAAACATTGTGAAGTGTCGTTATAATTTTATTTACTTATTCGAGTGCTTGTGGACACATGAGGTTTTTTTCGTCTTGTGAGTACATGAAAAAATCAGAAAATTTTCCGACGGGTTACCTGGCCACCAGCAGTTGTTCATTTGAGAAGCACACATTCTCGAAAAATAGTCCACACGAGTGCAGCGATTGTCCTTGTGCCTTGTTGATGTTCATCGTAAAAGCGAGTCGCACCAAGCAGTGAATATTTGAATTAAAGTACCCTAACTTTTATCCCGAATTTCCCATTCGAGAGTTATAGTTTCAATGACATTTCTCGTCTCTTTTAACTGAGAGTCTTGTTGAAAAGTCGTGACTAGTTGATGTTTCGGTAAAAAAAAAAAACGACAAGTGCGCCAAAATGTGCGATGGCATACCTGGCAAATCCAATGAATTCAATATCTCCTTTGGATAATAGATTATCTCGTCTTGATTCTTCACAGTAAAGATAAATTTCTACGTTGTCACTTCGTCTGGTATTCCGCATTGAATGCTGAATTGAAGGCAATGACACAGTTTTTTATACATGCTAATATAGCATGTGCACTGTACCACTGATGATTTTTTTGTAATTCCGCGAGATATAGCGGAAAATCTTTTGAACTGATTCGCGTTCAGTTGATGTCATCTTACAAAGATATGTTGACAATATGACAGATTGTATAGATCTTTCGGTTGCCATCTTGCTCTTTCTAATATCGAGAAATTGGTTTTCAAAACGTTCATCAGATGCATCATGTAACCATGCATCATGTAACTGAACATGCCTATTGGTTTTAGGGTAAATTTTTTGACACATAGCCATAAAACTTATGATTTGATACATACATTATGTTCGTCGGCCGGCGTAGAATGTGGTATAACTGGCAGAATTTGTCAAAATGAACCAAACAATAAACGACAGCTCTACTGAAGGACTGTTTGTTTCATTTACATCCTGCAAAGGATGATCAAGCACTTCCAATACTCTTTTCTAATCCACTGAGCATTAGTCCAGTTTGATGAAGTACCCATTTTCGTAAGATTTTGTCCTATATGGAATTTTCGGTAATACTGTATGTTGACGTCCCGGTTTTAGTTTATATTTTCGAATATCTATAGCATATTTTGAGCCTCATCTCTCTTAAAATTATTACTATTACTGTTTTTAGCGTACCGGTATTTCCTAGGCAGAGACTACCTTCTTTTAAAATTCCAGCTCGATTTAAGAAAAAAATTACGACACCTCCCCCCTCCCCCCACTCAGTGCCTCTCGCCAACCTTACACCCAAACGTAAATTCAAAGCTTTCATGTCACAAAAGCATATCCCCGAAAGATTTGAGTGGAGCAGCCCCGATGCTGATGCTGAGACATAACGCTTTGAAACATAAATTGTTCTAACCGGTGTCAAAGATAGATATTGCGTCCGTGTTTCTCAGTGTGTGGAGGTAATGCACCTTTGTGGCCTAAGCCTTGACTCATTTTAGTGAGTCTGAACTTAATATTAATATACTCAGCGTATTCTGTAGGATACATTCTCCGAAAAATTACGATGATTGGCTTATTAGTTTTTTTTTAGTTTACGTTTTTCAGAGTTTATGGCCGATTTTGGGCACCGTTCCCTTTTGATGTATAGATATCTTCTTGGTGGAGGTAACCTTATATTAAAAATTCAGTTCGATCGGAGACAAATAGTGCCAAGCCTTAAAACTCTTGTCCCCGGCTCCTCTCCCAACAAAAATGCAAATTAGAAGTTCCCATAACCCGAGGAACATATCCTTGGAAAATCCAAGACGATCAGTCCAGTAACTACAACCCTCCTCCCAAACCAAAAAAAGTTTTTAATGTTATTTAGCTGAAAGTTAAAGGAAATGCTGAGATAAATGTTGAACTAAATCAAAGGTCAATATGTGCATCTTGGTTATCAAAAGGCGTATCTGCAATATCTTAGGAACGGCTAAGGGTATTAACTAGACACCAGCAGGGGTATTACTACTATTACCACTGGGACTGCAACTTCGAATACTTGCGACTGCGACTGTGACTACTTACGACTGCGACTACTTGTAACTACAACCACTACAAATACTACTGCGATAACGAACACAAATACTACTGCTACTTCTACTACTACACCTAACACTATTTAAATAAATCAAAGGGGCAAAGTGCATCCTGCTATGCCATAGAAACAGTATTTCAGGAACGGAATAGAGCATTAGATAAGTGTATTATGATGGAACTTCAAGGGCATGTTGTTGGGGATGTCGAACTATATCAAAAGACACTACATGCATCTAAGGTTGTCAAAAATGGTGTGTCTGCGACATCTCAGGAACGGTTAAAGGAGTTAAAGGACTTTCAGGAATGCATGTCAATACATTTTAAACTGTCAATTTACTTGTCATTGATTCTTTTTAATTATTATGGTGATTTTCTTCTTTTTTGTTGATGTTTGTTGAGTCTTGTGAAACCCCAACCTTGAATGCAACCTGTATTTCTGCTACTACTTCTACTGCTACTACTACTATTGAACTGAGTCAATAGAGTTTAAGTGCATCTAAGTTGTCTGAAAGGCTTATCTGCAATGTAGAGGGGAGGTTAAACTAAACGAAAAGACTATGTACGACCTGGTGATTCAAAGAGAGTACCAGCAATATCTCAGAAACTGATAAGGGCATTAAGTGTAACTTTCAAAGAATGCTGGGAAGGGGGGGGGGGTATCTAGACTGTATTTGCATCTAGGTTGTCAAAAGGGCATACGTGAAGAACAACTAGGATATTAAGTTTAAACATTTAAGGGATGTTGATCTCAGTCAAAAGACATAATTGTCAAAACGAAATTTTTTCTACACCACACTTACCAAACGCTTACGTAAAAGTTACAAATAAGAGAGTTTGAAGAGTAAGAAATAAAGGGTGCTGAGTGATGCCTCTGATATATATTCATTGTCTTATTCCTTTTTCATTTATAAGTAATATTTTGAATCAAAGTTTTAGTTCATAAACCGTTTCAAACCTTGACTTCAAATAAAAAGAAATTTATAGAATAATTATACGGGACACAATCTAGGGCAACGCTCACACCATCTTGTGCAGCTTAAAAATTCAAATGGGTCCGATATTTCAATTCTTAAGCCAAAAAACATAAAAAAACGGAGAAATATTCATTATATTAAAAATACTTTGACAATAAAAAACAAACAGAAACTAATTTTTTTTAAATATTCCGAAAAAGAAACCATATTAAAACATGAGACGAGCAGAAGTAAAGTCCTATAATGATTCAAACTTAAAACGATCAGAAATTGCTATCAAAGAAAAGCCTATTTAGTAATTTGCTCTTTACTGAAAACAAAGTGTATATCTTAGATATTTTTTTCTTATTGATAATACTGAAAAAAATCACTGTTAAATAAAATCTTGAATCTTAAATTGCTGAGATTTCCAGGAATTAACTTCATTATATGCTAAACATTGAGTTTATTTTCATTAGTTCTTTCTACTCATCTTGATTATTACAGGGATTTTTTTTCGTCGATGTTCTGAAAACTAAAGCACACTTTTCAAATACATACAGGTTTCGATAGAACACAAATGCCGCAATTGTCTTTAAAAGGTGTACGATTGGGGAGGGGGGAGGGGGTCAGTAGCCAAACTCTTGTTTGCAGTAATTTTGTTCGTGTTAAGTTTGCTTTGAGCATTCATTTTAATTTTTAATCATTTTCGGATTTGTTAATTCATCTATATCAGTATCTTTTATCTTTGTCAATATGATTATTTATTTAAATTTCTGTTTGTTCCGGGTTTCATTTATTCTTTGATAGTACTTTCTAGTCATTTCAAGTATGAATTATTATAGGGCTTTATTTCGGCTAATCTTATGTTTTAATATGGTTCTTTACGTTTTTTGGGAAAATTTCGTTTTCGGAATATTTAAAAAATTACTTTCTGTTTGTTTTTGATTACCAAATCCAGTAAACAACTGGATTCTTCTCTACGGAAACCCTCAGAGAATACCCAGCTCTTGAACCAAGATGAGTTTGGCGTAAAATAAATGAGTTATTTCTCATGCGGCCAATAAAAGTAATTCATCTTACAGAAGTAATTAAATGAAGTTTAAAGGTTTACGCTACCTCTAAAACATGCGGTTTTACGACAAGTCTACTGCTGCAACTCGTACTTAAAGAACAATATTGCTGGATTAATTAGTTACCGAACCAGGATGATGCTATTACATAGTGGGAAAGATCTAAGCTTAATAAGAACTACAAAAAATTTCCTTGATCATATGTTTAAAATTAAAAAAAAAAAAAAAAAAAAAAAAAATGCAAAGCGAACTTCAAAAGGTAATTCAGTAGAAGGATAAAGCTGGAACACAAACATGGGGTGCGAAGAAATCTGTCAAACGGTTAGAAACTTAGAAAATAAAATGCCCAAAATATGCTCCAGAGAAAATAGACCTTAAAGGTTGAACCAATGACATCTTTCAAATTGAATTGCTCACCATGGACTTGGGTCGTTCTGGAATGAAACCTTTAGCTTCTGCGTATATAAGGGCACGCTCTAATCTTCTAATCATGTGCCTAGCAACTGCATATTGAAAACTTGCACAGAAGTTGGCAACTGTCGGTATAATCTCATCTGCGACAATACCTACAATTAAAGAAGTTTATTAAACACAAAATTTTTGTAAATACGAAATTTAAACATGAGTGATAATGATTATTAAATTAAACTGATAATCAATTAAATGAAAATTTAGTTAGTATTCCCAAAGAATAAACATCACTTTTTTTCTTTTTTTTTAAATTAAGAGAAATATGGGGAACTATTTCTGTATTTCCTAAATGTAGATTACCCCTAATACTTACTATAGCAATAGTAATTCGCTATGAAAAAGCAAATTAATGGTATTTGAACCCACAACTTCCCAGGCGTCCTAGCATTGGAAAAATATAGTTTTCAGAGAAAATGACGTCTATTCAAGCAGTTTTCAGTCAAGCCAATATAAACTTTTCATGACCTATTTCCCTCTGAATTCTATCCATGCCAATACTAATTTGCACTTTTCTTTTATAGTAGTAGTAGCAGTTTAATAATTTGTTTTCAAAAACGAGCAATAAAATCAATCGTAGCACACCAAAAGCTTGCGAGGGTGTGCTGCTAAAAAAAAAAACACCAAAAAAAAACAACAGATATATGCTGCAATGAGTTGGAGGGTGAAACCGTGTACCGAAAACATGCTTACATAAATATCTGTCATAAAATAAAACTAAATAATATCATGGTCCCAAAGCAAAAATACCTATATAATTAATAATAATTACAAATAATTCAAGAAATAATTGTTTTGCCAGTTCATTTATTATCATTTTTAATTCCATCAATCCCAATCTGTTTCGAAGGAAATACTTACCAAGGAACCCCACACGTAACTCAGGTTTAAGTTGATTAATGCCTAATTCCTTAATACTTGGGCTAAGATCATCCTAAAGCTTGGCCCCTCTGTACATAACTGAAAAAGCAGTCCTACTTTAAACAAGGCGAGAGACCTCAATATTTCCTAAATGCTGTTAAAAAAGCCAATCTGTTGACTTTTTTCTCATTTTTTACTTTACCATTTTCACATTGGTACACTTCCGCATCTCTTCTCCCCCCCCCAAAAAAAAAAATCTTCAAAAAACAAATCAGTTTATATAGCAAAAAATCTTATAGGACCTAATTCTAATTTAGTTAACATCAGTTTGTATAGTAAAAAAACTTATGAAATCTAAGGCTAATTAATGCTAATTTAATGAAAGTTGCCACGATAGATTAAAAACAAGCATTATCAAATGGATTTGGCTCTTTAAATTCTTTTAGTTAGAAAAGGGGTAGTTTTTTCGGCTTTGATATTGAATATCACACCATTTTTTGGAAACCGTTTTTTCTTATAAAAATGGTGACTTTTATAAAGTAGGTAATGTATTTGGAATCCAAATTATATAAAGTGAAAAACATCAATTGCCCGGAAACGAGGTAATCCAAAAGAAGTACTGGCATAAATACACGGGTATAGAACTGCCCTATGAAGCGATCGAGCAATAATAAGACTGAACTGAAAATTGATAGATAGCTTTGATTTTTTTCTAAAAAATCAGCATGATTTCCGAGTCTCTCTAGTTTGTTGTAGTCTTTATCACTGTATAAAAGATAGCTCTACAACTAACAGTTGACAAATATTATCACAAGTAAATTTGCACACTTTTAAAAGAGAGGCAAAACACCCCCAAAAATAAAAATGATACCGTTGCAAATTATGCCCTTAAACTCAGAATATCTGAATACCTTTAAAGAGTTATTGAGAATACATCGTGACGGAGCAAAGTTACGATTTCTGATGTTTTATGGTGTACAATTACAATTTTGTAGCGATTGAACCGAATTGCCGTTGATTGGAAATCCTGGGACGGTAAATACATTTAGAAATACAACATGCTACAGAAAAAAGGGAATTATGGAAACCCAAAAATGCTGCGAGTATTATGAAGAAGTAAAATACCAGTCTAATCACTATTTTTAGACTCAACATATCACACAAAACCATGCCATTTCCTAGTTAGGCTTCTGTTAAATCTAAAATAATCGTTGGAATTTTGCAATGGTGCAGTTGTATTTCTAAATGTATTTACCGTCTCAGAATTTCCAACCAACGGCAATTTGGTTCATTCGCTACAAAATTGTAATTGTACACCATAAAACATCAGAAATCGCAACTTTGCTCCGGCACGATCTTTTCTGTTACTTATAAAAGGCACTAGAGCTTTCTATTTTTGTTTGAATGAGCTCTATTTAAATTTTCGACAGCCACTGGTTTAATACGATCAACCATGGACAGAATACCATAAAAAAAAGCAAACCAATCAGCATGGATCCGTGATGATTCATATCTGGGATAGATGAAATACCCTACTTCTTTAGACAAGTATTCTCAATAACTCTTCAAGATATTCTGAGTATAAGGGCATAATTTTCATCAGTATCATTTTTATTTTGGGGGTCTTTTGCCTCTCTTTGAAAAGTGTGCAAATTAACTTGTGATAATATTTGTCAACTGTTAATTACATACTTGATTAATTTTATTCGGACTACCACATAAAGCCCATTCTTTGAACATGAAACGCTTTCATTTAGATTTTGGTTACTAATGGCACGGGTTGCTCTTTACTTCCAGTTTGTTATTACGAAATCTTTGATGCGTTTTAAGGAGTATCAGGCTGTTTCAAATCTTATACTGTGTTCCAGAAACCAATTATCATTATTTATTTTTTATTATTTATTCATATTCTGGGACCACAGATAAAATCATAACCACTTTGTATTGCCGTAAATTTAGAATGCACCATAATTTTAATCCCTTTTATTCCTTATAAGAATTTTGGGGACCAAATTTACTGTTATATACCACTCACTTAGCAGCCCAACCCAAACTTAAGTAATTTTTAATCACCATATTTTTGCTCTTCTTCTTGAATAATCTCCTGAGCTCTTTGCTTCAAACCAGCAAAACTAAAATTGCAGTTCAGAGTTTGAGTCATAACCACAGGAAACCTTATAGAAAGATGATCTCCTAGTTTAGCCATCTTTTCTATGGCACCCCCTCCGGAGAGGGTTTCATACCCAGGTATATTTTTTAATTTCAATCTTCTGGCTACCTGTAATGAAATTCAACTCGGTTAAAAAAAGAAATATTCTGGAATATATTAAGATTAATACTCACATAAGATTCATTAATTCTACTCGTTTTACTTAAGTTAATTTTATAAAAGAGAATCAAATAGCTTGAAATAATAGTAACTTGTTGGTAAATCTTGGCCTATACTGGCCAACAGTTCTAAAACACCCGTTTGGAAAGCATAACCGAATCTAGATTAAAAGTCTTTCAAGCAATTATCTTTATTACCTCCTGAAAACGATTTTTATCATAAACAAAGAAGTGACTATTATTCTTCTTTTATTTGCGTCTCTTACATTTTTGATGTCAGACGTCAATTTTCATTATCGTTATCAATTAATGTTCATAGAAAAAAAAGCACCGGAGAGGTGAAATACGACATCAGTTGTTGAACCTCTCTATTGTCTTCAAGCTTCTAATCGTAAAATAATTACATTCTACATTTTAATTCAGCATTAGCGAATCTATTGTTTTGCACTTGTTACTCACAGGGCCGTATCCAGGATTTTTTTTTCGGGGGGGGGGGGTGTTTTACACAGGGATTGTTTTCGGGGGGGTGTTTTACACAGGGATTGTTTTCGGGGGAGTGGGTTTACACAAAAAAAAACTCAAAACACATAAAAAATTTTTTATATCCATTTTATTACGTTTTTACGAGTCACACAAACTCTTCTGGGGGGGGGGGGGTCAAACCCCAAAACTTCCCCTGGATACGGCCTTGGTTACTCATACCATAATTTACCCAATTTACGACTTTACCAAAAACATGTCCTTTTCAAGTGGTAAGATAAAAGTTTTGTGATACTTCTTCCATACAAGACAGTTAGTTTCAATTTCAACTATAAAATAGATTACATAATATTGCTCACAGTAAATGACATGGTCAATAATTCATCATTTTAGCCTGCGCGTTGAGGAGAACGCAATAGTTTTAAACACAAAGTAAAGTTTTCTTGGGAAACCTCACAGACTAAGTGGTTCTATTCCGTATTAGTTCTATTCCTTTCAATTGTTCCTTTAACTGAAGTTTTGGTCAATATGAACATCCTGTTTAGGGTAACATTCCAACCTTTTTCTAAAATTTTGAAACAATTCTATTATTTTCTACTTCTTTCTGAAGATAACTGTCAACTACTGTTTAAAATAAGACTTGTGGAAAGATATATTGTTCCAGCTTCTCGTTTTCTGTAATTACATTACCATCTGAGAGTTGAGATACATTGCTGCCATTTATATTCTACCTACCCATATGCATTGTTTTTTAGGTTTTATTTAAATGCAGAAGTTTCCTATCCCCATCCCCCGCCCCCCCCCCCCCAAAAAAAAAATGAAATGTTGAAAGAAAGACTGCATACGCGTACAGGTTATGCACTGAAATATATTTAGATATCACACATAAATTTAATATGTAATGATCTATATCCGAAACATTCTTTTTTACTTGAGGCATTTATGTAAGTTTTAACTGTTGACTGAGCATACTGAAAAAAAAAACAAAAAAAAAAAAAAAAACAAAAAACAATAGACTTTAACATTGAAAAATAAGGAGCCACAATAAAATTTCTAAAATGTTGACGTATTAGAGGATCTTAACAATGAGAAAACTTCAGAATCTTGAATACATACGATTTTCCTTTAATTGGCTGACATTTCCTGTTCAATATTAACGCGATAAAACTATAAAAAATTCCTGTAGTTAATACTTGAATCAATTTATTTAGTTCAGCAGTCCCATTCTTACTTGTGACGATTTCTATTTGTTTGAAATTAGTTTTGTTACTCACCGGATTTTACTCGTGTTAGGTAGGATTTATTCACTCGTAGAAGCTTCTGCTTGTTTTAAGATTTGATTAAAAAGCAAATTAATTTCTGCTCTGTTTGAAGTTTTATTATCGTTCTTCATTGTACGTTGAAAAAGCTTTTAAATATATATATATATATATATATAATATATATATATATATATATATATATATATATATATATATATATATATATATATATATATATATATATATATATATATATATATATATATATATATATATATATATATATATATATATATATATAGATATATATATATATAGATATATATATATATATATATATATATATATATATATATATATATATATATATATATACATATATATATATATATATATATATATATATATATATAATATATATATATATATATATATATATATATATAATATATATATATATATATATATATATATATATATATATATATATATATATATATATATATATATTCACAACAGTATTCAGAGTAACAGCAGTAATCTGAAAGCTATCAGGATATTCAATATAATCTTTCTCAGCTCCATTGGTATCATTACTACCTCCAGATTCATTACTTCTACCTCTGTCCTCAAAATCATCATCTTATTCGTCATAAAACTCTAGCCCAATCACCTATTTTAAAAAGAGTTAACTCCCCCGAACATCCTTATTTTTATACTCAGGTTGAAAACCTTATTGATCGGTGTAGACCCTGAGCCAGGGCCTACAAGAAAACAATGGCAATCGATGGGCCAAAAAATTGGCAGATCCCTTATTCGTGATTGATTACGTGATTGATAATCCCACGATCATGAATAAAAAGGTGATTGCCTTGTTTTTTTTTTATAAAGGTAAAGATAAGGTAAAGAATGCGGCATTGGATTTTACAACCCCTACCGGCGGTGCTGATCTCAGTTTCATGGCCTTTCAGCCAGGAAGAGCAATAGGGAGTTGGAGGCCAGCCATCCGGTGTTTTCGCACACCCTTCCTGTTTACCTTCCCAGATTTCTCCAGGTACCCATTTAGAGCGGGGTCAACTCTGGATGAATTTACTGAGTCACGCCACTGACCCTAAAGCAAAGAACCAGCGTCACTAAAACTCGAACCTTTGTCCGCAGAGACACAGGGTCTCAAGTCTAGTATTTTGTGCTTCTCAAAGACTGCTGATGTTTGCTATTTTGATTCTCCTTTCTTGAGATGTCAGTACTTTGGGCTACTCGGTTTGAATTAACCGCGTCAAGTTAAGCATGTAGAGCTTTCTGTGTTGTGAGTTGCCCTTGGTCAAAATCCTTGTATTGAACTTTCTATGTTAAATTATTGGTCTGTGCTGAGCTAATCATGATGCATTTCCTCTGCCATGTTGTCTGAGTGAGCTATTTACATTAAGTTGATTTACACTTAAGTATATGTGTGACGGTCCCTGCTATTAAGTTGATATGGCCGAGATTTCCATGTTGGGTTGACTGAATATTAAGTTACCTGGGTAGAGATTTTGATCAGTTGAACTGTCTTCAGTTTAGTTGCCTTTAGAGGGCTTCTCAGGTTCTGTGCATTTAGCAACGTCTTTCTGGAAGTAGACATTAGGCATCGAATAAGTATGATTCGTTTTAAGACCGAAAAGCCATTCACCTTCGATTGCTATTGCTCAGAATTCACAATTGCAGCATTTCGACCACCATTTTCGAAGCAATTTAGAACTAATGACTCCATTTATCCAACATGCACATCAAATAGTGACTAACTCTTCGTTAGATTATATAACTTTTCTCAGCAGCATTTCAAAGATCTGATAGAATTACCCTGCAACAGGCAATTTTACTGACTTCCTAATAATATCCGTTTTACTGATTTCCTAATCAAAATCCGAATAATAATAATAATAATAATAATAATAATAATAATAATAAATATCAAGACCTATCAACTACCAAGCTGTTAGCAGGGATATACGCTGTCATTATCAGGGGAGGGTTGACGAGACCAAAAACACGTAAATTATAGATAGATCTGACGGTATCCCCGGCCTATATAAGTACCTGATTGTTAATCCTGTGAAGAAATACTTTGTTTCAAATTAAAAACTAGAGATTTGCTTACGTAAATATATAAAACAGATACAGTTATTAAAATAATAATAAACTTCTTCTAAAGCACAGCCACATTTTTATTATCAGACTTTATATCAAACGACGCATCTAATGTTTTTATAAAGTCAAAGGTGACTAAAAATGAGGTCTTGAAGGTTCTCAAAAGACATGACCCCCCCCCCCCGTGTATGTACCCCTTTTATTTATCAGTCAAATAAATAACTAGCCATATTCTACCGGCTATAAAGGCAAATAGTACGAAATAACAAAATGTATTTCTTGATTTTTTATTTTAGTTTTTCCCTTAATTACTCTTAGTATTACATGCAATAACTTTTGTAGTTGGATTTTTTTGTTGCCTGAATATTAGACATGAGACTGTACGGTTAGATAGTAGCTTATATAGATTTAAAAAATGAAAATATAGTGAAAACGGGTGTGATATTTTAAACAAAGCAATGGACAAAACAAAAAAGAAGCAACAAACTTTAAATAGTAAAGAAATCTAAATATTTTCAATTCACGTCCGGGAGCCTTTATCAACGAAAAAAAAAAATTCATTAAGCTAAATTAAACAGAACTATATTGATAAAGGTGTTCATATGTTTTGTTTAATTTCGCTTATTTCATTTTTCTTTTCGCTGAAGGCTTCTAGACGTGAAGTCGAAATATTCTGATTTCTGCATTATTATTGTTTGTTGCTCTTTTTTTTTGTCTTTTTTCCACAGCTTTGTTTAAAATATTTACACCCGTTTTTAGAATATTTTCATTTGTTAAATTCTTTAAATGAGAATTTAACAAATGAAGCAATGTTTAAGCAATGTTGTCTAAGAAATTATTTATAGTTCTTTATGCAGCAATTGACCGTGATGTTTTTAATCTTGGTATTTACTTTACGACAACACAAATTCCCCCATTTGAGCTCGTGAACAGATATTTTGAAATAAAATCATTCATTCGTTCGTTCCTTCTTTTATTTTATTCACCCAAGTGCATTCATAGCCTGGTTTTATTTATTCATTTTATTTCTATGTCATTTCTTTTTTCCTTCTGTATCGATATTTCCACTTCACTTGACACTACTTGATATATTAATCTATATTTTCTGAAGTTCACATTATCATTCTAAAGTGCTGATACACCCTAATTTGGTCATCGCAATAATGTAGCATTCGGCCTACTAAAATTGCGAGTTAGTTTTTCTTGATGTCTATTTTTAATTTAGCTTTTTTTTCCACTTATTTTCTAAACGGCGTTCAATAGGCAGGTACACAGATGGCGGGGGGTTTTCATAAAGCTTTGATTTTCCCAAATTTTTAAAATTTCCTGTGGTTTTTACAACTCCCCTTCAATGTAGTTTTACTTAATTGTCTTTGAATATCATTTTGTATTTCTTGTCTAAGTGTTCTTAATTTCCCTTGAATTTCATCCTATATTTCTTGTTAAAGTGTATTTGATAAGAAACATTGAAGGTTGAATCCAGGGCTTCCACTATCCCCGAATTTTCGGTGATTTCCCCAAAAATCTATGTGTTTCCCCGAAAAAAATTTTGTTCCTAGAATCCCCGAAATTTCCCCGAGAATCACCCAATCATGGTGTCACCTCAAGTGGCTATAACAAGCAAATATTACTTTACGTACCATAATTTTTCACTGCTCTCTTGTTCGTTAATTTCCGTCTCCTGTGTTACTTTGCATAAAAACCAGACCGATACAAATTAAGTATAGACAGTTCTTCATATGTTCACAAAAGTATCATTTTTCTGAATTTCGATTAAACCATTTCGAATGCAGTTTTCCGAATGCTATAAGATTCTTACATTTTCATCATTTGTGTTCAAGACAATCTTGAGAAAATTAGCCAAGAAGTATACTTGAAGTTGTTTAAAAACGTTGAGTTGGATTTTGGGTTTTGAAATTGAACTTCTAAAGGATAATTGTTTTAAAAAAGCCAAATCGTAAGTTTAAATTTTGTTTTCTTTTGCTATTTTTGGTTTTGAACATACTGTATTAATGTTTAATACCTAATGATTGAACGCATGATATATTGAAGGGATTGATCTTTTTGCCAGGAATTCTTACCGTTTGAATTTTGTTTCATTCGGTGGGTAAAAATTAAGTTCTTTTCTTTTTTATCTGAGGATTGTATTTGCCATACCACCTTTTTTTTTTATCCTCAAACGTGTTCACCTTCCATTCCCCTCACAATTATTATTCTGGTTCCTTCACCCGTGTAATATTTTTAGTGGACGTAATATTTTAAACTGCAGTTTTAGGATCTTTTTACGGTCTTCCAAAGCTGTTAGTTAGGCAAAAAAAATTTTAAGCAAAACATATTCTGCTCAAATTAGGGATAGCCTAGTAAATTTATTTAAATATCTAGGAGAACGACTAGTTCTCCTAGTACCTTTACGACTTCTAATACTTGAACAATTAGTAACCCTGTATGAAGGCTAATCCTGAGATAGAACCGTTTGTTAATAATGCCAAATAATGTTAGGCACCATGTTCAGGCATTTGATGGGCTGATATAAAAATAAAACTGCAATAAGTAATATATTTGGAACATGGACGGCAGCAGGGGTGGGGGTTAATCGGTGACTATATAGTAATTATGAGGTAACCAAAAGAAAAGAAACCATATTATAAGTAAAAAATGCAAAACATGTATGTTCCGAGGGGGCATTTTCTGCAGGGAGGGTGGGTATTTTCCGGGGGGTATTCTCAGCGGGGGAATATTTTATGTGTTTTTTTTTGTTTTTTTTGGGGGGGATGGGGGTATTTTTTTATGCGGATATTTTCCGGAGGGGGGGGGGGGTAAATACCTAAAACCTTAGAATCAGCATGAAAAACCAATAATGCCTCAATTGTCGTCAAAATTCCCTTTTAGTTTAAGTTTAAATTTACTGTTTTTTTCTTTAGTTCCTGTTTAAGTTTTAATATTGCTCCTTACTTATAAGCTGAATTTTGTCTATTTAACTTACCTATCTAGAAACCGCAAACAATATTTGTTTTTGTTTTTCAATATTATTAACGAATTACTGAGATTAATGACTTAAAACCAATACTCTAAAACCCGGAATTTTGATACTAATAGATATATCAAAAGAATCGACTTATTATGTTGATTTCAAATATATAAGTTTCATTAAGTTCAGTATTACGCTTCAAAGACTACGAGCCTGAAAAAATTTGCTTGATTTTTGAAAAAAGGGGAAAACGCTCCCTAAAAATCTCAAAAACCTTAACGAAAATAACACCATCAGATTCAGTGTATCAGAGAATGCAACTGTAGAGGGTTTAAGCTCCTATCTGCAAAAATGTGGACTTTCCCAGAAGATGCATTTTTTCATGTGGATGGCAATTATGCCCCCTTCCATGCCCTTTTCCTCCCAGAATCGTTTGATAAAAATTTAGAGATACTGTAGCCATTTTGTTCAGCATAGTTTAGAGACCCAACAAATTTGTCTTTGGAGTTAATTTGACCTCCCACAGCCCCTGGGGAAAGGTCTTGAAAATCTAAAATTTGCCCATTGTTTACGTATAATATGTGTTGTTGGAAGTATGCATACTTTTTTGGGGTAAAGGATTGAACGTTCCGTAGAAGGATTTTCCGCAGGGAAAACTTTCCATGGGGAAGGTTTCCGGGGGATGAAATTTTGAGGGGAAATTTTACACTGGGGGGATTTGCCAGAATTCCTAAACAAAATTCTTTTTATTTATTTTAACTTTGTCTTTGTCGATCCAATCTTACGCGTGGAGATATTAAGGGTAATTGTCCGGGATAAATTTTTGACGGGATTGAATTGTCTAGACGATCTTTTCGGGGAGAGGAGTGATTTTTCTGAGGAGGTGGGGCCGGATTTCCTGGCATTAAAAAACACATTTGAAATAAAATAGAAGTTTTTTTTCATCTGAAAATCCGCCTAAGGAGCAACATTGAAACGAACAAAAAAATTGATGGAGGGGGTTGCCACCTCTTCAATACCTCTTTATTTACGCTTAAGTTTGAACTTAGTCCCGATTCTGTAAGAACGACTGCCGAAACACAGTTGTCGTTTAAATAGAACAATGAGAAGCTTAACTACTAAAAAAATTGAGCGTGAATAGTCGGGTGTTTAGAGGGGGCAATTCCCTTTATTATGTTATCGTTTCTATTCGTTTTAATTTTCAATGCTGCTCCTTACTTTTAGGTGAATTTTGTTTTTATTAAACTCCTGGTGTAAGTTTATGTCTGCTTGCCGGAGAATATTCATTAATTTGGAGAAATCATTGTACTTGTTATTGCTCTGTATGCGATTATTGCCTTTCTATACTTTATTTTTGTCATCTTTCTGAAAATAAGTGACATAAAAGTCTCGTTTTTGGGCTTAGAGAATAAAGCAACAAAGATATTGTAAAACCTAAAGCAACGGAGTTCCGGAGTGTGATTCAGCCTATTTTTTAATTTTAAAACAAATTTGAAGTTTTTGCCGCAATGTCAGCAATAAGCGTTTTCAGCTATGGTTTCTAATCCCGTGCTTTGGCTCTAAAACCTGCTCTGTAAAAGGCTTGATTTACTACTTGAATCCAAGCCCTGCTTGAGCCTGCAAACGAAGCTAAAACCAATTTTGGCTCCCAAATTTTCGCAACGAATTTCCATTGTGTTTTCCCCCGAAAATTCC
This sequence comes from Artemia sinica, assembly GCA_027921565.1. NCBI lineage: Eukaryota > Metazoa > Arthropoda > Branchiopoda > Anostraca > Artemiidae > Artemia > Artemia sinica. Next base: position 36,356,517 of record CM051260.1, on the reverse strand, counting down.
CCGAATCTTGAAGACTTGTCCCCGAAAACTCCCCGAAATTCTTAAGACTTGTCCCCTATTTTAAGATTCGAAAGTGGAAGCCCTGGTTGGATCTTATGTGATGATTTTCAAAAACTTGATGTTTAATTCACCTTACCTTCAATGTAGTTTTGCTGAATTTTTCTTGGAATTTCACCCTGTATTTCTTATCAAAGTGTATTTGGTAAGAAACAATAAAATATCTACCAAATATATTGACATTTATTTTCTGTGAACAAATGATTTAAAAAATTACTGCTTAATTTATAATCAAATGGTCAATCTCGTCGAAGGAAATTTTAATATGTGTTTCCTCACCTTGTCGAGAGCTTCTCCGGGAGCATCATCAAGCTCATTCCCAAGAAGATAAAATTCGTCAACGTCCTTGACAACTGCCAACAGACAATGACCACCAGATACAAGAAAAACCACAAAAGGGAAGTCGACCTTAAAGAAAATTTAGCTTGACGATTCATGAAACAGTCTGACAAAGACCTTACAAAACTTTTAAATGGTCTCAAAAGCACAAACTGTAAGTTTAACAGTAAATAAAAATAAAAATTAAACAATAAATAAACAAAAATAAATATAGACACTATCCAACACTTGACACTTCAACTTCCAAGACGATTAGCCAAATTCTTTTGTTCTCAGTTCTACCTGATTATTTGATAAATATGCAAGCTTTCGTTTTTTTTTAGCTTTTAAGAGTCATTTGAGTATCTTATTTTAAGCTTTTAAGCAATTAAAATTAGTCAGTTTCAATATTATTCCCCTTATCATCCCTCACAATCTTAAAATTCCTACGATCTCTCTCATATTTTCTTGTATTTTTCACATAGCTGGCCTATTTATGCATTCTCTTCAAAGTGTTGCCTCTCCCCAAAATGTTCTGACCCCCTCCCAATAAAAAGATAATCTGCTCCAACAAATAAGTAAATTCCCTCCAGTTGGCTCTCTTTAGGCTTATCGATCAACAAGGTTTAGTTCTGACCTATACTAACTTAATACTTTAAATTCTACCAATATATCAAATAATGCATAGTTACACTGTTTACTCGCCTAATCAGTCCATGAATGAGAACTTTCCTTTTGAAAACAGAGTCTGGTAACCCTACCCCTAGTCAATACCTCGCTCTTTACGCTAAAGTTCGAATTTTGTCTCAATTCTTTAAGAATAACCCTTGATTCACAAAGGCCGTTTAATTAGAATAGATAGCTCTATTGAAAGTACTAAAAACACACTTTAGCGTAAAGAGCGAGGCATTAACTATGGGGCAAACCCCCTCATATACGTGATAATTTCTGTTCGTTTTAAGTTTTAATGTTGCTCCTTACTTTCAGTTGAAAAAACTTGTTTTTTTTATTTAATATCTGGTTATTTATTAAATAATGCTTGGAAATCCAGCGCCCCCTTCACAGAAATGTCCCTTCCCCCATAAAAACATTCTCCATGGAAATATCCTCCCACGTAATCCCTTCCCCTAACCCCCTTACTAAAAATATCCCTCATGAAAACGTCTGTATACTTCCCAATAACCAATACTATATGTAAACAATGGGCAAAGTTCATAAATTGCAGCCCTTCCCCCGGGGGCTGTGGGGGATTAAGTCATCTTCGAAGACACAGTTATTAGATTTTCGACTATGTTAAACAAAATGGCTATTTCAAAATTTTGATCGGGTGACTTTGAGAAAAAGACATGAGCGTGGGAGGTGTTCTAGTTGCTCTCCATTTTTTTTGGTCACTTAAAAAGGGCACTAGAACATTTCAGTTGGAATGAGCCCTCTCACGATATTCTAGGACCCCTGGATTGATACGATCACCCCTGGAAAAAAAAAAACAAACAAATAAACACTCATCCGTGATCTTTCTTCTGGCGAAAAATACAAAATTCCACATTTTTGCAGATAGGATCTTGAAACCTCTACAGTAGGGTTTTCTGATACGCTGAATCTGATGGTGTAATATTCATTGGGGAGTATTAGGAGTCTTTTCCCCTTTTTTCGAAAATGAAGCAAATTTTTCAGGCTCGTAACTTTTGATGGGTAAGACTAAACTTGATGAAAGTTATATATTTGAAATCAGCATGAAAATCCAATTCTTTTGATGTATCTATTGGTATCAAAATTCCATTTTTTAGAGTTTCGGTTATTATTGAGCCGGGTCGCTCCTTACTTACTGTTCGTTACCACGAACTGTTTGATTTCGAAAGTTAATTTGCGTAAGATCAAACATAGTCGTTTCTGGATGTTGTGGAGTTTTATCTTTGATGAATATGAGATACGCGGTTATCAAACGAACTAACTACTTACAATTTTAGGGAAATAGCATCTTTTAAAAATTTTAGCATTTGACACAAAAAAAAGTAATACTAAAAAAAGCATATGTGGGCACCTTTTCAACCATTCTAACTGTCAGAGCATGAGCTTGCATGTGGTGAATGGGGATGAATGGTTTATTGTGTTCTTTAGCCATCTTTGTTCCGTAAAGCATTCCGACCATTAATGACATTGGCAAGCCTGAAATATATGAATAGATAATGCTATAATTGTGTTTATTATGAGGGAGAAAGAGAGAAAGAGAGAGAGAGAGAGAGAGAGAGAGAGAGAGAGAGAGAGAGAGAGGGAGAGAGAGAGAGAGAGAGAGGCATTATATTTATATTCATATCTTATTAAACTTCATTAAACTTACAATTAAATGTCTCATTTGAAAATAAACATATCTTATTTGATAATTGATTTTGATCCAAAAACAAACTCAAAAGAAAAAAAAATCAAAGAAAAGTAAATAAGAATATCAAAGCAAAAAATTAGCAATTTAAGTCCAGTAATTAAGTTGAACTTAATAAAAATAAAACTTACGAATAATCCCTTGGCCCAAGCTAGTCGATAGAGAGAAAGATAGTTTTTTGACATATTTTCGGACACCAATTTTGGGGAACGTGAGCCTCCACAGATGTAATTTTTGTTTGAAAATTTTGAAATAAAATATGCCTCTTGATTCAATTGTTTCTGCTGCATTTGGATTTCCTCGGCCCAAGAACTTAAGGAGATAATTTTCAAGCTAACTAAAAAAAAGTTTTCTGACCCCTTTTTGAAGCCAAATTCTGGGTTGCCCATGCCCTTAATCCATTTTTTTTTTGTATTTGTCTCATCGTGGATGAGACACTTATGGATGTAAGTTTCAAGCAGTTAATAAAGAAAGGTCTTTGGTCCAGGTTTGTGGGCTTTTTTGACAGACCAATATTTATGTTCCTAATTTTTTTTTTTGCAATGGTGGTTTAACCGGTTTTTCTTTTTGAGAGAAAGAGAGAGAGAGACAGCTATGGTAAATGATGCCTAAAGCAATTTTCACAGAGCGGAGAACAAGTGATGTTCGAAAGTTTCTGATTGTCGTAGCCAATAGACTAGCATTGGTTTAGTAAAGAGGGAAGTGTCTCCCATGTATTAGCTTTTTGTTCACGGCTACTTCGAATGGAAAGGGTTGTCATAGAAAGTTGGAAGGAACTCATTAAATCGGAAATTGAAAGTTCTAGTGCTTTTTTAAGGACCGAAAGTGATTGGAGGGCAATCATCCCCTCTCCCAAGTCCTTTCTCCACCAAGCATCCCGTACCCAACCATAGGATCAGATCAAAACCTCTAGATAAGTAGAGTGCTAGGTACTATTTTGCTTGATGCCTTAGGAATTACCATGCTATTTGCTTGATGCCCTAGGAATTCCCATACTATTTGCTTGCCTTATGTTCCTTGGTATCTTTCCAGAGTATGTACTTATGGATTTGCTTGCCTTATGTTCCTTGGCGTCTTTCCAGAGCATGTACCAATGGATTTGGGTGGATTATGTTCCTTCCTATGCTATAAGGGTTTAAGTTCCCTCCCATGTTATTCTATAGCACCATGTTCCCTCCCATGCTACTATAAGGACTTATGTTCCCTCCCATGTTATTCTATAGCACTATGTTCCTTCCTATGCTATTCTAAGGGCTTATGTTCCCTCCCATGCTATTCTACAAGACGTATAGGAATTACCATGCTATTTGCTTAGACGTATAGGAAAAACATTTCTACGAGACCTATACAACTTTTCAAAGAGAGTGAGTGGCGAGCGGGGATTCCCCTTGCAAAAAGCGATATATTTTTTTGGACAATTGCCTTAACTCGAGAGTAGTTTGATTAAGAATGTAACATGTCTAGAATTGTTTGATTGACATTTGCAAAAAAGGGGTAAGGGATTCGCGAATTGGACTATACAAACGATATTAATTGAATAATAGAGAAAAAAACAGAGCTAGATAGAATTTACGAAATGGATTGTACGAAGGTGGAGAAAAAGGGTTAAAGTGATTAGCAGTTAAGGTAACCCTGAAGAGCATGTTAATTCATACCTTATTTATTATAAATTTGAGACAACATAAATCTATGAAAATGGTTAATGATGATAGAATGACATTGCGAATTGACTTAGCTCTACCTCTCCGATATGTTCTGTATAATACACAAGTTGTGTTTGAACAGTGTTGTCAGTTTAAAATAGAGTCTAACGTTATAGTATACTAAAAGTTGATACTAAGAGAGATGTAGATGGTAAGAAAAGAATTTTAATAATGAAATTCAAAACAAAACTTAGAAATCCTTGCAAATCAAGTAGTAAGGTGTATGTGAGTACGAACCATCAAGGATCATAAGCACCAACGACCCTAACCAGCAGAGACATCAACCCCCCAAAGGTCCCCTACCCTCAAACTCGAAGGGCACCCCCTCCCCTCCAACTTTTTGCCCCCCCCCTCCCCATTTTTTTTTGATTTTTTTTAACATGATATATTTTTTTCAACTTTTTTTTACATGTCTTCGAATGAGATGAAACATACTTAAATTCAGTAGTGTTTTGTCGTGGTTTACCTTGTCACAGTTAAGTTCTCTTAATTTTTCAAAGTTCATTTTGAATTTCTTTCGTTGAAATGCAAGAGTTGGAATATTTCAGTAGTGTCTTGTTATGCTTTACCTTGTCACAGTTACATTTTCCTGATTTTTTCAAAGTTCATTTTGGATTTCTTTCGTTGAAATACAAGAGTTGGAATATTTCAGTAGTGTTTCGTTGTGCTTTACCTTGTCACAGTTAAATTCTCTTGATTTTTCAAAGTTCATTTTGATTTTCTTTCGTGAAATGCAAGAGTTGGAATATTTCAGTAGTGTTTTGTCGTGGTTTACTATTGTTGTGCTTTACCTTGTCACAGTTACATTCTCTTGATTTTTCAAAGTTCATTTTGATTTTCTTTCGTGAAATGCAAGAGTTGGAATATTTCAGTAGTGTTTTGTCGTGGTTTACTAATTTCTTTCCTTGAAATGCAAGAGTTGGAATATTTCAGTAGTGTTTTGTCGTGGTTTACCTTGTCACAGTTACATTCTCTTGATTTTTCAAAGTTCATTTTTGGATTTCTTTCGTTGAAATGCAAGAGTTGGAATATTTCAGTAGTGTTTTGTCGTGGTTTACCTTGTCACAGTTACATTCTCTTGATTTTTCAAAGTTCATTTTGAATTTATTTCGTGAAATGCAAGAGTTGGAATATTTCAATAGTGTTTTATCGTGGTTTACCTTGTCACAGTTACATTCTCATGATTTTTCAAAGGTCATTTTGGATTTCTTTCCTTGAAATGCAAGAGTTGGAATATTTCAGTAGTGTTTTGTCGTGGTTTACCTTGTCACTGTTACATTCTCATGATTTTTCAAAGTTCATTTTGGATTTCTTTCCTTGAAATGCAAGAGTTGGAATATTTCAGTAGTGTTTTGTCGTGGTTTACCTTGTCACAGTTACATTCTCTTGATTTTTCAAAGTTCATTTTTGGATTTCTTTCGTTGAAATGCAAGAGTTGGAATATTTCAGTAATGTTTTATTATGATTTACCTTGTCACAGTTACATTCTCTTGATTTTTCAAAGTTCATTTTGAATTTCTTTCGTGAAATGCAAGAGTTGGAATATTTCAGTAGTGTTTTGTTGTGGTTTACCATATGTGGTTTACCAAGTTCATTTTGGATTTTTACATTCTCTTGATTTTTCAAAGTTTATTTTGAATTTCTTTCGTGAAATGCAAGAGTTGGAATATTTCAGTAGTGTTTTGTTGTGGTTTACCATATCACAGTTACATTCTCTTGATTTTTCAAACTTCATTTTGAATTTCTTTCGGGAAATGCAAGAGTTGGAATATTTCAATAGTGTTTTATCGTGGTTTACCTTGTCACAGTTACATTCTCTTGATTTTTCAAAGTTCATTTTGGATTTCTTTCCTTGAAATGCAAGAGTTGGAATATTTCAGTAGTGTTTTGTCGTGGTTTACCTTGTCACAGTTACATTCTCTGATTTTTCGAAGTTCATTTTGGATTTCTTTCCTCGAAATGCAAGAGTTGGAATATTTCAGTAGTGTTTTGTCATGGTTTACCTTGTCACAGTTACATTCTCTTGATTTTTCAAAGTTCATTTTTGGATTTCTTTCGTTGAAATGCAAGAGTTGGAATATTTCAGTAGTGTTTTGTTATGGTTTACCTTGTCACAGTTACATTCTCTTGATTTTTCAAAGTTCATTTTGGATTTCTTTCCTTGAAATGCAAGAGTTGGAATATTTCAGTAGTGTTTTGTCGTGGTTTACCTTGTCACAGTTACATTCTCTTGATTTTTCAAAGTTCATTTTGGATTTTTACATTCTCTTGATTTTTCAAAGTTCATTTCGAATTTCTTTTGTTGAAAGCAAGAGTTGGAATATTTCAGTAGTGTCTTGTTGTGCTTTACCTTGTCACAGTTACATTCTCTTGATTTTTCAAAGTTCATTTTGATTTTCTTTCGTGAAATGCAAGAGTTGGAATATTTCAGTAGTGTTTTGTCGTGGTTTACTATTGTTGTGCTTTACCTTGTCACAGTTACATTCTCTTGATTTTTCAAAGTTCATTTTGATTTTCTTTCGTGAAATGCAAGAGTTGGAATATTTCAGTAGTGTTTTGTCGTGGTTTACCTTGTCACAGTTACATTCTCTTGATTTTTCAAAGTTCATTTTTGGATTTCTTTCGTTGAAATGCAAGAGTTGGAATATTTCAGTAGTGTTTTGTCGTGGTTTACCTTGTCACAGTTACATTCTCTTGATTTTTCAAAGTTCATTTTGAATTTATTTCGTGAAATGCAAGAGTTGGAATATTTCAATAGTGTTTTATCGTGGTTTACCTTGTCACAGTTACATTCTCATGATTTTTCAAAGCTCATTTTGGATTTCTTTCCTTGAAATGCAAGAGTTGGAATATTTCAGTAGTGTTTTGTCGTGGTTTACCTTGTCACTGTTACATTCTCATGATTTTTCAAAGTTCATTTTGGATTTCTTTCCTTGAAATGCAAGAGTTGGAATATTTCAGTAGTGTTTTGTCGTGGTTTACCTTGTCACAGTTACATTCTCTTGATTTTTCAAAGTTCATTTTTGGATTTCTTTCGTTGAAATGCAAGAGTTGGAATATTTCAGTAGTGTTTTGTTATAGTTTACCTTGTCACAGTTACATTCTCTTGATTTTTCAAAGTTCATTTTGGAATTTCTTTCTTGAAATGCAAGAGTTGGAATATTTCAGTAGTTTTTTGTCGTGGTTTACCTTGTCAGAGTTACATTCTCTGATTTTTCAAAGTTCATTTGGATTTTTACATTCTCTTGATTTTTCAAAGTTCATTTTGAATTTCTTTCGTTGAAATGCAAGAGTTGGAATATTTCAGTAGTGTCTTGTTGTGCTTTACCTTGTCACTGTTACATTCTCTTGATTTTTCAAAGTTCATTTTGGATTTCTTTCGTGAAATGCAAGAGTTGGAATATTTCAGTAGTGTTTTGTTGTGCTTTACCTTGTCACAGTTACATTCTCTTGATTTTTCAAAGTTCATTTTGAATTTCTTTCGTGAAATGCAAGAGTTGGAATATTTCAGTACTGTTTTGTTGTGCTTTACCTTGTCACTGTTACATTCTCTTGATTTTTCAAAGTTCATTTTGGATTTCTTTCGTTGAAATGCAAGAGTTGGAATATTTCAGTAGTGTTTTGTTGTGCTTTACCTTGTCACAGTTACATTCTCTTGATTTTTCAAAGTTCATTTTGAATTTCTTTCGTTGAAATGCAAGAGTTGGAATATTTCAGTAGTGTTTTGTCGTGGTTTACCTTGTCACAGTTACATTCTCTTGATTTTTCAAAGCTGTTTTTGGATTTCTATCGTTGAAATGCAAGAGTTGGAATATTTCAGTAGTGTTTTGTTATGGTTTACCTTGTCACAGTTACATTCTCTTGATTTTTCAAAGTTCATTTGGAATTTCTTTCGTTGAAATGCAAGAGTTGGAATATTTCAGTAGTGTTTTGTCATGGTTTACCTTGTCACAGTTACATTCTCTTGATTTTTCAAAGTTCATTTTGAATTTCTTTCATTGAAATGCAAGAGTTGGAATATTTCAGTAGTGTTTTGTCGTAGTTTACCATGTCACAGTTACATTCTCGTGATTTTTCAAAGTTCATTTTGGATTTCTTTCGTTGAAATGCAAGAGTTGGAATATTTCAGTAGTGTTTTGTCGTGGTTTACCTTGTCACAGTTACATTCTCTTAATTTTTCAAAGTTCATTTTGGATTTTACTTTCTGATTTCAAGTCATGAATCGTTGCAATGCAAGAGTTGGAATATTTCAGTAGTGTCTTGTTGTGCTTTACCTTGTCACAGTTACATTCTCTTGATTTTTCAAAGTTCATTTTGGATTTCTTTCGTTGAAATGCAAGAGTTGGAATATTTCAGTAGTGTTTTGTTGTGCTTTACCTTGTCACAGTTACATTCTCTTGATTTTTCAAAGTTCATTTTGAATTTCTTTCGTGAAATGCAAGAGTTGGAATATTTCAGTAGTGTTTGTTGTGCTTTACCTTGTCACAGTTACATTCTCTTGATTTTTCAAAGTTCATTTTGGATTTCTTTCGTTGAAATGCAAGAGTTGGAATATTTCAGTAGTGTTTTGTTGTGCTTTACCTTGTCACAGTTACATTCTCTTGATTTTTCAAAGTGCATTTTGGATTTCTTTCGTTGAAATGCAAGAGTTGGAATATTTCAGTAGTGTTTGTTATGGTTTACCTTGTCACAGTTACATTCTCTTGATTTTTCAAAGTTCATTTGGAATTTCTTTCATTGAAATGCAAGAGTTGGAATATTTCAGTAGTGTTTTGTCGTGGTTTACCTTGTCACAGTTACATTCTCTTGATTTTTCAAAGTTCATTTTGAATTTCTTTCGTGAAATGCAAGAGTTGGAATATTTCAGTAGTGTTTGTTCGTGGTTTACCTTGTCACAGTTACATTCTCTTGATTTTTCAAAGTCATTTTTGGATTTCTTTCGTTGAAATGCAAGAGTTGGAATATTTCAGTAGTTTTTGTTGTGCTTTACCTTGTCACTGTTACATTCTCTTGATTTTTCAAAGTTCATTTTGAATTTCTTTCGTTGAAATGCAAGAGTTGGAATATTTCAGTAGTGTTTTGTCATGGTTTACCTTGTCACAGTTACATTCTCTTGATTTTTCAAAGTTCATTTGGAATTTCTTTCGTTGAAATGCAAGAGTTGGAATATTTCAGTAGTGTTTTGTCGTGGTTTACCTTGTCACAGTTACATTCTCTTGATTTTTCAAAGTTCATTTTGAATTTCTTTCGTGAAATGCAAGAGTTGGAATATTTCAGTAGTGTTTTGTCGTGGTTTACCTTGTCACAGTTACATTCTCTTGATTTTTCAAAGCTCATTTTGGATTTCTATCGTTGAAATGCAAGAGTTGGAATATTTCAGTAGTGTTTTGTTATGGTTTACCTTGTCACAGTTACATTCTCTTGATTTTTCAAAGTTCATTTTGAATTTCTTTCGTTGAAATGCAAGAGTTGGAATATTTCAGTAGTGTTTTGTCGTGGTTTACCTTGTCACAGTTACATTCTCTTGATTTTTCAAAGTTCATTTTGGATTTCTTTCGTTGAAATGCAAGAGTTGGAATATTTCAGTAGTGTTTTGTTATGGTTTACCTTGTCACAGTTACATTCTCTTGATTTTTCAAAGTTCATTTTGAATTTCTTTCGTTGAAATGCAAGAGTTGGAATATTTCAGTAGTGTTTTGTTGTGGTTTACCTTGTCACCGTTACATTCTCTTGATTTTTCAAAGTTCATTTTGAATTTCTTTCGTTGAAATGCAAGAGTTGGAATATTTCAGTAGTGTTTTGTCGTGGTTTACCATGTCACAGTTACATTCTCTTGATTTTTCAAAGTTCATTTGGATTTCTTTCGTTGAAATGCAAGAGCTGGAATATTTCAGTAGTGTTTTGTCATGGTTTACCATGTCACAGTTACATTCTCTTGATTTTTCAAAGTTCATTTTGAATTTCTTTCATTGAAATGCAAGAGTTGGAATATTTCAGTAGTGTTTTGTCGTGGTTTACCTTGTCACAGTTACATTCTCTTGATTTTTCAAAGTTCATTTTGAATTTCTTTCGTTGAAATGCAAGAGTTGGAATATTTCAGTAGTGTTTTGTCGTGGTTTACCTTGTCACAGTTACATTCTCTTGATTTTTCAAAGTTCATTTTGAATTTCTTTCGTGAAATGCAAGAGTTGGAATATTTCAGTAGTGTTTTGTTGTGCTTTACCTTGTCACTGTTACATTCTCTTGATTTTTCAAAGTTCATTTTGATTTCTTTCGTTGAAATGCAAGAGTTGGAATATTTCAGTAGTGTTTTGTTGTGGTTTACCTGTCACAGTTACATTCTCTTGATTTTTCAAAGTTCATTTTGAATTTCTTTCGTTGAAATGCAAGAGTTGGAATATTTCAGTAGTGTTTTGTTGTGGTTTACCTTGTCACAGTTACATTCTCTTGATTTTTCAAAGTTCATTTTGAATTTCTTTCGTTGAAATGCAAGAGTTGGAATATTTCAGTAGTGTTTTGTCATGGTTTACCTTGCCACAGTTACATTCTCTTGATTTTTCAAAGTTCATTTGGAATTTCTTTCATTGAAATGCAAGAGTTGGAATATTTCAGTAGTGTTTTGTCGTGGTTTACCATGTCACAGTTACATTCTCTTGATTTTTCAAAGTTCATTTTGAATTTCTTTCGTGAAATGCAAGAGTTGGAATATTTCAGTAGTGTTTTGTCGTGGTTTACCTTGTCACAGTTACATTCTCTTGATTTTTCAAAGCTCATTTTGGATTTCTTTCGTTGAAATGCAAGAGTTGGAATATTTCAGTAGTGTTTTGTTATGGTTTACCTTGTCACAGTTACATTCTCTTGATTTTTCAAAGTTCATTTTGAATTTCTTTCGTTGAAATGCAAGAGTTGGAATATTTCAGTAGTGTTTTGTCATGGTTTACCTTGCCACAGTTACATTCTCTTGATTTTTCAAAGTTAATTTGTAATTTCTTTCATTGAAATGCAAGAGTTGGAATATTTCAGTAGTGTTTTGTCGTGGTTTACCATGTCACAGTTACATTCTCTTGATTTTTCAAAGTTCATTTTGAATTTCTTTCGTGAAATGCAAGAGTTGGAATATTTCAGTAGTGTTTTGTCGTGGTTTACCTTGTCACAGTTACATTCTCTTGATTTTTCAAAGCTCATTTTGGATTTCTATTCGTTGAAATGCAAGAGTTGGAATATTTCAGTAGTGTTTTGTTATGGTTTACCTTGTCACAGTTACATTCTCTTGATTTTTCAAAGTTCATTTTGAATTTCTTTCGTTGAAATGCAAGAGTTGGAATGTTTTAGTAGTGTTTTGTTATGGTTTACCTTGTCACCGTTACATTCTCTTGATTTTTCAAAGTTCATTTTGAATTTCTTTCATTGAAATGCAAGAGTTGGAATATTTCAGTAGTGTTTTGTCGTGGTTTACCATGTCACAGTTACATTCTCTTGATTTTTCAATGTTCATTTTGGATTTCTTTCGTTGAAATGCAAGAGCTGGAATATTTCAGTAGTGTTTTGTCATGGTTTACCATGTCAGAGTTACATTCTCTTGATTTTTCAAAGTTCATTTTGAATTTCTTTCATTGAAATGCAAAAGTTGGATTATTTCAGTAGTGTTTTGTTGTGGTTTACCTTGTCACAGTTACATTCTCTTGATTTTTCAAAGTTCATTTTGGATTTCTTTCGTTGAAATGCAAGAGTTGGAATATTTCAGTAGTGTTTTGTCATGGTTTACCTTGTCACAGTTACATTCTCTTAATTTTTCAAAGTTCATTTTGAATTTCTTTCGTTGAAATGCAAGAGTTGGAATATTTCAGTAGTGTTTTGTTGTGCTTTACCTTGTCACAGTTACATTCTCTTGATTTCTCAAAGTTCATTTTGAATTTCTTTCGTTGAAATGCAAGAGTTGGAATATTTTAGTAGTGTCTTGTCATGGTTTACCTTGTCACAGTTACATTCTCTAAATTTTTCAAAGTTCATTTTGAATTTCTTCTCACAGTTACGTGAGAAGTGTTTGTCATGGTTTACCTTGTCACAGTTACATTCTCTTGATTTTTCAAAGTTCATTTTGAATTTCTTTCGTTGAAATGCAAGAGTTGGAATATTTCAGTAGTGTTTTGTCATGGTTTACCTTGTCACAGTTACATTCTCTTGATTTCTCAAAGTTCATTTTGAATTTCTTTCGTTGAAATGCAAGAGCTGGAATATTTCAGTAGTGTTTTGTTGTGCTTTACCTTGTCACAGTTACATTCTCTTGATTTCTCAAAGTTCATTTTGAATTTCTTTCGTTGAAATGCAAGAGTTGGAATATTTCAGTAGTGTCTTGTCGTGGTTTTCCTTGTCAGAGTTACATTCTCTTAATTTTTCAAAGTTCATTTTGAATTTCTTTCGTTGAAATGCAAGAGTTGGAATATTTCAGTAGTGTTTTGTTGTGCTTTACCTTGTCACAGTTACATTCTCTTGATTTTTCAAAGTTCATTTTGAATTTCTTTCGTTGAAATGCAAGAGTTGGAATATTTTAGTAGTGTCTTGTCATGGTTTACCTTGTCACAGTTACATTCTCTAAATTTTTCAAAGTTCATTTTGAATTTCTTCTCACAGTTACGTACGCGCGCGTACGCAAACCACGACAAAACACTACTGAAATATTCCAACTCTTGTATTTCAATGAAAAAAATTCAAAATTAACTTAGAAAAATCAAGAGAATATAACTGTGACAAGGTAAACCATGACAAAACACTACTGAAATATTCAGACTCTTGCATTTCAACGAAAGAAATTCAAAATGAACTTTTAAAAATCAAGAGAATGTAACTGTGACAAGGTAAACCATACAAAACACTACTGAAATATTCCAACTCTTGCATTTCAACGAAAGAAATTCAAAATGAACTTTGAAAAATCAAGAGAATGTAACTGTGACAAGGTAAACCACAACAAAACACTACTGAAATATTCCAACTCTTGCATTTCAACGAAAGAAATCCAAAATGAACTTTGAAAAATCAAGAGAATGTAACTGTGACAAGGTAAACCACGACAAAACACTACTGAAATATTCCAACTCTTGCATTTCAACGAAAGAAATTCAAAATGAACTTTGAAAAATCAAGAGAATGTAACTGTGACAAGGAAAAGCACAACAAAACACTACTGAAATATTCCAACTCTTGCATTTCAACGAAAGAACTCCAAAATTAACTTTGAAAAATCAAGAGAATGTAACAATGACAAGGTAAAGCACAACAAAACACTACTGAAATATTCCAACTCTTGCATTTCAACGAAAGAAATTCAAAATGAACTTTGAAAAATCAAGAGAATGTAACTGTGACAAGGTAAAGCACAACAAAACACTACTGAAATATTCCAACTCTTGCATTTCAACGAAAGAAATCCAAAATGAACTTTGAAAAATCAAGAGAATGTAACTGTGACAAGGTAAAGCACAACAAGACACTACTGAAATATTCCAACTCTTGCATTTCAACGAAAGAAATTCAAAATGAACTTTGAAAAATCAAGAGAATGTAAAAATCCAAAATGAACTTTAAAAATCAAGAGATGTAACTGTGACAAGGTAAACCATAACAAAACACTACTGAAATATTCCAACTCTTGCATTTCAACGAAAAAAATTCAAAAATGAACTTTGAAAAATCAAGAGAATGTAACTGTGACAAGGTAAATCATGACAAAACACTACTGAAATATTCCAACTCTTGCATTTCAAGGAAAGAAATCCAAAATGAACTTTGAAAAATCAAGAGAATGTAACTGTGACAAGGTAAACCACGACGAGACACTACTGAAATATTCCAACTCTTGCATTTCAAGGAAAGAAATCCAAAATGAACTTTGAAAAATCAAGAGAATGTAACTGTGACAAGGTAAACCACGATAAAACACTATTGAAATATTCCAACTCTTGCATTTCACGAAAGAAATTCAAAATGAACTTTGAAAAATCAAGAGAATGTAACTGTGACAAGGTAAACCACAACAAAACACTACTGAAATATTCCAACTCTTGCATTTCACGAAAGAAATTCAAATAAACTTGAAAAATCAGAGAATGCAAAATCCAAAATGAACTTTGAAAAATCAAGAGAATGTAACTGTGACAAGGTAAACCATGACAAAACACTACTGAAATATTCCAACTCTTGCATTTCAATGAAAGAAATCCAAAATGAACTTTGAAAAATCAAGAGAATGTAACTGTGACAAGGTAAACCACGACAAAACACTACTGAAATATTCCAACTCTTGCATTTCAACGAAAGAAATCCAAAAATGAACTTTGAAAAATCAAGAGAATGTAACTGTGACAAGGTAAACCACGACAAAACACTACTGAAATATTCCAACTCTTGCATTTCAAGGAAAGAAATCCAAAATGAACTTTGAAAAATCATGAGAATGTAACAGTGACAAGGTAAACCACGACAAAACACTACTGAAATATTCCAACTCTTGCATTTCACGAAATAAATTCAAAATGAACTTTGAAAAATCAAGAGAATGTAACTGTGACAAGGTAAACCACGACAAAACACTACTGAAATATTCCAACTCTTGCATTTCACGAAAGAAATCAAAATGAACTTTGAAAAATCAAGAGAATGTAACTGTGACAAGGTAAAGCACAACAATAGTAAACCACGACAAAACACTACTGAAATATTCCAACTCTTGCATTTCAACGAAAGAAATTCAAAATGAACTTTGAAAAATCAAGAGATGTAAAAATCCAAAATGAACTTTGAAAAATCAAGAGAATGTAACTGTGACAAGGTAAACCACGACAAAACACTACTGAAATATTCCAACTCTTGCATTTCAAGGAAAGAAATCCAAAATGAACTTTGAAAAATCAAGAGAATGTAACTGTGACAAGGTAAACCATAACAAAACACTACTGAAATATTCCAACTCTTGCATTTCAACGAAAGAAATCCAAAAATGAACTTTGAAAAATCAAGAGAATGTAACTGTGACAAGGTAAACCACGACAAAACCACTACTGAAATATTCCAACTCTTGCATTTCAAGGAAAGAAATCCAAAATGAACTTTGAAAAATCAAGAGAATGTAACTGTGACAAGGTAAACCACGATAAAACACTACTGAAATATTCCAACTCTTGCATTTCAAGGAAAGAAATCCAAAATGAGCTATGAAAAATCAAGAGAATGTAACTGTGACAAGGTAAACCACGACAAAACACTACTGAAATATTCCAACTCTTGCATTTCACGAAAGAAAATCAAAATGAACTTTGAAAAATCAAGAGAATGTAACTGTGACAAGGTAAACCACAACAATAGTAAACCACGACAAAACACTACTGAAATATTCCAATTCTTGCATTTCACGAAAGAAAATCAAAATGAACTTTGAAAAATCAAGAGAATGTAACTGTGACAAGGTAAAGCACAACAAAACACTACTGAAATATTCCAACTCTTGCATTTCAACGAAAGAAATCCAAAAATGAACTTTGAAAAATCAAGAGAATGTAACTGTGACAAGGTAAACCACGACAAAACACTACTGAAATATTCCAACTCTTGCATTTCACGAAAGAAAATCAAAATGAACTTTGAAAAATCAAGAGAATGTAACTGTGACAAGGTAAAGCACAACAATAGTAAACCACGACAAAACACTACTGAAATATTCCAACTCTTGCATTTCAAGGAAAGAAATCCAAAATGAACTTTGAAAAATCAAGAGAATATAACTGTGACAAGGTAAACCACGACAAAACACTACTGAAATATTCCAACTCTTGCATTTCACGAAAGAAAATCAAAATGAACTTTGAAAAATCAAGAGAATGTAACTGTGACAAGGTAAAGCACAACAATAGTAAACCACGACAAAACACTACTGAAATATTCCAACTCTTGTATTTCAAGAAAGAAAATCAAAATGAACTTTGAAAAATCAAGAGAATGTAACTGTGACAAGGTAAAGCACAACAAAACACTACTGAAATATTCCAACTCTTGCATTTCAACGAAAGAAATCCAAAATGAACTTTGAAAAAATCAGGAAAATGTAACTGTGACAAGGTAAAGCATAACAAGACACTACTGAAATATTCCAACTCTTGCATTTCAACGAAAGAAATTCAAAATGAACTTTGAAAAATTAAGAGAATGTAACTGTGACAAGGTAAACCACGACAAAACACTACTGAAATAATTCAACTCTTGCATTTCAATGAAAGAAATCCAAAATGAACTTTGAAAAATCAAGAGAATGTAACTGTGACAAGGTAAACCACGACAAATCACTACTGAAATATTCCAACTCTTGCATTTCAATGAAAGAAATCCAAAATGAACTTTGAAAAATCAAGAGAATGTAACTGTGACAAGGTAAACCACGACAAAACACTACTGAATTTAAGTATGTTTCATCTCATTCGAAGACATGTAAAAAAAAGTTGAAAAAATATATCATGTTAAAAAAAAAAAAAATGGGGGGGGGTGGCCAAAAAGCTGGAGGGGAGGGGGGGGGCGCCCTTCGATTTGAGGGTAGGGACCTTTGGGGGTTGATGTCTCTGCTGGTTAGGGTCGTTGGTGCTTATGATCCTTGATGGTTCGTACTCACATACACCTTACTACTTGATTTGCAAGGATTTCTAAGTTTTGTTCTGAATTTCATTATTAAAATTCTTTTCTTGCCATCTACATCTCTCTTAGTATCAACTTATAGTATACTATAACGTTAGACTCTATTTTAAACTGACAACACTGTTCAAACACAACTTGTGTATTATACAGAACATATCGAAGAGGTAGAGCTAGGTCAATTCGCAATGTCATTCTATCATCATTAACCATTTTCATAGTTTTATGTTGTCTCAAATTTATAATAAATAAGGTATGAATTAACATGCTCTTCAGGGTTACCTTAACTGCTAATCACTTTAACCCTTTTTCTCCACCTTCGTACAATCCAATTCGCAAATACTATCTAGCTCTGTTTTTTTCTCTATTATTCAATTAATATCGTTTGTATAGTCCAATTCGCGAATCCCTTACCCCTTTTTTGCAAATGTCAATCAAACAATTCTAGACATGTTACATTCTTAATCAAACTACTCTCGAGTTAAGGTAATTGTCCAAAAAAAAATATATCACTTTTTGCAAGGGCAATCCCTGCTCGCTACTCACTCTCTTTGAAAAGGTGTATAGGTCTCGTAGAAATGTTTTTCCTATACGTCTAAGCAAATAGCATGGTAATTCCTATACGTCTTGTAGAATAGCATGGGAGGGAACATAAGCCCTTAGAATAGCATAGGAAGGAACATGGTGCCTTAGAATAGCATAAGAAGAAACATAAACCCTTAGAATAACATAGGAAGGAACATAATCCACCCAAATCCATAGGTACATGCTCTGGAAAGACGCCAAGGAACATAAGGCAAGCAAATCCATAAGTACATGCTCTGGAAAGGTATCAAGGAACAAAAGGCAAGCAAATAGTATGGGAATTCCTAGGGCATCAAGCAAATAGCATGGTAATTCCTAGGGCATCAAGCAAAATAGTACCTAGCACTCTACTTAGATAGCCATTTTTGCTCAGAATAATCGCAATGTAAAATAAACATACCTTTACGGATGACATGATCTATACTAACCCCAAGGAAAAGTGCCCTAAATCATTCAAATTGCCCATTGTTGACCGATGATTTTTAACAGAAAATGTGGGTATGTTTGATCCTGGCTGTCTGAGCGACTTGAAAGTTTCAGGGGTGGATTCTTCGACCATGAGGATCGAAAATTATTGCTAGGAGGGGAAGCGTATCTACCCCTCTAATGTATAAAACAAAATTTAAGTTGGAAGCAGGGATGTTAAAAAAATGGGCCCGAAAATACGCCCCAAATAATTTTTCGGTTGGCTTGAAAATTCCAACTGCAAGTCTTTGGGTCAAGCGGATCTCAATTCACAAAATTCCGTGATTACTTATAGAAAAATGGCATGATTTGTTCATAAAGATTCAAGTTCTGGTTGGCAAAGATTGGCTGACAAAACTAAGTTTCGTAGTCACAAAAAGGGTTAACGGTGAACATTTCCTAAAATGAAGTATCAGTAACGACGATTTGTTTTATGATAAGTTAAGGTAAATCTTGTTTTCAGTTCTGCTCAAGGATTTCTCATTCTAAGCTGTAGAAACTGACAGCAAACTTTATTATTGTTGTGAGTAACTTCTAAACACATTTAGCCGTTATCAATAATAACTGGCTCTAGGACACAATTATAAATTTGAGCTGAGAGATGAAGTAAAATTATTATATTTAAAATTTTCGGGAATTATTCTAGTTTCAATTGACAAATCAGATTTTTGTTAAAACCCTAAAAAGGTTACTGCATTTTATACAACTATATCCACATGCTTTTTATAATGCCAAAAATCCTTTTTTGATCTTTGTATCCAAGATGATATTTATAACGTTTGCTACTACAGTGTTATAGAAAAATGCAGTTTTTCGTAAAAAAAAATATCCTATTTAAAAAGAAAAAAAAATATTACGAAAGGCACTAAATGTAGCAATGTTTTTTAAAATGAGCCATTAAACAGCTCTCTATGATGTTCAAGTGCCCTACTAGCTGAGCAGAAAGAACGGAAAAAAAAGATGCTTTTGATGCACAATATCGTAGTTCAAGCCACTTATCTTGTTTTTCAAGCCAAGATATTTTCTGTGTTGTTCAAGCCAAGAGACTATAAGTTTCCTATATAGGAGTTTCGGACAAGACAGTTCTAATATCTCTTACTAGGTGTGACTAAGTGTGACAAGTATAACAATGTCATTGCAATACTGATGTATTTAAAAATGAAGTCACTCACATAATTTTTTTCCCCAAAATTAAAGCTCTTAACGAATTTTCTCAAACTTCTAACCTATCTAGATCTTTTTTTTTAGGCCAGAATATCTCAGGATTCAAATTTTCCCGAAAAAATATGGACCCGTTTTCAAGAAAGAATAAATACATAGCCTACATAAACAAATACACAATTATTGCTCACTTATATAGTATTCTTTACTATAACATAGACCGATTCTTTATGTAAACTCTGATTAGAAACAGGAAAAAAGCCTACGGCTTTTTCTTCTTTGGAAGAGTGAGAGACGAACCTCAAAGGATCAGGCAGCTAACTAATTCCAATATATGCAATGGTTTGTTCTTCTAACGATGGTCTTTTAATATAATTTTCAAGCTAATGAATTTTTCTTTTAATTCAAGCCAAGAGACAGTTAATTTCCTATATAGTGTTATTAAACAAGGCCGTTCTAACAGTGTACTTCTTTTTTTGATCTGACTCTGGTTTAGTACTTATGGGATATTTTATTTTTACAATGGGACGTGATCGTCTCTTACTAGGTTGCTAGCTACTGCTGCAAACCAGATGAAACTGTCATAACCGATGTCATCAGAGGTAACGTCATAATATTGCATTTTTATATTTACGTCATATTTGGTTCTAATTAAACTATGACGACATTTATTATCTAGTGTATGGAAAGGAAGTTCTTTTTAAAAATATGAATTTTATTTAAATATTTTTATTTATTACAAAAGCACGTAGATGTGACCAAAATATGAATTTTATTTAAATATTTTTTATTTATTACAAAAGCAAGTAGATTCCTGATGTTAATAACATAAACTACTACAGGGTTATAGAAAACTGCAATTTTTCGATTAAATTGATTTTATTTAAAAAATAATTTAATTATAAAAGGTTTTTAACCGCACCAATTTCCTTTAAAATGAGCTACTAAATAACTCTCTACGATGTTCCAGTGTCAAGCTATCTGAGGAGGAAAAAAGAAAGAAAAAAGAAAAAAAAGATGCCGTATATGCAGAATATCCTGGTTGAAGCCACTTTTCTTGATTTTCAAGCCAATACATTTCCCTTGTTGTTCAAGCCAAGGGACGGTAAATTTCCTATATAGGGGTTTCGGATAAGGCGGTTCTAATAGTGTACTTCTTGTTTTGATCTGACTTTATATTTAGGAGTTATGGGTTATTATATTTTTTAGTATTGGACATGATCGTCTCTTACTAGGTTGCTAGCTACCGCTGCAACCCGGATAATAATATAAATAAGAACAATCACTAAACCCACCCAGTCAGTTGCCTAATACAATTTATTAAGTCTACGGAATGCTGATCAACCTTTAATATTACCAAATAAAACAATTTCAATATTAAAATCTAGAACTTCAAAAAAGCACTCTTACCGGGTTTGATAGTAGTGGCAATTGCACTCAGATCTTTCGGCGCAACACCAGCCTTCTCCAATGCTTGTGAAACGATAGGGTTGATGTATTTAATATGAAGGTCTTTCGCAATTGGGGGGATGATACCTCCATGGCTGCAAGTGATAAAATTTATTTTAAAAAAAGTGTCTATAGATGAACCAAGAGTACCGTGCTAATCTTAATCAATTTTGTTTTGTGACATTAAAAGTTTGAATTTAATGGAGACTTAATACTGCATGAATTTGAACCTCATTATTATATGTGGTTAAATAAAAAACGGGTTTAAAAAAAATTGAAGAGCAACGTTAAAACTTAAAATTAACAGAAATTCTTTCATATATGATGCGGGCTGCCCCCTCCAGAGCCCCTTCTCTTTCCGCTAAAGTATCATTAGTGGCTTAAAAATGCTTCTTATTCCATATAAACGGCGATTGTGTTTGAACAGTCGTTCTTAAAGATTTTGGACAAAAAGTAAACTTTAGCGTTTCAAGTTTTAATGTCACTTTTTACTTTCATTTTAGAAAACTTTTTTTATATTTCATTTCTGTTCGTTTTTCAAAGTATACCAATTTAAGTTTTGCACAGCAATGCTTTGAGAAAAGAGTTCATTTGGTGTATTTGCTTTTTGAAATCTGGCAACCAACAGATTCACGCTGCAGAGGCAGACCCAGAAACACCTTGCGATGAACATATCAGGCCAATGTACATAAACTGCTCACTTCAATCCAACTTCAGTGGGAGAACATTCTGCAGCAGCAAACTATCAGAATGATTGGCGGATCCTTCTTGATGCCCTGGGTTCCTCTGGAGGCACAGGTGTATCTAAGGTCTTTCTTTAAGATAAGCATTAAGATAAATGTTTATCTTGACCATTTATCTTGTTTTTTTTCTGCAATAAGAAGGTAGCTATCACTTAAGATATGAGGTTACCTTATTTATCATGACTGAAACTTAAGTTTCTTAAAACGATCTAACAATAGCAATAAAATCAGATACATTTTAAGCCTATTCGTCTGAGATGCTAATGTTCTACAAGTAACTCGAGATACACTTTTTAGCCATAAGATGCCACTTGAGACATGAAGATATCTCATTTCTCAAGAAAGAAACCCAAGATTCTTAATACGATCCAACAATAGTAATAAAGTCAGATACATTTTAAGCGTATGCGTCACAAATACTAATATTCCACAAGCTGTTCCTGATATACTTTTTAGCCATAAGATGACAGTTGCGATGTGAAGATACCCTATTTCTCAAGACGGACACCTAAGTTTCCCAAAACGATCTTTTTTGGGGCTTAAAGTATATCTGGTTTTATTACTATTGTTAGATTGTTTCAAGAGAGTTAGGTTTCATTCCTGAAAAACAAGATAAATTAATGTCTAAAGGGGCTTCTTATGACTAATTAACTAAAAAAAAACGAGTTTTTTTAACTGAAAGTAAGGAGCGACATTAAAACTTAAAACGAACAGAAATTATTCCGTATATGAAAGGGGCTTTCCACTCCTCAACACCTCGCTCTTTACGCTAAAGTTTGACTCTGTCCCACAGATTTAGTTTTTAAAGCAATAAAAACTTTAGCGTAAAGAGCGAGGTGTTGAGGAGGGGAAAGCCCCTTTCATATACGGAATAATTTCTGTTCGTTTTAAGTTTTAATGTCGCTCCTTACTTTCAGTTAAAAAACTTGTTTTTTTTTAGTTAATTTCTGAACGTTTTTGAATTAATGCAGCTTTGATTTTGGCTCTCCGTACATGAATAATTAAAACGAAATTCACATATTAATTTTACTTTTTTTTTGGCTAATTGGCTTTCTCGAAATTTTGTTCTGACGTAACTTACGCATTAACTTACGTAACGAATTTCTATATTCGTATGTTTTTATTGCGTATATTAGGGAGTCCGCTCCCTAGTCAATACCTCGCTCTTTACGCTAAGGTTCGAATTCTGTCCGAATCACAAACCCCTGAATCACAAAGGCCGGTTAATTAGAATAGATGGCTCTTTTGAAAGTACTAAAAAAAAACTGTAGCGTAAAGAGCAAGGTATTGACTAGAGGGCGAACCCCCTCATATACGTAATAATTTCTGTTCGTTTTAAGTTTTAATGTTGCTTCTTACTTTCAGTTGAAAAAAACTTGTTTTTTTATTTAATTTCTGATCGTTTTTTAAATAATGCTGGGAAATCTGGCGCCCCCTTCATAGAAATGTCCCTTCCCCAAGGAAATATCTTCCATGGAAAGATCCTCCCACGTATCCCCTACTCTAAACCCGACCCCCCACTAGAAAAAAAATCCTCCTGAAAACGCCCGTATACTTGCCATTAACCAACACTATATGTAAACAATGGGCAGAGTTTATAACTTGCAGCCCTTCCCCAGGGAACAGTGGGGGATTAAGTCATCCTCAAAGACATATTAATTAGATTTTCGACTATGCTGAACAAAACGGCTATCTCAAAATTTCGATCGGGTGACTTCGGGAAAAAAATGAGCGTGGGAGGGGGCCAAGTTGCCCTCCAATTTTTTTGGTCACTTAAAAAGGGCACTAGAACTTTTAATTTCCGTTCGAATGAGCCCTCTCACGATATTCTAGGACCACTGGGTCAATACGATTACCCCTGGAAAAAAAACACGCATCCGTGATCTTTCTTCTGGCAAAAAATGAAAAATTCCACATTTTTGTAGATAGGAGTTTGAAACCTCTACAGCAGGGTTCTCTGATACGCTGAATATGCTGGTATGATTTTCATTAAGGTTCTATAACTTTTAGGGGGTCTTTTCCTCTTTTTTCGAAAATAAGCCAAATATTCTCAGGCGCGTAACTTTTGATGGGTAAAATTAAACATGATGAAACTCATATATTTGAAATCACAATTAAAATCTGATTCTTTTGATGTATCTATTGGTATCAAAATTCCGTTTTTTAGACTTTCGGTTACCATTGAGCCGGGTCGCTCCTTACTTACAGTTCGTTACCACGAACTGTTTGAAAAGTAAATCTGAAGTAACTTGTGGAACATGAGCATTTCAAACGCATAAGCTTAGAATATATCTGATTTTATTTCGATTTTTAGATCGTTTTAAGAAACTTAGGTTTCAGCTTAGGGAAATAAGATACCTTAATGCCTCAATCGGCATCATATAACTAAAAAAGTATATCTGGAGTAACTTGTGGATTATGGACACGTCAAACGCATGCGCTTAAAACATTTCTGATTCTATTACTATTGTTAAATCGTTTTAAGAAACTTGGTTTCAGTCTTGATAAATAAAGTACCTTCATGCCTCAAGTGACATCCTACGGCTAAGAACTATATATCAAGTAGCTTGTGGATCATGAGCATTTCAAACGCATGCGCTTAAAACATATCTGATTCTATTACTGTTGTTAAATCGTAATAAGAAACTTAGGTTTCAGTCTTGATAATTAAAGTACCTTCATACCTCAAGTGGAAACCTACGGCTAAAAAGTATATATCAAGTAGCTTGTGGATCATGAGCATTTCAAACGCATGCGCTTAAAACATTTCTGATTCTATTACTATTGTTAAATCGTTTTAAGAAACTTGGTTTCAGTCTTGATAAATAAAGTACCTTCATGCCTCAAGTGGCATCCTATGACTAAAAAGTATATATCGAGTAGCTTGTGAACTATGGGCATTTCAAACGCATGTGCTTAAAATATATCTGATTTTATTACTATTGTTAGATTGTCTAATAATCTTATGCTTCAGTTTTAAGAAATAAGATACCTTCATGCCTCAACCAGAATCATATTCCTAAAAAGTGTATCTGGAGTAACTTGTGGACTATGGACTTGTCAGAAACATAAACCTAAAATATATCTGATTTATTACTATTGTTAGATCGTTTTTACCTAACCAAGTTGATTTTAATTCAAGAATCAACGGACTCGGTCTCGGCCTCGACCTCGTAAGAAATTCAGGTTTCAGTCCTGAGAAATAAGATATCTTTATGTCTCAAGTGGCATCTTATTCCTAAAAAGTATATCTCAATTAACTTGAGGAAAATGAGCATTTCAGACACATATGCTTAAAATATATCTGATTGTATTACTACTGCGAGATCGTTTAAAGAAATTGAGTGTCTGTTTTGAGAAATAAAGTACCTTCATGCCTCAAGTGGCATCCTATGGCTTAAAAGTCTATCTCATGTAATTTGTGGGTCATGGGCATTTCAAACACATGCGCTTAAAATATATCTGATTTTATTAATATTGTTAGATTGTTTTAAAAACTTAGGTTTCTGTTTTGAGAAATAAGATACTTTCAAGTCTCAATCAGCATCATATACCTAAAAAGTATATCTCGAGTAACTTTTGAAACATGAGCATTCTAGACGTATACGTTTAAAATATATCTCATTCTTTTTTCTATTGTTAGATCGTTTTAAGAACCTTAGGTTTCAGTCTTAAGAAATAAAGTACCTTCATGCCTCAAGTGGCATCCTATGGCT
Organism: Artemia sinica; assembly: GCA_027921565.1. Classification (NCBI taxonomy): domain Eukaryota; kingdom Metazoa; phylum Arthropoda; class Branchiopoda; order Anostraca; family Artemiidae; genus Artemia; species Artemia sinica. Next base: position 36,331,268 of record CM051260.1, on the reverse strand, counting down.
AAAAAGTATACCTTGAATAATTTATGGATCGAGGGCATTTCAAATGCAACCGCTTAAAATGCATGTGATTGCATTACTAATGTTAGATCTTTTCAAGAAACTAAGGTTTTAGTCTTCAGAAATAAGATACCTTCATGCCTCAACCGGCGTCATATACCTATAAAAGTATATCTCGAGTAACTTGTGGACTGAAGGCATTTTAGAAATGGACATTTCAGACAATTAAACCTCTGACACTAATTTTTAAGAGGGTATTCAATGTAAAAGAATATTTTTTCTTAGGGACAGTTTTGTCTGTCCGCTCGTCGAAATGTTTTTTGAAGCATAAGTGGTATTTGATCTTCGAAACTCACCTAAAAGGAACTTACTTAAGATGAATAAGATGCTGAGAATGCAATGCCTCGCCTAGAATATATCCCGATTCATCAACAATTGCAGCACCAGTATCATCACAGCTAGACTCGATGCCAAGAACTAATGGTCTTCTCTTCTGATAGGTCACGTGAAAACACCTCTAAAAGAGTTGGACTGAGTTTCACGTGATAACACAAGCACTTCAAAAAACAAGCAAAAAGAAGGTGATGCACCTATTGGAAGTTACCCCAAACCAAGCCCACCCCCTAAAAAAAAAAAATTCTGAAACTGTATGTCCTTAAACTTAAAAGCCAAGATATTAGTTATAATTTTCTTAATTTGGCAAATTTTTTGGATTTGCTTGTCATAGGCAGCGCAATCGCGCTGCATACGTAAAGAACGATGTTGGCACAATGTATCATTTATTTATTTTTCTTTAGACCAGGGCACTTCGTATTGAAAGAGTTGTCGTAAAAACTTGGAAAAGCTCTCATTCGATCGGAAATTGGAATGGCTAGTGCCCTTTTTAATAGTCGAAAGTAATTGGAAGGCAATTAACACCCCTTCCACGCCCACCATTTCCCCAAACACATCCGATCAAAATTTTGAGATAGCCATTTTGTTCAGCACAGTTGATTTCCACATAGAAATTATGTTTTTGAGGAGGACACTCCCCCACAGCCCTCAGGCCAAGGCTTGTAAGTTATGCCTGGGGGCATATAAGGTTATCATAGAAGTCTTTGTCGTAGAAACTTCAAAAAGGGCTCATTCGATTGGAAATTCAAAGGGCTAGTGCCCTTTTTAATAGTCGAAAGTGATCGGGGGGGCAACTAACCCTCCTCTCACGCCCACATTTTCCCCAAACACATCCAATCAAAATTTTGAGATAGTCATTTTGTTCAACGTAGTTGAAAGTTCCGGAAATTAGGTCTTTGAGGATAAGGTTCTTATAGAAGTCTTTGTCGTAGAAACTTCAAAAAGGGCTCATTCGATTGGAAATTCAAAGAGCTAGTGCCCTTTTTAATAGTCGAAAGTGATTGGAGGGCAACTAGCCCTCCTCTCACGCCTACCTTTTCCCCAAACACATCAAATCAAAATTTTGAGATAGTCATTTTGTTCAACGTAATTGAAAGTTCTGGAAATTAGGTCTTTGAAGATAAGGTTTTATAGACAGAATTGTCGTAGAAACTTCAAAAAGGGCTCATTTGATTGGAAATTGAAATGGCTAGTGCCCTTTTCAATAGTCGAAAGCGCTTGGAAGGCAACTAACACCCCTTCCACGCCCACCATTTGTCCAAACACATCCAATCAAAATTTTGAGATGGCCATTTTGTTCAAAGTAATTGAAAGGTCCGGAAATTATATCTTTGATGATGACACTCCCCCACAGCCCTCAGGGCAAGGGTTGTAAGTTATACCCTGGGGGCATATAAGGTTTTTATTGAAAGCTTTGTCGTAAAAACTTGAAAAAGGGCTCACTCGATTGGAAATTCAAAGGGCTAGTGCCCTTTTTAATAGTCGAAAGTGATTGGAGGGCAACTAGCCTACATCTCACGTCGACCTCTTCCCCAAACACATCCAATCAAAATTTTTAGATAGCTGTTTTGTTCAGCGTAGTTAAAAGTTTTGGAAATTAGGTCTTTGAGGATGATAACCCCCTCAGAGCCCTCGGGGCAAGGGTTGTAAGTTATGCCCTGGGGGCATTTAAGGTTTTTCTAGATAGTGATGTTGTAGAAACTTCAAAAAGGTCTAGTTTTATTGAAAATTAGAAGGGATTGTGCCCCTTTTAATAGTCAAAAGTGATTTGAGCATAACTAACACCCCTCTCACACCCAACATTTCCCCAAACATATCCAATCAAAATTTTGAGATAGCCGTTTTGTTCGACGTAGTTAAAAAGTCCGGAAATTATGTTTTTGGAGAAGACACTCCCCCCACAGCCCTCAGGGCAAGGGTTGTAAGTTATGCCCTGGGGGCATATAAGGTTTTTTTTATAGAAAGCTTTGTCGTAAAACTTGAAAAAGGGCTCACTCGATTGGAAATTCAAAGGGCTAGTGCCCTTTTTAATAGTCGAAAGTGATTGGAGGGCAACTAACCTACATCTCCCGCCCAACATTTCCCCAAACACATCCAATCAAAATTTTGAGATGGCCATTTTGTTCAACGTTGTTGAAAGGTCCGGAAATTATGTCTTTCAAGATGAGACTCCCCTCACAATCTTCAGGGCAAGGGTTATAAGTTATGCCCTGGGGTATATAAGGTTTTTTTTTATAGAAAGCGTTGTCGTAGAAGCTTCAAAAAGGGCTCATTCAAGTGGAAATTGAAAGAGCTAGTGCCCTTTTAATAGTCAGAAGTGATTGGAGGGCAACTGACCCCCCTCTCCCGCCCAACATTTCCCCAAACACATCCAATCAAAATTTTGAGATAGCCATTTTGTTCAACGTAGTTGAAAGTTCCGGAAATTATGCCTTTGAGGATGACAACCTCCCCCCAGCCCTCAGGGCAAGGGTTGTAAGTCATGCCCTGGGGGCATATAAGGTTTTTATTGAAAGTGTTGTCGTAGAAACTTCAAAAGGGCTCATTCGATTGGAAATTTAAAGGGCTAGTGCCTTTTTTAATAGTTGGAAGTGATTGGACAGCAACTAACGCCCCTCTCCCGCCCACCATTTCCCCAAACACATCCAATCAAATTTAGAGATAGCCATTTTGTTTAACGTAATTGAAAGTTCTGGAAATTAGGTCTTTGAGGATGACAGCCCCCTCAGAGCCCCCAGGGCAAGGGTTTTAAGTTATACCCTGGGGGCATATAAGGTTTTTATAGAAAGCGTTGTCATAGAAACTCAAAAAGGGCTCATTCAAGTGGAAATTGAAAGAGCTAGTGCCCTTTTAATAGTCAGAAGTGATTTGAGGGCAACTAACCCCCTTCTCACGCCCACCATTTTCCAAACACATCCAATCAAAATTTTGAGATAGCAATTTTGTTCAACGTAGTTGAAAGTTCTGGAAATTAGGCCTTTGAGGATGACAACCTCCCCCCAGCCCTCAGGGCAAGGGTTGTAAGTTATGCCCTGGGGGCATATAAGGTTTTTATTGAAAGTGTTGTCGTAGAAACTTCAAAAGGGCTCATTTGATTGGAAAGTGAAAGGGCTAGTGTCTTTTTTAATAGTTGGAAGTGATTGGACAGCAACTAACGCCCCTCTCCCGCCCACCATTTCCCCAAACACATCCAATCAAAATTTAGAGATAGCCATTTTGTTTAACGTAATTGAAAGTTCTGGAAATTAGGTCTTTGAGGATGACAGCCCCCACACAGCCCCAGGGCAAGGGTTTTAATTTATACCCTGGGGGCATATAAGGTGTTTATAGAAAGCGTTGTCATAGAAACTCAAAAAGGGCTCATTCGATTGGAAATTGAAAGGGCTAGTGCCTTTTTAATAGTAGAATGTGATTGGAACGCTTGGCATTTCATAGGCAGCGCGCTAGCGCTGCCTAAGTAAAGAACGATGTGGGCACAATGTGTTTTTTTTTCTCCATACACGGGCACTTCGTATCGAAGGAGTTGTCGTAGAAACTTCGAAAAGGGCTCATTCAATTGGAAATTGGAGTGGCTAGTGCCCTTTTTAATAGTCGAAAGTGATTGGAGGGCAACTAGCCCCCCCCACACCCATCATTCCCCCAAACATATCCAATCAAAATTTTAGATAGCCATTCTGTTCAGCGTACTTGATTTCCAGATAGAAAATATGTTTTTGAGGAAGACACTCACCCACAACCCTCAGGGCAAGTGTTTTAAGTTATGCCCTGAAGGCATATAAGAACGATGTTGGAACAATGTACTACTTATTATTTTTTTCCTTTAGAGCAGGGCACTTCATATGGAAGGGGTCGCCGTAGAAACTTCAAAAGGGGCTCATTCGATTGGAAATTGAGTTATAGTGCCCTTTTTAATAGTCGAAAGTGATTGGAGTAGAAAGGGGGTGACAATTTCTGATGGGGCACCTCTGCTGCTATCTATAACCAGTCTAACTGTACATGGTCACGTGTCTCTTTCTAGGCTAATCATGAGAATCGGAAATACTAACGGGACAAGATCATTGATCTACTAACGGTAAATGACAGCCAATCAGAAGGCTAGACTCCGACCGGGAGTGGCGTCACCAGACTTCTAGGAATTATTAGCCTGGACTCTAAAGAGATAGAAATTCTATTTTAATAAGGTTTCATTTCCTTTAGGATACGAGATAAATTCTGGAATTATTATTATTTCGAAGCCATAATAGTGTAACGAGAAATCATAGATAATTTTCAGAAATTCAAATGAGGTACAAGGATATTAATAGAGATTGAATATATTACTGAGCCAGATTCCTAGGAATTTAAATGCATCAGGGCACAGTTGCCAGAACAAAAGAACCACCAGAGATTAATTGATATTTTAGGGGATTATGTGGGCGAAACAGTTTCAGACATTTTAGGGGATTATTTAGGCGAAACAGTTTAAGACATTTAAGAGGATTATTTGGGCTGAAACAGATTGAGACACGTGACTTGACCTAGCTTTACTTCTTGGCTGTGTTCTGTATAATAGTCAAGTACACAATATGGGATGTGAGCGATATAAAATATTCTTTAGTATTGGAGTATCCTAAAAAGTTGAAACTAATACAGTCGTAGACGCCAAGATGACCTTGTGACTTGACCTAGCTTTACTTCTCGGTTGTGGATGCTATAATAGACAAGTACACAATATGGGATGTGAGCGATATAAAATATTGTTTAGCATTGGAGTATGCTAAAGAGTTGAAAGTAATAGAGCCGTAGATGCCAAGAAAAGATCATGTGACTTGACTTAACTCTCACTTCTGGGATGTGGTCGCTATAATAGACGAGTACATAATGTGGGATGTGGGTGACATAAAATATTGTTTAGTATTGGAGTATGCTAAAAAGTTGAAAGTAATAGGGTAGTAGGTGCCAAGAAAAGATCACATGACATGACTTAGCTTTACTTCATGGCTGTGTTCTGTATAATACATATGTAGCAAATAAAATATTGTTTAGCTAAAAAGTATAAGTATAAAATATTGTTTAGCCAAATAAATATGGAGTATGCTAAAAAGTTAACTCAGTTGATGTTTCAAAGTGTATTTTGGAAGTTTCTTGTTTGAAACGTACGAGTCAGAATGTTTTTATACTGTTGTGTCATGGTCTATCGTGTCAGTGTTACGTCAGTTGATGTTTCAAAGTGTATTTTGGAAGCTTCTCGTTTGAAACGTACGAGTCAGAATGTTTTTATACTTTTGTGTCGTGGTTTATCTTGTGAGTGTTAACTCAGTTGATTTTCCAAAGTGCATGTTGGAAATTTCTAATTTGAAACGTACGAGTCAGAATGTTTTTATACTGTTGTGTCGTGGTTAATCTTGTGAGTGTTAACTCAGTTGATGTTTCAAAGTGTATTTGGAAGTTTCTTGTTTGAAAAGTAAGAGTCAGAATGTTTTTATACTGTTGTGTCGTGGTTTATCTTGTGAGTGTTAACTCAGTTGATGTTTCAAAGTGTATTTTGGAAGTTTCTTGTCTGAAACGTACGAGTCAGAATGTTTTGGTACTGTTGTGTCGTGGTTTATCTTGTGAGTGTTAACTCAGTTGATGTTTCAAAGTGTATTTTGGAAGTTTCTCGTTTGAAACGTATGAGTCAGAATGTTCTTATACTGTTGTGTCGCGGTTAATCTTGTGAGTGTTAACTCAGTTGATGTTTCAAAGTGCATTTTGGAAGTTTTTTGTTTGAAACATATCACTCAAGATATTTTTCTAGTGTTTGTCGGGGTTTGTCTTGTCACTGTTACCTCAGGTGATGTTTCAAAGTGCATTTTGGAAGTTTCTAATTTGAAACGTGTGGGCTCAGAATCTTTTGTACCGTTGTGTCGTGGTTTTATCTTGTCAGTGTTACCTCAGTTGATGTTTCAAAGTGTATTTTGGAAGTTTATCGTTTGAAACGTACGATTCAGAATGTTTTTATACTGTTGTGTCGTGGTTAATCTTTTGAGTGTTAACATTTGTGTCGTGGTTTATCTTGTCAGTATTAAAATAGTTGATGTTTCAATGTGTATTTTGGAAGTTTCTCGTTTGAAACGTACCACTCAAGACGTTTTTATACTGCTCTGTCGTTGTTCATCTTGTCAGTGTTACCTCAGTTGATGTTTTCAAAGTGCATTGAAGGTGCATTTTTATACACAACACTATAAAAACACTCTGACTCGTACGTTTCAAACGAAAAACTTCCAACATGCAGGCATGCTTTCCAAAAACTAACAAACAAGTATGTGTCCAATAAGAAAGTCATGCACACTCCTGCCATTTACCCGTGCCCCAGCCATTTAAATATTTGCCTCTCAAATACTTGGACTATCTGTCTTGGCTTTTCTCTGTCTACAATTGGCCATGTCTTGATGCAACCTAAGCAACCTACTGCAAAATACTTGATAACTTTAATTCTGTTGTGTCGTAGTTTTATCTTGTCAGTGTTTCCTCAGTTGATGTTTCAAAGCGTATTTTGGAAGTTTCTTGTTGAAACGTGTGACTCAGAATTTTCTTTTACTGTTGTGTCGTGATTTATCTTGTCAGTATTACCTCAGTTGATGTTTTCAAAGTGCATTTTGGAAGTTTCTTGTTGAAACGTATGACTCAGAATTTTCTTTTAATGTTGTGTCGTGGTTTATCTTGCCGGTGTTACCTCAGTTGATGTTTCAAAGTGTATTTTGGAAGTTTCGCGTTTGAAACGTATGGCTCAGAATGTTTTTATACTTTTGTGTCGTGGTTTATCTTGTCAGTGTTAACTCAATTGATGTTTCAAAGTGTATTTTGGAACGTTCTCGTTTGAAAAGTATGAGTGAGAATGTTTTTATACTGTTGTGTACGTGCGCGCACGTAACCTAGTCTAAATTAACCTTAAAAGGTCAAATAATCTCCATGAAAAATATACTTTCAGATTCAGCATGTTGGAGAACACACTTACATCAACTGAGGTAACACTGACAAGATATAACCAAGACACAACAGTATAAAAACATTCTGACTCAAACGTTTCAAACGAGAAACTTCCAAAATACACTTTGAAACATAAACTGAGGTAAAACTGACAAGATAAAACCACGACACAACAGTATAAGAACATTCTGACTCGTACGTTTCAAACAAGAAACTTCCAAAATACACTTTGAAACAATCAACTGAGGTAACACTGACAAGATAAACCACGACACAACAGTATAAGAAAATTCTGAGTCATACGTTTCAACAAGAAACTTCCAAAATGCACTTTGAAAAAATCAACTGAGGTAACAATGACAAGATATATCACGACACAAAAGTATAAGAAAATTCTGAGTCACACGTTTCAACAAGAAACTTCCAAAATACACTTTGAAACATCAACTGAGGTAATACTGAAAAGATAAAACCACGACACAATAGTATAAGAACATTCTGACTCGTACGTTTCAAACGAGAAACTTCCAAAATACACTTTGAAACATCAACTGAGGTAACACTGACAAGATAAACCACGACACAAAAGTATAAAAACATTCTGAGCTATGCGTTTCAAACAAGAAACTTCCAAAATGCTCTTTGAAACATCAACTGAGGTAATATTGACCAGATTAAGCATGATACAATAGTATAAAACATTCTGAGTCATATGTTTTAAAGAAGATACTTCCAAAATGCACTTTGAATCATCAACTGAGGTAACACTGACCTGGTAAACCATGATAAAACCGTATCAAAAAATTCTGAGTAATACATTTAAAACTAGAAACTTTCAAAATGCACTTTGAAACATCACCTGAGGTAAAAGTGACAAGACAAACCCCAACACAACACTGGAAAAACATCTTGAGTGATACATATCAAACAAAAACTTCCAAAATGCACTTTGAATCATCAACTGAGGTAATACTGACACGATTAGCCACGACAAAACAATATAAAAAATTCTGAGGTTTCAAACTAGAAACTTCCAAAATGCACTTTGAAAAATCACCTAAGGTAACAGTGACAAGACAAACCTCGACATGTAGCAATAGAAGTTTTTCTTTGTAGCAATAAAAGTTTTTCTGGCCGTCCTAATAGCGGTAATGAAGATTGATCGCTGTCAAGTCTAAAATTATACCTTAAACTGTGAACTTCCACTTTATAGGTACTCCGATAGCGCCGCTTATAGCGCTAAAGATTGTGTCAACTAGGCTAGCGCCGCCCTCAATTAATGGGAGAAAATTGAATATGTAGACATATAAATGTGGCCTCTTTTTTTCTCGAGCTATCTGGAGATCCGATTCCCTGGGAGCGTTTACCTTGGAGACATGCGAACTAATTACCTATTATTAGACTAGATGCAGACATATAAAATGAAATAAACACAGATAAAAAAGGCAATAGATTTATTGAACTTACATACTTAGGTGCACAGTAATGGGTCACTTCAAATGACAATAACGGTGACAACGATGGAAGAATATAAGAATTTTGTCTGAGTGGTTTTGACTCTGATTTACCAATCATTCCAAATCTGATTTACGAATCCCTCCAAATCTAATCTACGAATCCTTCCAAATCTAATCTACGAATAATTCCAAAAAGCACTTTTACCCCACTATCAAAACATAGTTTTTTGTCCTGCGCCGTGAGAACTGGCTCACAATTGGCTCGGGTGGTCCAAGGACGCGAGTCCTTCGTCCAATAAATTCTTTTAAATATTTCTGATGATTCAAGCGTTCACACGGTTCTTATCGTTTAAACTTCCTTAGAAATATTGTACGTAGCATCTTTTTTTATTACTCACTCTCTTAGCGAAATCTAAAGCTCGATAGCGCCGTCCTTTGTCTGGGGGTGACTGCACTTTTCTCTTTGCTGATTACGGATTTTTCATTTTTGAAATTAGATTTAACTTAATTAGAGGAAGTCAGAATTATCTTTAGAAAGAAGGAACTGTGTTTTGGTATTTTAAATACATCGCATTTTACTCATGGTACATATTACCTTTCCCATCAATTAATGACGCCCCGTCATTAGTAGTTGCTTGCCTTTGGGCTTTTAAGATGTTCGCGATTTATTAACTATTTCCTCTACATAATTATTTTATATTTATGTTATGGCTTAATCAGGAGTGCTAAAAATTTTCTCTATTACTTTTCTCATTTATTCTACATCCCTATTTAAAATTTATCTACCGGACTAAGATTATTCATGGTTCTAGGCTAGCTAGTATACTAAAGATTTTTTTTAACTCAATTTTTACAAGGCTTTTTTTTTATTTTGCTGTCTATATGGCATACTACATTCTATCTACGCTACATTAAATGAATGGCATGATAATCCTATATCTAATTCTACTTGAACGTCTAGCGGTACATACATGAATGATTTATAACACACGATATTGGGTTTACCATATTCACTGGTAACATTAAAACACTTTCACTATTAGGATTTTTGAGTTATCAAAGTTATTAGGAAGTAACATATGTAAACTCACATCTATTTCATCACCTTCGAGTCTTTAGTGTACTCCATCCTTCTGTTGTAAATTATTGTCCTTCACTCTTTTTGTCTTGGCAAAAATTTTGAAGCATTTACGTTATGGTTTCTTCATGGAACAGTTCGAGCCTGATTGTGTTCACACGACAAGTTTTCTCTAATTGTCAACTGGGGAATGATAATTCCCACTACAGGTGTTGGCATATGCTATCAGGGTTCATTTTCACCTGCCTTTTTTTTGATAGTTCATAGGGTGCCTTATCATTAAGGGGTCGCACACTGGGAGTGCGTTTATTTTCTTCTCAGCATATCATTTTTAGGATATTTTGAGGCACATAGAGAATGTATTCTCGCGTAAAATTGTTCATTTGTGCCTTTTATAAAATTGTTAGCTCATGGCTTGCGTCGATTAGCCTTTGCGGTGATTCCTAGGTTAATCACGGGGTAATTGAAGTTTGGATTTGGAACGGGTTGTCATCAAATTATAGTGACTCTTTTAACATATTGTCTTTAACTTCAACTTCAAACATCCTCAAATATCATTTAACTTCAAATATCGTTGAATATCGTTTATCTTGTACTGATCGATGGGGTTCTCAGAATTAAACTTCAAATTGTCTTTAACTTCAACTTCGAATATCTTCAAATGTCTTTAAATATCATTTAACTTCAAATATCGTTAAATATCATTTAACTTCAAATATCATCACTATACAGGCAAATGATTCTGGGGTCCATAATTAGTATCAAAGGCGATATCTATGTATTTATATCTTGTACTGACCGACGGCGTTCTCAGCATTTATGTGATTATATAGTTCGATAAAGCACTGGATACTGAGATTCAAATATAATGTTACCTGATACGTAGTATGGTCATGGTCGAAGAAACAACGATCAAAGGTAACTGTTGTTTTCGTAGCCGAAGCTGGGATGAAAATTGCCTGGAGTCTATGGTGAGTACTCTTCGTTGGTTGAGATATGATGAAAATAGATGCTACTAGGTTGTATCTGTGCTGGGCAACTCATTGTAATGCTCAATATCCAATGTGTCCATCCACTTTCTGTAATATAAATAACGAGGCAGAATCAAACGTTCTTTAAAGTAAATATTTATAGTACAAATAAGTCACGTATTAATTGGATTATAATAAAACGACATGATTCCCATTGGGAAATTCAATACATAGAAGTTTCTTCTAAGTTGTTATAGCCTAACGACGTTATAAAATATTAATTCTTCAACTTTAAGTGTGGTCTCTTATTATACTTTCTAATATACACTACTACATACACTTTATTTTAACTTCTTTCAACACTTAGTTAATTTTACATTAGATTTAAAATAATCATTTAAACAGAGTTTATGCTACATGGTTAATTTTGAGGTCTAATTTTACAACATATTTCATGCCTGCATTGTTCACGCACGTCCGTGCTGTTTAAGAAACGCATGTTGCAGCGTCATAACCACACGGTTTTACGTAAACGGTACTACCATGAGGGAACAAGACATAACAAGGACGAGTGGAGACCTCTATACCCACTCGTTTTCTAATGTCTTCCCTATTTCTTGGCTTAGACGTTCTCATGGGTTTCCGGGTTTAACCTCTGCATTTCTGCTGTTTCCCCGTGTTCTTCTCTTGTTTTTCGCCTTCTTAGTCTCAGGATTTTTCCGTAATTACAAGTCAATATGGTTCTTATGGTCAGGGAAGTTGCGAATACGAAACATACGGCCAATAGTATGTTCCACCAGAAATTGGTCGATTCTTTGAGTTCATTCGTGTTTCTTTCTAGTCTTGTTACTTGTTGAAACAAGGTCTCGAAAGGTTTGGGGTCCAATTTCATAAAGATCTTCCATGCGTCATGGCTAGCTAGCAATGAATTTTCATGCTTGAATATACTCCATGTTTTACAATATCTTGGGCCACTGCGTGAACAACGAGGATTATGATGATATTCTTAAGCCTCATCTTATTTTTTGTTTCTAGAATTAATTTATCATTAATTTTACCTGTTTTTTGCAAAATTCGTTTGTTTACTTTTTTGTTATTATTATATTTTTTCAAGAGCACTTTAATTTTTAACTTAGGTTATTTCTTTATTATATAATCATTTTGTGGCATTGGCCAAAGAAAACTGATTTGTAGGCGCAAAACAGAATAAATATTTTATGATTAGATAGGTTAGGAAATAAAGTTAGGACTCCCGAGCTTTATTCTGGTCGTGATATACCTCTATGACTGGTTGAGATATAACTTTAAAGCGTAGCTAATAATCGCTATACAATTTAATTTTACATTATATTTCTCGAGTAAGACACACATGAATAAGCAAGCGTGCAGCACACAATTACACTGGTATCCTATTTTATGTGTAGGCCTAAAATAATTATAATCTGCACTAAGACAAAATATTTCATATAATTAGACGCTTCTGTACTGGTAATTTCTTGTTTTGGATAATATCCATCTTAGTTAGGACATGGGTCGATTTTTCATGGAAAATCCGAGGGAACCGCCAAAACCCAACAACACTGCGATTAAACACTGCGTGGGCTTTGAGTTCCTCCCCAGGTTTCCCACAAATTTGTCTTTACATTAATTAGGGATATTTCCATCTGTCAGGTTTTTTAACCGTTCTGCCTGACTGTGTCGTTATTTTCTCCTCTGTTTCTTGCGGTTTTTTCTTTTTCGGTTTTTCTAGCGAAATAAGGTCAAACTTTTTGTATTGTTTTTTCAAAAATTCTTGCCCTTTTAATTTCGTTTGTTTCCCGTGTGCGGCTGCTGAGGTCGGTCTTGATTTTCCTATTTCTTTAGCTACTATATGGTCTGATTCGCCGTCAGACTCTTCAGAATTAGTTTCCGACGAATCCGGATTAGAACTTTTAGAGGTGGCACTTTTTGAGGTATCACCTGCCCTTCCTTCGTAAATTTCTACTCCTCTGGAAGTAGAAGGTTTACTCTCTAAGTCCTCGCCTTGAGTTCTCAACTCGGGGGATTTGAAAGATTCTTGAGAGCTTTGGGAGGAATCAAAAGTTTTTGCGGGGTTTCTCCACTGTTTGAATGCCATGTCCTCAGGGGGATGGGGCATTCTTTGCACTAGGGTTTCCCTCCATGAAGTCTACTGTTTAGGCTTGACCTTTGACACAGTTATATCATGATATTGTCTTTGCTGGTCATCTTTGGGAGTTTTATTCTCGGGCAATGTACTTTGGCTCGTTTTTATGGGAAAATTTATTAAATCCATAGCTTCTCGCAGGTTTGTTTTAGTTGAATCTTTGGGGGGAATTTTCTTTTCAGTAATACCGGGGGTTTCTACAGCTCTGTTTAATTCTTCCTGTAAGCACAGGGGCCTTTCTATGGGTGTTGCAGGGGAAACCATATCGTCTGGAAATCTTTTGGGGGGACAAGGGGTCGAAATTCTATCGGGGAAAAATTGGGTTTTTGGAGATATTGCATAATTCTAAATTTCCTGCGCTCGCCGATGGATAACTTTTTGGACTTTTTGGCGTTTTTATTCTTACTGGTAATAGGGATTTTTTTTCTGGGATAACTAGATTTTTCATAGCTAAAAATTCTTCAAAATTCTCCTCATCACTGTCATTCTCGAAGTAGTCTTGCTTGAAATTAAAGGGTTTTAGCTCTGCCAATCTTGACCTAGGGGGCTCATTTTCTGCATCTGACGAATCGGTAGAGGAGGGATGTGATACCCATCTCTCTGGAAATTTGGCTCTTTTTATTCGGCTAACACGCGCCTTGTAAGTTCTTCCACTATCGGGGTTTTCCATTTTAAAAGTATAATCGTTATCGTACCTTTTGACTATTCTGTACGGTCCAGAATACTTGTTGGAAAGTTTTTTTCCTTCCGTTTTTGCCTCGTTCTTTAGGTAAACGAAGTCTCCTACTTTGAAACTTATACTCCCCTTGACTTTGGGTTGGTTTCTTAGCTCTTGGTTTATTTTACATTTTTCCAACTCTTGCCTAACTATTTTATAAGTTTTCCTCATCCTATTTATGAATTCTTGTTTGTAATCTTCCAAGCTATTATAATACTGCCGAGATTCAATAATCTCATTATACGGGATTCTAAAATCACGACCAAAAAGTAAATAAAATGGATTGTCTTTGGTTGTTTCGGAATAAGCAGTGTTGATTACGTTAGTTAAATAAGGTAAGAATTTATCCCAGTCGCTCCTGTTGTCTTTCGTATAAATACTTAATACGTTCGAAAATATTTTATGCCTGTTTTCTATTTTACCATTAGCTTGTGGGTGGTACGGAGCTGTCACCATTTTCTCTATATTAAGAAAACTCATTAAGTCTTTTGTTACTTTTGAAACAAAATTGCTCCCGTTGTCACTCAAAATTTTATTAGGAATGCCAAATTGTAAAAATAATTTTGCTAACGCCTTACTTGTGGCATAAGCACCTTGATTTTTTAATGCTTTTGCAAAAGTAAATCCGGAAAAATGATCTATAACCGAAAGAATACAAGTATGGCCTCTGCTAGAAACAGGCAAGGCTCTACTTGTTCCGTATAGGTCAAATGAGATAATATCGAAGGGGTACTTTGCTACCGGGATCCTTCCCATTGGAGGATTAGGATAAGCTGGGGGGATTTTTCTTAAGTTACATGCTTCGCATGTACTTACAAATTCTTTAAGTTTTGTCATTGCGGACGGCACGTAAAAGTATTGTTTTAACTTATGGAACGTTTTCGTTACCCCTAAATGTCCACCTATATCTGAATGAAAATATTCAAATGCAGGCCCTATTAAGTTTTGTGGTAATACAGGTATTATTGAGGTTTGGTTTCTATTTGTCTCAGCAGTCACGATTCTACATAGTATTTCTTCATCAAGATCATAGTAAAAATTATCTATCTCTTTTCTAAGAGTTTTGAATTTATCCGGTAACGCATCATCATTCACAAAATAATCAATTAGTGCTACACACATTTCGTCCTTTTTTTGCTTTCTTTTTATATTTTCCAAAGATAAGGGACAATAGTTAATCTTATTTTCTTTTACTGTGTCTTTGACTTTGTTTTTCTTACGTTTGTGTTTGCTCTTAGCATTGATAGCGTTAACTTCATTTTCTTCGGCTTCCGACGGAATATTTTCTGGGTATCTACTCAAAAAGTCACAAGCTGCGTTTTGTTTACCTTTTAAATGTTCAAATTCGTAATCTAGGTCTTGGATTTTCATAATCCATCTAGCTAGAATGCCCGTGGGGTTTTTAAATGTGCGCAGGTACTGCAAGCTTTTATGGTCTGATCGTAGTATAAATTTTCTACCAATTAAATAATGTCTAAATTTGTCCAAGTGGTGGATAATAGATAATAATTCTAAGTTTGTGGCGGAATAACTACTTTCGCCTTTTGATAAAGTTTTACTCGAATAGCATATAACTTTTTCTATTTGTTTTTGTTTAGGCGTTCCCTCTAGAGGATTAGGGTTTTCTACCGGGATTATTTGCGAAAGAATTGCGCCAATGCCTTTTGAACTAGCATCCGTTGTAACCACAAATTCCCCGTTTTCGAAATCAGGAAGTGATAAAATTGGTTCAGAAGTGAGCGCCTTTTTGAGACGGTCTAGGGAAATTTGAGCTTCCTGGGACCAGGTAACCTTTTGGGAGTTCCCTTTAGTTAATTCCGTGAGGGGTTTCGCAATTTGGGCATAATTGCGTACGAATTTTCTAAAGTAGCCAGTAAGGCCTAAAATTGCCCTTAATTCTTTCATAGTTCTGGGGGCTTGAGGTTTTCAACACATTTTATTTTATCAGGGTCTGGGGATATCTCTCCTTGGGTTACTACTACTCCTAAAAATTTAATTTTAGGTTGAAATAAATTTACTTTCTCAGGCCGACATTTTAAATTGCCTTGTCTGAACTTCTCGAACACCTTAACTAACGTTGCTAAGTGTTGTTCAGTGTTTTCCCCCACGTATATAACATCATCAACAAAATGGATTATATTCTTTAATCCTCTTAACAGGTGCAGTAGGGGTCTACATAACGCGCTTGAACTTGTTTTCAATCCAAATGGTACCCATAAGTATTCATATGAACCACATTCAGATGTTGAAAATGCAGTTTTATGGACATCTTTTTCGGCTATTTTCACTTGGTGGTAGCCTTGGGTAAGGTCCAAAGAAGTAAAAATTTTGTTTTTGCTTGAAATTGAGTCAAGAATTTCATCTATTATTGGTAGAGGAAATTTATCGCTAACTACTTGTTTGTTGAGGGCTCTATAATCTACTACGAGTCTAAGATCTCCATTCTTTTTTGGTACTAAGATCACTGGTGCACTATACGGACTTATACTTGGTTGTATAATTTCATTTTTTTCTAATTCATGGATTTTATTTTTAACCATTCTTTGTGCTTATATGGCACACGATATGGCTGTTTTGCTACGGGATTACCAGTCGTTAAAATTGAGTGTTCATAAAACGGTATTAGCCCGATGTCATCTTCAGATGCAGAGAATACATCCTTAAAATTCCATAATAATTCGCATAATTTTTTCTTAAGTTCCAAGTCCGTAACATGATCCATATTGAATTTGTTTAAAAATTGCGATTTAGTTAAAGGATATTTGTTATTTGAAGTTTTAATACCGTTAACGAGGTTTCTTTTAGAATTTTCCCATGTATTTAAATCATTCTCCGTTAAAACCTGGATTTGAACTAAACATGTCCCCTTTTTACTTGTAATTGCATCATTTTCGTGATTATTAGTTACCCAATTAAAACCTTCTCCTTTGTCATAAGATATAATCTGTTCCTCGCATAGCAGATTTTCGGGTATTTCAGATGGGGTCGCAAACCATATTTCAGATTTGCTAACCACTGGCTCAATCATCTGTGATATTTGAATTTTTTGCATCGTTTTGGGAGGGACTTTTGTTTTCCTTATCGCGAATCCGTGATATTTCTCTTTATTTTCATTGTTTATTAGATTCAAACTGGCGCTATGCTGCGCCATTGCGGCATCTTACGGCGTCACGTTGGGTTTTACTATGTTTTTCCATAGTTCCACTATTTTCTTAATTTCGTTTGACCTGTACTGTCGCATTTCTCCTATTTTTATTTTCGCAGATTCAATACTTTTATTATTTAAATTTACTTCATTTCTGCAATGTCTCTCAGGGTAATTGAAAGAATTTCCAATTATGCCATGTCTTTGCGAGACATGAGGTTCAAAATACTGCGACATTATACCGCCAGAAATTTTGTTTACTGTTACGTTGTCTTCGTAACCTCTGTTACAATTTCTTAAGGTAGAAATTTCTTCGCCTACCTTAGCTGGGTAGACAAGCTTCTCATTAGCCACGTCTAATAGTATTCTATTAGACCTTAGAAAATTTGCGCCTATGATAGCCTCATATGGAAAGTTATCGCATATTATAAAATTTGTCTTAAAGGTCCTATTGTCTGTTTTTACGTTTAGGCAAATTGAACCTTTTGCATTTAATTTATGACCTGTCACACTAGTTAAATTGGGATTATTAGGGTTCCTCTGTCGTCGAATATGCAGAGGCAACATATTAAATACGCAAGAGTTTATGATACTAATCGTTGCTCCGGAGTCAATCAAAGCCTTAAAATAAACATTTTCTACACAAAAATCATTAAATATAGGTAACTTGTTATTAATATCACTACAAGACGGCACTAATATTGTCTTGGACCTATTAAATATTCTGGGCACCCTCGGGGTCCAATTTATATTTTTGAGGGGCCTGAAACGTTTCCCTGAGGATTTACTTCATGTGTTGGTGCCTGTAATAGGTAATCAGACGTATGAGGTTCCGCAGGCATATTTAATTGATTTACATCTGTCTGCCTTCGCCATATATTATTATGGTAACTTGGGTGTCTTGCGTCAGTGCCGCTTACTGGCGCTGACTGCCAATGCCGTTGGCTTGCAAAATTTTCATGTCCCGTTGGCAA
Source organism: Artemia sinica (assembly GCA_027921565.1). Lineage (NCBI taxonomy): Eukaryota > Metazoa > Arthropoda > Branchiopoda > Anostraca > Artemiidae > Artemia > Artemia sinica. The sequence continues at coordinate 36,313,423 of CM051260.1, read as the reverse complement.
ATTTTCGTAATTTCTATATGGCATTCTTGCATTATATTGGCCTTGGCGAGTATTTGGGTTTTCAAATCGGTAATTAATTTGTCTGTTGGGGGGAGGGTTAGACAAATTTGGTCGATACGTGTTGTAAGGTACTGATTGGCGCAATCCTCCCTGGCTATAGCCCATTGCACGACCGGTGCTAAAATTTGTTCTTCTGAACAAATGGTTGCCGTAATTTTGCGTATTACCGACAGCAATTCTTGGTATGCGATTGGGGACATAACGGCACTCTCTCGCTATATGGCCAACACGATTACAATTATAGCACCTTATTATTGTAGGGTTATTTTCGTAAATTGATTGTTTGATAGGCTGAAAACGTACTGTTTTCTGCCTAGCGGGTTCTGGCGTTTTATTGCTTTTTGGCACTGGGGAGTTATCCCTTGAAAAGAAATTGGGGGATGCCTGATCGCCCTTGAAGTTTATGTTCGCATTTGAATCGCCTAGGCTATTTATTTTTGCTTTACTATGATTTGCGACCATCGTGTCGACTTCGATCAATCGCTCTACCTCTTGAACTACGAGATCCAACGCCTGAATATTTTTGGATATTACCACTCTATATAGTTTTGGGGGTAGCCCTTGCAAAAAGGTATTTAGTATGACTTTTTCATACAGTTGCCCCGAACCACTTCCGTATTTTGCCTCTACAGAAATGCGTATATTATCAAGATATTCTCTTATATTTTGTGAAAAGTCAAAGCTCACTGTTCCGTGTTTTAATTTATTTATGGAACTGGTGTCTATAAACCTATCTTTAAATGCTTTTAACAAGTTATCAACGGTATTTATTGGCAAGTTGCCGTTATTGCCTATGGTATGTTGTATTTGTTTTAGGAAGGTTAAGGCCTGGCCTTTTAATCGTAGTAGGAGCATGTCGACTAACGCTCCTAGGTCTTTTTTTGTTAGTTGTACAAACTGGGTCAGTTGGATATTAAATTCGTCAATATCTGATTGACCATTGTACTCTGGTATAGATTTCGCTATTTCTATATTTTTCGCGACTAACTTTTGCACTATTAATAACTCATTGAGATCGTCCATTTTTTTGAATCAATTCAAAATAATTTATTTTTTCACTTAACCTATTTAGGGGAGGCTATTATCTCCTATGAGATATTTAAAGGGTTTCCCTGTCGTAGCTTAGCGGCAATAGGCCTAATCACTTTACTTATATGTCTGTATCTCTCCAATAATTAAATTTAAATTACAAAGTTTTATAGCCTAACTAGTTCGCAAGTTTTTCTCCAATTTCGACTCGCGCCATTTGTAGCAATAAAAGTTTTTCTTTGTAGCAATAAAAGTTTTTCTGGCCGTCCTAATAGCGGTAATGAAGATTGATCGCGTCAAGTCTAAAATTATACCTTAAACTGTGAACTTCCACTTTATAGGTACTCCTATAGCGCCGCTTATAGCGCTAAAGATTGTGTCAACTAGGCTAGCGCCGTCCTCAATTAATGGGAGAAAATTGAATATGTAGACATATAGATGTGGCCTCTTTTTTTCTCGAGCTATCTGGAGATCCGATTTCCTGGGAGCGTTTACCTTAGAGACATGCGAACTAATTACCTATTATTAGACTAGATGCAGACATATAAAATGAAATAAACACAGATAAAAAAGGCAATAGATTTATTGAACTTACATACTTAGGTGCACAGTAATGGGTCACTTCAAATGACAATAACGGTGACAACGATGGAAGAATATAAGAATTTTGTCTGAGTGGTTTTGACTCTGATTTACCAATCATTCCAAATCTGACTTACGAATCCCTCCAAATCTAATCTACGAATCCTTCAAATCTAATCTACGAATAATTCCAAAAAGCACTTTTACCCCACTATCAAAACATAGTTTTTTGTCCTGCGCCGTGAGAACTGGCTCACAATTGGCTCGGGTGGTCCAAGGACGCGAGCCCTTCGTCCAATAAATTCTTTTAAATATTTCTGATGATTCAAGCGTTCACACGGTTCTTATCGTTTAAACTTCCTTAGAAATATTGTACGTAGCATCTTTTTTTATTACTCACTCTCTTAGCGAAATCTAAAGCTCGATAGCGCCGTCCTTTGTCTGGGGGTGACTGCACTTTTCTCTTTGCTGATTACGGATTTTTCATTTTTGAAATTAGATTTAACTTAATTAGAGGAAGTCAGAATTATCTTTAGATAGAAGGAACGGTATTTTGGTATTTTAAATACATCGCATTTTACTCATGGTACAGACACAACATTAGAAAAACATCTTGAGTGATACGCTCCAAACAAGAAACTTCCAAAATGCACTTTGAATTATCAACTGAGGTAACACTGACACGATAAACCACGACACAACAGTATAAAAACATTCTGACTCGTACGTTTCAAACGAGAAACTTCAAAAATACACATTGAAACATCAACTGAGTTAATAGTGACAAGATAAACCACGACACCGCAGTATAAAATCATTCTGAGTCATACGTTTCAAACGAGAAAACTTCCAAAATACACATTGAAACATCAATGAGTTAACACTCACAAGATTAGCCACGACACAACAATATAAAAACATTCTCACTAAAACTTTTCAAACGAGAAAGTTCCAAAATAAACTTAGAATCATCAATTGAGGTAACACTGACAAGATAAAACCACGACACAACAGTATAAAAACGTACTAACTCGTACGTTTCAAATAAGATACTCCAAAAATACACTTTGGAATATCAAATGAGTTAACAATCACAAGATAAACCACGAGACAATAATATAAAAACATTATGACTCGTACGTTTCAAACGAAAAACTTCCAAAATACACTTTGAAACATCAACAAAGTTAACACTCAAAGGATTACCCACGACACAACAGTATAAAAATATTCTGACTCATGCGTTTCAAACGAGAAACTTCCAAAATGCACTTTGAAACATCAACTGAGGTAACACAGACACGATAAACCACGACACAACAGTATAAAAAAAATCTGAGCGATAGGTTTTAAATGTGAAACTTCCAAAATACACTTGAAACATCAACTGAGGTGACATTGACAAGATTACCCACGACACAACATTATAAAAACATTCTGACTCATACGTTTCAAACAAGAAACTTCCAAAAATTCACTTTGAAACATTACCTGCGGTAACACTGACACGATAAACCACGACACAACAGTATAAAATATTCTGACTCATACGTTTCAGACGAGCAACTTCCAAAATACACTTTGGAACATCAAATGAGTTAACACTCACAAGATAAACCACGACAGAACAGTATAAAAACATTCTGACTCATACGTTTCAAACCCGAAACTTCCAGAATACACTTTGAAACATCAACTGAGGTAACACTGACAAGATAAAACCACGACACAACAGTATAAAAACGTACTAACTCGTACGTTTTAAACGAGATACTCCCAAAATACACTTTGGAACATCAAATGAGTTAACACTCACAAGATAAACCACGATATAATAATATAAAAACATTCTGACTCTTACGTTTCAAACGAGAAACTTCCAAAATGAACTTTGAAACATCAACGAAGTTAACACTCACAAGATTACCCACGAAAGAACAGTATAAAAATATTCTGACTCATACGTTTCAAACCCGAAACTTCCAGAATACACTTTGAAACATCAACTGAGGTAACACTGACAAGATAAAACCACGACACAACAGCATAAAAAAATCTGAGTCATAGGTTTCAAATGTGAAACTTCCAAAATGCACTTGAAACATCAACGAAGGTGACAATGACAAGATTACCCACGACACAACATTATAAAAACATTCTGACTCATACGTTTCAAACGAGAAACTTCCAAAAATGCACTTTGAAACATCAACTGCGGTAACACTGACACGATAAACCACGACACAACAGTATAAAAAAATGTGAGTGACAGGTTTCAAACGTTAAACTTCCAAAATGCACTTGAAACATCAACTGAGGTAACATTGACAAGATAAACCACGACACAACAGTATAAAAGAATTCTGAGTCATACGTTTCAAACGAGAAACTTTCGAAATTCACTTTGAAACATCAACTGATGTAACACTGACAAGATAAACCACAACACAATAGCATAAGAACCTCTTGAATAATACGTTTCAAACGAGAACCTTCCAAAATGCACTTTGAAACATCAACTGAGGTAACACTGACGATATAAATCATGACGCATCAGTATAAAAGCATTTTGAGTCATACGTTTCGAACATGAAACTTCCAAAATGCGCTTTGAAAACATCAACTGAGGTAACACTGACAAGATGAACCACGACACAACAGTATAAAAACATTCTGACTCGTACGTTTCAAACCAGAAACTTCCAAAATTCACTTTGAACCCAACACTGAATGGATAAAACCACGACACAACAGAACAAAAACATTCTGACTCGTACGTTTCAAATGAGAAACTTCCAAATAAACTTGAAACATCAACTGAGTTAACACTCACAAGATAAACCACGACACAACAGTACAAAAACATTCTGACTCGTACGTTTCATGTCCAGAAACTTCCAAAAGACACTTTGGAACATCAACTGAGTTAACACTCAAAAGAAAAACCCCGACAAAAAAGTATAAAAATATTCTGACTCGTACGTTTCAAACAAGAAACTTCCAAAATACACTTTGAAACATTAACCGAGGTAACACTGACACGATAGACCACGACACATCGGTATAAAAACATTCTGACTCGTACGTTTCAAACGAGAAACTTCCAAAATACACTTTGAAACATCAACTGAGTTAACACTCACAAGATTAGCCAGGACACAACAGTATAAAAACATTCTGACTCATGCGTTTCAAATGAGAAACTTCCAAATACATTTTGAAACATCACCTGAGGTAACACTGACAAGATAAAACCACGAGAAAATAGTATAAAAACATTCTGACTCGTACGTTTCAAACGAAAAACTTCGAAAATACACTTTGAAACATCAACTGAGTTAACAGTGACAAGATAAACCAAGACACAGCAGTATAAAGTCATTCTGAGTCATACGTTTCAAACGAGAAAATTCAGAAATACACTTTGAATCATCAACTGAGGTAACACTGACACGATAAACCGCGACACAACAGTACAAAAATATTCTGACTCATACGTTTCAGACAAAAAACTTCCAAAATACACTTTGAAACATCAATTGAGTTAACAATCACAAGATTAACCACGACACAACAGTGTAAAAACATTTTGACTCATATGTTTAAAACGCGAAACTTCCAAAATGCACTTTGAAACATCAACTGAGGTAACACTGACAAGATAAAACCACGAGAAAATAGTATAAAAACATTCTGACTCGTACGTTTCAAACGAAAAACTTCGAAAATACACTTTGAAACATCAACTGAATTAACACTCACAAGATTAACCCCGACAAAGCAGTATAAAAACATTCTCACTCATACCTTTCAAACGAGAAAATTCAGAAATACACTTTGAATCATCAACTAAGGTAAAACTGACACGATAAACCACGACACAACAGTATAAAAACGTTCTAACTCGTACGTTTCAAACGAGAAACTTCCAAAATACACTTTGAAACATCAACGAAGTTAACACTCACAAGATTACCCACGACAGAACAGTATAAAAATATTCTGACTCATACGTTTCAAACGAGAAACTTCCAAAATGCACTTTGAAACATCAACTGAGGTAACACTGACACGATAAACACGACACAACAGTATAACAAAATCTGAGTCATAGGTTTCAAATGTGAAACTTCCAAAATGCACTTGAAACATCAACTGAGGTGACATTAACAAGATTACCCACAACACAACATTATAAAAACATCCTGACTCATACGTTTCAAACGAGAAACTTCCAAAATGCACTTTGAAACATCAACTGAGGTAACACTGACACGATAAACCACGACACAACAGTATAAAAAAAATGTGAGTGTTAGGTTTCAAACGTGAAACTTCCAAAATGCACTTGAAACATCAACTGAGGTAACATTGACAAGACAAACCGCGACACAACAGTACAAAAAATATTCATACGTTTCAGACAAAAAACTTCCAAAATACACTTTGAAACATCAATTGATGTAACAATCACAAGATTAACCACGAACAACAGTGTAAAAACATTTTGACTCATATGTTTAAAACGCGAAACTTCCACAATGCACTTTGAAACATCAACTGAGGTAACACTGACAAGATAAAACCACGAGAAAATAGTATAAAAACATTCTGACTCGTACGTTTCAAACGAGAAACTTCCAAATACATTTTGAAACATCAACTGAGTTAACAGTGACAAGATAAACCACGACACAGCAGTATAAAAATCCTTCTGAGTCATACGTTTCAAACGAGAACTTCCAAAATACACATTGAGACATCAACTGAGTTAACACTCACAAGATTATCTCATTCATACTTTTCAAACGAGAAAATTCAGAAAAGCGAGAAAACAGTTAGTGAACTTTTTAAGTCAATGGACCTGTATCTTGCTTTGACCCGGAAGTGATTATTTTGTTTAGTATAAAAGCAGTTTCTTTAAATTTTGATAAGTTAGTAACTCTACTGATGATGATGACCGACTGTGTCATCGAAATATTTAGAGTTTTTGTTTTATATTTTCGTTTCACTGTCTAATAAAAGGACCTATCCCTATTTGGAATTCTTATTGTTTTCGTCATAGAAAAGGCAGTGTGGTCATGGAGAATAATAGTAAATTAATAGAGATTGAATATATTACTGGGCCAGATTCCTAGGAATTTAAATGCATCAGCGCACAGTTGCCAGAACAATGGAACCATCAGAGATGTAATTGATATTTTAGGGGATTATTTGGGCGAAACAGTTTGAGACATTTTAGGGCATTATTTAGGCGAAAACAGTTTAAAAACATTTAAGAGGATTATTTGGGATGAAACAGATTGAGACATGTGACTTGACCTAGCTTTACTTCTTGTTTGTGTTCTGTGTAATAGTTAATTACACAATATGGGATGTGAGCGATATAAAATATTGTTTAGCATTGGAGTATGCTAAAAAGTTGAAAGTAATAGAGTCGTAGGCGCCAAGAAAAGATCATGTGACTTGACTTAGCTCTCACTTCTCTGATGTGGTCGCTATAATGGACAAGTACATAATGTGGGATGTGGATGAAAAAAAATATTGTTTAGCATTGGAGTATTCTAAAAAAAACGTGAAACTTCCAAAATGCACTTGAAACATCAACTGAGGTAACATTGACAAGATAAACCGCGACACAACAGTACAAAAATATTCTGACTCATACGTTTCAGACAAAAAACTTCCAAAATACACTTTGAAACATCAATTGAGTTAACAATCACAAGATTAACCACGACACAACATGTAAAAACATTTGACTCATGTTTAAAACGCGAAACTTCCAAAATGCACTTGAAACATCAACTGAGGTAACACTGACAAGATAAAACCACGAGAAAATAGTATAAAAACATCTGACTCGTACGTTTCAAACGAGAAACTTCAAAAATACACATTGAAACATCAACTGAGGTAACAGTGACAAGATAAACCACGACACAGCAGATAAATCCTCTGAGTATAAAAGAATTCTGAGTCATGCGTTTCAAACGAGAAACTTCCAAAATTCACTTTGAAACATCAACTGATGTAACACTGACAAGATAAACAACAACGCAATAGCATAAGAACCTCTTGAATAATATGTTTCAAACGAGAACCTTCCAAAATGCACTTTGAAACATCAACTGAGGTGACACTGACGATATAAATCATGACGCATCAGTATAAAAGCATTTTGAGTCATACGTTTCGAGCATGAAACTTCCAAAATGCGCTTTGAAAACATCAACTGAGGTAACACTGACACAATAAACCACGACACAACAGTATAACAAAAGAATCCGAGTGATAAAGTTTCAAATGTGAAACTTCCAAAATGCACTTGAAACATCAAATGAGGTGACATTGACAAGATTACCCGCGATACAGCAGTATAAAAACATTCTGACTCATATGTTTCAAACGAGAAACTTCCAAGCTGCACTTTGAAACATCAACTGCGGTAACACTGACACGATAAACCACGAACCAACAGTATATAAAAAAAAATCTGAGTGATAGGTTTCAAACGTGAAACTTCCAAAATGCCCTTGAAACATCAACTGAGGTAACATTGACAAGATAAACCACGACACAACAGTATAAAAGAATTCTGAGTCATACGTTTCAAACGAGAAACTTCCAAAATTCACTTTGAAGCATCAACTGATGTAACACTGACAAGATAAAACACGACGCAATAGCATAACGTGAAACTTCCAAAATGCAAACGAGAAACTTCCGAAATGCACTTTGAAACATCAACTGAGGTAACACTGAAAAAGTAAATCATGACGCATCAGTATAAAAGCATTATGAGTCATAAGTTTCGAACATGAACTTTATTCTGACTCATAATCATGAAACAAGATTAACCACGACATAACAGTATAAAAACATTCTGACTCATACGTTTCAAACGAGAAACTTCCAAAATACACTTTGAAACATCAACTGAGTTAACACTCACAAGATAAACCACGACACAACAGTACAAACACATTCTGACTCGTACGTTTCAGACGAGAAACTTCCAAAATACACTAACAAAATGAACAACGACATAACAGTATAAAAACATCTTGAGTGGTACGTTTCAAACGAAAAACTTCCAAAATACACACTGAAACATCAACTATTTTAATACTGACAAGATAAACCACGACACAAATGTTAACACTCATAAGCTTAACCACAACACAACAGTATAAAAACATTCTGACTCGTACGTTTCAAACGAGAAACTTCCAAAATACACTTTGAAACATCAACTGAGTTAACACTCACAAGATAAACCACGACACAACAGTATAAAAACATTCTGACTCGTACGTTTCAGACCAGAAACTTCCAAAATACACTTTGAAACATCAACTGAGTTAATTTTTTAGAATACTCCAATGCTAAACAATATTTTTTTTCACCCACATCCCACATTATGTACTTGTCCATTATAGCGACCACATCAGAGAAGTGAGAGCTAAGTCAAGTCACATGATCTTTTCTTGGCGCCTACGACTCTATTACTTTCAACTTTTTAGCATACTCCAATGCTAAACAATATTTTATATCGCTCACATCCCATATTGTGTAATTAACTATTACACAGAACACAAACAAGAAGTAAAGCTAGGTCAAGTCACATGTCTCAATCTGTTTCATCCCAAATAATCCTCTTAAATGTTTTAAACTGTTTCGCCTAAATAATGCCCTAAAATGTCTCAAACTGTTTCGCCCAAATAATCCCCTAAAATATCAATTAATCTCTGATGGTTCCATTGTTCTGGCAACTGTGCGCTGATGCATTTAAATTCCTAGGAATCTGGCCCAGTAATATATTCAATCTCTATTAATTTACTATTATTCTCCATGACCACACTGCCTTTTCTATGACGAAAACAATAAGAATTCCAAATAGGGATAGGTCCTTTTATTAGACAGTGAAACGAAAATGTAAAACAAAAACACTAAACATTTCGATGACACAGTCGGTCATCATCATCAGTAGAGTTACTAACTTATCAAAATTTAAAGAAACTGCTTTTATACTAAACAAAATAATCACTTCCGGGTCAAAGCAAGATACAGGTCCATTGACTTAAAAAGTTCACTAACTGTTTTCTCGCTTTTCTGAATTTTCTCGTTTGAAAAGTATGAATGAGAATGTTTTTACACTGTTGTGTCGTGGTTAATCTTGTGAGTGTTAACTCAGTTGATGTCTCAATGTGTATTTTGGAAGTTTCTCGTTTGAAACGTATGACTCAGAAGGATTTTATACTGTTGTGTCGTGGTTTTATCTTGTCAGTGTTACCTCAGTTGATGTTTCAAAGTGTATTTTGAAGTTTCTCGTTTGAAACGTACGAGTCAGAATGTTTTTATACTGTTGTGTCGTGGTTTTATCTTGTCAGTGTTACCTCAGTTGATGTTTCAAAATGTATTTGGAAGTTTCTCGTTTGAAACGTACGAGTCAGAATGTTTTTATACTATTGTGTCCTGGCTAATCTTGTGAGTGTTAACTCAGTTGATGTTTCAAAGTGTATTTTGGAAGTTTCTCGTTTGAAACGTACGAGTCAGAATATTTTTATACTTTTGTGTCGTGGTTTATCTTTTGAAAGTTAACTCAATTGATGTTCCAAACTGTATTTTGGGAGTTTCTGGTCTGAAACGTACCAGTCAGAATGTTTTTGTACTGTTGTGTCGTGGTTTATCTTGTGAGTGTTAACTCAGTTGATGTTTCAAGTTTATTTGGAAGTTTCTCATTTGAAACGTACAAGCCAGAATGTTTTTATGCTGTTTTGTCGTGGTTTTATCTTTTCAGTGTTACCTCAGTTGATGTTTCAAAATGTATTTGGAAGTTTCTCGTTTGAAACGTATGAGTCAGAATGTTTTTATACTGTTGTGTCGTGGTTAATCTTATGAGTGTTAACTCAGTTGATGTTTCAAAGTGTATTTTGGAAGTTTCTTGTTTGAAACGTATCACCAAGATGTTTTTCTAGTGTTGTGTCAGGGTTTGTGTTGTCACTGTTACCTCAGGTGATGTTTCAAAGTGCATTTTGGAAGTTTCTAGTTTGAAACGTATGACTCAGAATTTTTTTTATACTGTTTTGTGGTGGTTTATCGTGTCAGTGTTACCTCAGTTGATGATTCAAAGCGCATTTTGGAAGTTTTTCGTTTGAAAAGTTTGAAGCAGAATATTTTGTACTGTTGTGTTGTGGTTTTATCGTGTCGGTGTTACCTTGGGTGATGTTTCAAAGTGTATTTTGGAAGTTTCTCGTTTGAAACGTACTGTTGTGTCGTGGTTAATCTTGTGAGTGTTAACATTTGTGTCGTGGTTTATCTTGTCAGTATTAAAATAGTTGATGTTTCAGTGTGTATTTTGGAAGTTTCTCGTTTGAAACGTATCACTCAAGATGTTTTTATACTGTTGTGTCGTTTTTCATCTTGTCAGTGTTACCTCAGTTGATGTTTTCAAAGTGAATTTTGGAAGTTTCATGTTCGAAACGTATGACTCAAAATGCTTTTATACTGATGTGTCATGATTTATCTTGTCAATGTTACCTCAGTTGATGTTTAAAAGTGCATTTTGGAAGTTTCTCGTACGTATTATTCAAGAGGTTCTTATGCTATTGCGTTGTGGTTTATCTTGTCAGTGTTACATCAGTTGATGCTTCAAAGTGAATTTTGGAAGTTTCTCGTTTGAAACGTATGACTCAGAATTTTTTTATACTGTTGTTTCGCGGTTTATCTTGTCAATGTTACCTCAGTTGATGTTTCAAGTGCATTTTGGAAGTTTCACGTTTGAAACCTGTCACCCACATTTTTTTATACTGTTGTGTCGTGGTTTATCGTGTCAGTGTTATCTCAGTTGATGTTTCAAAGTGCATTTTTGGAAGTTTCTCGTTTGAAACGTACGAGTCAGAACGTTTTTATAATGTTGTGTCGTGGGTAATCTTGTCAATATCACCTCAGTTGATGTTTCAAGTGCATTTTGGAAGTTTCACATTTGAAACCTATCACTCAGATTTTTTTATGCTGTTGTGTCGTGGTTTATCGTGTCAGTGTTATCTCAGTTGATGTTTCAAAGTGCATTTTGGAAGTTTCTCGTTTAAAACATATGAGTCAGAATATTTTTATACTGTTGTGTCGTGGGTAATCTTGTGAGTGTTAACTTTGTTGATGTTTCAAAGTGTATTTTGGAAGTTTCTTGTTTGAAACATACGAGTCAGAAAGTTTTTATATTATTGTCTCGTGGTTTATCTTGTGAGTGTTAACTCATTTGATGTTACAGAGTGTATTTTGGGAGTATCTCGTTTGAAACGTACGAGTTAGTACGTTTTTATACTGTTGTGTCGTGGTTTTATTTTGTCAGTGTTACCTCAGTTGATGTTTCAAAGTGTATTCTGGAAGTTCCGGGTTTGAAACTTATGAGTCAGAATGTTTTTACAGTGTTGTGTTGTGGTTAATCTTGTGAATGTTAACTCAATTGATGTTTCAAAGTGTATTTTGGAAGTTGCTCGTCTGAAACGTATGAGTCAGAATATTTTATACTGTTGTGTCGTGGTTTATCGTGTCAGTGTTACCGCAGTTGATGTTTCAAAGTGCATTTTTGGAAGTTTCTCGTTTGAAACGCATGAGTCAGAACATTTTTATACTGTTGTGTCGTGGGTAATCTTTTGAGTGTTAACTTTGTTGATGTTTCAAAGCGTATTTTGGAAGTTTCTCGTTTGAAACGTACGAGTCAGAATGTTTTTATATTATTGTCTCGTGGTTTATCTTGTGAGTGTTAACTCATTTGATATTCCAAAGTGTATTTTTGGAGTATCTTATTTGAAACGTACGAGTTAGTACGTTTTTATACTGTTGTGTCGTGGTTTATCTTGTCAGTGTTACCTCAGTTGATGATTCAAAGTGTATTTTGGAACTTTCTCGTTTGAAAAATATGAATGAAAATGTTTTTATACTGATGTGTCGTGGTTAATCTTGTGATTGTTAACTCAGTTGATGTTTCAATGTGTATTTTGGAAGTTTCTCGTTTGAAACGTATGACTCAGAATGATTTTATACTGCGGTGTCGTGGTTTATCTTGTCACTGTTAACTCAGTTGATGTTTCAATGTGTATTTTCGAAGTTTCTGGTATGAAACGTACGAGTCAGAATGTTTTTATGCTGTTGTGTCGTGATTTATCGTGTCAGTGTTACCTCAGTTGATAATTCAAAGTGCATTTTGGAAGTTTCTTGTTTGGAACGTATCACTCAAGATGTTTTTTCAGTAATGTGCCGAGGTTTGTCTTGTCACTGGTACCTTAGGTGATGTTTCAAAGTGCATTTTGGAAGTTTCTAGTTTGAAACCTATGACTCGGAATTTTTTATATTGTTTTGTCGTGGCTAATCGTGTCAGTGTTACCTCAGTTGATGATTCAAAGTGCATTTTGGAAGTTTTTGTTTGAAACTTATCACTCAAGATGTTTTTTCAGTGTTGTGTTGGGGTTTGTCTTGTCACTGTTACCTCAGGTGATGTTTCAAAGTGCATATTGGAAGTTTCTAGTTTGAAACCTATGACTCAGAATTTTTTGATACTGTTTTGTCGTGGTTTACCGTGTCAGTGTTGCCTCAGTTGATGATTCAAAGTGCATTTTGGAAGTATCTCCTTTAAAACATATGACTTAAACATTTTTATACTATTGTATCCCGGTTAATCTTGTCAGTGTTACCTCAGTTGATGTTTCAAAGTGCATTTTGGAAGTTTCTCGTTTGAAACGCATGGCTCAGAATGTTTTTATACTTTTGTGTCGTGGTTTATCTTGTCAGTGTTAACTCAATTGATGTTTCAATGTGTATTTTGGAAGCTTCTCGTTTGAAACGTATGAGTCAGAATGTTTTTATACTGTTGTGTCGTGGTTTTATATTGTCAGTATTACCTCAGTTGATGTTTCAAAGTGTATTTTGGAAGTTTCTTGTTGAAACGTGTGACTCAGAATTTTCTTTTACTGTTGTGTCGTGATTTGTCTTGTCAGTGTTACCTCATTTGATGTTTTCAAAGTGCATTTTGGAAGTTTCTTGTTGAAACGTATGACTCTGAATTTTCTTATACTGTTCGTATCGTGGTTAGTCTTGTCAGTGTTACCTCAGTTGATGTTTCAAAGTGTATTTTGGAAGTTTCTCGTTCTAAACGTATGAGTCAGAATGTTTTTATACTGTTGGGTCGTGGTTTTATCTTGTCAGTGTTACCTCAGTTGATGTAAGTGTGTTCTCCAACATGCTGAATGGGAAAGTATAATTTTCATGGAGATTATTTGACCTTTTAAGGTTAATTTAGACTAGGTTACGTGCGCGCACGTACACAACAGTATAAAAACATTCTCACTCATACTTTTCATACGAGAAAGTTCCAAAATACACTTTGAAACATCAATTGAGTAACATTCACAAGATTAACCACGACGACAACACTGTGAAACATTCCGACTCATACGTTTCAAACGCAAAACTTCCAAATTACACTTTGAAACATCAACTGAGGTAGCACTGACAAGATAAACCACGACCCAACAGTAAAAGAAAATTCTGAGTCATACGTTTCAACAAGGAACTTCCAAAATGCACTTTGAAAACATCAACTGAGGTAACACTGACAAGATAAATCCACGACACAACAGAATTAAAGTAATCAAGTATTTTGCAGTAGGTTGCATAGGTTGCATCAAGACATGGCCAATTGTACACAGAGAAAAGCCAAGACAGACAGTCCAAGTATTTGAGAGGCAAATGTTTAAATGGCTGGGGCATGGGTAAATGGCAGGAGTGTGCATGACTTTCTTATTGGACACATACTTGTTTGTTAGTTTTTGGAAAGGAATGCCTGCATGTTGGAAGTTTTCGTTTGAAACAGTACGATTCAGAGTGTTTTTATACTGTTGTGTATAAAAATGCACTTCCAAAATGCACTTTTAAAACATCAACTAAGGTAACAATGACAAACATCTTGAGTGGTACGTTTCAAACGAGAAACTTCGAAAATCAACATTGAAACATCAACTATTTTAATACTGACAAGATAAACCACGACACAAATGTTAAAACTCAAAAGGTTAACCACGACACAACAGTATTAAAACATTCTGAATCATACGTTTCAAACGAGAAACTTCCAAAATACACTTTGAAACATCAACTGAGGTAACACTGACAAGATAAACCACGATACAACAGTACGAAAGATTCTGAGTCCACAAGTTTCAAACTAGAAACTTCCAAAATGCACTTTGAAACATCACCTGAGGTAACAGTGACAAGACAAACCCCGACAAACACTAGAAAAATATCTTGAGTGATACATTTCAAACAAAAAACTTCAAAAATGCACATTGAAACGTCAACTGAGTTAACACTCAAAAGGTTAACCACGGCACAACAGTATAAAAACATTCTGACTCATACGTTTCAAACGAGAAACTTCCAAAATACACTTTGAAACATCAACTGAGATAACACTCACAAGATAAACCACGAAACAACAGTACAAAAACATTTTGACTCGTACGTTTCAGACGAGAAACTTCCAAAATACACTTTGAAACATCAACTGAGTTAACACTCAAAAGATAAACCACGACACAAACAATATATAATACATTGTGCCAAAATCGTTCTTATATTCCCCCAGGGCATAACTTAAAACCCTTGCCCTGAGGGTTGTGGGTGAGAATTCTCCTCTTTACTTAGTTCCCGTTTCTTGTCTCGTTCTCGAGTGTCCCCGTTCTTTACTTAGGCAGCGCGATCGCGCTGTCTATAATTTATACAGCAACTTTTTACATAAACCTTATATGCCCCCAGGGCATAAATTACAACCCTTGCATTGAGGGCTCTGAGGGGGTTATCATCCTAAAAGACCTAATTTCCAGAACGTTCAACTGCGTTGAACAAAATGGATATCTCAAAATTTTGATTGGATGTGTTTGGGGAAATGGTAGGCGTGAGAGTGGCGTTAGTCGCTATCCAATCACTTTCAACTATTAAAAAAGGCACTAGCCCTTTCAATTTCCAATTGAATGAGCCCTTTTGAAGTTTCTACGACAACACTTTCAATAAAAACTTTATATGCCCCCGGGGCATAACTTAAAACCCTTGCCCTGAGGGCTCTGGGGGGAGGGGTTGTCATCCTTAAAGACCTAATTTTCAAAACTTTCAACTACGTTGAATAAAATGGCTATCTAAAAATTTTGATTGGATGTGTTTGGGGAAAAGGTGGGCGTGAGAGGGGGATTAGTTGCCCTCAAATCACTTTCGGCTATTATAAAGCGTACTAGCCCTTTGTATTTCAAATCGAATGAGCCCTTTTTCAAGTTTCTACGACAAAGATTTCAATAAAAACCTTATATGCCCCCTTGGGCATAACTTATAATCCTTGCCCCGACGGTTATGGGGAAGTGTCCTCCTCAAAAATATTTTTTCTATCTGGAAATCAACTACGCTGAAAAAAATGGCTATCTCAAAATTTTTATTGGATATGTTTGGGGGAATGATTGGCGTGGGGGTGGGGCTAGTTGCCTCCAATCACTTTCGACTATTAAAAAGGGCACTAGCCCTTTGAATTTCCAATCAAATGAGCTTTTTTTGAAGTTTATACGACAACACCTTCTTTAAAAACCTTATATGCCCCCAGGGCATAACTTAAAACCCTTGCCCTGAGGGTTGTGGGGGAGTTTCCTCCTCAAAAAGATATTTTCTATGTGGAAATCAATTACGATGAACAAAATGGCTATCTCAAAATTTTGATTGGATGTGTTTGGGGGAATGATGGGCGAGGGGGAGGCTAGTTGCCCTCCAATCACTTTCGACTATTAAAAAGGGCACTAGCCTTTTGAATTTCCAATCGAATGAGCCTTTTTTGAAGTTTCTACGACAACGTCTTATACAAAACCTTATATGCCCCCAGAGCATAACTTAAAACCCCTGCCCTGAGGGTTGTGGGGGAGTGTCCTCCTCAAAATCATATTTTCTATCTGGAAATCAACTACGCAGAACAAAATGGCTATCTCAAAATTTTGATTGGATGTGTTTGGGGGAATGATGGGCGTCGAGAGGGGGGGGGGTAGTTGCCCTCCAATCACTTTTGACTATTAAAAAGGGCACTAGCCCTTTGAATTTCCAATCGAATGAGCCTGTTTGAAGTTTCTACGACAACGCCTTCTATACAAACCTTATATGCCCCCAGGGCATAACTTAAAACCCCTTACCCTGAGGGTTGTGGGGGAGTGTCCTCCTCAAAATCATATTTTCTATCTGGAAATCAACTACGCTGAACAAAATGGCTATCTCAAAATTTTGATTGGATGTGTTTGGGGGAATGATGGCAGTGGGGGGGGGGGGCTAGTTGCCGTCCAATCAGTAGAAAGGGGGTGACTATTTATGAGGGGGCACCTCTGCAGCCATCTATAACCAGTCTAACTGTACAAGATCACGTGTCTCTTTCTAGGCCAATCATGGGAGTCGGAAATACTAACGAGACAAGATCATTGATCTACTAACGGTACATGACAGTCAATCAGAGGGCTAGAATCCGACCGGGAATGACGTCACTAGACTTCTAGGGATTATTAGCCTGGACTCTATAGTGATAGAAATTCTATTTTAATAAGGTTTCATTTCCTTTAGGATACGAGATAATTTCTGGAATTATTATTTCGAAGCCATAATAGTGTAACCAGACATCATAGATAATTTTCAGAAATTCAAATGAGATACAAGGATATTAATAGAGATAAAAACAATAAGAATTCCAAATAGGGATAGGTCCTTTTATTAGACAGTGAAACGAAAATATAAAACAAAGACTCTAAATATTTCGATGACACAGTCGGTCATCATCATCAGTAGAGTTACTAACTTATCAAAATTAAAACAAACTGCTTTTATACTAAACAAAATAATCACTTCCGGGTCGAAGCAAGTTACAGGTCGATTGACTTAAAAAGTTCACTAACTATTTTCTCGTCTTTCTGAATTTTCTCGTTTGAAAAGTATGAGTGAGAATGTTTTCATACTGTTGTGTCGTGGTTAATCTTGTGAGTGTTAACTCAGTTGATGTTTCAATGTGTATTTTGGAAGTTTCTCGTTTGAAACGTATGACTCAGAATGATTTTATACTGCTGTATCGTGGTTTTATCTTGTCAGTGTTACCTCAGTTGATGTGTGTTCTCCAACATGCTAAATCGGAAAGTATAATTTTCATGGAGATTATTTGACCTTTTAAGGTTAATTTAGACTAGGTTACGTGCGCGCACGTACACAACAGTATAAAACATCCTCACTCATACTTTTCAAACGAGAAAGTTCAAAAATACACTTTGAAACATCAATTGAGTTAACATTCACAAGAATAACCACGACACAACACTGTGAAAACATTCTGACTCATACGTTTCAAACGCAAAACTTCCAAAATACACTTTGAAACATCAACTGAGGTAACACTGACAAGATAAACCACGACCCAACAGTAAAAGAAAATTCTGAGTCATACTTTTCAACAAGAAACTTCCAAAATTCACCCTGAAAACATCAACTGAGGTAACACTGACAAGATAAATCACGACACAACAGTAAAAGAAAATTCCGAGTCACACGTTTCAACAAGAAACTTCCAAAATACACCTTGAAACATCAACTGAGGAAACACTGAAAAGATAAAACCACGACACAACAGAATTAAAGTTATCAAGTATTTTGCAGTAGGTTGCATAGGTTGCATCAAGACATGGCCAATTGTAGACAGAGAAAAGCCAAGAGAGATAGTCCAAGTATTTGAGAGGCAAATGTTTAAATGACTGGGGCACGGGTAAATGGCAGGAGTGTGCATGACTTTCTTATTGGACACATACTTGTTTGTTAGTTTTTGGAAAGACATGCCTGTATTTTGGAAGTTTCTCGTTTGAAACGTACGAGCCAGAGTGTTTTTATACTGTTGTGTATAAAAATGCACTTTGAAAACATCAACTGAGGTAACACTGACAAGATGAACAACGACAGCACATTACAAAAACATCTTGAGGGGTACGTTTCAAACGAGAAACTTCCAAAATACTTATTGAAACATCAACTATTTTAATACTGACAAGATAAACCACGACACAAATTTTAACACTCAAAAGATTAACCACGACACAACAGTATAAAAACATTCTGAATCGTACGTTTCAAACGAGAAACTTCCAAAATACACTTTGAAACATCAACTGAGGTAAAACTGACAAGATAAAACCACGACACAACAGTAAAAAGATTCTGAGTCCACACGTTTCAAACTAGAAACTTCCAAAATGCACTTTGAAACATCACCTGAGGTAACAGTGACAAGACAAACCCCGACAAACACTAGAAAAATATCTTGAGTGATACGTTTCAAACAAAAAACTTCCATAATGCACATTGAAACATCAACTGAGTTAACACTGACAAGATTAACCAAGACACAACAGTATAAAAACATTCTGACTCCTACGTTTCAAACGAGAAACTTCCAAAATACACTTTGAAACATCAACTGAGTTAACACTCACAAGATAAACCACGAAACAACAGTACAAAAACATTTTGAATCGTACGTTTCAAACGAGAAACTTCCAAAATACACTTTGAAACATCAACTGAGTTAACACTCAAAAGATAAACCACGACACAACAGTATATAATACATTGTTGCCAACATCGTTCTTATATTGCCCCAGGGCATAACTTACAACCCTTGCAGTGATGGCTCTGAGGGAGGTTATCATCCTAAAAGACCTAATTTCAAGAACGTTCAACTGCGTTGAACAAAATAGATATCTCAAAATTTTGATTGGATGTGTTTGGGAAAATGGTGGGCGTGAGAGGGGCGTTAGTTGCTTTCCAATCACTTTGAACTATTAAAAAAGGCACCAGCCCTTTCAATTTCCAATTGAATGAGCCCTTTTGAAGTTTCTACGACAACGCTTTCAATAAAAACTTTATATGCCCCCAGCGCATAACTTACAAACTTTGCCCTGAGGGCTCTGGGGGGAGGGGTTGTCATCCTTAAAGACCTAATTTTCAAAACTTTCAACTACGTTGAATGAAATGGCTATCTAAAAATTTTGATTGGATGTGTTTGGGGAAAAGGTAGGCGTGAGAGGGGGATTAGTTGCGCTCAAATCACTTTCGGCTATTAAAAAGGGTACTAGCCCTTTGTATTTCAAATCGAATGAGCCCTTTTTCAAGTTTCTACGACAAAGATTTCAATAAAAACCTTATATGCCCCTGGGCATAATTTATAATCATTGCCCTGACGGTTGTGGGTGAGTGTCCTCCTCAAAAATATATTTTCTATCTGGAAATCAACTACTCTGAACAAAATGGCTATCTCAAAATTTTATTGGATGTGTTTGGGGGAATGATTGGCGTGGGGGGGGGGCTAGTTGCCTCCAATCACTTTCGACTATTAAAAAGGGCACTAGCCCTTTGAATTTCCAATCGAATGAGCTTTTTTTGAAGTTTATACGACAACACCTTCTTTAAAAACCTTATATGCCCCAGGGCATAACTTAAAACCCTTGCCCTGAGGGCTGTGGGGGAGTGTCCTCCTCAAAAAGATATTTTCTATGTGTAAATCAATTACGCTGAACAAAATGGCTATATAAAAATTTTGATTGGATGTGTTTGGGGGAATGATGGGCGAGGGGGGGGGAGTCTAGTTGCCCTCCAATCACTTTCGACTATTAAAAAGGGCACTAGCCTTTTGAGTTTCCAATCGAATGAGCCTTATTGAAGTTTCTACGACAACGCCTTCTATAAAAACCTTATATGCCCCCAGGGCATAACTGAAAACCCTTGCCCTGAAGGTTGTCGGGGAGTGTCCTCCTCAAAAAACATATTTTCTATCTGTAAATCAATTACGCTGAACAAAATGGCTATCTAAAAATTTTTATTGGATGTGTTTGGGGGAATGATGGCCGTGGGGGGGGGGGGCTAGTTGCCGTCCAATCAGTAGAAAGGGGGTGACTATTTATGAGGGGGCACCTCTGCTGCCATCTATAACCAGTCTAACTGTACAAGATCACGTGTCTCTTTCTAGGCCAATCATGGGAGTCGGAAATACTAACGAGACAAGATCATTGATCTACTAACGGTACATGACAGCCAATCAGAGGGCTAGAATCCGACCGGGAATGACGTCACCAGACTTCTAGGAATTATTAGCCCGGACTCTAAAGTGATAGAAATTCTATTTTAATAAGGTTTCATTTCCTTTAGGATACGAGATAAATTCTGGAATCATTATTATTTCGAAGCCATAATAGTGTAACCAGACATCATAGATAATTTTCAAAAATTCAAATGAGATACAAGGAAATTAATAGAGATAAAAACAATAAGAATTCCAAATAGGGATAGGTCCTTTTATTAGACAGTGAAACGAAAATATAAAACAAAGACTCTAAATATTTCGATGACACAGTCGGTCATCATCATTAGTAGAGTTACTAACTTATCAAAATTAAAACAAACTGCTTTTATACTAAACAAAATAATCGCTTCTGGGTCAAAGCAAGTTACAGGTCCATTGACTTAAAAAGTTCACTAAAAAGGTCCATTGACTTAAAAAGTTGAGTAAAGGTAGTACAAGTTTCTTCGAAACTTCAAAAGGGCTCATTCAATTAGAAATTGAAAGAGCTAGTGCCTTTTTAATAGTTCAAAGTGATTGGATAGCGACTAACGCCCCTCTCACGCCCACCATTTCCCAAACACATCCAATCAAAATTTTGAGATATCTATTTTGTTCAACGCAGTTGAACGTTCTGGAAATTAGGTCTTTTAGGATGATACCCCCCTCAGAGCCATCACTGCAAGGGTTGTAAGTTATGCCCTGGGGGCATATAAGGTTTATATAGAAAGTTGCTGTATAAATTATAGGAATCCGCGATCGCGCTGCCTAAGTAAAGAACGGGGACACTCGAGAACGAGACAAGAAACGGGGACTAAATAAAGAGGAGAATTCTCCCCCAGAACCCTCAGGGCAAGGGTTTTAAGTTATGCCCTGGGGGAATATAAGAACGATGTTGGCACAATGTATTATTTATTAATTTTTTCCTTTAGAGCAGGGCATTCGTATCGAAGAAGATTTTGTATCGAAGAAGTTTCGAAGAAACTTCGAAAAGGGCTCATTCAATTGGAAATTGGAGTGGCTTGTGCCGCTTTTAATAATCGAAAGTGATTGGAAGGCGACTAACACCCGTTCCACGCCCACCATTTCCCGAAACACATCCAATCAAAATTTTGAGATAGCCATTTTGTTCAGCGTTGTTGATTTCCAGATAGAAATTATGTTTTTGAGGACAGTCCCCCACAGCCCTTAGGGCAAGGGTTGTAAGTTCTGCCCTGGGGGCATATAAGGTTTTTTATAGAAGGCGATTTCGTAAAAACTTCAAAAAAGGCTCATTCGATTGGAAATTCAAAGGGCTAGTGCCCTTTTTCATAGTCGAAAGTGATTAGAGGGCAACTAACCCGCCTCTCACGCCCACCTTTTCCCCAAACACATCTAATCAAAACTTTGAGATAGCAATTTTATTCAACGTAGTTTTAAGCTCAGGAAATTAGGTCTATGAGGATGACAACCCCCCCCCCCACAGCCCTCAGGGAAAGGGTTGTAAATTATGCCCAGGGGGCATATAAGGTTTTTAGATAACGCGTTGTCGTAGAAACTTCAAAAAGGGCTCGTTCGATTGGAAATTGAAATGGCTAGTGCCCTTTTTAATAGTCGAAAGTGATTGGAAAGCAACTAACACCCCTTCCACGGCCCACCATTTGCCCAAACACATCCAATAAAAATTTGGAGATAGCCATTTTGTTCCACGCAGTTCAAAGTTCTGGAAATTATACCTTTGAGCAGGAAACTCCCCCCACAGTCTTCAGGGCAAGGGTTATACGTTATGTCCTGGGGCATATAAGGTTTTTATTGAAATCTTTGCAGTAGAAACTTGAAAAAGGGCTCATTCGATTGGAAATTCCAAGGGCTAGTGCTCTTTTTAATAGTAGAAAGTGATTTGAGGACAACTAACCCCCCTCTCACGCCCATCTTTTCTCCAAACACATACAATCAATATTTTAGATAGCCAGTTTATTCAACGTAGTTGAAAGTTTTGGAAATTAGGCCTTTGAGGAAGAGAACCCCCCCCACAGCCCTTAGGGCAAGGGTTGTAAGTTACGCCCTGGGGGCATATAAGGTTTTTATTGAAAGCGCATAAACTTCAAAAGGGCTCATTCAATTGGAAATTGAAAGGGCCAGTGCCCTTTTTAATAGTTGAAAGTGATTGAAGAGCGGCTAACGCCCCTCTCACGCCTACTATTTTCCCAAACACATCTAATAAAATTTTGAGATATCCATTAGTAGGAGGGGCAAAGAAGGTCCTAAAGGGAGTATACCCTATTGCCAGATAAGAAAGGTACTATTTGGTACTTTAAAAGTACCTTTTTCAAGGTCAATCAGGGAACTTGGAAATACTGTGGGGAAAATGCGCATGCGCACTGAGAATACTAACGGTACAATGTTATTGATCCACGTGGGGACAGGATTTCTAGGAAATTGATTTGCATAATCGACTGGTACAAGAGGGGACAGATTTCTGGGAAATTGATTTGCATAATCGACGGGGAATTCTATATTGACCCACGAAGGGGACAGATTTCTGGGCAATTGATTGCATAATCGAAGGGGACTAGAGATAAATATTAATATTCTATCAAAACCTTAATAGTGTAACTAGGAACACCTTAGATTTTTTCAGAATTTCAAACGAGTTACAAGACAGATTGAATATGTTTAACACGGGAAATGGTTTCTTGCGAATTTTAAATGTGACAGCACAAAAGGATGCCGAAACAAAGGAACACGCAGAAATTACGTTTAGGGATTATTTGAGCGAAACAAATTAATCAACATTTTAGGGATTATTTGGGCGAAACAGTTTGAGACATTTTAGAAGATGATTTCGGGTGAAACTCTGTGGTCGTTATAATACACAAGTTCCATTTGAACAGTGTTGTAAGGTCCCTACCCAACCCCCAAGGACCCCCAATCCGCACAACTTTTTGCCCCCCCCCCCCATTTTTTAATACTTTTTTTGGCGCGCTTGAGACACAGAAGGGCCCCCTCCCCCAACTGTTTTGCCCCCCCCCCCCCGTTTTTTATAATACTTTTTTTGCGCGCTTGAGACACAGAAGCTTGAGACACGTGTAAACCACGACAAAACACTATTGAAATATTCCAATTCTTATATTTCAATGAAAAATCCAAAATGAACTTTGAAACATCAAGAGAATGTAACAGTGACATGGTAAAGCACGACAAAACACTAATGGGAGGAGGGACCCAAAAAGTTGGGGGGCCTTCTGTGTCTCAAGCACGCGAAAAAAAAATTAAAAAAATTGCGGGGGGGGGGGGCAAAAAATTGGGGGGGGCTGTGGGGCCTTCTGTGTCTCAAGTGCGCAAAAAAAAAGTATAATAAAAATGAGGGGGGGGGCCAAAAGTTGAGCGGGGGCCCTTCTGTGTCTCAAGCACGCAAAAAAAGTATTATAAAAGATGGGGGGGGCAAAACAGTTGGTGGGAGGGGGCCCTTCTGTGTCTCAAGCGCGCCAAAAAAAAGTATTAAAAAAATGGGGGGTGGGGGGCAAAAAGTTGTGCGGATGGGGGGCCCTTGGGGGTTGGGGTAGGGGACCTTACAAAACTATTCAAATGGAACTTGCGTATTATAACAACCACAGAGTTTCACCCCAAATCATCTTCTAAAATGTCTCAAACTGTTTCGCCCAAATAATCCCTAAACGTAAT
Organism: Artemia sinica; assembly: GCA_027921565.1. Classification (NCBI taxonomy): domain Eukaryota; kingdom Metazoa; phylum Arthropoda; class Branchiopoda; order Anostraca; family Artemiidae; genus Artemia; species Artemia sinica. Next base: position 36,288,924 of record CM051260.1, on the reverse strand, counting down.
TTCTGCGTGTTCCTTTGTTTCGGCATCCTTTTGTGGTGTCACATTTAAAATTCGCAAGAAACCATTTCCCGTGTTAAACATATTCAATCTGTCTTGTAACTCGTTTGAAATTCTGAAAAAATCTAAGGTGTTCCTAGTTACACTATTAAGGTTTCGATAGAATATTAATATTTATCTCTAGTGTCCCCTTCGATTATGCAATCAATTTCCCAGAAATCTGTCCCCTTCGTGGGTCAATATAGAATTCCCCGTCGATTATGCAAATCAATTTCCCAGAAATCTGTCCCCTCTTGTACCCATCGATTATGCAAATTAATTTCCTAGAAATCCTGTCCCCTTCGTGGATCAATAACATTGTACAGTTAGTATTCTCAGTGCGCATGCGTATTTTCCCCACAGTATTTCCAAGTTCCCTGATTGACCTTGAAAAAGGTACTTTTAAAGTACCAAATAGTACCTTTCTTATCTGGCAATAGGGTATACTCCCTTTTGGACCTTCTTTGCCCCTCCTACTAATGGATATCTCAAAATTTTTATTAGATGTGTTTAGGAAAATGGTAGGCGTGAGAGGGGCGTTAGCCGCTCTTCAATCACTTTAAACTATTAAAAAGGGCACTAGCCCTTTCAATTTCCAATCGAATGAGCCCTTTTGAAGTTTCTACGCTTTCAATAAAAACCTTATATGCCCCTAGGGCATAACTTACAACCCTTGCCCTGAGGGCTGTGGGGGGGGGGGGGGTTTCTTCCTCAAAGGCCTAATTTCCAAAATTTTCAACTACGTTGTATAAACTGGCTATCTAAAATATTGATTGGATGTGTTTGGAGAAAAGATGGGCGTGAGAGGGGGGTTAGTTGCCCACAAATCACTTTCTACTATTAAAAAGAGCACTAGCCCTTGGAATTTCCAATCGAATGAGCCCTTTTTCAAATTTCTACTACAAAAATTTCAATAAAACCTTATATGCCCCCAGGGCATAACTTATAACCCTTGCCCTGAAGACTGTGGGAGGAGTTTCCTGCTCAAAGGTATAATTTCCTGAACTTTGAACTGCGTGGAACAAAATGGCTATCTCAACATTTTTATTGGACGTGTTTGGGGAAATGGTGGGCGTGGAAGGGGTGTTAGTTGCTTTCCAATCACTTTCGACCATTAAAAAGGGCACTAGCCATTTCAATTTCCAATCGAATGAGCCCTTTCTGAAGTTTCTACGACAAAGCGTTATCTAAAAACCTTATATGCCCCCTGGGCATAATTTACAACCCTTTCCCTGAGGGCTGTGGGGGGGGGGGGGGTTGTCATCCTCAAAGACCTAATTTCCAGAGCTTAAAACTACGTTGAATAAAATTGCTATCTCAAAGTTTTGATTAGATGTATTTGGGGAAAATGTGGGCGTGAGAGGCGGGTTAGTTGCCCTCTAATCACTTTCGACTATGAAAAAAGGCACTAGCCCTTTGAATTTCCAATCGAATGAGCCTTTTTGAAGTTTTTACGAAATCGCCTTCTATAAAAAACCTTATATGCCCCAGGGCATAACTTACAACCCTCGTCCTGAGGGGATTGGGTGGTTTGTCATCGTCAGAGAAAAAAAAACGCAGGCCCATAGTAACCAAAATTAAGAAACACGTTTAGAAAAACTGGTTAATGTGAAAAAACTGTAATTTGTAGCTGATTTAGGGACGGAAATTTCTATGTCCTTACTAGCACTTCTTTCCAACATTTTAAAGCCAATGTGGAGGATTAATAAAAATTGGCCTCCAGACATCATAAGAAGAAGTGCAAGTTTTTTATTGAATCCCTCCAAGATTGTATACGTTCTTCCGTAATTTCGTATATATCATTGTGAATTTGCGTGTTTTTGCGGATTTCTAAAAACGCAGGCTAAAACCTTCTATGGTTAAATAGAAACAATCTACGGTGGGGGAAAATATTTTTGGAATCTGTGATGGCAACATGTGAGGCTCAAAGGCCTAAGGAAGATGAGGGAGACAAGAAAAAGCCAGAACTTTAAACACTAAAAAACATAAAAAATCCAAAATCTGCATTTGCCATACATCAAATTAATACAGAAACATTGCGTTTCATAGTCCTTTTCCAACTTTCTTGGTCTAATCTACTCCCCTTGAATCCCATCCGACTTTATTTGCTACCATCTGGCTTGTTCTAGTGATTTACCGACATTCTTGGACTCAAATATGACTATTCTCCCAGGAGTGTTTTTTTTTTAAATATGAAAAAAAAAACTGGTCAAAATTGACTTTGTAATTGGACACAAAACTCAAATAATATAAATAACAATTTCATAACTTATATGCAAAAAAAAGAGTGGAAGCGTACCTTCCAGGGGGCCAAAATGAGAATAAATAAATGGGGGGTGGTGAGGGATTGAATATAGCATACGATTTCGTTTTGAAATATCCAAGAAGAATAAAATGTAATTACTTTTTCGGCCAAAAATAGCAATTTCTAAGGTTTTGCTCAGTGTCTGGGGCCAATTATCATTATTTTTTTGAACTTAGTTAATAGAAAGCTTTAAAGTCTCAGAAGTAAAATTTGAAAGGTAGAATTAGCCTGGAAGGAAAACGTAAAAAAAAGGTTGGACAGATTGTAGCAGAGATGTGTGCGGATCTTCAGCGTTCGTTGCTATGATGGTTCCTAATTAGTATTTAAATAAACTGAAAATCGACAAAAAGGTAAAATTAGGCCCGAATAAAAGTACACATAAGTAACAGGTGATTAGACTGTAGCAGGGGTGTGAACAGATATGTCGTGTATGTTGCTAGGAGTCATTTTTATAAGTATTTAAATAAAATTATGTTGGAAAGAAAGATAGAATTAGGCTCGAAAGAAAATATAAATAAATAAGAGGTAATTAGGTTGTAGCCGGAATGTGCGTGGATCTTCGCGTTTGATGGTAGTTTTAACTTTCATTAGTATTTAAATATAATTACATTCGAGAGAAAGATAAAATCAGGCTTGAAAGAACAAGTAAAATAAATAGGAGCTGAATAGATCGCAGAAGGGATGTGCGCAGATCTTTTGCGTTTTTTGGTAGTGTTGACTTTCGTTATACGAATAAAACTAGAGTTGAAAGCAAGATAAAATTAGTCCCGAAATAAAATATCACATCAATCAAATAAAAGGGGTGCAATTTTAGGGGGAACATAATAATGTAGAATCTTGATATTCATATTATTGAAACTCAAAATAGGGTTTTATTGCCGGGGGAACCACTGGAATGCGCCCTCTGTATGAGTTTTTTATGTGGTAAAATAAAACTATATTTTTCTAGAAAAGTTAAAACATGAAATCATAGCTTAAGAAACAGAATTCTTGTAGGGAGGAAACTAGGTGTTTTCCCTGCACTTGTCAGCTGAGTTTAGTACATGTGCATGGAAACAGATAACTTTAGAGCAGGTGTCAGCTGGGTTAAGAACCGTTGATAGCAAATGTCAGGAATTGATAGCGTTCTATTGCCACTTTTGTGAGGATTTATCCATACCTACAGTCAATGTGGTGTGAAGCCTTGAGAAGTGTAGCATTTTGCTGTGTGCAGCATTGGGAAATGTAGCTGACGCTTGCTCTGGGGTCCACCTTTTCCACTCCCCACCAGTGTTATAAATGCAATGATGATGCAAGGCAGGTTTAAAGTTTGGATTCATCCATCTACTCCTCAAAAATCTCGCAGTTTTATATATTGCATTATAAAATTCCTCTCATTTCTTCTACTTCGACAAATCTACACCCCCCACACCCTCCAAAGGAAGGTGCAAAAGAGCATGTTCCAGGCATGGAGGTATGTGGGTGCGACCCCCCCCCCATCCAGTATCCTACATTTATTCAAATTGCTGGACACTTCTTATTATAATCATCAAACATTTTTTTTTTATTAGACCACCTCCCCTCGCCTTCGACAAAAAAAATCCAGCGTGCGTGCCTGGTTGCAAGAACTCGAACTCAAAATTATTTCCATAATTTTCTTAAATTTCCTGACAATTTATCTTATTTTGCCTATTTAGACAAGTTCACTCCATAATAAACTCCCGTGCATATGCAGATACGCGGGTGACCTACTAATTAGAAAACATTTGAGCAGTCACTGTTTAAAATTTTAGTTTAAAATTCAGATTTTACAAGGGATAACCTTGACCAGTCAAAAAATTAATATGTCTGAATATTAATATTTGGTCGATTGTATCTGTCTAAAGTAAACTAGTAGGAACATGGAACAATGTAACGACTATACCTAAGAGTAATCCGCCAAACCTTACCTACCATTTTTGTTTTCTTTGCAAAGTAGAAGGCCTGAAAAAAGGCTCAGTCAAAAGAAAGAGCAAAGATATATCAGCAAGCATTTTTTTATTTTCCAACGTATTTGCAACATAAAGGAGAGAGAGAAAAACAAGGAGAAACTTACAAGTACTAATTAAGGTGGAATGTTCATGCCCCCCCTAAATTTAGATGTATAATAACCATTACTACTAACAAGGCCGTATCCAGGGGGTAGGGGGTTTGGACCCCCCCCCCCGAAATGGTTGTCTGACTTGTAAAAACGTAGCAAAAATGGATATAATTAAATTTTGTAGGCGTTTTTTGTGTACCCCCCACCCCAAAAAAAGTTTTTGAGTAAAACCCGCTCCGAAAAAAATCCTGGGTACGGCTTTGACTACTAATAACTCACTGCAGCAGCAATCCGCATGAGAACAATACTGGTGCTTGTGTTCATCCTCTACCCAAGTGTATTCAAAGCTTCAGCCATTCGAAGCACCCGCAATCCATAGTCATACTTGACCACTGTCATTACCAAGGCCTTTAACATCTCAATATTAGTTTGTAGACTTGTCTTCCTACATTTTTTCAACTACAGAATAACACCCTGCGCCTTGGCTATTTTACTTTTTACCTTCACTACGTTCCATCATCCTTGCTTGGACTTATAGTGATTGAAAAAAATGTATGTGAAAAAATCAACCACAAAACCATACAGCTCGTCTCAGTGAATCAAGCATGAATTTGACAACTTATTTCATAGAGTGGAGAATAACTTAATAAAACATAAAAATAGGCGAAGTATTTTTAATATAGAATACTTTCTAGCGTAAATCAAAAGCATCTTTAGACTTCAGGAGGGGTGGGGGGGGGCAAAAACCATACCTTGCACAAGTTACACTCAGGCATAGACTATGAACCCTGTTCAGCTCTATGTTGGAGATTTGTCTAGTCCGAACGACTATTCTTTAGCTAACTGACACTTTAGGCTAATTATCTATTAAAATGTAGAAATGATAATAACTTACGAATCGAGTGTGAAAGGAGTTCCATTTATTAGTTTTCCTTTGGATGTTGTCACGAACACCTCGAAGAATACACCTACAGGTCATTTTTCTGAAATGAAAATATACTGCTGTTTAATTTTGTTTTTAGCATCTACAGCAAATTGCCAGACATGTGGACGATCATTTGAATTTTATCAAAAACAAGCAGATTGGGAACATGTATTAACAGAAGAAATGAATGCAAAAAAAATTGAGTCAAACTTACAATATTTAACGTCCCAGCCCCATGTTGGAGGAACAAAAGCAGACTATGAACAAGCTGCATATTTAAAAGAAGTTTGGATGTCACAAGGAGTTGACAAAGTAGAAATTAAGGAATATCAAGTGTTGTTATCCTATCCAAGCGAGAGCAAAACAAGCGGGGTGAGTATTACTATCATTGGCTATTATTTTTAGAGAGACAATAGATGTGATTTTTAAAATTTCTAGGCATGTTTCCTCAGATTCTATGCTGGGAGTCATAGATTGCCACGGCTGAGCATCAAGTATACGGTAGTGAAAATAGGCAAAGAGAAAAACTCGTCCTAATTAAACAAACACATAATAGAAGTATTTGACAGAATACGCCTCGAAATTTATATACACAATAAATCAGAACCAAGCAAATTTAAAATTGACAGAACTCTTCATTCCATATAAGCAAGCAATAGTTTAAGTAAAGAGAGTTTTCAAAGAGTTGTCAAGCCCTGTTCACAAAAAGTATTTTGTATCGTCCATGGGAGCCAGTGTTTACCCCCCCCCCCCTCCGCGAAAAAATTACAAATTGTTAATGTGGACATTTATCTTAATGCTAGATTTAACTAAGGTGATTTAAATAATTTTTCATGAATGATGTACAATTGCGCATCAGGTATTATAAATGTCTAAAAGAGCACGTTGCAATGCCCAAATCGTCTAATTCTCCATAAACCTTTATATAAATCTAGGAAAGTGTCTAGGGGGGGGGGCAGAAATTAATCTGTCATCTCTCTTCATATAGATCAAGCCTGGATAAGGGTGCCGCTGGGAGATGCTTCCCTTTTTATTAAACAAAACGTTTTTTATATTTATTTTAAAAGTTTTTCTTATAACTAAACTGATTTTCCTTATATTATACCATTATTCTTCACTACTCTCTTGTTCGTTAATTTTCGTCTCTTTCGTTACTTTGCATATAAACAAGACAAATACAATTGCATAGAGTTGTGAGAAAGTCAAATCTAGCGTAAAGAGCGAGTCGTTCAGAAGGGGACAGCCCCTTTCATATACGGAAAGATTGCTGTTCGTTTTAAGTTTTAATGTAGTTCTTTACTTTCAGTTAAAAAAAACTTGTTTTTTATGTAATTTCTGAACGTTTTTGAACTAATGCAGGTTCGATTTTGGCTCACCGTGCATGAAAAATTAAAACACAATTTGCATATAAATTTCGGCATATTTATTCCGGATATGAAGGGTCACCCCCTCATCAATACCTTGCTCTTTACGCTAAACCTGTTAGCACTTTTAAACAAGCTTCCTATTCTAATTAAACAGACCCTGCGTTTCAATCATAGGCAGCTGCCTAAGTAAAGAACGATGTTGGCACAATGCATTTTTTTTGGGGGGGGGGGGTTCTATACCAGGGCACTTCGTTCGTATCGAAAGAGTTGTCGTAGAAACTTGGAAAAGGGCTCATTCGATTGGAAATTGGAACGGCTAGTGCCCTTTTTAATATTCGAAAGTGATTGGAAGGCACCTAACACCCCGCTTCGAAAAGGGCTCATTCAATTGGAAATTGGAGTGGCTTGTGCCCTCTTTAATAGTCAAAAGTGATCGGAAGGCAACTAACACCCCTTCCACGCCCACCATTTCCCGAAACACATCCAATAAAAATTTTGAGATAGCCATTTTGTTCAGCGTAGTTGATTTCCAGATAGAAATTATGTTTTTGAGGAAGAACCTCCCCCACAGCCCTCATGGCCAGGGTTGTAAGTTATGCCATGGGGGCATATAAAGGTTTTAAAGAAAGCGTTGTCGTAGAAACTTCAAAAAAACTCATTCGATTGGAAATTCAAAGGGCTAGTGCCCTTTTTAATAGTTGAAAGTGATAGAAGGGCAACTAATCCCCCTCTCACGCCCACCATTTCCCCGAACGCATTCAATCAAAATTTTAAGATAACCATTTTTTTCTACGTAGTTGAAAGTTCTGAAAATTATGTCTTTGTGGATGACAACCCCCCACAGCTCTCAGGGCAAGGGGTGTAAGTTATGCCCTGGGGGCATATGAGGTTTTTCTAGAAAGAGTTGTCGTAGAAACTTCAAAAAGGGCTCATTCGATTTGAGATTGAAATGGGTAAAGCCCTTTTTAATAATCGAAAGTGATTGAAGAGCAACTAACCCCCCTCTCGCGCCCACCATTTTCCCAAACACATCCAATCCAAATTTTGAGATATTAGTTTTGTTCAACGTAGTTGAAAGTTCTGGAAATTAGGTCTTTGAGGATGACAACCCTCCCCCCCCCCACAACCTCAGGCCGAAGGTTGTAAGTTATACCCTGGGGGCATATAAGGCTTTTATAGAAAGATTTGTCATAGAAATTCTCACAACCACCATTTCCCCAGTGCCATTTTTAATAGTCAAAAGTTATTGGAGGGCAACTAACCCCCCTCTCACGCCCACCTTTTCCCCAAACACATCCAATCAAAATTTTGAGATATGGAAATTAGGTCTTTGAAGATGACAACCCCCTCACAGCCCTCAGGGCAAGGGTTGTAAGTTATGCCCTAGGGGCTAATACGGTGTTTATTAGATAACGTTGTCGTAGAAACTCAAACAGCGCTCAGTCGATTGGAAATTGAAAGGGCTAGTGCCCTTTTTAATTGTCGAAAGTTATTGGAAGGCTTTACATTTTTATAGTAAAGATCGATCTGGGTAGAATGTATTATTTTTTTTTTGTTTAGACCAGGGCCCTTCGTATCGAAGGAGTTGTCGTAGGAACTTCGAAAAGGGCTCATTTGATTGGAAATAGAAAGGACTAATGCCCTTTTTAATAGTCGAAAGTGATTGAATGGCCACTAGTCCCCCTCCTACGCTCCCATTTGCCAATTATGTTTAAAAACTAAATGTTGCCTTACGATTAAATCAAAATGCACTGTGTTAATGCTAATCCCAATAAGGCATCTCAGCAGTATCACAACAACGACTGAGGGTATTATGTTCAAACTTTCGGGGCTACTTCTGCTCTTAAAATTTAACCAAATCAAAATAGTGCAAGTGTATCCAAGCTATCAGAGGCAACGCTGTAGCGTGGCCCACAGTAAAGGCCATACGGCTCCAATGTTTTATTATTTATTATTATTTATTTTTTTCCAAAAGGCACTTTATACAGAAGGGTTCGTCATAGAAACTTCAAAGGGGGCTCATTTGATTGGAAATCGAGAGTTCTAGTGCCCTTTTTAATAGTCCAAAATGATTGGAGGGCAACTAGCCCCCCCAGGCCCATCATTCCCCAAAAATTTTGAGATAGCCATTTTGTTCAGCATAGTTGATTTCCAGATAGAAAATATGTTTTTGAGGAGGAAACTCCCCCACAACCCTCAGGGCAAGGGTTTTAAGTTATGCCCTGGGGGCATATAAGGTTTTTTATAGAAGCCGTTGTCGTAGAAACTTCAAAACAGGCTCATTCGATTGGAAATTCAAAGGACTAGTGCCCTTTTTAATAGTCGAAAGTGATTGGAGGGCAACAACTCCCCCACACCCATCATTTTCCCAAACACATCCAATCCAAATTTTGAGATAGCCATTTTGTTCAGCGTAGTTGATTTCCAGATAGAAAATATGTTTTTGAGGAGAACACTCCCCCACAACCCTCAGGGCAAGGGTTTTAAGTTATGCCCTGGGGGCATACCAACTCTTGATCTCTCGACAAAGGATGCATAAAGAAATATACAACTGTCCGAAGAGAAGGCGGGTGCATAGTCTGCATAGATAACATAGTCATTGCCACTGAAATTTTTTGTCTTAATAATATGATTGTTAAAACCGAGAACCTCACGTAAATTTTCATTGAGGAAAATTCTTTCATTCTCAAACGGATTGGTAAACAAATTCTTCTTTGTTCCGTCGAATAATTGAATTAAAAGGCACCATTTTTAAGAGCGGAAATATTTATATTGAGAGCACGACACAGCTCATGCATAATATTGTATTCCCTGTAGGGTATGCTAGCAATAGGGTAACCATTAGAGTCAAAAGTTGCCATTGCACCTTCATCACCGAATTCAAAAGGCCGTAGTTTTATATCATATGTACGATCCTTTCTTAGGATATCATATTTATTTTTAAGAATACAATCGACCAGAGCAACTTCATACCTTCCCTCAAATTTAATGGCCGGGGAAAGTTTTGTCCAAAAATCACTCGTTTTATTCAAATCTTCATATAGAGGATCAGAAACATTGGACATGAATGTCACATACAAACCTTCAGACATTATGAACGTCTTCAGCGAGTATCCACGAATCAAAATCAGAGTTGTATCCTAGCCAGCGAACAAGTAACTGTCGCTTACCCTGGTGTGTACGAGTCTTTAATACCTTTTCAATTTGATACATTCCAGTGTTTTTAACTTTTTGTAATTCATAATCATAAAAACTGACAAGAATCTCTTTAAGTTATAGGATTAGTATCTAGGATTTTCAACACTTTAAAAAGTGCAGTAGACCACAAGTAATTTCCCCTTTCAAAAATATTTCTGGTACGATTGATTCGAACAGTATCACCAGCATTGAATTTTTTCTTTCCTGGCTTTTCATTAGAATATTGTTTAAGGAAATGTGTACTCTCACGATAATGAACTTCCTGAGGGCTAGTATTGAACAAGGATCGATGAGGACGTTGATTGTATATTTGCATGATTTTATCTAAATCATGAATAAATGCAGCTGAAATTAAAATATCTTGAAATTAAAAGTCGAATAGTTCCTACTGAACGTTCTGCCTATGCGGCCTTTATAGGACTATGACTATGATAGAGTATTGTATTATATTTAAATAAATTTTTTCTACATGGGGATTAACAAATTCACTCCCTTGGTCTGTTTGATTTTTTTTTAAATGAACCTTGTTCAAAGATGGACTCAAGGGCTTTAGCAACTTCATTACCTCTCTTTGACTGGAATGGAACTGCATATGCATACCGACTAAAAAAACTTATTGCAAGTAAAATATACTTGTAAGGTTTATTATAACGTCTTTGAATCGCGTCTAGAGTCAAAAGATCTGCTTGTAATATATGTCGAGGGTAAAAGGCTTTAGTTTTTCGATAGTGATTCTGGGTTCCTTTTGTAGATAGTCTTGTGCACTTTTAGTGTCAACACGAGTGACTTCGGAAAGTGTAGTTGGAGAACTTAAGCTTCCCGGTTCTCCACTTTTGGTTACTTTTTGTAATTCATAATCATAAAAACTGACAAGAATCTCTTTAAGTTATAGGATTAGTATCTAGGATTTTCAACACTTTAAAAAGTGCAGTAGACCACAAGTAATTTCCCTTTTCAAAAATATTTCTGGTACGATTGATTCGAACAGTATCACCAGCATTGAATTTTTTCTTTCCTGCCTTTTCATTAGAATATTGTTTAAGGAAATGTGTACTCTCACGATAATGAACTTCCTGAGGGCTAGTATTGAACAAGGATCGATGAGGACGTTGATTGTATATTTGCATGATTTTATCTAAATCATGAATAAATGCAGCTGAAATTAAAATATCTTGAAATTAAAAGTCGAATAGTTCCTACTGAAGGTTCTGCCTATGCGGCCTTTATAGGACTATGACTATGATAGAGTATTGTATTATATTTAAATAAATTTCTTTCTACATGGGGATTAACAAATTCACTCCTTTGGTCTGTTTGAATTTTTTTAAATGAATCTTGTTCAAAGATGGACTCAAGGGCTTTATCAACTTCATTACCTCTCTTGGACTGGAATGGAACTGCATATGCATACTGACTAAAAACACTTATTGCAAGTAAAATATACTTGGACCGTTTTTGTATAACGTCTTAGAATCGCGTCTAGAGTCAAAAGATCTGCTTGTAATATATGTCGAGGGTAAAAGGCTTTAGTTTTTCGATAGTGATTCTGGGTTCCTTTTGTAGATAGTCTTGTACACTTTTAGTGTCAACACGAGTGACTTCGGAAAGTGTAGTTGGAGAACTTAAACTTCCCGGTTCTCCAATATTTTCATAAGCACCTTTCAAAATTTTATCCATTTTGATCGTAACCGTCCGCTACCCTTTTGTATACTACTAGGCGAATCAATACGTCTTCGCTTTTGTCTAGTTAACGGTGTTAAATCGCCAGTAGGTGTGCTATCCAAGAAAGATTTAAAATTGTCTTCTACCTTTAATGGACTATGTTCTCTTAGTTTCTTTAGAATTTGTTTATTGCTAATAAGACTTTTAGGAAAATTTGACAACTTTAAAAAATTATATAAATGCCCGTCAAAGGATTCAACTCTTTTACGATTTGCAATCAGATTCGATAATAAATCAATGGAATTGTAGGGCTTAGGTTCACCAGGATAAATTTGTTTTTTTTTAGATTTATAAGAGAACTTGAATCGCGAACAACTCTACAGATGATATAGTAGGTACAATTCAATGCAAGTTTTCTCATACATTTACTCTGATGAAAAAGATTATGGAGAACCATAATTACAGAAATTTTTTCGTGATGGGACCGGACAGTAAACAATTGTAACATTTCCCGCGACCATTTTCAGCTGAATAGATTCACCTAAATCGTCAATAATCAACCACGAGTTTGGTGCAATACTAGTAAACACGTCAAGTCCTTGTATAAATTTTAAGCTTGGATCAATCTTCTTTATTTTATCATAAGATTCTTGCCATATACTATAGCAATAATAGATATTTTTCGGATTCTCTAAAAATATTTTATCACGTTTTTGAATAATTTTTGTTAAGTGTCGTTTTGCCAGACATGGACGGTCCACAAAGAAACGATCTGAAGGGTGTTTTAAATTGATACATACTCTTCCAATGCCAAAATGCAACTAACCTATCCTAACCTCAATCTGTTGAATAAATAATCAAGAGGAATAAGAATAAAAGGTTTCTTTAATTCACATATATACAACATTTACAACATGAACATTTTAAATAACATGCCGCTCAGAGGGGCGGGTACTGCGGCGGGCAGCGGACAGTACCCGCGACACCCGGAAGGTTCCGCGGCGGGCTAGTAATAGGCACTTCAAAATAAAAACACAAAATAAACACATGAAAATTACCGCTTTGCGCAATGAAATTTAATAAATTTAAATGACTAGATAAAAAAGGGCAGTGCCGAGCATGTGACGAGAAAATGAATAGATATAAAAAAAGCAGTGTTAATCTGTTGTCGGAAAAAGACTCCCTCCTACAACTATAGAGCTTTCTGCAGACCGGGTTACTTCCTATAATTTACACATTCAACTCGATCTGATGTAAGACAATGGCCATATGGTAGTACTCTCACACCCCCCTCGAGTACATAGACTTTATCCGATATGGTGGACATGGCATTTTTTTCGACTCGAACTGTATAGTTTTTGTATTTTCAAGAGCGAATGGCCATGACACTCGCTCTTGGAACTAAATTTTGCTCTAGATAGTTCCTATAAAAACTCATGGTGAAATTTTCCTTTACATAGTATGCAGGCACCCCTTTGCAGACTTTTCTGGTAGTCTCATTGTGCGTTTCCACGCAGTACACCTTCGGACCAGGAAATACACCATGCGATACCAAATCACTTCCCGTTTCTGATTTTAATTTTAATAATTGACTTGAGGCCTGGCGTTTCACCAGCTCCGGATAGCGGGACTCCTCCCAGTTTGTGTAATCCATCCGAGAGCTAATAAACTATCCATTTTCCAAATCTTCCAATACATTATCAGTTTTAACTTTTAACAATAAAGAACCTGTACCCCCGTAAAAAACTTGAACTTGTCCCTACCTCGGCCACTGGCGCTTACATACATTGTAATAAAACTCCAACATGAGTTTTTTTGAAGTTTCTCAAATGGCACTGCCAGCGGCAATGTTTTAATTTAAAATTACATTTCGTTTCTTTTTAAAAGGACCATATTGGAGCCTATGATCGTGAATGATGTGAAGTTTGGATCCGCAATGATTCGGGCACATTCTTTTGGGTCGGCCACAACGTCAAAACGACTCCTGTTTCGTACACTCTCACACATCTTACCAAAGGCCGAATTTAAAATGAATTTAAAGATCTCTTTTTCGACCTTTGTTTTCGCTTGAGAGCGTTTTTGACAAAAGTGTCAACAAACGTCTTCATGTAAGGTTTTTGATCGAATTGGTGGGCTCTATGAATCCTTGTGACATTGAAACTGTTGGCAAGCATCCACGGCAAAAGAACATGGTGTACAACAATATTCCGTTTCGGCTCCAGGTCGGCAATAAGCTTGCATTGGTCCAATGCATGCCTTTATTCTCTACTAATGATAAATTGTAGGGAATCAGCGAGTCCCTATGCACCGGTCTATTAATGCAGGGGAAAACCAAGTCTTTTACTGAGTCAAGAAGTTCCAGAGGAATTTCCCCATCAATTTCGAAAAATCATCCTTGTGGTCCATTTTACTCAACAGTGTGAATATTGGGGAAATATGGAGCAGAGGGATTGTCAAGCCACTGGTAATTCCCACACGGCAAATAAAAGTGAGACATTGCCGACGGATAAAGGGAATTCATATCCAAGAAAACGGCATCCGACTTTTCACCGGTATCCTGTCCAGTCGGTTTCAAGGATACGACTCCCATGAAAAACATACCCTCCCCGCATGGATCTCTCTATAAACAGGTGCTGATCCACGTCGGCGATCAGACCTATTTCTGCTCCACTGATTTTGAGAATCATTTCCATCACCAAATGAGGAGTGGAAAAATAATACCCCAAATACAACCCGAATTCTTCATGAATTTTGTCCGTTTTTTTTACAGACAATATCCAACAACGTCAATAAATCACTTGCCAGGTACATTTTACAGTAATCCCACCCATTTTTACACCCTGCATTTGCCCAAACCCTCTTGGCAGTCATAATCGGCAGTGGTGCATTGACGATCGTGAAGTGAATCATAAAACTCGTGGATGGGTGGTAATTTTTCCTCACTTAGCTTCGAGGTGGAGCTGTAGTACTCGTACGGGTATATGGCCTTACACGTTAATAAATCACACAGTTCCTCATCTGGAAAGTGCTGCTTAAGGAGAGGGAAACTATTCAAATCGTCGCTTTTTTGTACTTGAATCAATTGACTCAACGATTTAGGGAAGAAACTAAAAGAATCAAGGAAACGGATTTTATTCAAGTACTCTTTACCATTATCAATTGTTTGCCATTTAAATTCGAAGACTAGCAGCTTTTCAGATGATTTCGGTATAATATTATATGAAAAACAACAATCTACCCATGCGCCATCTACAACTTCACCTTTCTGCAATCGTGCCAACGCTGGTAATATGAATTTCAAATCATAGTTGGAATTGTGCATGTAAACCGGTAAAAAGTATTGTTGCCTAACATTTAAATTACACGATTTATGTGCAACCCCCCGAAAGTTACTTCACCTTGATGAAATTTCTTGGTATAAACGATCATGGTCGCGGGTTTTCGCATCCCCCTCATTAATGTTTTTCTTACAAACCCAACAAATATCTTGGATTTTTAATTGCCAACTCGTCCTCTGGTGATAGATTCATTGGATAGTGTGTATGATGCAGCCGTGAAATTGCCCCATTTACTGTTTTAATGAGAGCAACCATAGCTGTGCCAACACAATCTTTTCCACCCAATGTCTCACAAAAATCTAACAATTGCATGGTATTACTTGAATCTCTCCGCGCGTGCGCAAAAGAGATTGCAAGAGCTTCATGTTTTTCACATGATTCGAATTTGACGGAACCGACACATCCATGAGAGCAGCCTCAATATCCAATCATACCTTATTGCTCTGCAATAGTGTGTTCTGAAAGCTTTTGAACCGCAAGGTAGCATTGTCCCCTGAAACCGTTTCCACAGACTGGTACCCATGACGCATGCAGTGTCTCAAATGATTATTTAATTTCAATTCTGTATAAAACCTAGATGGACACATTGGGCAGTAATGACAAGTCTTCCCTTGATTAAAATTTTTGTCTTCATTTAAAACCCGACTAATATGGGGGATAGGAAAAAAATGTCCAATTGATTCAGGCAGGTTCGTGCAGAAGCCATACCCAGTTTTTCACTGAGTCAATGGACGGTGCTCTTACAGAATAAATTCCCCCTTTTTCATCACTTAGTTCCCCATCTTCAAATTTTTCATCAAACTGTAAAACTGTAAACCCAACTTATAAGTGTTCATTAGCCTTATAAAAAATATCAATCCCTTTAAGCGTAACTGGATAGTGTCCCCTTAAACAATTAAAATCTACTTTTGGAAAATCAGAGCCCTCTTTCCCATTTACTGCCCAATCGTGTAACATTGTCTTAGTGACATCATTCTTCAACGGTTTTTGTCCTGCCACAAGGACGGAATATTTGAAACACTGCAAGCCCGTATCGAAACAAAAGTGTTGCACACCTTTAGTACCTTTTAAATTACTATTATATTTTTAAAATTTTTCTTCTCCCTCCCACCCCTTAAAGCAAATTCCCTTTTAAATTTAGTGATATTTAATTCTAATTTTTCTAAAAATAATACTGATAGCCCACTCCCATTCTCATTATACTCCTCCATCCTTTTAAAAATTTTACCTACCCAATTCGAAAAGACCCCCTCAAAATTATGCAGGTCTCGGTGTAGCGTCTGAATTCTTGTTTGAATATGATGATCGCACAAAACACCCAAACTTACATTAAAAAAATAATTTTAAATGCGATGGATGCTTTTAAAGAATCCCACCCTCCCGCTTCCCGTAAATGTTTTTCGAGAAGTGTCCGAATCATGCTGACGTAGAGGTGTGCGGTTTCTATGGGGTCCGTTTGAATAGTACCACATGAGGTACTATTCTATGGGGTACATATTGTTCCATATCACTGTGAGGGGCGGGCACTTCTAGCACCTTCTCGACCTTGTTAGCAGGTAACTGATCAACCCATTCATAGTCAATATCGATGCCTAGATCCCTCACAGAATTGTCTAGGATATTTCCATGGAAGGGGGATTTTTCACTACTCTCTTATTCATTAATTTTCGTCTCTTTTATTACTTTGAATAAAAACCAGACAGATGCAATATGCATTTGCAGATATTGCAATATACACAGTTCTTCATATGTTGACAAAAAAAGTATCGACTTTATGAAATGAGTTTAAATCATTTCGAATTCAGTTTCCCAATCGCTATTTCTTACATCATTCGTAGTCAAGAATTTCAGTTTCAAGTTGAATAGAATTATAGAACGTATTCACTACTATACAGCTTCAGCCTTCTGTTGGATTTTGAAATTGACAGCCGACAGATTGTTTTTACAGCTGAATTGTAAGTTTGTAGATTTTTTTTTTTTTTGCTGTTTTCAGATAAGATTTTCTTAATGTTTAATAATCAATTTTTGAACGCCTGATAGAAAATACAATCTTCTTTCTGAAACATTTTTTTTATTGAAAGCAGGGATGTCAAAAAGATAATTATTTTTTTCATTTAAAGTGGAGACAGAAGAAAATGATATTAAATTCCCTGGGAAACCATTGAAATATTTCGATAGACCCAGGGCCCCCCATTAGGACTTGTTCATTGTCTTGGGTATTTTGCGATTTCTCATAGGCTACTGACCTAATTTTCCTTTTGTGTGTGCTCCCTCTTAATTAGATTCTTTGGATCCTATTGAATGCCACGGCGAATCTATGAGTTTTCCAATAATTTGAGGTATATGTGAATAATTTCGACATTTATGTTGTTGTCTTTGTACCCCTTTACTCATACCCCCAATTTTTTTTCAAGGAACACTAAGCTGTGTTACGTTATTGTACGTGTTTGTTTGAACCATATAGTGACTTAGTTAATTGTTAAGTAAATTATTTTTCTAATGAAAGCTGAAACGGTATCCTATCGAGGTGAAATCCAGAGGGGGGGGGTAGGGAGGTATTACATTTAAATGATAATATCTCGGCATTGTTTTATTGAAAGCAGGGATCCCAAAAAGTTATTTTTTTTAATTTAAAGCAGAGACAGCATCCTATCAAGGTGGTATCCAGAAGGGGAGGGGGTAATGAGCTATTATATTTAAATGATAATGCCTCGTTTTTTTAAGCAGGTGGGTCAATAAGTTATTTTTTTTATTTAAAGCAGAGACGGTATCCTATCAAGATGATATCCAGAGGGGGGAGGGGCGTAGGGAGTTATTATATTTAAGTGATAGTACCTTGATTTTTTTTTAATTGAGAGCAGGGATGCCAAAAAGTTGAAAAGTTGACACAAATTAACAAGATTTTCGTGAGTTATACTTGATACAACACTTGCATGGTTTTATCGTCCAAAGAGAAAGGACCATATGCGTCCAACCCGTTTTTTTTTCTTATTGATGAAACGGGTTTACTTTGAAAACATTCATTCATAAGTACCAGGCAGATTCAAACTAAAACGAATTGGTGTTACGAAAGCGATATCGACATCCCCACCTAACGTAGCGCTCGAGTTACAATGGCACCCTTGTTCCAGTGCCCAAGTTACATTAAAAGGCCAAGTCATAATAAAAGCTTTCAATTTGGGAGGTTCAAGGAGGAATCTTTGACAGTCTTATGACCTCAGGGTACTAGATGTTGCAACGTTCTTACGTATCTACAGTGGTTTAAAAAATTCGATCACCTCACAAATGATTACCAAAAATATGCACAAAAAAACAAATATAACATTTTGAATATTATAACACTTGTTTCAAAGCTTTTAAGAAAAGCAGAAAAGGCTAAATACCCCTAACTGCGCTTGAAAGCTATTTTAAAAAGAAACTCTCTGGAGATTTCCATGGAAATGACCATAGCAGAAGCTTTGAGTCTGGATGGGGATCAAAGAGGAGTCTTTGAGTATTTTGACCACAGGTGACTTATTGTTGCGACTTTCTTAAATTTGGTAATTTTTGTGAGCATTTGGAAATCAAAGCTTAAAATCAATAACTGGTGCTAAGTGTCTAACATTTTGCTTGGATTAAAAGTGACGAACTAGGATGAAAATCTCAACATCTTCCTGGAGCTACTTCAGTCTGCATATTATTTCATTTAATTACATTTAAAACGGATGAGCTTTTCATTTTTTACCTAAGAAAATAGCTGGCACTTCATTTTTCTTCATACCGAATAAACCATTAAGAGTTTTTGTTTCATTGTAATTGAAGTGTTCACATGTGAAGTGTTCATCATGTGTTTGTCAATTTGATACCTTTTACTCCTTTACTCCTTTTAGATGCAGTTTATGATTTGACTGATATTAGGTATTTATCAGTTTATAATTTGGAATGAATCTCCAAAAGAAAAATGAATAATATCCAAAAGAGCAGCCAAAAGCAATAAAAAAGCAGCAGTTCAGCCTTAGCATACATGACATATATTCCATAAAGAAGCCAAAAAACTTTAAAATGCATTTTTTTAAACTGTTATTAAAAACCAGTTTTTAATACAAGAAGGCTTTTTAGGAATCCAAAAGAGCAAAACAAAAAACAATCAATATCAAAGTCGCCCATTTCAACTGTTTTAAAGGTAACAAAACAGATATAGGCGAAGTGCATTATGAAGAAATTAAGCTTCTAAGTTCAAAGTTATATTCAAAGTTTTTACCCAGATAACTGACGAATTTTGTGATACGGTATTTGAAGTTTTGTATGCAGTAATGCCCGATGAAAAAAAACTACTAATTTTGATAATTATTTATGTTAAGAATACATAGCTAATAGATACTTCAACTACTCGTATTATGCAAGGGTTCTGAAACGCCACAGTCATTTCGTTTCTACCAGATTTCTACTTCTCTTGATGAATAACGAAGAAGACCAGTTTCCAGCCAGCGACTTGTGAAGTTTTGGACTCATGAATAGGCTCGAATCTGTTGTAAATTTAAGCTGTGATTTGAAAAAGACTGATGAAAACATTAATGTTTGCGGTCAACATTAATCGCGCCGGCGGCGCACCACCGACATGTTACTGGCGGCGCGCCGCCGACATGTTACTGGCGGCGCGGCGTGGCGCGCTGTTTTTGGCCCCGCCGCCGCCGGTCTTCCCTCAGCGGCGCGGCGCCGGGGTCTAATTTCATCCCTATTTGAACTTTATTTATTGTCATGGAAAGGCAGTGCGGTCTCCGAAACTATCTACGATAATAAGTGAGATTGGATTGATCACTACCTAACCAAATATCTGGGGGGGGGGGGGGGTTAATCACGGATGGATTTTCCATGGAAGGAATTTTTTGCGGGGAGGGATCTTCCGGAGAAAATTTTTCATGGTGAGAAAAGGTGGATTTCCGGTATGATTTGAAAAATTTCAAGACTCCAGAAATTAAATGAAAAACAATTTTTTTTGAAATGAAAGTAAGGAACAACATCAAAACTCAAGACAAACAGAAATTTTATTATATATATATATATATATATATAATATATATATATATATATATATATATATATATATATATATATATATATATATATATAAATATATATATATATATATATATATATATATATATATATATATATATATATATATATATATATATATATATATATATATATATATATATATATATATCCCATTTTGTAGCCCAATAACTTTGGCAATCTTTGTTGGAATGACCTCAAATTCTCACAGCTTGTGTAGAAACGTTTCAAGTTTTTGTGTGTAATGTTTGGCATTTCTATCTTTTCATATTAAGAAATGCCGTTCAATTCAAAAGAAAAGACGTTTTGCGTCTTAGAGTACGCTCGGACTAAGTCACCTAAGACAGTGCAGCGTGCCTTCTTCACAAAATTTGCAAAGAAGACACCAACTACAAAACAAATTAGGACTTGGCACCAAAAATTTCAAGAAAACGGCTGCTTATGCATACCTAAATCGTCAGGACGGCCATCAACATCAGCAGAGACAGTGGAGCAGGTTCGTGAAGCCTTCCTGCGTAGTCCTCGGAAGAGTGTTAGAAGAGCAAGTGTGGAAACCCACATTCCACAAACAACAGTTTGGCGAATTCTGAGAAAACGATTGCGATTTAAACCTTACAAGCTTCAGCTCGTTCAGGCCTTGAGGGAAGGTGATAAGCGAAAACGTAAAGAATTTTGTGTTGAAATGCTAGATAAACTCGAAGAAGACGATTTCGATGATCGGCTAGTCTTTAGTGATGAATCCACGTTTCACACGAGTGGCAAAGTTAATAAACATAATGTTCGCATTTGGGGCGAAGAAAATCCTCAAGACACAGTTGAACACGAGAGGGACTCACCAAAAGTTAATGTGTTTTGTGCAATATCCAAGAAAAAAGTTTATGGGCCATTTTTCTTCGAAGGAAATGTGAACGGAGATGTTTATCTTCAAATGCTTCAGAATTGGCTAATTGATCAACTCATAGAAAATGAAGACGAAAGTTTCATTTTTCAGCAGGATGGGGCTCCACCTCACTGGAAGCTCACTGTACGAGCCTACCTCAATGAGGTTCTGCCAGAGAGATGGATCGGTCGAGGTAGTGAAGAAGACGATTTGCTTCTGAAATGGCCACCAGGATCACCCGACCTTTCGCCGTGTGATTTTTTCCTCTGGGGTTATGTGAAAGGACTAGTCTTCGTACCTCCTCTTCCAGCTAACATTGAAGAACTGAAACAGAGAATTACAGCTGCACTGGAGACTGTTACCGAAGACATGCTACAGCGAGTTTGGCAAGAGCTCGAATACCGACTCGACGTTTGCAGTCACAGGCGGCGCTCATATTGAACATTTATAAAAATCTGTCATAGAACCAACAAATATTTGTACTTTTCTTTGTAAATTTCACCAATAAAACATATGACCTTCAACATAAAGTGTATTTAGTTTCATTAAGATCCATCGAGTAGTTCAAACTATTTGAACCAGTTTGAACCAGATCCTCTAAGTTCAAACTATTACAGAATTTCTTTTTTATGGGTTTATATGACTTTTCTATGGTTGTATAGTTTTTCTTTGAAAAACTTCTTTTTCGCAAAGGTTTGTTTAAAATTAATCTTGAAATAGACTTAGAGAATTGAAGAAATAAGATTATACTTTATTTTTTTATGTAAATATTAGTCATATAATCATAGAAAATCTTCTTAATACATCCACAACTGAGAATTTTAAAGAACAAATATGTGGACAAATGAAGAAAAATGCCCATGACTATATTAATTTAGTCTGAACCATTATTTCAACTGCGATATTCCCTTTTAATCCTTGCGATGTTCCAGTGATTTGCTTCTACAGCTAAAAGATCTTCTCGGCAAGTCCTTATCGTTGATGAATAGATTCATATCTACCGTAAATATAGGCAAGTATGATAAATAAAAAAAATATGCTCCCATCATTAATGGCAATTTGTTTTTTGTTTTGGTTTTGTTTTTGAATGGATTACAAATACTGTGACTGAAAAGAAATATACAGATGCAACGGGTCCACCCTTTTGCTAAAGAGAAGACTGCACTTAATATTTTGAAAATATATACATTGATTTTATTGGCTTAAATCCACTTGGACACGGAAGTGATAGTTCTCCCATTATGTATAGCTTAACTTATGTTATGTTCACTGAAATCACATGGTGGTAAATTTTCATGTTTGCTAATTTATGATCTTGAAGGCCCAATATATTTATAGGTCCAAATCGTTGACGAAACTGGACGAATTAAATTCACTGCATCCCTCTTCGAAACTCCGGTTGATGGCAGTTTTTACGACAAGTCCGTGTTACCAGCATATTTAGCGTACTCAGCATCTGGCGTAATCAAAGAAGATCACCTTATATACGTTAATTACGGATCGTATGACGATTTTGCATATTTAGAAGAACACTTGAAAATATCGATCAAAGGACGACTTGTTTTGGCCCGATATGGAAAATTTTTCAGGGGTGACAAGGTAAATTTGTTCAACCATTTCATGTAACTCGATTTGGAAAAGACCAAGCTATTTCATTACCAATCTGAATTCTCATGTTACACTGCCAGATTGTTAATGATTATGCAAAACAATACAGACTAAGTTTAACATTCCAAACGAACATAATATATTTTGACTAAATTTTTATATAAAAATTGAGCTTTTATTATATACATCAATAAAATTCTACTCTTTGCGATGCTAAAAAAAAAGAAAGAAAAAAAAACCTGAAGAGCTTACAGGTTCAGTTTGTTATGGAGCTTTCTTGAGTATAGTTGTGTTATCATTTATTTCAGATGCATTTGATGGTAAGAATATTTTGATTTTATACAATATCAAGAGATTGCCACATAAATACTTTACTTATAATTTCAAAACACGGCATGGCATACGTTATTATTTATAAAAGTACTGTAACCAGTTGCGTTACGCCACTTTTTTTTATATTATGAAATGTTGTATTGGAGATGAATGAAAGGCAAACCAATTAGCAGATTTGTACAGCCCTTCGCCCCACAAGGTGAACATGCTTTATGATTCTTGTTCAAAAGTCAACCTCCGTGAGAGGGGAGAAATTTCCGTACATGGAAGGAAGCTTAACGGAAGGAAGGAACGCTTAGACTGTAGGCCAATGGTCTAAAATTTCATAATTTTTGTCAACTAGGTTGTAGGCAGCTGCCTACAAAATTTGAAGTGAATCCAGACATTTGCACATCAACATCCTTAAACCCAAATTATTTTCTTTTAAATAAGACGTATCTGATGGAAGAAAAGAACAAAGTCCAAAATTACACGAGCAAAAATTATTACTTTGCAGTTTATGTAACATATGGATGGACTTCTGGTTCAAATAAGCGGATTCGTTATATTTCCCTATATCTGTAGAATTTTGTAAAACGTTACTGAAAACTAAGCTTGCTCGTGTTTTTTTTTAGATCGACAGGCTACATTAGGACTTACTCCCAATCCTCTTTTGTTCCGTTGATTTTGTGTTTTTTACGATTCGGTAACTAACACACGAATGTCTTTATGAAAAAATGACACCAGTGAAACAAAACAAGATTAGGAGTAGAAAATTCTTTACATAACCTGCAGATTTAAAAATCTAAGCAAGTTCAGTTTTCGGTAAAGCATTAGTTCTACAGTAATCTACAAGTAAAGGGGCATCTCACAAATCAATTTATTTTATCCAGTATTGCAGATGTATGTTGCGTAAACTGAGAAACAATAATTTTGTTTGTTTTAAGTCTCATTTCACTGTTTGCTTCCATTAGAAAAATATTATTTTTTAATTAAGTTTTGTTTGTTTTTAGGTTTTAAAAATACACATAATAAATCTTACAAAAAGATCTTTGTCCTAACTTAGACGAAGAAACTAGATTTGTCAACATGAGTGCTTTTTTTTAAAAAAAGGGCACTAATTATGTGTTTTACTTCACACCTCTCTTAAGCTTTCACTAAAAAATCTATTATGTTGTCGCAAAGAGTCCATGGGGTATATCATCCAAGGTACCTTTGAGGAGTTGCAGAAAAAATTCAATTATTTATGAAATATTGTTCTACAAGAAATCTATAGATTTTAGAAAACTGAAGAACACTAAAAGAATATCTGAGTTGTAATTATTACAATATACAAAACTAGGATTATTTAAGGTTTAAACATTATTCTGCATCGGTCAATTTATAATAAAAGTCAACCATTTTTTTTTTAAATTTATTCATAATACAAGGCTTTACTATAAAATCAGTTCTTGACGACATTTCAGGAACAAGGTAAAGGAATCACTCAAATAAGGCATCATACCCAATAGAATCAATTTCTCAAACTATACGTGAGTTGTATCACATTGTGTGTGAACTAAAACTACTACAACTAACAACTCAATGCACAACCAAGTCGCCTGAGGCCAACAAGGCTACGCACGCTCCCCACCCATCCCAACCGATTCCATTACTCCCTCTTTACGCACCCCCAAGAATTTCGAATTTTCCTTAAATCTTTCCTCACGACCTCATCCAAGCCGTTTCGAGGACGACCTGCTTTTTGTTTGGCCCTAGATGGTGGGCCGACAAGGATGATCTTTGGCAATTACTACTGAGGTAAGTGAAGCTCTCCACTTCATCAATGTTCTCGTTCGCTACCCAGCATTACCTCTTCACCTTCACTTGTTCTCAGTCTTAGCGACTCAGTCTTCTTAACATTAATCTTTTCGATAATTAAGTGCTTTGAAAAGAAGCCACAAATATATTCTTACACACAAGACTGGCAAAACCTTCAAAAATTAATTCACTTTGCAAAGACTTTCATCTAGGACATTCAAATCATCAGCATAATCAGAGGATAAGAGAATTTTATTTCCCAATTCGATTCCGTGCCCTACCATAGCCTTTGATGTGCTCCTTAAGACAAAGTTCATCAAAATGATCAATAAAAATAGGGAAAGAACACAACCCTGCTGAACTCCTAACCCTGCTGTTCAATACCAAACCAGCTACTAGCCTCATTTCCTACCTTAATCAGAGCAATGTTATTCTCGTACATAGGACGAATCACTTAAATGTACTTTTCTGGCATACCATACAAGGATAGATCCTTCGCTGAAGCTCTTCTATCGGTTAGATCAAATTCTTGCTCATAATCTATAAAACTGAGGACTAAAGGAGTCTGATGATTCAGCCACTCCTCGATTATTAATCTAAGAGAGAAAATTTGGTGGACACATTCTCTCCCCTTCCTAAAACCACGCTGTCCTTCCATTAAAACTTTATCTACAACATCTCTAAGTCTAAAAAGTATCATCATGCAAAGTAATTTGCTTCCAATAAAAACCAAGCTAATGTCTCTATGATTACCACATTCACTCTTATTACCTTTTTTATACAGAAGTTTACTTAAAGTTTTCCAAAAGTCGTTGGGTCCTTCATCTTTTTCAAAAATCATATTCATAATCTTCAGTAATTTATCTGTAACTTCACAACCACCATATTTAAAAAACTCATTTACCACACTACCACCACCTGGAGGCTTATTATTTTTCCATTCTTTTAGTACCGTCACTAATTCTTCCTCAAAAAATAAACCTTTTTTCACCTAAGTGTCACTAACTTTTTTATCCTTTTCTATATCTTTTCCTGTAATTCTATCACGGTTTAGCACGTTTTCAATATGTTCTGCCATCTCCCTTTAACTCATTCTTTATCACTAATTGTGTCCCCTTTCCTATATTTGACTGGGACAAGTCAAGATCAACTGTTATTTCTCGATTTATTAACATGGCAGTACAATATTTTACTATTGTGCGTCTGAATGCGCCTTCCAGATCTTCCGCAATTTTATTGTATGTGAAGATGAAGTTTATGTCAAAAGTTCCATTATTTTAATTTTATCTTTTGTAACTTAAATAAGGCATTAGATATGGTGATTCCATTTCAAATGAGCCCCTCCCAAAGATTCTACGACCACTGATTCAGTACGGTCATCCTTTGAAAAGAAAACCTCAGTGTTTCCCATGCGAAAAAGTGATTTTTTGTTGTTCCAGATGGGGCAGCCTTGTCCCCTTTTAGAAGGTTTTCTAACATAGTGATTCCAATGATACAGTTTTTGTTTCGATTCGGCACCATTTTCGAGGCGTTTCAGACTCCTTTCAGAAATTCCCATAAATTTATTTCCACAACCGAAATGACAGTTACCATTCCTGAATCAGTTTCAAATGGTGATTCTTCCCCACTTGAAAGTTTTTCTGTCACCTTTTTAAAATTCCGGTTACTATGGATCGTGGTTTGCTCTTTACAAGGTTGCAGTCACAGCTTCAATCCTAATATTTACGGTTTCCAAACTAAGCTTTTGAGATCCTCAGTTTGACTTGATTATTCTGGCTTATCATATAAATTTATTTTAGCACAATTTTAGTTTTATAATCGCTCTTTACTTTCTTCCCAAAAATTTATGTAGGAAAACAGTTTTTTTTTTACTTAACCTGTAGAAAAATCAGAGGACCCTAATTTTCCAAGAAAACGTTCGGTTTTTAGACATCCCAACTTTCCACTTTTTGAACTTATTTTGTTAGCGCCAATGCGCCAATGATGCAGTAGGTTTTAGACTTTTACAGTGACAGAAGGGGGCGATACCCAAACTCTTGTTTGTAGTGATTTTTGTTCGTTTCAGAAAGAACTCCATCCTTTGGAAGACCGCACACATCTATCAGAAGCATATTTAAGGCGGTTGTTTTTTTGCGTTAAAGCATTGTTTCTTAAAACTTTACTGTCACTTATTGTTTTTTAAACGATAGCATCAATAGATTCACAAGTGACATAGTACGTCGCATACGTACTTTTGTCTTTAGATGGCCAATGTACGGAGAAGAAAACAAAATCAGTTTGAGTACGTTGCACACGCACTTTTGTCGTTGGATGGCCGATGTGCGCAGATGAAAAGATAATTCAATGATAAACGACTAAAAAAAACGTTAAGGAAAAAGTGCGCGAAAGTTATTAGCAGCCACAACATTTCTTAGTTGTTTTCGAGAGTATCATTCCAATATTAGAAAAAAAAAAAAAAAAAAACAAGAACCTATATTTGGTATTCATTACCTCGGATGGCGGAAATCTTGGGGTATTATATCAATTCATATATAAAATTCGATGGTCGACAGTCACGACAGAAATGGAATATAAATTAAATATAAAATTAGAAAAATAAATAAATATTAATAGCAACACCTTTATAGCATATAGACTACAAGGAAATGATTAAATTATCAGAACTAAAAATTGGAAATATTTGAATAATTGACATCTTTCGGAACATAGAAAAACAAACATTACGAAAGATACTCGTAATCATGGTAAATAAACATTAAATATTTCCAAGAAATTTAATAAATATTATATATATAAAATAGGAGCAACAAATATTTGAATACTTGTTTTTTTTTCTGAAATTTAAATGCAAAGTGTAGATAATATCATAACTAAGAATAGATGCACAAAATATTTGAAGAGCTGATGTCACCTGAAATATTGTAGTCTAGGTTGAACCTTCGAAATTACATAAACACGCCAAGTTTATTCTAGTTGAAATATTTTAGTTTGTCAAAGGTCTTTGCATTAGAAGATTAATCAAATTGACCCTTCTTTTTTCAACGTAAACGGCTATAGGCTCGTCCATCTTTTAATACTAACCTACTGCAAATGATGATTTTTTCTTTTTATTTCAATTCGCGTCTACGTTTTCTTCTTTGTTTTCTTTTCATGTCCGTGGATCTCTAGTTCTCAGTAAAACAATAATTTTAAGTCCCCAAAGGCGAACTTTTCCAGATATCAAACACATAGCGGTGCATTATTTGTCATCTATTTTTTCTTTTATTATCTTAATTTATGTTTTTAAGAATGGATACACTAAACTTATAACAATTTAATCCAAGTTCCTTAAGGCAGCAAGTCGCAACCATGTCTAAACCTAAAAAATCAAAAATATGTGCCTTGCATTTTCACTCGTTTTTCTTGACTGCATTGTTCCATACTATTCCAAAGATATCAATCCAACACGAAAAGTGGGGATAAATCTTCAGTCGTTTTAATAACAGAGGTGTTGGACATAGCCGGTGATTAATCTCTATTGATAGTATTGGCTAGATGAATAAACCTACATTACCTGCTATGAAGATGGCCAGCTCAATGGCTACTGTTAGCAGAGCAACTTGCACTAGACTTTTTCAACTTGGTCAATGTCAGCCTAAAAAGCGCTCAGTGCGAGGTGGCCCAGTAATACCCAATACTGGGGAAGTGAAAGTAGTATCTAGCTACTAATCACTCGACACAATTTTAGTGAAGTTCTGTATCCTAATAACAACATAAACAAAAACCTTTTTTAGGTTTTGAATGCACAAAGATTCGGAGCAGCAGGCATGATCCTATACAGTGATCCTCAGGACTATGCCGGTGAAAATGGCCAAACGTCTCCGTATCCAAATTCATGGTGGTTACCTGGCGAAGGACTGCAACGAGGAACAATAATGTGGCATGATGGAGATCCCAGCACCCCAATGTATCCAGCAATAAAAGGAGCCTGTAGGATATCCCAAGAGAATATGGATTTGCCAAAGATACCAGTTCATCCTATTAGCTACAACGATGCAAGAAAGGTAAGATCTTGAAACACTTTTTCGACATTGGTGCAAAATGATGAAACCATGTTTACGAGTATTCATGTGGTAGAAGTAGTAAAGGCAGTAGCAACAACAGTAGCAATCGGGTAAGGAGTTCAAAAGAGTTAAAAATTTTAAATAACTATATATTCCGAAACAGTTGTCAGACTGACTACTGGATGCTGACTTTGGGTCATCTCAGAGCAAAGACACCATGTGACTCTTGTATTTAAAATCAATAAGTTCGGAAATCTTTCGATACAACTGTGATATTTTTAAAATATGTAGGCAGCATACTATGTTTTGTTTTTAAACACTCCAGTAGCAACTTCAGCATTATATTTTCAATTAGTGGCTTCAAGAACCTTAACTACCAGCTTTGATTAATATTAAGCTCAGTTTTTGAAACAGGTATTCACCGTGTATTGGTATTAGACTTCTATATTGCAAAATAAAAAATACTTGTAATCAATAATCATGAAAATGCATCAACACGAACTGTGGTCGGTACTGAAAGCAGTAGGCAGTGACCAAGTGGGCATTTACGAGACACGTGGGCAACATTCTGTATTTTGTTTAAGGCACTGATATTGCTGTTTTACTTTCATATTTATGACTAGTGCCTTAAAAAACTTGTGAAAACTAACTTTAGCGGAAATCCAGGGTAGTTTTTGAATTATATACCGATTGGGATTTGTCGTCATATGGCAATATTAGCCCAAATTGTGTGCATGCCAAATTCAGAAATCCTTTGATATGAACTGATTGGTTGATTTATAGTTGGAAGCTCAGAAATCCTTCGTAGAAATTAGAAGCTAATTTCTAGACATGTATATTTCATACTATACTTTATAACAAAACAGTCAAATCGCAACTTACGCCTCATACTAGAAATTCACTTCAAAACCAACCAGATCAGAAATCATTTATAAAATGTGTAATTATCGTGTTTAGTGGTAGGACATCCATATTATAAAATTATGCCTTTTTATCTATAGGTGGTTACCATGAATCTAAACCGTGGTAAAAATCGAATGGCATATAAGAAAACTATGTTAGATACAATATTCTTTTTTTGATTTTTAGAGTTGCACACTCATGCATGCATTAAGTTACTACAAAACTTTAAACACAAACCATGGCGAAGACCACGCGTACCTTGAAAAAAAAAATGCAGGCCTACAAGAAGCGAATTGAAGACTTCTACTTTGCCACATTAATCTCTGATTTGTCATCAAAAAGCTCAAAGATCCTTACAAAACTGTGGTGCCATTTGTGAAAAACGTGGATTACATACTATATTTCTAATTAAGATGCTCTTATTGCAACTGCAATCTCATATTTGTGACCAGTGACTCAAAAAATTCCCACAAATATCCCCTTTAGTGAAAATCAAGCAGCATTTGAAAACCAAGCTGGAAATGGTTTTTTGATTTTAGATTTCTATTTTGCAATATTAGCCTTAATTAGGTAGTCAACTATCTCAGAAATACTTCGATCCAACTGGGATGGAACGTAAAAGCAAGCTGAAAAGTGTGAAAAGCGTACTTATTCCTCCCGTTTAGAAAATGGTCTGACCGCTGAGGTTAAGGCATTTGGCATTTGCACCAAAACCACAGGTTTTTTTTTTTTTTTTTTTTTTTTTTTTTTTTTTTTTTTTTTTTTTTTTTTTTTTTTTTTTTTTTTTTTTTTAATCTAAATAAGGTACCTGAATAACACTACTATAAAACAGAGTTCAGATTCCAGTTTACCCTCAATCGAAATTCAAAAGAGGTCCAAAATGTCTGTATTAAGAAAACCGGAGGGAGTGGACTCAGGTCCTAGAGTTCTACTTGGGCATTCCGTTCAGACGAACCAAATAACCCTTTGTTCATTCGATTCAGACACGTTATCAAGCACCACGTGTGAAATATATACTTATTGTGTCTTAGCTTAGGACAGTCATCTGGTCATTAAAAACCATTCCCAACTTGACTCCTTAAGAATAAAAAGATGATGATTACACACCATATCTAAAGGAAGTCACGAAAGCAAGGAAGTGCAACAGACCTGAAGGTGCGAGTGAATGAGTTCTGTATAATTTTAAATATTTAAATTTTTTTTAATAATTTCAAAAAAGGTATCAAATACCCACCGTTCAACGAAAGCTTATCGATGGAGTCTATGTTTTATATTACCTACAAGCACAATCCGTGGCTCATGCTCAAAGGACTGCAGGCAAGAACGATGCTGGATATCAAATTTTTTTTCCCCATGGACTTCAAAAACACCCAAATACCAGCTTTGATGGATATAAAAATTGTGTGTGGAATAGGTTACCCCATTTACCGTATCTTTAATTAAGACAGTTCTATGGTCATTTAGGATCATTCTCTAAAAATATATTTGAACAAACATGGATCAAAACAGGGACAATATGTGTTTATCTATGAATTCAGAGGGATAGAACACCAGGTCCTAAAATTACGTAAACCATAACATTTGCAACAACTTGGTTTCAACAAGGTGTAAAATGTCGACATTTCTATTAAAATGTATTTATGACGCCTGTTTTAAATCGGCTATTTAGATAATTTGGGGACCATATCCCTGGGCTTCATGGATTATGATAACCACTGAGGTAGTTTTTAATCTTTCATTCCTTTAATTCGTTGAAATTTGCAGCCGGTAAAATATAGGCTGCAAGGACACAAACGGCGTTTGGTTACCGTCACGTCAGTTTTAGCCCTTAAAGAGGCATTAGAACTGTTAATTATTTAAGAACAAATGAGCTCTCTCTTGCTTACTGCTATGACAGTCTATTCTGTATTGACAAGGACAGGAAAAAGAATTATAAGATTATAAGATCTTCACTAAGACGATGCTATTGCTCTGACTATGAAACCTTTTTACAATATTAAATTACAAAGGTTTGCTAGTGTTTTTTTTTTTTTCTTTTAAGCTAGAATAAAGAATTTTTTTTGATCTAATCGTTTCATAGCAGATCTTACAATAAACAACTGAGTAAGCTCCAGAAGAAAAATACTAGGAGATTGTGACACCTCTGCATTTTCAACTATTTTGAAGATTTGTTTGTTTGTAAACTGACTTTCTTATCTAATTTTAAAATAGGTTAATTTATAACTTTTTAGTTATCTCTTTAAAAACGGAGGGGTTTAAATTCTTTTACTTTCACTTATCTAGCAAACCAGACTAAAAGGTTTAAAACTTCAGAACAGGAAATAAAAACAAGTTCAGAAATTGTCGGCAGATCGTCAAAAGTAATAAAGGCTTAATGGTAAAAACGTCAAAAATACCAAGACAAAACAGAAAAGCTAAAGTAAAACCAAATCGTAAATCATAACTTCAAAGATATTTCAGACAAAAAAAAAAAAAAAAAAAAAAAAAAAAAAAAAAAAAAAAAAAAAATCGCAACACGAATATCACGATTATACAGTCAACGAGGCTTCTCCAGTGCGAGAACAACAGAAGAAGGTTTCACAAATTTAGGAAGAAAAACCCACACTGACCTACAATGAAGAAATAAAAAAGAAGAGATAATAAGCAAAAGTAAATTATGAGTTAACAGGGATGATTCATATGGTGCATTTTTCGGTGGTGGTGGTGGGGGGGGTCTTCTTCGTTCAGCTGTTTCAATTTATGTTTCTCTTATTTTTCTATTCATTTGTTACAGCTTTCTATTCTTTTCAAATTTCTGCCCATTTCATTTATTTTAAAACACGTTTAAAGCTGTCCAACATAATTTCTTTTCTATTATGCTCGTGACGCTTTGCTAATTATGAAGGCAACAATTCGTAATATTTTGTTATTTTCTAATTACATTTCTCATTAATCTTCCTAGAGTTAGGTCTCGATTTGTTAGTTTCATAATTCAATATTTTGTTCTATTTCATATATTCTAGTTTTACGATTGGTCCTATTTCAGATGTTAAAGTTTTCTTGGTAACCGGATAACTTGTACCAACCCCCCATGAAAATTCAGTCTATTTCCAAAAAAAACAACACTAGCAACAATTTTGGATGGTATAGTCTTATTATCAAAATTGGCAGATATGCAATACTCAGAAGCCCAATGATGAAATCATAGGAATTAATTAAAAATAATTTACCTGTTTTATATTCCTAGATATTTGCTCAAATGGCTGGACCGCCAGCACCAGCAGCTTGGCAAGGAGGCCTCAATATAACCTACAATTTAGGAACCAAGCTTCGTCACTCTGGTTGGAAGATTCGTCTGGAAGTGAACAATGAACTGAAACAAGCGAAAACTTACAACGTCATTGGAAAAATGGTTGGAGCAGTCGAGCCTGATCGTTATATACTTCTAGGTATTTTATTGTAAGGTTACACTGAGGATAAAGCTTTTGGTTAAAGAAGGGATAGAGACATGGGAGTAGCTAATATTTTACTTAAGAGAAAAAGGCAGGGTTTAAACATGGTTTTTACTAGATAGGGCAAAATCACAGTCTCCGCTCTTGCACCGTATGTTGAAGGAATGCTCTAAATGCGGTGCATGATTTTACGATTTCTCGAATTTAAGTGTTTTTTCCTTCCTCCCTGCTTAACCCATAGAGGTCATAGTAGCCTTCAGAGAAAAAACAACAAGGAAAAGCATAAGAATATCCTAAAGTTATTAGAGTTAATCTAATTACTGTTCTACTTGTAATGACAATTAAAATAACCGATCCTCCTAAGATCTGTTGTAAAATCTAGAACAAAGCCAAAGGTGGTATAAGAAAGAAATTCGAAGAACCTTTCGAAAATGTATACCTTATGATTAGGAGAAAATAGCAAATGAACAC
Organism: Artemia sinica; assembly: GCA_027921565.1. Lineage (NCBI taxonomy): Eukaryota > Metazoa > Arthropoda > Branchiopoda > Anostraca > Artemiidae > Artemia > Artemia sinica. Next base: position 36,255,531 of record CM051260.1, on the reverse strand, counting down.
AAATTTCTTTGCAAATTTAGGGGGGGGGGGTCGGCTTATTTTTTCAAATTGCCTCTATTACTAGACGAGGCTTTAGCCGAAAGGGATGAAAAAAGTACCGGCCCTATGATAGGCATTACACAATAGGGATATCAATAAATAATGTCTAATATCCGAATCACATTGTAGTCAAAATTATGGATAAAATCCAACCTACGCACGACTAGGGCGCCAATTATAAATACCGTTCATAATTTCTCGAGAACGCTGTTAAAATTTCAAGCGTAAACTTTATGATTAACAGATCAGTGAAAATTTAAAGTATGTTTTTTTTTAATAAAGAAAAAAAATTAAAAAATGGAAACTTGAAACAGGGGATTTTAACTGTATGATGAGATAAGCCTGGCAAAAGATACAAAGACATAATTAGTAGATGGCACTTGGGAACGATTTATTGTTAATATAATCTTTTCAAACCAATGTCTTGCCATTTATTTTTCCACTTCTAAATTATGAGTGTGACGTTAAAATTATAAAATTATTTATAAATCTTGTTGTTGTTTTTTTTATTATTATTAGCACATGTGAACATGGTGTGGCTGTGGCATAACTCTTTAGCCTACACGTGTATATTATGTCTTTTTGGAATTAGGAAGATTCCAGGGTTCAAAACCTACTATCCCCGATAAACCCAACAGAGACCCTATGGCTTAAAGTATTCCCAAAAATAGTTTCCCCTATAAAGTTTAGTTTAGCATAGAAAGCCCCTGAGACCGGCTGAAACAATGCACCAAATCATCATTCTCATCTTTAAAAGCAGGTAAACAGACTTCAATCTATACCCTTATCTTTATTATTAAAAGCTCTTAAATATTACTCGAATTAGTAGTAACTTTACTCTAAACTGCATTTAATAAGTGAGAAATCTCACTGGTATATTCAACCTGAGATAAAACTCCTACCCATACAGTAGATCAAGTTACCTATAAAAATTTTACATTCCCATATTCTACATATCATCACTGTATATCTGAATCATTTCAATATTCCATCACTATCTCGGTTTATTTTTCTATCTGTGCCAGTGGATCAGCTGGTCTTGACCAACTGATCCATTAAGCAAAGGATAATCTTGCTTTATCTAAAATTAATTTCAAAAAACTTTTTTCACCAAAAAAGTTTTTCGAAGAATAGTAAAGAGCTACGTTAAACCGAAGACAAGCATAAATAAAGTCAAATAACTGTTCAAGCGTAAAAGGAGCATAAATCATAGGCAGCGCGCTAGCGCTGCCAAAGTAAAGAACGATGTGGGCACAATGTGTTTTTTTTTCTCCATACACGGGCACTTCGTATCGAAGGAGTTGTCGTAGAAACTTCGAAAAGGGCTCATTCAATTGGAAATTGGAGTGGCTAGTGCCCTTTTTAATAGTCGAAAGTGATTGGAGGGCAACTAGCATCCCCCACACCCATCATTCCCCCAAACATATCCAATCAAAATTTTAGATAGCCATTCTGTTCAGCGTACTTAATTTCCAGATAGAAAATATGTTTTTGAGGAAGACACTCACCCACAACCCTCAGGGCAAGTGTTTTAAGTTATGCCCTGAAGGCACATAAGAACTTTGTTGGAACAATGTACTACTTATTATTTTTTTCCTTTAGAGCAGGGCACTTCATATGGAAGGGGTCGCCGTAGAAACTTCAAAAGGGGCTCATTCGATTGGAAATTGAGTTATAGTGCCCTTTTTAATAGTCGAAAGTGATTGGAGTAGAAAGGGGGTGACAATTTCTGATGGGGCACCTCTGCTGCTATCTATAACCAGTCTAACTGTACATGGTCACGTGTCTCTTTCTAGGCTAATCATGGGATGTTGGCACAATGTACTATTTTTTTTCCATACCCGGGCACTTCGTATCGAAGGAGTTGTCGTAGAAACTTCGAAAAGGGCTCATTCGATTGGAAATTAGAGTGGCTAGTGCCCTTTTTAATAGTCGAAAGTGATTGGAGGGCAACTAGCCCCCCCCCCCACGCCCATCATTCCCCCAAACACGCCCAATCCAAATTTTGAGATAGCCATTTTGTTCAGCGTAGTTGATTTCCAGATAGAAAATATTTTTTTGAGGAGGACACTCCCCCACAACCCTCAGGGCATGGGTTTTAAGTTATGCCCTGGGGGCATATAAGGTTTTTATAGAAGGCGTTGTCGTAGAAACTTCAAAACAGTTTTTGAGGAGGACACTCCCCCACAACCCTCATAGCAAGGGTTTTAAGTTATGCCCTGGGGGCATATAAGGTTTTTATAGAATGCATTGTCGTAAAAACTTCAAAAAATGCTCATTCGATTAGAAATTCAAAGAGTTAGTGCCCTTTTTAATAGCCGAAAGTGATCGGAGGGCAAAGAGCCCCCCCACCCATCATTTCCTCAAACACATCCAATCCAAATTTTGAGATAGCCATTTTGTTCAGCGTAGTTGATTTCCAGATAAAAAATATGTTTTTGAGGAGGACACTCCCCCACAGCCTTCAGGGCAAGGGTTTTAAGTTATGCCCAGGGGGCATATAAGGTTTCTAAAGAAGGCGTTGTCGTGGAAACTTTAAAAAAAGTTCATTCGATGGGAAATTCAAAGGGTTAGTGCCCTTTTTCATAGTCGAAAGTGATTGGAGTGCAATTAGCCCCCCCCCCAATCATTCCCCCAAACACATCCAATAAAAATTTTGAGATAGCCATTTTGTTCAGCGCAGTTGATTTCCTGATAGAAAACATATTTTTGAGGAGGACACTCCCCCACAACCCTCAGGGCAATGCTTATAAGTTATGCCCTGGGGGCATATAAGGTTTTTATTGAAATCTTTGTCGTAGAAACTTGAAAAAGGGCTCATTCGATTTGAAATTCAAAGGGCTAGTACCCTTTTTAATAGTCGAAAGTGATTTGAGGGCAACTAACCCCCCTCTCACGCCCACCTTTTCTCCAAACACATCCAATCAAAATTTTTAGATAGCCATTTTATTCAACGTAGTTGAAAGTTTTGAAAATTAGGTCTTTAAGGATGACAACCCCTCCCCCACAGCCCTCAGGGCAAGGGTTGTAATTTATGCCCTGAGGGCATATAAAGCTTTTATTGAAAGCATTGTCGTAGAAACTTCAAAAGGGTTCATTCAACTGGAAATTGAAAGGGCTAGTGTCTTTTTTAATAGTCGAAAGTGATTGGATAGCGACTAGCGCCCCTCTCACGCCCACCATTTTCGCAAACACGTCGAATTAAAATTTTGAGATATCCATTTTGTTCAACGTAGTTGAAATTTCTGGAAATTAGGTCTTTTAGGATGATAACCCCTCGGAGCCCTCAGTGCAAGGGTTGTAAGTTATGCCCTGGGGCATATAAAGTTTTTATTGAAAGCGCTGTCGTAAAAACTTCGAAAGAGCTCATTCAATTGGAAATTGAAAGGGCTAGTGCCTTTTTTAATAGTTGAAAGTGATTGGATAGCGACTAACGCCCCTCTCACGCCCACCTTTTTCCAAAACACATCCAATCAAAATTTTGAGATATCCATTTTGTTCAACGTAGTTGAAAGTTCTGGAAATTAGGTCTTTTAGGATGATAACCCCCTCATAGCCCTTAGTGCAAGGGTTGTAAGTTATGCCCTGGGGGCATATAAGGTTTATATAGAAAGTTGTTGCACAAGTCATAGGCAGCGCGATCGCGATGCCTAAATAAAGAACGGGGACACTCGAGAACGAGACAAGAAATGGGGACTAAGAGAAGAAGAGGACACTCCCCCACAGTCCTCGGGGCAAGGGTTTTAAGTTACGGCCCGGGGGCATATAAGAACGATGTTGGCACAATGCATTATTTATTAATTTTTTCCTTTAGAGCAGGGCACTTCGTATCGAAGAAATTGTCATAGAAACTTCGAAAAGCGCTCATTCAATTGGAAATTGGAATGGCTTGAGCCCTTTCTAATAGTCGAAAGTTATAGGAAGTTGACTAACACCCCTTCCACGCCCACCATTTCCCGAAAAACATCCAATAAAAATTTTGAGATAGCCATTTTGTTCAGCGTAGCTGATTTCCAGATAGAAATTATGTTTTTGAGGACAGTCCCCCTTAGGGCAAGCCCTTAGGGCAAGGGTTGCAAGTTATGCCCTGGGGGCATATAAGGTTTTTTATAGAAGGCGTTGTCGTAGAAACTTTCACGAAAAGGCTCATTCGATTGAAAATTAAAAGGGCTAGTGCCCTTTTAAATAGTCAAAGTGATTAGAGGGTAACTAACCCGTCTCTCACGCCCACCTTTTCCCCAAACACATCTAATCAAAACTTTGAGATAGCCATTTTATTCAACGTAGTTTTAAGTTCTGGAAATTAGGTCTTTGAGGATGATAACCCCTCCCCCCCACAGCCCTCAGGGCAAGGGTTGTAAATTATGCCCAGGGGGCATATAAGGTTTTTATATAACGCGTTGTCGTAAAAACTTCAAAAAGGGCTCATTCAATTGGAAATTGAAATGGTTAGTGACCTTTTTAATAGTCGAAAGTGATTGGAAAGCAACTAACACCCCTTCCACGCCCACCATTTCTCCAAACACATCCAATAAAGATTTTGAGATAGCTATTTTGTTCCATGCAGTTCAAAGTTCAGGAAATTATACCTTTGAGCAGGACACTCCCCCCACAGTCTTCAGGGCAAGGGTTATAAGTTACGCCCTGGGGTTATATAAGGTTTTTATTGAAATCTTTGTGGTAGAAACTTGAAAAAGGGCTCATTCGATTGGAAATTCAAAGGGCTAGTGCCCTTTTTAATAGTCGAAAGTGATTTGAAGGCAACTAGCCCCCCTCTCACGCCCATCTTTTCTCCAAACACATCCAATCAATATTTTAGATAGCCATTTTGTTCAGCGTAGTTGATTTCCAGATAGAAAATATATTTTGTAGAAAAAGAGGAGGACACTCCCCCACAACCCTCAGGGCAAGGGTTTTAAGTTATACCCTCGGGTCATATAAGGTTTTTATAGAAGGCATTGTCGTAGAAACTTCAAAACAGACTTATTCGCTTGGAAATTCAAAGGGCTAGTGCCCTTTTAATAGTCGAAAGTAATTTGAAGGCAACAAACCCCCTCTCACGCCCATCTTTTCTCCAAACACATACAATCAATATTTTAGGCAGCCTTAAATATTCCCTGAAAGACTTTTTCCCTGAAAAGACTATGTCAATATAAAATGAACAGAAGTTAATTAAAAAAAACTTTTCCCACAAAATAGGTTTTTCAAAGAAAAGTAAAGAACTCCATTAAACAAAAAATGAGCAAAAATAAAATCAAATAATCTACTAAGCGTGAAACTACCACAAATCAGCATCGATAAATAAATGAAACCCAAAACGAACAGAAATTACAACAAATAACTGAGTCAAACTCAAAACGAGCAGAAATTAACATAAGTTGGGCGCAAAACCCCTATGCCTCCCCAAGGCCAGAACAAAATTTGCACTTTACTGAAAAAATACAAATGAATGTGCATTGTCAGTTTAATATACATATACTGATATTTAGTAATCAAAATCTTAATATTATTTGATGTTTTAAAGTTATAAAAGTAAAAACATTTAAATTTTTTTCAGTAAAGTGCAAATTTTGTTCTGGCCTTGGGAAGGCATAGAGGTTTTGAGCCCAACTTATGTTAATTTCTGCTCGTTTTGAGTTTGACTCAGTCATTTGTTGTAATTTCTGTTCGTTTTGGGTTTCATTTATTTAATGATGCTGATTTGTGGTAGTTTAACGTTTGGTAGATTATTTGATTTTATTTTGCTCATTTTTTGTTTAATGGAGTTCTTTACTTTTCTTTGAAAAACCTATTTTATGGAAAAAGTTTTTTTAATTAATCACTATCAATTAATAAACGGACCCCAAAGCAAACAGAGATTATAATAAATAATCAATCAAACTTAAAACGAAAAGAAATTTCCACAAAGAGGAGTAGGGCAAACGCCCTCTATGCCTTCTAAAGACCAGAACGTCTATTACGCTTCACTGAAAACAATTTTTTATTTAGAGCTTTCTGCTTTGATTTGTAACAACATCAGCGATAAAAGAAAAGAAAAAAAAGAAAACCACCATAAACAGCAAGGTTACTAAAAAAACTAATGAAATGTAGATTATCAATTTAAAATATATATTGATATTCATTCTTGAAAGTCTTGCCAATTTTGTATTTATTAACGTTATAAAAGAAAAAAACGTTTAAAATATATTTTGTTTTCAGTAAAGCACAAATGACATCCTGATCTTGGGGCAAACAATGGCAAATTTCATAATTTATAACCCTTGTCCCAGGGGCTTTGATGGGTCATGTCATCCCATCCTTTTTTTAAGGATTTGAAGAGACCATACCGCAAATCTGCCAACGACACATTATTTAGACACGGGACGGGAATTTTATATAAGATTTCCAGATTTTTTTTTCTTTTAATTTTTTTTGTTTAGGGAATCATAGAGACGCATGGGTATATGGCTCTGTTGACCCTTCTTCTGCAACAGCAACTATGATGGAAGTAGTGCGATCTCTTTGTGAGTTAAAGAAGAAAGGTAAGTCTTGTAGAACTAGACATAAAATATACACATTTAATCCTACAAAACTTTCAAACGAAAATTTTGACTAAAAAATTTCAACTGAGCGACTGGATAAACACAGCATTCGTAATCTAAAAACAGCCGGGCGTATTCTGTACTAACATTCGGGCCATGAATTTTCATCAAAATCAATACTTATTTTCCGAGTCCTTAAGTTGACTTTTTTAATTTTGGCAGTTCGATTAAACAAAGCTATTTTTTTTGTTAAATACCACATATCATATACCACTTGGGACGTATATTACGTATTTACCTCACAAAAATATCAGGGTTTAACTATCTTGGCCTTGCCTATTTAAAATATTTATTTTTCAAAGCAGAAACCGCGCTTGGGATGAGAGGATGTCGTAAAGAAAGATTTAAGGGACATGAGAACTTCCTGGGAGGGTGTAAGAGGAAGGCGTTGAATATATTAGTATAGAGGAAGAGCGTGCGTAGCTGTGTTGGCATCAGGCGGCTTGGTGCTGCGGTGAGTTCTTAGTAGTAGTAGTAGTAGTCCTTTAAGAAAAAACCCAAAACAAAATAAATGACTGAACAAGAGAAGCACAAATAAAAATTCTTCAAGCATTTGTATCTTTAAAAAATGTAAAAATATATCAATGTAAAAGTATGTGACAGGAGGGCTTGACAATGCATGAAATACACTAATTATATCTCATGCGCAAAGCAAAATATCATATATTCCAGATAATTCTATTTTCACAGCCAGAGTTGACTGGCCTGCATTTTACGGTTTTTATATCCCAAATTATGTCGAGATGATATACATTTCTTAAGAGTACTTGAGATTAGTCTAAGCTTAAGTTATCGACATAAAACATTAGCATTATTAGTTTTTAAGTTAGGAATAAAGGTATTTTCGAGTGACATTTTAGATTATATACTTAAAATATCAATTGCAAAAAGTGTTAATCCAGATTAATCTGGGTTAACAAAAGCTGGTTCTAGCGACAGTCATGAATTTTTCACTTTTAATTATACTTCCAACAAGCTTTCTCCATAACAACAATGTGGTTTTAAGATCATCGATCACCATGTTAATAAATGTTACTGTTCCAGCGCCAGTCTTTTCCTTTTCAACAATCAAATCCTATTCAGCAAACTTGATATTCGCTAGAAAACAACTCTGGAACAATTAGACCTGGAAATCAACCTTGTAGTTAAAGTATCAAGAATAAAATTGATTTTGCTGCTCCAAAAACGATAATAATATGGCTGTTGTTTCTGATAAAATGCATTAAACGCTATAATAAATGGCTAAATATAACAGATGCCTGAAAGTGAATCTCTTCTTCACTTTTCTCCATCAAAAATACATTTACTTTAACAATTTAGTGGCAATTGATGATAAGACGCATTTTAAAACACATCATTGACAACAAAAACAATAGAGTTACAAGACTCAGTGTCCTTCTTACATTGGTGAAGCCTGATTAAAATTAGACGGGTTTTTCATTATTGCTTTGAGGTCACCTTAAGTCCTTGCCATGGTATTGTTTTGACGAGTCAGCCCTGCACTTTCGCTTGCACACCAAATTTAAAACATCATGGCCAAAACAGTGGTGGTTCTTGCCAATCAACCGGTTCAGTGCTTGAATTGATTTTGCAATGACCTCTACAACAACTATGTTGCGAAAAATCAGATGGCGATCACTTTTAAGAGAAAAATTAGATATCAGTCGTTTCTTAATAGCTTGGGAGATGTCTTTACATTCAAATATAGAGTATCTAAATATAAAGTAAATGTGTAAACGTTATTCTAAGTTAGTTCTTAAGTATTTCCTAAATTTATTTATTTCTGGTGAGGGAGTAGGCAATTATCCTACGCGATATGCCAATAATGTAAGGACACCTCATGTTGTTGGTGCTAGATCTTTATTTTCAATACATCAGGTTCGGCTGCATGTTTAGAAACAATTTGCCTGAATCTTTAAAAAGTCTGCGAATGTGTGTGATTCGGTTGTCTGACTTTGTAGTGTAGTTAAATTGAAATTAAATTGATTTGCTCTCAAGTTCCTCATAAAAAAAGGAATAAAAAATGAATTGTTTCTTTTTTCCTTATTTAATGATATTATAAATGCTTATGAAAAAGATGCATGCTTAAGGGGTTGATATGCACCTAAGAAAAATCACTACCGAACAACTTAAAAAGGGTTAAGTGTTGTTTTTTTACCCTTATTTAATCTTAAAAAATGAAATAAATGTAATTTGTTTGATTTTACCGAGACTTGCTTCTGGAGAATTAATAATATCTAGACTAAGATTAATAAGATTAATAGTATCTGACTGGATCACTCATACAGCCTTTATTTCTAATAGTTGCAAAAGATATATTATCAGATAATTTTGATATACCGGACAATTGTAGTAATAAGACTGAAAATTCTTAAAGGTTGGAAGCCACGACGTACAATCATTTTCGGAAGTTGGGGTTCATCGGAGTTTGGCTATATGGGTACAAACGAATGGATTGAAGAAAATTATCATTCACTTCTGAATAAAGCAGTTGCAATGCTAAATGTCGACATCTCTGTTGTATATCCATACAATCTTTTTGTTGCTGCAACACCACTCATGAAAAACGTATTAATCGAAGCAGCAAAACAGGTAAATTTCACAGTATTTACTATTATTTGGATAACATTTTAGAAATATGATAAAATTCTCAGAACCTTTGTTCAGGAACATGAAAATAGCATGATGAACTGCATCTATAGTTCTCATTCTACTTCAAGCAACTACAGTTGATCTATTGTATAGGGAACAGTTTTTCAATAGGGTAAGGCAGAAATAATGACAAAAGAAAAAAAAAGTGTTTCTTCGATTTCCCATATGGGAAAATTACCCTTCGATTACTATTTACCGAGAAAATAGTAGCTTACATAAACTATACTAAGCAATAGCCTGATATTTGAAATCAATAAACCCCAGGAAACTTTGAATACCAGCTTGGGAAAAATCAAACTCAGTTTGTGAAATCAACAGCTCCCTTTCGGGATCTGAAAGAAGTAAACATGTCTGTATTTGTCAAGTCGAGGGAACTGGTCGGAAAAGAGGTCTAAGATCCCAGCTTTGGTCCTCCAATCACACAGACTGAAAATTCTTATGTTATTTTGATTTCATAATGTGTAACATCTCCACCATTAGCAAAATATCTAGTTATTAAAATTAATTTAGTAGACTGTGCATCTATAATGGTCTCATATTAGTATTCAACAAGCTCATACACCTAAATACCAACTTTGGTAGAAATCAAGAATCATTTTTCAAATATTTATGAAGTGTTGCTCGAACGAAGGCAACCATCGTACTGTCTCATATAGTTATTGGTTCATCATTTGGGATTAATTCCTAAGAAACCTTCGAATGAATATGTGCCGAAAAAGGTAAAACATGTTTATATGCCATGAAAAAGGTGGAAAGATGGATAGATGATTCACAAAAGGAAGCTACTCTCCCCTTAACATTCATTAGCACGCTTTGTTACTTATATTATTCATTATAATACTAATTTATAATACATTTAAACTTATCGTAGTCCCTCAAAGCCACCCTAAGATATAGGATAAGGAGCGACCTATGGCAATAGAAACCAAAGTAATAAAAAAAAAAGAATTTTATAAGCACTATCAAATTTGAAAATACATTTTCAAATTTGAAAAAGATAAGAAATTAGATAACAAAAAACAAGGTATTTCAACTAAAAGTAAGGAGAACTATTGAAACTTAAAATGAACAGAACTTATTCCGCACATAAGAGGAGGGGGTGACCCTTCCTTAACCCCCACTCTTTAAGTTTAAGCTTTTAGTGCTTTAAACAGCTTTTTATTCCGATTCAATAAAGGATTGGAACCTGAATTCAAGCTTTAGCATAAAGATCGAGGATTGAGAATGGGGCAATCACCATCATATACGGAATACTTTCTGTTCATTTTAGGTTCTACTGCTGGTCCCCGCTTTCGGTTAAGAAAAACTTGTTTTTTCTTATTTAATTTCTGATCGTTTTTCAAATCATTCCCGGAAATCCAACCTCCGTGGAGAATTTCCTCAGGACGAGTTCCCCCCTGAAAAATTCCGCTTACTTTCAGTAAAAAAAAAACTTGTTTTTTTAATTATATTATTTTACCTAGACTAGACTATGTGACTTTTTAGGGACAAATGTGCCACCGTGCGGCATTACTTTCTCTGTAACTGGGAAGCTTAATTTATATTTTTACGATATTCATACACCAATTAGCTATCTCAGAATAGTCAATCGATGGCGACTTTGCCCTCTTTGGAGAAAAATCATAGTTACGTGCCATAAAACACACACACAAAACGGAACTTTTTTTTTTTACCGTATGACAGGTTACAAGTAATAAACTACAGACAAGAAGTTGAGAGGGGAACGGGCTCTTCTGGATTCTTGGACTCTTTGAGGTCTGGAACTCTTGAAAGACTCTACATCCCGTCAAAAGCATAAACACGCACCTACGTTTTTATGCTTCCAGACTTACTGACATAGCACAATTGAAAAGGACTAGCTAGAAGATACTAGACCATAGACCTATATAATGAAATATTGCGTCTCCATAGAGAAAGAAAAAAATCATTAGTTCTCCATAGAGAAAAGCATCCACTAGATCGGTTAGCAGAATCAGCAGGCACTTTGTTCCACCGGAAACTGTTAAACTACAATGAACGTCAATTTATTTTTGCTTAACAATTTTGAAGTTAAACTGGAAACATGCACAACAGATCGTTCAGCAATGCATCGTCGCAAGATATACTTTTCATCTTTCCAATTTTGTCAAGATCCGTTTAGTACGTCCCTTAAGCTTTCTGTTTCCTCTGAAACATATAACTTTGCGATAAGCTTACAGCTGTAACTTCCACTGAGATGATACTATACTCATGTCATTTGGCCTCATTGGTTTTATATCTATCCATTCACCGAGGTAGAGTTATGATATTGCTTCGAAAGTTTATCCATTTTCACATGTTTTCAAGGTATTTTTCAATGTAAAAGAACGCAAAGCAAATTTCAAAAATGTGCTATGGTAGATGGATAAAACTGAGTCTTAGCTATCAAATGATATCAGAACTGTAGTCTTGCGGTGAAACATTAATACCGTAGGACAGCAGAAAATAACATACAAAACTTTCAGAGTGAACAAAAGCCTTAAGAATGGGCCCCTGCCAAGGGTGGATTTCAAAGAGTATCAGAGGTTTTTTTCCATTGATTAGAAAATTGAAGTCCCAAAAATTGTTGTTCAAGGCATAGAATTTCCAATTTTTTAAGAGGATAGCTCAGACTGATCTTGGGTGGGGTTATCCTTTACTCCCCTAGTGCTTCTGGATGTATTCACTTAGTGTTTAAAATATAAAATTATAAACAATACATCTTTATTGTGGCCAGTTCAGCTTACGGATGAGCACACAGAACTACCTATAATTCATCCCAATTCAACAGTACTTCTAGTAGTTCGATAGCTTTTAGTACATCAGGCATGCATCATAAGCTAAACAGATAAACTTTAAAAAACCACGGTCAATGATGTCAATTAGCAACCACCGGAGACTCTCTTCGGGAAAGAAAAAAAATTCATTAAAGCATGCAAAAGCAGGCAAATCATTAAAAAAAACATGGGAGAAAACGTAAAGATCTTGGCGTTTCAGGATACAGAATACCCTCAAAGGACCCCATCGCCCCTTACGGACGTGCTTAGGACCAATGTTTAAAAAAAAAACGTCTCAAAAAAGAACCATTTTGGAAAAATACAAGGAAATGAACTGGTAAAACCACATAAAGGAGCAAAAATCAACTAATTAGATGATAAATCCACGGTAGTGGAAACCGTGTCAACAAGTACATTTAATTTTTTACTTTTTACATTTTTATTTCATTCCAGGTACCAGCGCCAAACAAAACCTTGGGCTTTGGCAATTTATACTCACATTGGAATTTAAGAAGGCGATTTACAACATCATTAATTGGTTATGAACTGTCGAGTGTTTCCGACCATTCAGGTTTCTACCAAAAACTTGGGATACCAGCAGCCTACTTTTTATGGATGCCAGATCCTAAAGAATGGCCGCATGTTGATTATCCCTTATACCACAGCACATATGAGACATTTGAAGCAATGAAGAAATTTCTGGATCCTGAATTTTCTTTCCATTTGGCTGTAGCACATCTGTGGGCACTAGTGACAATAAAGCTCTCTGATAGCTTGGTTCTTCCTATGAAGATAGAAGACGAGGCAGATTTCTTGGAAGAAATGTACCTTGAACTCACAGAAGAACATGGAGATTTCTTTCAGGATAACAAAATGTCAACCATCTACTTAGAAGAAGCAATAAAGGAATTCCAACAAAGAGCAAAACATTTCCAAAGTAAAATAAATGATGTTGACCAGCAGCAAGAATTAGAACTCCGCCAGATCAATGACAAGATAATCCAGATAGAAAAATCATATATTTACAGTGAAGGTCTTCCACATAGGAAACACATGAAGAATGTAATACTTGGAACAAGTGTTCTTGACCAGTATTCTGGTTGGTTATTACCAGGAATTAGAGAACTTATATTTGAACATAAAAGGGAAAAAGATCAGAAGAAACAAGCAGAGATCTTAGAAGAAATATGTACACATCTTACTGTAATAGTAGCAGCTATAAACGGGGCAGCTCTGCAGTTAATAGACTAATCAAATTGTTAAATGATATACGGAAAAAGAAGCGGAACTTTTGGATTTCATTGGACTGTGATAAACCTAATGACATAATGAAATCTAAATGAAGTGTCAGGTCATAATAACAATGAAAAAAAAACAGGCCAAGAACAAAAAACGAGGACCTTTTACACTGGTGAACAAGATAGGCAAAATGCATATGTTTCAGCAAAGACCTCTGTCATATCATCTTCAGTGCAAGAAAACGGTTCAAAATAGTGTCGAAAAAAGGGTACCAACAAATGTAAGAAACAAAAACTGAAAATAAAACTAAAGGCTATAAAAGGGAAAAAATAGGTACCAACAAACACGAAGAATTGGAAAGCAAAACTTAAAACTAACAAATTCAACGAAGAAAATGCGAAAATTAAAAGCGCCACCCCCGGAAACGGAGAAAAACAGGTGACTGGATTTTATAGATCCGTAAAAATTAAATTTAATCGTTCAAATGGAATCTCGACATTGATTTAGATGCAACTAATCCGCTACTGGACTTTGCTTCACTTGACATCGATTAGCGTCGTCACAAGTCCTGAAAAGAAGTCCTTTACAACTGAATGTGTGAATGTGCTTTTTTTTAGCCTAATTAATACAGTCGTCAGTTAAGTTTTTGTTTAAAATGGAGGATCATTTAATTTCAGTTTTTGATCTGTTGAATTTTTTTAGTTTCAAGCTTTTCATTCTTAATTCTTTTTTTTATTATCAACCATTCTTCTTTTTATCAAGGTTGGTTTTTTTCTTACAATTAGCGGTTTTCGATGCTTTTATGCTTTCTTTTTGCAATGCAGACAGCTTAACAGAGTTCTTTGATGAGGAATATGCATTTCCCTACATAATTCACAGACTGAAAAAAATTTCTGCTTTTTTATTTTGTCTTTGTTTGATTATTCAATTTTCCTCCCAGGGTTAGTTCTATTACAAGTAATACAGACTTTGACTTAAATCTAGTTGAATTGTTTGTATTTTGCAGTCCGTTTTGCTGACAAAAACTAGACACTCTCAGATTTTAAACGGGAAACATGAAGTTAATTAATAAATTATGAATTTAAATTTATATAAAATAAATTCTTTTTTTCGAAATGGTTATAGGAGGGATTTCGGAAGGGCAAGAACCAATTAATAAATAACTGACAACAAGGAAAGAAACCTGTGTTCTGCATGTGTTTTTCCTACAAAGTAGCTTAGAAGTTTTGCTTAAGGTTTATACAAATAAACCAGGCTCGGAGAAAATGAAGCAACTGATGTTTATCAAATTATAAAAAATGTATGCAGTTACTAAAAGAATTCTAAAAATCCTAAATATTATGATCTTGATACAAAGTCTTATCCTGTGTATGAAGATTTCGAGTTTCTAATTTATACGCATTTATATGTATGGTTTATTTAGCAGTAAACTTTCTGTCTTTTTCAACTACTGATATGTATTAGGAACATCAAATACTAATAAATAGGCCATGTTAAGAATAAATTCGGCTTAGACTACCAATATTTTTTATGTTCAAATATTTTGTTTGTCTACATTACTAAAACTGAATTTGACAGATTAAACCAAAAGTATTAGATATGGAGGGAGGGACACTCCTTCCCTCCAAGGTACTCAGCCTGTCAGTTAACAACTACAAAATTGTGATGAGAAGCCGTGCAATTAAACCAATTGAACCTTTTTTTAGATTTTAACACAACTTTACCAAAACCCTGATCCATGAAAATGACCAACCTTTACTATTACTTCTGGCCTTTACTATTATTCCTACTCCCCAATTAAATAGTATCAAACACATTTTATACAAATTTTTAGATAGAGAAGTCTCAGGAAAGACATTGTAAATTTGTTACCTCCTCCACTTTGAAGTTCTGTTTTACAAACCTTTAACATTCAAATCATACCATATATTACAAGTTTTAAAAAACTACTGTTCCGTTTTCAAGACTTACTAACAAATTTTGCATTTTCATCTTTTCCCCCAAGAAAATTATTTCACAGCCTTGAAACCACTGAGGCAAGGATTAGAAAATCTACCCCTATTTATAATGTAAATATGCCCTAGTATGGAATCTTATATAGAGAAATTCTATCCAGCTTGCCTCCAGGATAATAGAAGAATATCGCTATTTGTTTTAAAAGTTGTTCTATTTCTTCTAGTATCAAAGATATTCAGTCTTACGAGTGGCCCTGTGAATCCTTTTCTGTTTTCAAATTTAAACAAATGAAAAAAAAAAAGGAAAATGGGTGTTATATTTTAAACAAGACAGAGAGCAAAAAAAAAAAAAAAAAAAAAACTTTAAATAATTGTCAATCCAAATATTTCCGCTTCACACCCAGAAGCCTTTATCAACGATTGAAAAAATAAAAATAAGAAAAACTAGCTTAAACAAAACATGAAAAAAAAACAAAGATAACAGCACAAACGCTAGAAGAAAAAGACGGAAAGAAAACTGACCTTTAAATAAAAATACAACAAACACGTCACAAAGCCCAAGCATCTATTTCAGAAGAATGTGTCTTGTTTTCATGATTTTGGAACTGTATTTAAATAGTCCCATTGAGGAGATTAATAGAAACATATTGTTTACAATAGCAGACATCTAGTTTTCGTGCTTTGTTATATGTTTTTTGAATTTTTATTTAAATGATTCCATTCAGAAGATAAATTGAGACACATCATACAATAGCGGACATCTTGATCTAGTGGCTTGTTTACGTGATTTTGAAAGTTTATTTAAATAGTCCCATTCAGAAGATTAATAGAGACATAAACGTTTAATAGAGAAATAAACATCTTGGTCTTATGCTTTGTAAGTTTTTTTTTGTATATTTTTATTTACACAGTTCTATTCAGAAGATAAATTGAGAAATAATAAAAAATACTTAGAAGCATTTTGCATTTTTGAAAGCAAAATTTTGTGAAAATTACTAACTAACTAACAAATGTGAATATAATTTCCTGGTAAAGCATAATGGATGGCTGATGGAACATAAACATGCCATTCCTGTGGCCTCATTTGGCCAAACCACTCTCATTCTTTTCGAACACATGTACTTAATCAGGCATGTATGCATGGTGGGGGTCATTTGGACCATTTCATCCGCCGCCAAAAGAAGGTTCACCTTCTTTTCGAGCTTCTGTCGAAGTCTTCCTCTCCAACTTCCCTCAAAAAGTATGAGCCACCTCCCCGGAAAATCCTGTGTGTGTGTGTTCCAGAATTCTTTTTATATTTAGAGCGTACTCACCAGGAGATTTTCAATTATGAATTGATATTCATAGTTCCAAACAAATATTTATGCCTGAACAAGGGATATGGGGGTGAATAAATCCCCTAGCTTATTGTAAAGAAACAATAGTGGAAAACTCCATTCCGAATGAGGGGAGAAAAACATTTCTTTGGCAAAAACAGTTTTTGCATCTTGCTTGTGTTTCTGTATCAAGGCTCTAAGTACTGAAACAGTCTTCAATATTGAAAGCTGGTCAAAAGATCTAAAGTCAGTATTGGAATGAATTGCTGATAAATATCAGCAGAAACGACAGTAAAGAAATGGAAGGAATACTTAAAGTTCCCACCCAGTTTATCTTTTTACAAAATAGAATCGACTCTAATGACAAATTTTAATAAAAAAAAAATTATGGCGTATGCAACGATTTTCTCTTTAGTAAAGAACTGGAAATATTTTATATTTCTACATTAATTCATTGGCAAAATCTGTTTTAGCCCTCAGGGAGCATCTATAGGCTAAAATTATTGTCTTTTTATCGCTTATATATTAATCCAAAATATTTGAAATTCTTGTTAAATAAACCCTTAAAATAAAGGAATTAAATACATTATTTTCTAAAGAATTATCCTTAGCACGTGTCTTACATTATACAAAAAATATGAAATAGTTAAAATTTTATTGTTTACATCTATAAATGAATAAATCATCCAAATTCAGTCAAGATCTGGGCCATGATAGTCATGGCCTGTTTAATCTTAAATGGAATGACTAAGAGACAAGCAGCAGACATGTATGCAAAAAAAAAAAAAACAACAACAAGAAATAGTTTTGCCTTTAATTTAGTTTTTGAAAAAACTACACATCCTTTAAGTGATACTGATACTATTGTCAAGTATAATGACCAGCTGAGGACAAAATATTGAAGTCTTTTCGTACACAATCTCAGATTTAGAAGGAGATCTAGCAAAGATATCTCTCACGTACACGGTAAGATATCTTCGGTTTCTTCACGCTGGACAAATTTCTCGAACATAGGGCTAAACATCAGCAAACAACAACAGTAGCCTTCGTCAATTTTATCACCACATTCGACTTGGCTGTCCGTTTTGGGATTTTAATTGCAGTGCTAAAAGATTGACTATCCCCCAAGATTGATCGCCTAGTCCAGGAATACAACAAACACACACGAGCTTGCGTCCAAATCAATGGGGAATTCTTGTCTTGGGGTAACGGTAACTTGAGTGTGCAACAAAACTGCATCCTTTAACCAGAGCTTTTAACTTCGTATTGTACTGGGTGTTGAGGAAAGACATGCAACGTTGCGCTGGAATTAACGAGAGACCCGATTTCATCGTAAGCGATTTTGATAATGTGGATAGTCTCCCTGGTAGGTAGTTTTTTCCTGGAAACGTAGGACATGTTTCAGAGATTATCTGCGACAGATGCTCTCATGGGATTGAAGATCAGTATCAAGATGACGAAAGTAATGATCAACAATGAATCTTAATTACCTCTAGAACTAAATCACTGCCAGATTGAGTTAGTCGAGGAATTAAATACTTTGGTTCAATTAACAGTTCGTGGTAACGAACTATAAGTAGGGAACGACGTGGGTCAATAGTAACCTAAAAACCGGATTTGTGATATCAATAAAAAAAAATCAAAAGAATCGAATTATTATTGCGATTCCAAATATATAAGATTCATTAAGTTTAGTGTTACCCGCCAATGTTACGAGCCTGAGAAAATTCGCCAGATTTTCAAGAAAGGGGGAACATTCCCTAATAATCAAAAAGTCTTAAGGAAAATCTTAAGGAAAAAAACAACCTGTGTGGAAAGGCCTTTAAGTTATGAAATTTGCCTTGTTTACGCATAGTATTCGTTATTGGGAAGTTTACGTACATTTTTAGGGTGAAGAAGGGGGATGAACTCAGTGCTAGAGGATTTTCCACGGGGAAGATTTTCCAAGAAGAGGAAAGTTTCCGGGGGGTGAGCTTTTAATGGGATATTTTACACTGGGGGAATTTGTCCGAATTCCTATTATGTTTTAGAGGTAATTACTTGGCAAGAAAAAAAAAAAAAAAAAAAAAAAAAAAAAAAAAAAATGTCATCCTAATCAGCAATTGAGACAAATGTGCACTTGAACGAGGTTTTGACCTTACTCATCTATCCAACTAGCTAGGACCAAACAGTATAACCGAAACATCAACCAAATAGAAATGTCCAAATCCATGCAAAGTCGTCATCAATAAATGTAAGTCGTTGTAAATTTACAAGCAAAAGCACCTTAAATCTAGCGAAATATTTTCAAGTAGAACCTTCCATTAGGGCTCATCAGAAGAAATACCACCTGCCTTAACGGGTTTCGAGGCTTTACTTTCTTTACCCGGCACAGTGGAGCCTCTACCATAAGATCTATATGGTATCCCTATGTCAGGTAAAACTTGTGAAATACATGCATACTAGTAAAGCTATTCAAAATTACATACAAAATGAGTTTCATTCTTTGCTTAATAAAATCCCAGAGGTCACTGAGCAAAGACCATTCTGGAACAAATGAAGACTGGTCCAGATGTGAGTTATAAAAAAAGTCTTTAATTGGTATCTGGAACCAATTACAGATTTAAAGTTCTTCAAGCTTGTTTGAAAACAGTCTACAAATTCCAAATTCCAAAAAAGAAAAGCGAAAGAGAAATTATATTAAAATATCATTCAGTATTTCTTTATAATTTTTTGTATATTTACCTAAAAGTTCATGATACATAAAACTAAATTTTTTGAATTGCCAACTACGAAACTCTTTTTATTTGTCTTACTTTCTCTTTGCCGACACAATTTTATGTGTAGAGATGTTAAGGGTACTTGTTCAGGGTAAATTTTCACCGGGATTGAATTGTCTAGAGGATCGTTCCGTAGGATGGGAAGATTTTTCCATGGAGGTTTCTCGGCATTATTTAAAAAACAATAGAAACTAAATTTCAAAAGAAGTTTTTCAACTGAAAGTGAGGAGCTACGTTAAAACTTAAAACGAACATAAATTATTACGTATATAAAGGGGGTGCCCTCTCCTCAACACCTCGCTCTTTACGCTAGTTTGAATTTTGTCCCAATTCTTTAATAACGACTCCTGATACACAAGGGTTGTTTAATTAGAGCAATAAAAACCTTTTTTTAGAATAATAAAAAACTTTAGTGTGAAGAGCTAGCTGTTGAGGAGGGGGGAACCCCCTTCCTAAACGTAATAATTTTTGTTTGTCTTAAGTTTTAATGTTGCTCCTTACTTTCAGTTGGAAAGAATTGTTGTTTTTTTTTATAATTTAATCATGGACATGTAATGAATAGCAGACACAAGAATAAAAACAAAAAATTACAGATTACTTTCGTTCAAAAAATATTAATAGAACGTAATAATAAAAACAGAATATGATTTAATAAAAAAATGAAAATAAACATTTCTATACTGTTTCTATGCCATTCAAATTACTATACTGTTTCAAATTACCCATGCCATTATAACCTTCCCCCAACCCCTAACAGGGCCAGACGTATCCCTACGCCAAACATAGAATTTACTGATGTGCTTGGTTTTCACATTTTTTTTATTTGGCATTATTGATAAGAAATAAGCCCCAAAAAATCACGCAAACCTACAAAATCAGTAGAATTTTTTATATAACCTAAGGGTATATCTAGCTGTTCGAGAGGGAGGGCGGCTGGAATAAAATTGAGGCAACACTGATAATTATCAAACAATTCGTGGCAAAGAACTGTAAGTAAGGAGCAATCCGGCTCAATAGTAACCAAAACTACAAAAAATGTAGTTTTGATACCAATAATTATATAAAAAGAATTGGATTTTTATGTTGATTTCAAATATATAAGTTTCATTAAGTTTTGTCTTACCCATCAAAGGTTACGAGCCAGAGAGAACTTGCCTGATTTTAAAGAAGGGGTAAAAAAACCCCTAGAAATCATAGAATCTGAATGAAAATCACACCATCAGATTCATCACACATATCAGAGAACCTTACTGTAGAGGTTTCAAGCTCCTATCTGCAAAAATGTGGAATTATCTATCTTTTGCCAGAAGAAAGATCCCGGATGCGTGTTTATTTGTTTTTTTTTTGTTTTCCACGGGTGATCATATCGACCCAGTGGGCTTAGAACATTGGGAGAGGGCTCATTATATATAAATTTTAAATACATATTAAATTTAGAATTAAATGGTAGGTTTTTAACCTTTTCTCCTAGCAAAAAATAAGGAACAAAGCACAGCTTTATGGGTCCCTTTAAGGGCGTAAAATGGAATTGGTCAAGATACTTATTAATATATTTAGAAAAAGCATGAAAAGGCACATCAAGTGACATATTCATCTTCCACATGGCAAAGTAAGTGAAAAAACTGGAAATTTACTCCAGTGAATATATGGTGGTTGGCCATTTGTGAAGAAAACACGCTAAACAAATAAAAGTAGTACCAATATATTCCTCAGGCCTATTTTATTTCCAAATATCATGGTGGCTTTTGCAACAATATACCCTAGCACTTCCCCTGACAGAGATGTCAGTAGCCAAAATGATAGGGGAAGGGGGGGGGTTAATGGATTGTACTGACTGGCTGGTCACTTTTTTTAGCTGATTCGGCTAATATTACTGTTAAAATTACTTCATTTTTGAATACTGACCAATACTGATCTTTTTTTTATTCATTTTACATCATTTATTTCCTTCACCCCAATTACCTAATAAAAAATTGAGCCAGTTAAATAGCACCATTTGCTCCACTGCTTTATCAACTCAGGTTTTTTTACCAGCTGGTTGAAAATATTAGGGGGCGGCCTATACATGAAACCCCTGCCCCCTGATGGTCCCAGATATGATGCTAATCGTATTTCTCCATTAATTGAAACTTGTGCCATATTATGGGTTCTTTGTTCAAACAGGCTGCTGCAGTCTCAACTTGATGAAATTTAGTTTTGTTGTTATAAATTAAAATGGAATGCAGATAACATATTATTTGAAGTGATTTTAAAAAGTGAGTAACAATGGGAAAAAACATGACAATATGATTAACAGAAACATCTTGTACATTAAAGAATCAGATTTCATTGTTTTAGTGTTTTTTTTAGGTTTTGCACATTCCCATTACCTTACACACTTCCTTACAATTACCTTACCAGCAATAAGGAAAAGTCCTTTAGACGGCAGTCAAAGATGATGATGCTTATCAGGGACATCCTATACTCTGAGCCAAGGATTCCTGCACCTATCTCAGTCAACTGAGTACTTAAAGGATTCAACACTAGGGGACATAACAGCATTCTAGCTAAGAAAATTCCATAGGCTGACTACCCAATTAGCTAAGAATTTGTGTTAAAGCATCATAACAGTGAAATTTTGGATTTTCAAGGGGTTGCTTTTAATCTTAGAATACTATCTTGAACAGATTTAGGATGATATTCTGGTAACAGACTAATTTGTATGCCAATAATATACCTCTTTACCTATATTTATTTGTGAGAGATGGTATTTTGAGCCTTTGAAGTCAGATAGAATATGAGAGACGTTAAAGCCCTTTATGCATTTAGTTGTTGTACTCATTCCACGACTGATAGATTGCCCTTATTGACTGGAGTAGTGATACACATTCTAAATTCTAATTTTGTTCTAATTAGGCCCTTTAAAAGCTTTGTGATTACAGCTGAAGACCCGCTGCAGAACATTATTTTTGTCAAACCAAGAGTTTGGTTGGCTTTGGCTACTGCAGACTGTGCATGAAAATTAAACTTGAGCTTATCCTTGACCCAGACTCCCAGATTTTGCATCCCAGGATTTTGTCCACTTTGAGAATGCATCAAAATCAGCTTGGATGTTTTTGGTACTTTGTGGGTCATGGATGAGACCAATTATTTTGGAATCATCTGCGTGTAAGAGAATATTATCATTTATGATTGAAGGTTCATTGTTGACGAAAATATTAATAAAGATGGACCCAAAACCATTCCTTGAGGCACTCCACTTATGACATCTGCTGATTCTGAGAAGAAAGTTGATCTCCCATCTCCAAATATCTTTACCACGTACTTTTTATTGATAAGAAGTTGCATCTTCCGATTATTAACATAATTTTGAAGGACCACAGAGTTTAGGCTTTTAAGTCTCCTGTTACAACTTTATTGAATGCTTTGGCTAAATCCAGTAACATCATGTCAGCTTGAGATCCCTCATCGATAAGTTTTGTGACATGCTTGTATGCATCAACAAAATTAGTATCAACTGATTGACTGGGATAAAGTCCATGCTGGCTAGGAAATAGAAGTTTGTTAATATACTAGTGAACCATAATGGCTGATTTTACTGTGCCTTCAAGGAGTTTCCTGATTGCTGAAGTAAGACTAATTGGTCAATAAATTGGCTTCGTCTCTAATATCCCCTTTGTGAACAGGTGTGATGTAAGCACCCTTCCAATCTTCCAGAATATATTATATACTTATAGACTTATAGAATAGCAGAGTGAGGGGTGAGAAAAGACTGCACATATCTCGTTTAGAAGGTGTTGGGGTATTCAATCTGGTCCTATAGTTGTATTTGGGTTAATGTTTCAATATCAATTTTAGTAATATTAATGGATACCCTACTCTTTAAAATTTCGTACTGTGGTAGGTCTTGAATTGAGGCAATATCTGGAACAATAAATACAAAAATGAACTGCTTGTGTAGTTCTTTAGCTATCTCCCTTGGATTGCGGATTGTAGACCCATCTTGTGCAAGATGGGTGACAGAATGTCTTCCACGATAGTCTAATTATGCATACCTCAAAAAAAATTTTGGGTTAAATTTTGTTTCAGCTGGTTATGCACCTGTTTATATTTCATGTAGTAATCCATCTGGTTGTGATTCTTTATATATATAACTTTCAGTATTTCTTCTTTCTGCTCCTGGAATTTTTAATTTCTTTTGTAATGCATGACAGGGTTTTGGCTTCCCTTTCCATTTTATAGAAGAGTGATTTTCATTAGCTTCCAATATCATTATATTCGTAGTTGAGCATGACTTTTCTGTATCCAATCTCTTAATAAAGACCAATCACATTCAGCCTGTTCCAGATGAGTTGGACTGTAATCAATATTCACATGTTTCATGAATTCTAGTCTTGAAGGATGCAGTCTAAAACTGCAACTTATGGTAATGTGATCACTGGCTCCATATGGTGGTAGGAGATTAATACTTAGTCTTAAGCCAGCAGAAGATGAAGTAACAAAGGATTTTGACCTTCTCTATATCTAGTCAGGAACCTGACACAAAGATTGGTTAGATAGACATTCCGGGAATGGTTTTACGGAATCATTTTCTGATAATCTGGATCTATTGGCGCATTGCATATACAGGAGACGGAAATTTCATTCTATTATCAATTGGTGTACTAATGAGCAAGAGATGAAGACTCAAGTGTGGGGGAACTTGAACTTCTATACATTCAACAAATGTATAAGTGGCCCATAAGATAAGGGATCATATATCCACACTCGTTTAAAATATGGCTCATAATTTGAATTACTTTATATATATATATATATATATAATATATATATATATATATATATATATATATATATATATATATATATATATATATAATATATATATATATATATATATATATATATATATATATATATATATATATATATATATATATATATATATATATATATATATAGGTATATATATATATATATATATATATATACTACTACTAACAACTCAACGCAGCACCAAGCCACCTGAGGCCAACACAGCTACGCTAGCTCCTCCTCCACCGCAATCTATTCAAAGCCTCCCTTTTTACACCGGCCCACGAAAATCCAATTTCCTTTAAATCTTTCTTTATGACGTCCTCCCACCCCAGACGGAGACGACCTGCTTTCCGTTTAGCCCGTGACAGTTGGCCGAAAAGAACAATCCTCGGCAATCTGTCATCCTTCATCCACACAACGTGCCTTAGCCACCTCAACCTTTCTTTCGTTATAGCCATAGAGAGCGGTATTGAACCACATTTTTCATATAGCCTATTGTTTGAAATACAGTCAGTCATCCGGGTACCCAGAACAATCCTTAAGCAATTTCTCTGGAAAACGTCTAGCAAATCTTCATCCGCTTTTCGGAGCGTCCATGCTTCAGAGCCATATTTGATCACTGTCATCACTGTAGCTTCTAATATTCTAATCTTGGTTTGCAGACTTATCTTCCTATTCTTCCAAACTTTTTTTAACTGTGAAAAAACACACTGAGCCTTAGCTATTCTACTTTTAATATCTTCACTGCTCCACCATCTTTACTAATAATACTACCAAGGTAAGTGAAGCTGCCCACCTGATCAATCTTTTCATTACCCAATGTCACCTTCACTTATTCCTAGCCTTGGGGACTTAGTCTTCTTAACATTAATTTCCAAACCAATTCTAGCACCCTGAACTCGCAAAACCTCTAAAACTTCATTCATTTGCTCACACTTTCATCTAGGATGCTTAAATCATCAGCATAATCTAACTCCAGGGGACTTTTTCCTCCTCATTTGATTCCGTGGTCTCCCTTTGCCTTTCCCGTGCTCCTTAAAACAAAGTCCATCAAAATAATCCATATAAGGGGGGATAGAGCACAACCCTGCTAACTCCTGATTTAATACAAAACCATCTGCTAACCTCATTTCCTACCTTAACCGCAGCAGTGTTATTCTTGTACATAGCACTAATCACTTTAATGTATTTGTCTGGTATACCATACAAGGATAAAACCTTTACTAAAGCTCTTCTACCAACAGTATCGAATGCTTGCTTATAATCTATAAAACTGAGGACCAAAGGTGTTTGAAAACACAGGCACTTCTCAATTATTAGCCTAAGAGTGAAAATTTGGTCGACACATCCTCTACCTTTTCTAAAACCGCACTGTTCTTCTCTTAAAACTTTGTCTACGGCATCTCTCAGTCTAAAAAGTATCATATTACTAAATAATTTACTACCTACAGAGACCAGACTAATGCCTCGATAATTACCACACTCATTTTTATCACCTTTCTTATAAAGTGGCTTAATTAAGGTTTTCCTAAAATCCTTAGGTACTTCCCCTTTTTCAAAAATCATATTCATAATCTTCAGTAACTTATTTCTAACCTCTGAGCCACCATATTTAAGAAACTCATTTACCACCCTATCAGCACCTGGAGCCTTATTATTTTTTAATCATTTTAATACTGTTACTAAGTCCTCCTCACAAAACAAATCTTCCTTCACATCCAAGGTATCACAAACTTTTTCATTTTCCTCTATATCTTTTCCTGCAACTCTATCTTGGTTAAGCAAATTCTCAAAATGTTCGGCCCATCTCTCTTTAGTTTTTTCCTTATCGCTAATTGCGGCCCCATTCCTATCTTTAACTGGGCCAAGTTCGGATTGACTACTCCCTCTCAATTTGTTAACATGCCAGTACAATATTTTACTATTATACTGTCTAGCTGCATCTTCCAGATCCTCGGCAATTTTATCCATGGCCTCCACTTCACACCTCCTTAGTTATATATAACTATATATATATATATATATATAACTATATATATATATATATAACTATATATATATATATATAACTATATATATATATATATATATATATATATATATATATATATATATATATATATATATATATATATATATATATATATATTATATATATATATATATATATATATATATATATATATATATATATATACATGTATATATTATTCCTACCTTTAGTGGGCTTTGGATGTACATTGGTATTCTGCTTCCTCCTTCTTTAGTTAAGTCAGTGACCTAAGTCACCAACTGGTCACATCTGGAACCATCAAGGGGGGGGGGGGCGTATATTGTCAGAAAAGCAACCATGATAATTTGAAGAAAACTTTAAAATAGGAATCTAATGGTACTAATTTCATTTGTTTTGCATGTTATCCTGCAAAGGAGGCCCATCACTACATATTTACCTATACCCCAACTGATGAAGAGAGACAAGCATAAAAGATAATGTCAAACCCAGAAAATCAGAAAACTTTTGTATATACTACCACTACGGCTACTACTAACAATTCACTGCAGCACCAAGCTGTCCAAGCTTTGCAGACTTATCTTACTATTCTTCTGACCTTTTATTACAGTAAAAAAAAAAAAAAAAAAAAAAAAAAAAGTCTTGGCTATTTCTACTTCTAACATCTTTACTGCACCAATTGTCTTTATTATTAATACTAACTGGGTAAGTAAAACTGTCCAACTGATCAATATTCTTATTACCCACTTACATCACTGCATCAGCTTCCCTTATTCCTAGTCCTAGCAGCTTAGTCTTCTTAACATTAATTTTCAAATCTATTCTTGTACCCTGACCCTCAAAACCTCCAAAATTCATTCTTTTTGCAAACATTTTCCCCTAGGATCAATGGTGCCATTTCAGAAAGCCTCAAGGGGGTGGGCCAAAGATCAATTTTGGGCCCCATCCAGACTTGAAAATATAATTACTTTGTTTGGTAGACTACTCTTCAAATTAGTCTTTGAATACACATTAAAGCAACGTAATTTATTTAGAGTTTGCCTTTTGCAACCTGGTTAGGGACCAAAAAATCGTTACAAGATGGAACATTTACCACATAGATTAATTACTGACAGTTACGTGCACTTAGTTAAGCAATGGATATCTCCTTGGCTTCATTTTTGCAAAGTCGTCTGCAAGCTTTTCAAAATGAGCTCCTTCACTGCAGCCTTTTCAGAGAACATAAGGAGCAAATGCGAAAGTCGCTCGTTGTCCACTGTTGTCCAAAGGTAATCCTTCACAAATATCAACACAGGGAAAAATCGTTCATTTGAGCATGTTGTGAGCGTGAATGTGAGGACTACCCTCACAACCTCAAGAACCTCAGAATAAGCTTCTTTCAATCCTCCTAGGCTTTCGAAAAGATCTAAAGCATTTGCTGGTGTCTGAGGAGGCTGCAACACATATGCACAAGCTATCAAAGCTTGACTCTTCAGCTCTATAAAATTGATGCCAGCCTTACCGAAGTATGTCATGATCTCGAGAAGTAAATCTTTGTTCATGAAGCCATTGGATTTGGGGTTAAAGCATCATGTGGCTTCTAGTACAGGCAGCTGAACAGAAAAACGCTTTTCAAATTCATTTACCACTCTGTCCAAAACCTCATAGAACCCTCTTTGCATTTTCTCTTCTGTTCTTGTGCCCTCAGATTCAGTGCTGTGCTTTCCAAGTGTTGATGTCTTCAAATAGTCCTTGCATCTTCAAGATATCTTCTGAACTCGTTTTGATTTTGCTGGTATGGTTGAAGCAAGAGCACTTGTTTCTGACAGATCAGTTCCAACATTAGTAGCCATCTCCTTAGACTCGCCATATAGGACTCAAAAATACTTGACATCATGTATTGTCTTCAGTTGTTTTTTGTTTTTCAGAATTTTAGCCACTGATCTATACAAGTAAGATCAACATGTCACAACGTTCCTTTCAAGCATAAGCACGTTAACTGTCCTTTCAAGCATTAGCATTAGGAAGTTTTCCTTTTTTGAGAGGTCTTTTGTTTTGTCAGTAAGAACTGCCAAATATTTTTCTTCTCTGACTTCATTTGCAATAGAACTTTTAATTTTATTTCCTATGAACTAAATGTATTTTTTTTTTTTTTTGGTACTCAAGTAATGGCCACAGGCCTTGCAAGACTTTTCCATTAGGTCCATGTTAATTTCTGTTAAAAGACCTACCATCTCAACGAAATTTCCTTGATTGGCACTGAACTCTCCTTCATCATGGCCACAAAACACAAGACCATGCCATCCAAGTAAGGCTGTAGTTTCTAGCAGAGCCTTTACATACCATCTGTTCTCTAATATTTCCTTTTTCCCATTCTTTGGAGAAGCTTTAGTATATGTATAATTTTAATTAATTGTAAGTCTTGACTTTTTGTCCCAATTCTTTAAGATTGACTCCTGAAACAAAATGGCAATTTAATAAGAACAGTAAACTTTTTTTTAGTTTCCAATCATTAGTTATGAAAGAGTGTTGGTGGGTGCAGAGTGGGAACAGGGGATGGTACCTGAAACCACCTTGAGGGAGCCAGATTTACCAGCATGATCTGATTAACAATCGGAAATAACAATTTAGAAAAATAAGTTTTTTCAACTGAAAGTACAGAAAAACATTAAAAATTACTAAAAATTAGTACATATATAAGTGAGGCTGCACCCTTCTAAATCCCTTGCTCTTTAAACTAAAGTCTCTATTGCTTTGACAAAGCTTTTATTCTCATTAAGCTGCTGTAATGTTTGTGAAGTCTTTCTTAAAGAATTGAGAAAGAAGTCAAAATTTAGCACAAAGAAAGAGGGGCTTAGGAGGGGGAAGCCCCCCTCATATATGGAAAATTTGTATTTATTTATAGTTTTAATTTGGGTCCTTACTATTAGTTAAAAACTTGTTTTTTCTCTTAAAATTCATCCAGATGGGATAATTATTCAGAATTTTCAAGAACAGGAGGTCTTCTAACTAAGGAATCTATCATACAAATTGAGAATCGTTTGTTAGTGTTCAAGTGACAGCATTGCAGTTCTGTTGACAAAACAAACTTTAAGTAAAGTAGATTTACTTACAATCAGTTTGAAAAATGAAGCCAATTGTTGTTGAATCTTCACTTCTTCATTGGGCTTTTATTTTCCTTTTTTTTTTGCACCACTTGCACAAGATGAACTCATGTTTCAGTAACCAATTTGAAGTTGAACTCAAGTCAAAACTGTTTCTGTACTATAATGGTTATTACAATGTCCTAACACAATAGCATTTTAGAAGCAACTGATGTACACATGAAAGCATGGTTCTTTATTCAAAGAAGGTTAATGAGACACTAAATCACAGTAGAGAGAATATACAGTATCAACAAAGGCTATACTCTCTGTTAAAAAAAAGTGAAACACATTTAAAAACACACAAGATTCAAAACTCTTTGTGCATGTGTGATTCTGAGGTATACATCACAGTATGCCTATGGAAAAAACCTGTTTTTGCCAGGCAGCAACTGAACGAAGCTTGTGATGTATTTGCTCATACCCTATACATGTGGTATGAAATGTGTATCATATTTGGAAAAAAAGACACTACAGTATACAGTGAACTAAATACAAAATGAGGAATGACACTCCCAGACCCTAGTCTGGATACCCCCATTTCCTGGATGTTGCATTTACAGACTGACTGGGTACATAAGTTATTGGAGACAGTAATGTTAAAGGCTGAATCCAACAAAACCATGCCAAAGGAGATATTCTTCAATTGGGTGACTTCATTGCAAATCTTTGAGTGTCTTCAATTTGCTGTTTTCTAATGACCTGGTTTTTGGTTTTTCAGGAATAAATTGAAAGCAACAAAAAATTTTGAAAAGGAAGAATAAACTAAGAGCTTCAGAGTTGAAAATTGGGCCCCTCAACAAAATACTCTCAACATCTCCCTTATTTATATCTTAATGCTTTCTCTACTTTCCTTATATTCCTCTTATTTTCATATGATATATTGCTCAAATATTTCTTCTACATGCCCCTACTCCTCTCTGCTAAACTAAAAGCATTTTCACTATTATTCCTAGCTACATTTCTAACTTTCCTCTCTATGACACCCTCTGCAACTTCACAAAATATTGTCCTAAAATTACGCAATCCATCTTCTACATTTTAAAATTTTAGACTCTTCAGTTTAGTATTCAATTGTACCTGGAATTCTCCCCCTGGAGTCAACTAGAGTCATAATGTCCTGGATGGTAATTACTCTTCCTATTTTTCCACTTTAGATTAACCCTAGACACCACTAGATGGTGACCTTTACTTTAACCATCAATTATGGACCTCCTATATACCCTGGTATCTTGTATTGACCCAGCAGATCTTTGGTTTACAATAATATAGTCAATAAGGGGTAAAGTTCTACCAAATCATATTATTGAGTTAGGAATAAAGTGAATACACCATTAAATGCCTTTTTTTATGCTGATTATGAATATAATAATGATTTCTATCAGAAATGAATTTCAGCCCCCCTCCCTATATATACCTAACCTAACCTAACCTAACCCTGAATTGGCATATATAGGGGGGGGGGCTGAAATTCATTTCTGATAGAAATGATTATTATATTTGTAATCAGCATAAAAAAAAGGCAGTA
Source organism: Artemia sinica (assembly GCA_027921565.1). Lineage (NCBI taxonomy): Eukaryota > Metazoa > Arthropoda > Branchiopoda > Anostraca > Artemiidae > Artemia > Artemia sinica. The sequence goes on along the minus strand of CM051260.1, from coordinate 36,224,758 downwards.
AAGTTCTACCAAATCATATTATTGAGTTAGGAATAAAGTGAATACACCATTAAATGCCTTTTTTAAGCTGATTATGAATATAATAATGATTTCTATCAGAAATGAATTTCAGCCCCCCTCCCTATATATACCTAACCTAACCTAGCCCTGAATTGGCATATATAGGGGGGGGCTGAAATTCATTTCTGATAGAAATGATTAGCCTAACTAGATTGTCATACCCAGGCTACAAAATTGCAGCACTCTAAAACTGTTAATATTTTTTTCTTAAAACAAATTTACCTGGGCTAGGATACTATTTATCCCTATTTCTACTGCCATGGGCATTAAAATTCCCTGATAATAATTGGCTATGCAACACAGTGAATTTAGCTCTGTGGTAGTGGCATCAGTTCACAACTTTCAGATCCAGTTCACACCTTCTCACATGAATACAATTTTACGCCTTAGATATACACCTTGGGAACCAAGTCACTGACTTAGGCCTATATCACCTTTTCACATGAATACAATTTTCTTGTTTAAAATCTTTTTGAATATCCTTCGAAAACTACATTACTATTTCCAGGTTATCATCTACATTATTTCGCATCCAAGAATAGAGAATAGATTGACAGGGTCAGGTCTTTCTCTAAAGAAATTGTTTATTATTATTTTTTTTTCTTCTCTCAATAGCCTACTCACTTTGCACTCTAAGATAACCGCATTGCTCAGAATTTGAATCATTCGCTTTAGTAATAGAAATGTCCATGGATGCAGCTTTTACCGACCAGCCGGGATAGACTTCTTCGGAAATTCTTGAAAGTTGCAATTTATGTTAATTTTAAAGAAGAATCGCAATTCATTATGTTCCAAAATTTAAATGGTGTTAGTCTACCAGCATGTACTATTATCCAACAATTTGATTGATATTTTGAAAAAACTTAACTTCTTTCCATAAAGTTCAACTAAATTTAAATCCAGTAAAAATTAGAATTTTGCAAGTATTTCCTAGCTCAATTTCACAGCAATTTATGATCTATCTTGAAAACAGTACTAAATAGAGAACCTCTTAAAATATATATTCTTGTGGAACATTTCCACTCTAGAATGCATGGATCTCAAATATGTCGAACTTCTCGAGCGCCTTAAAGTACAACAAACAATTCTCACGAAGATCCAGCTCCAGCAACTTCGATGGCTCGGTCACTTACAACGGATGAGTCGGTTCCGTCTTCCGAAATTCACCTTCGAAGGCCAAATTCATGGTTGTCGTCCTTGTGGTCGTCCCCCAAAAAGGTGGAAGGAAAACTTTGCAGCTCACCGCCTCTCGGACCTTCTTTGCCTAGCAGAAGACCGTGAAGCATACAAAAGGCACATCCACGCCATTACAAAGAAAGAGGCCCCAAGACGACCTTCAAGGACGGATGGGACTTAAGTAAGTAAGTAAGAATATACTTCAAGCTGGTTTGCATGATGTCGGTGAAAATTAAACCTTTTCCCTAACTGGTAGATTATTATTAGGTGACCAATCAAAGATTGCTTTACATTTTTATGTTTAGTACCTGACAATGGTGATCAGCAATGTGAAACTAGGTTCATGGTGGTTTCAAATTGGATAAGTAGCAATGTCCAGGAGCGTCCCGAGGGGAGCACACCACCCCCTCGGTACCGATTTGGTAAAACCTACGAATTTCACAACACACCCCCCCCCCATTGAAAAGAGGCTCTAGATACCCCTGGTTAAATCAAACTAGCTTGTATAAAATCCATAGAAACTAAAATTTATACTAAATTGGTAGATGAAATTTATCGAACTTATCATTCAGTATTTTGCATGTCTATGTCAGCATATGGTTATGACTGAAAAATCACAGGGAGTATGCAACACAGTGAATTCGGCTCTATGGTAGTGTCACCAGTTCAAAAACAATTTTTTTTTGGGGGGGGCATTTATTTTTAAAAATATAGGGTGTGCAATTGTGTTTTTGTTTGATTTTTTTTCCAATAAAAATACAAAAAGGATGTGCCCAGTGAAAATACAAAAAGGCTGTACTTCAAAAACGGGGTGGGGGCAAAAAATCTCCCCCCCCCTTATTGGTACCAGTTCTCTGT
>CM051260.1:36122557-36222564 GCA_027921565.1 Artemia sinica | reverse complement strand
AAAGAAGTGCAAACCTCAGGGCTCTACACCTCAATCGCAGAGTACGCGCGCCGCGAGCCACCGATGCGAAGATGACGAGCATCAGCGCAACCTGTGCGCCGCGCCTACATCAATCTAGCAGACAATAGCGACACTCTCTGATCAAAGACTGATCAAGCATAACACACGAACAGAAGAGCGAGTATAGGCAACCGGGAGGAGATAAGACGGAGCTGAGGACGAAAGAGAGAGAGAGAGAGGAAGAGAGAGAGAGAAGCAAACAAACCGCTTGAACACACAGGCACAGAGAGACAGAGAGATAAAAACACATAGACACACAGAGTCAGACACTTAAACACACAAGGAAAGACATAGAGACAAGCAAACACCCGCTCAGACACAGAGGCATAGAGAGTGAGACAAGACAACGTTCAGTCAGACACACAGGCACCGAGAGAAAGAGAGAGAGAGAGAGAGAGAGAGAGAGAGAGAGAGAGAGAGAGAGAGAGAGAGAGGAGAGAGAGAGAGAGAGAGAGAGAGAGAGAGAGAGAGAGAGGAGAGAGAGAGAGGAGAGAGAGAGAGAGGATGAGAGAGAGAGAGAGTGAGAGAGAGAGAGAGAGAGAGAGAGAGAGAGAGAGAGAGAGAGAGAGAGAGAGAGAGAGAGAGAGGAGAGAGAGAGAGAGAGAGAGAGAGAGAGGAAGAGAGAGAGAAGCAAACAACCGCTTGAACACACAGGCACAGAGAGACAGAGAGATAAAACACATAGACACACAGAGTCAGACACTTAAACACACAAGGAAAGACATAGAGACAAGCAAACACCCGCTAAGACACAGAGGCATAGAGAGTGAGACAAGACAACGTTCAGTCAGACACACAGGCACCGAGAGAAAGAGAGAGAGAGAGAGAGAGAGAGAGAGAGAGAGAGAGAGAGAGAGAGAGAGAGAGAGAGAGAGAGAGAGAGAGAGAGAGAGAGAGAGAGAGAGAGAGAGAGAGAGAGAGAGAGGAGAGAGAGAGAGAGAGAGAGAGAGAGAGAGAGAGAGAGAGAGAGGAGAGAGAGAGAGAGAGAGAGAGAGAGAGAGAGAGAGAGAGAGAGAGAGAGAGAGAGAGAGAGAGAGAGAGAGAGGAGAGAGAGAGAGAGAGAGAGAGAGAGAGAGAGAGAGAGAGAGAGAGAGAGAGAGAGAGAGAGAGAGAGAGAGAGAGAGAGAGAGAGAGAGAGAGAGAGAGAGAGAGAGAGAGAGAGAGAGAGAGAGAGAGAGAGAGAGAGAGAGAGAGAGAGAGAGAGAGAGAGGAGAGAGAGAGAGAGAGAGAGAGAGAGAGAGAGAGAGAGAGAGAGAGAGAGAGAGAGAGAGAGAGAGAGAGAGAGAGAGAGAGAGAGAGAGAGAGAGAGAGAGAGAGGAGAGAGAGAGAGAGAGAGAGAGAGAGAGAGAGAGAGAGAAGAGAGAGACGAGAGAGAGAGAGAGAGAGAGAGAGAGAGAGAGAGAGAGAGAGAGAGAGAGAGAGAGAGAGAGAGGAGAGAGAGAGAGAGAGAGAGAGAGAGAGAGAGGAGAGAGAGAGAGAGAGAGAGAGAGAGAGAGAGAGAGAGAGAGAGAGAGAGAGAGAGAGAGAGAGAGAGAGAGAGAGAGAGAGAGAGAGAGAGAGAGAGAGAGAGAGAGAGAGAGAGAGAGAGAGAGAGAGAGAGAGAGAGAGAGAGAGAGGAGAGAGAGAGAGAGAGAGGAGAGAGAGAGAGAGAGAGAGAGAGAGAGAGAGAGAGAGAGAGAGAGAGAGAGAGAGAGAGAGAGAGAGAGAGAGAGAGAGAGAAGCAAACAACGCTGAACACACAGGACAGAGAGACAGAGAGATAAAAACATAGACAACAGAGCAGACATTAAACACACAAGGAAAGACATAGAGACAAGCAAACACCGCTAGACACAGAGGCATAGAGAGTGAGACAAGACAACGTTCAGTCAGACACACAGGCACGAGAGAGAGAGAGAGAGAGAGAGGAGAGAGAGAGAGAGAGAGAGAGAGAGAGAGAGAGAGAGAGAGAGAGAGAGAGAGAGAGAGAGAGAGAGAGAGAGAGAGAGAGAGAGAGAGAGAGAGAGAGAGAGAGAGAGAGAGAGAGAGAGAGAGAGAGAGAGAGAGAGAGAGAGAGAGAGAGAGAGAGGAAGAGAGAGAGAGAAGCAAACAACGCTTGAACACACAGGCACAGAGAGACAGAGAGATAAAACACATAGACACACAGAGTCAGACACTTAAACACACAAGGAAAGACATAGAGACAAGCAAACACCCGCTCAGACACAGAGACATAGAGAGTGAGACAAGACAACGTTCAGTCAGACACACAGGCACCGAGAGAAAGAGAGAGAGAGAGAGAGAGAGAGAGAGAGAGAGAGAGAGAGAGAGAGAGAGAGAGAGAGAGAGAGAGAGAGAGAGAGAGAGAGAGAGAGAGAGAGAGAGAGAGAGAGAGAGAGAGAGAGAGAGAGAGAGAGGAGAGAGAGAGAGAGAGAGAGAGAGAGAGAGAGAGAGAGAGAGAGAGAGAGAGAGAGAGAGAGAGAGAGAGGAGAGAGAGAGAGAGAGAGAGAGAGAGAGAGAGAGAGAGAGAGAGAGAGAGAGAGAGAGAGAGAGGAGAGAGAGAGAGAGAGAGAGAGAGAGAGAGAGAGGAGAGAGAGAGAGAGAGAGAGAGAGAGAGAGGAGAGAGAGAGAGAGAGAGAGAGAGAGAGAGAGAGGAGAGAGAGAGAGGAGAGAGAGAGAGAGAGAGAGAGAGAGAGGGAGAGAGGCAGAAGAGAGAGAGAGAGGAGAGGAGGAGAAACGAGAGACAGCAAAAGACAGACACAAGAAAACAATGCTCAGACACAGGCACAGAGAGAGAGAAAAAACGCATAGACACACAGAGACAGACACAAAACACACAAGGACAGAACCAGAGACAAGCAAAGACACGCTCTGACACACAGGCACAGAGAAAGAGACAAGCAAACAGTCACTCTTTTGACTACAATAAACTCAGCTACTTGGTGAATGTCTAGTCTTTCAATAGGTGACAGAGTATCAAAAAATTAAATAAAAACAATTTTGTATACAACAAACTTAGCTAGTTGGTAAATTCCGAGGTTCTTTGTTGCTGACTGATAAAATTTTTAATAAAAGCACTTTTGACTACAATAAACTCAGGTAGTTGATAAATTCTGAGTGTTTTAGTTGCTTGCTGAGTACCAAGAAAAAATACTTAAAGCACTTTTGACTAAAACAAACGCAGCTACTTGGTGAATTTTGAGTCTTTTAATTGGTGACTGAGTATGAAAAAGTTAATAAAGAAGCACTTTTGCATACAACAAACCCAGCTACTTGGTAAATTCTGAGTGTATTAGTTGCTGACTGAGCATCAAAAATTTAATAAAAGTGCTTTTGACTACAATAAACTCAGGTAGTTGATAAATTCCGAATGTTTTACCTGCTCGCTGAGTACCAAAAAATTAATAAAATCACTTTTGATTACAACAAACTCAGTTACTTGGTAAATTCCGAGTCTTTTAATTGGTGACTGAATATAAAAAATTAAATAAAAGTAATTTTGCATTCAACAAACTCAGCTACTAGGTAAATTCCGAGTGTATGAATTACTGACTGAGTACGAAAAAATTAATAAAAAGCACTTTCTCATACAACAAACTCGGCTAGTAGGTGAATTCCGAATTTCTTAGTTGCTGACTGATCCTCAAAAAATTTAATTAAAAAACCTTTGACAACAATAAACTCAGGTAGTTGATAAGTAGATCTGAGTGTTTAATTGCTGACTGAGTATCAAAAATTGAATAAAAGTACTTTTGACTAAAACAAACTCAGGTATTTGTTAAATTTCGAGTGTTTTAGTTGCTGGCTGAGTACCACAATATTAATCAAAGCATGACTACAATAAACTCATTTACTTGGTAAATTTCGAGTCTTTTAATTGCTGGCTGACTACCAAAACATCTAAAAAACAACTTTTGACCATGACATACTCGGGTACTTGATAAATTTCTAGTCTTTCAATTCTGGCTGACTACCAAAAAATCTAAAAACACTTTTGACCCTGACAACCTTGGCTACTTGATAAATTTTGAGTCTTTTAAGTGGTGCCTGAGCATCAAAATCTTTAATAAAAGCAGTTTTGACTACAAGGTAGTCGATAAATTCCGAGTGTTTTATTTGTTGGCTGAGTACCCAAAAAATTAATAAAATTACTTTTGAATACAAGAATCTCAGCTACTTAGTAAATTCCAAGTCTTTTAATTATTGACTGAGCATAAAAAAACTAATGAAAAAAGCGACTTTTGACTACAAAAATCTCAGCTACTTAGCAAGACTGAGTGTATTAGCGGCTGACTGAGCATCAAAATTCAATAAAAGCACTTTTGCAGACACAGGTAGTGATAAAGTACGAGTTTTTTACTTGATGGCTGAGTACAGACTGAGGTAGTTGATACAATCAGAATGTTTTAATTGGTGACTGAGTACAAAAAAATTAATAAAAAAGCACTTTTGCATAGAAAAAACTCAGCTACTTGGTAAATTCCGAATGTCGTAGTTGCTGAATGAGCATCATAAGTTTAATTATGAGCACTTTTTTTTTAGAACAAAACTCAGCTACTAGGTAATTTCCTAGTATTTTAGTTGCTTACTGAGCATAAAAAATTTACTTAAAGCACTTTCGACTACAATAATCTCGGGTAATTGAAAAATTCCGAGTGTTTTAACTGCTGACCGAGTACCAAAAAATTATAAACATCACTTTTGACTACAAAAACTTAGCTACTTGGGAAATTGCGAGTCTTTTAATTGGTGATTGAATATCAAAAAATTTAAATAAAAGCACTTTTGCATACAAAAAACTCAGCTAGTGACTAAATTTTGAGGGTCTTAGTTGCTGACTGAGTATTAACATTTAATAAGAGGACTTTTGACTACAATCAACTCAGGTAGTTGATAAATTTGGAGTTTTTTAGTTGCTGACTGAGTACCAAAAAAATTAATAAAAAAATTTTGAATACAACATACTCGGCTACTTTTTCTATCCAAGTCTTTTAATTGGTGAATGGGTATCGAAAAATTAAAAAAAAAAACACTTTTGCATACAAGAAACTCAGCTAGTAGGTAAATTCCAAGTGTCTTAGTTGCTGACTGAGTATCAAAAAATTTAATAAAAGCACTTTTGACTACAGTAAACTCAGGTAGTTGATAAATTCCGAGTTTTTTAGTTAATGGCTAAGTACCAAAAATCTAATAAAAGCACTTTTGACTATAAAAAACGCAGCTACTTGATAATTTCTAGTCTTTTAATTGGTGACGGAGTATCAAAAAATTAATAAAAAAGAACTTTTGCATACATCAAAATCAGCTCACAGGCAAATTCCGAGTGTCTTAGTTGCTGAATGAGCATCAAAATTTCAATACAAGCACTTTTGATTACAGCAGAAATAGGTAGTTGATAAAGTCCGAGTGTTTTATTTGCTGACTGAATACCAAAACAATTAATAAAAGCACTTTTGACCACGAAAAACTCAGCCACTTGGTAAAATCCTAGTCTTTTAATTGGTGACTGAGTATCAAAACATTAATAAAAAGCACACTCACCTAGTAGGTGAACTCTGGTGTATTAGCTGCTGACTGAGTACAAAAAGTAAAAAATAAACGCTTTTGACTACAATAAACTCAGGTAATTAACAAATTCATAGTGTTTTAGTTGCTGGCTGAGTACAAAAAAATTAATAAAGGTATTTTAACTACAACAAACTCATTCACTTGGTATATTCCAAGTCTTTTAATTGGTGGCTGAGTATAAAAAAATTAATAAAAAAGCACTTTTGCATAGAAAAAACTCAGCTAGTAGATAAATTCCGAGTTTCTTAGCCGCTGACTGAGCATAATAAATTTAATAAAAGCATTTTTACTATAATAAACTGAGGTAGATGATCAATATCCAAGTGTTTTAGTTGCTGGTTGAGTACCAAAAAAAATAATAAAAGCACTTTTTACTGTAACAAACTCAGCTAGCGGGTAAATTCCGAGTCTTTTAATTGGTGACTGAGCATCAAAAAAATTAAATAAAAGCTATTTTGACTACCGTAAATTCAGGTATTTGATAAACTTCGATTGTTTTAGTTGCCGGCTGCGTACCAAAAAAATAATAAAAGCAATTTTGACTAAAAAAACTCAGCTACTTGGTAAATTTCGAGTCTTTTAATTGGTGACAGAGTATCAAAAGAAGCAATAAAAAAGAACTTTTGTATACAACAAAATCAGCTAGCAGGCAAATTCTGAGTGTCTTAGTTGCTGACTGAGCATCAAAAAATTCAATAAAAACACTTTTGACTACAGTAGAAACAGGTAGTTTATAAAGTCCGAGTTTTTTACATGCTGACTGAGCACCAAAACAATTAATAAAAGCACTTTTGACCACGAAAATATCAGCTACTTGGTAAAATCCGAGTCTATTAATTGGTGACTGAGTATCAAAATATTTATAAAAAGCACTTTTGCATACAAAAAACTCAGCTAGTAGGTAAAGTCCGGTGTATTAATTGCTGACTGAGTATAAAAAATTAAAAAAATAACGCTTTTGATTTCAATAAACTCAGGTAATTGACCAAATCATAGTGTTTTAGTTGCTGTCTGAGTACAAAAAAAATAAGAAAAGTATTTTGACTACAACAAATTCAGCCACGCTGAATTTTACTACAATGAATTCAGCCACGCTGACTCCACTACAACAATATTGCAAGTCTTTTGATTGGTGGATGAGAATAAAAAAAATAAAAAAGCACTTTTGCATAGAGAAAACTCGGCAATTAGGTATATTCCGAGTGTGTTAGCCACTGACTGAGCATAATAAATTTAGTAAAAGCACTTTTGACTACAATCAACTCAGGTAGTTGATAAATTTGGAGTTTTTAGTTGCTGGCTGAGTACCAAAAAAATTAATAAAAAAAATTTTGAATACAACATACTCGGCTACTTTTTCTATCCAAGTCTTTTAATTGGTGAATGGGTATCGAAAAATTAAAAAAAAAACACTTTGCATACAAGAAACTCAGCTAGTAGGTAAATTCCAAGTGTCTTAGTTGCTGACTGAGTATCAAAAAATTTAATAAAAGCACTTTTGACTACAGTAAACTCAGGTAGTTGATAAATTCCGAGTTTTTTAGTTAATGGCTAAGTACCAAAAATCTAATAAAAGCACTTTTGACTATAAAAAACGCAGCTACTTGATAAATTTCTAGTCTTTTAATTGGTGACGGAGTATCAAAAAATTAATAAAAAAGAACTTTTGCATACATCAAAATCAGCTCACAGGCAAATTCCGAGTGTCTTAGTTGCTGAATGAGCATTCAAAATTTCAATACAAGCACTTTTGATTACAGCAGAAATAGGTAGTTGATAAAGTCCGAGTGTTTTATTTGCTGACTGAATACCAAAACAATTAATAAAAGCACTTTTGACCACGAAAAACTCAGCCACTTGGTAAAATCCTAGTCTTTTAATTGGTGACTGAGTATCAAAACATTAATGAAAAGCACACTCTGCTAGTAGGTGAACTCTGGTGTATTAGCTGCTGACTGAGTACAAAAAGTAAAAAATAAACGCTTTTGACTACAATAAACTCAGGTAATTAACAAATTCATAGTGTTTTAGTTGCTGGCTGAGTACAAAAAAATTAATAAAAGTATTTTAACTACAACAAACTCATTCACTTGGTATATTCCAAGTCTTTTAATTGGTGGCTGAGTATAAAAAAATTAATAAAAAAAGCACTTTTGCATAGAACAAACTCAGCTAGTAGATAAATTCCGAGTTTCTTAGCCGCTGACTGAGCATAATAAATTTAATAAAAGCATTTTTACTATAATAAACTGAGGTAGTTGATCAATATCCAAGTGTTTTAGTTGCTGGTTGAGTACCAAAAAAAATAATAAAAGCACTTTTTACTGTAACAAACTCAGCTAGCGGGTAAATTCCGAGTCTTTTAATTGGTGACTGAGCATCAAAAAATTAAATAAAAGCTATTTTGACTACCGTAAATTCAGGTATTTGATAAACTTCGATTGTCTTAGTTGCCGGCTGCGTACCAAAAAAATAATAAAAGCAATTTTGACTAAAAAAACTCAGCTACTTGGTAAATTTCGAGTCTTTTAATTGGTGACAGAGTATCAAAAGAAGCAATAAAAAAGAACTTTTGTATACAACAAAATCAGCTAGCAGGCAAATTCTGAGTGTCTTAGTTGCTGACCGAGCATCAAAATTTCAATAAAAACACTTTTGACTACAGTAGAAACAGGTAGTTTATAAAGTCCGAGTTTTTTACATGCTGACTGAGCACCAAAACAATTAATAAAAGCACTTTGACCACGAAAATATCAGCTACTTGGTAAAATCCGAGTCTATTAATTGGTGACTGAGTATCAAAATATTATAAAAAGCACTTTGCATACAAAAAACTCAGCTAGTAGGTAAAGTCCGGTGTATTAATTGCTGACTGAGTATAAAAAATTAAAAAAATAACGCTTTTGATTTCAATAAACTCAGGTAATTGACCAAATCATAGTGTTTTAGTTGCTGTCTGAGTACAAAAAAAAATAATAAAAGTATTTTGACTACAACAAATTCAGCCACGCTGAATTTTACTACAATGAATTCAGCCACGCTGACTTCACTACAACAATATTACAAGTCTTTTGATTGGTGGATGAGAATAAAAAAAATAAAAAAGCACTTTTGCATAGAGAAAACTCGGCAATTAGGTATATTCCGAGTGTGTTAGCCACTGACTGAGCATAATAAATTTAGTAAAAGCACTTTTGACTACAATAAACTGAGGTAGTTGATAAATTTTTATTGTTTTAGTTGCTGGCTGAATACCAAAAAAATAACAAAAGCAATTTTGACTAAAAAAAAACTCAGCTACTTAGTAAATTACGAGACTTTTAATTGGTGACTGAGTATCAATAAATTAATAAAAAGAGTATTTGCATACAGCAAACTAAGATAGTAGAAAAACTCCGAGTGTCTTAGTTGCTGACTGAGTATGAAAAATGTCAAACACTTGTAGGTAGTTGATAAAAATGCCATTCAGGTAGTTGATGAATTCGGAGTATTTTAGTGTCTGGATGAGTACCAAATAATTAATAAAGTACTTTTGACTACAACAAACTCAGCTACTTGGTAAATTCCAAGTCTTTTAATTGGTGAATCGGTATAAATAATTAATAAAAAACACCTTTCCATAGAACAAACTCAGCTAGTAGGAGAATTCCGAGAGTCTTATTGCTGGATGAGCATCAAAAATTTAGTAAAGTCACTTTCAAATACAATAAGCTCAGGTAATTGACCAATTTCGAGTGGTTTACTTGCTGGCTGAGAACTGAAAAATTAATAAAAGTACTTTTGGCTACAACAAACTCAGCTACTTGAAAAATGCCGAGTCTTTTCATTGGTGACTCAGTAAAAAGAAAAATAATAAAAAACACTTTTCCACACAACAAAACTCAGCTAGTAGGTAAATTTAAAGTGCCTTAGTTGCTGACTGAATGCCAAAATATTAATAAAAGCACTTTTGAGTACAATAAACTCAGTTAGTCGATAAATTCCGAGTGTTTTAGTTTCTGGCTTAGTACCAAATAAAATTAATTAAAACACTTTCGACTAAAAAAAACTCAACTACTTGGTAAATTCCAAGATTTTTAATTGGTAACTAGGTATAAAATAATTATAAAATATATTTTTGCATAGAACAAACTAGTAGGTAAATACCGAGTTTCTTAGTTGCTGACTAAGTATAAAAAATCTAATAAAAGCACTTTTCCTTAAGCCAAATTCAGCTAGTTGATGAATTCCGAGTGTTTTAGTTGCTGGCTGAGTACAAAAAATTAACAAATGTAGTTTTTACTACAATAAACTCAGCTGATTGGTAAATTTTGGGTCTTTTAATTGCTGGCTGAGTACCAAAAAACTAATAAATGCACTTTTGACTACAATAAACTCAGATACTTGGTAAATTACGAGTGTTTTAATTGGTGACTCAGTATCAGAAAATTAATAAAAAGCACTTTTGGACACAACTAACTCAGATATTAAGTAAATTCCGAGTGTCTTAGTTGCTGACTGAGTGTAAAAACATTAATGAAAGAACTTTAGAGTACAATAAACTCAGGTAGTTGATAAATTCCGAGTGTTTTAGTTTCTGGCTGAGTACCAAAAACTACCAAAAATTTATAAAAGTACTTCTGACTGAAACAAACTCAACTACTTGGTAAATTCCAAGTCTTTTAATTGGTGAATGGGTATAAAAAAATTACAAAGAAGCACTTTTGCATATACCAAACTCAGCTAGTAGGTAAATTCCAAGTACCTTAGTTGCTGACTGAGTTTCAAAAAATTAAAAAAAAAAACAAAACACTTTTCCATACAACAAACTCAACCAGAAGGTAAATTCCGAATGTTTTAGTTGCTGGCTGAGCACCAAAATATTAATAATATCACTTCTGGCTACAATAAACTCAGCTACTTGGTAAATTTCGAGTCTTTTAATGGCTGGCCCAGTATAAGAAAATAATAAATGTACTTTTAACTACAATAAACTCAGGTAGTTGATAAATTTTGAGTGTTTTAATTGCTGGATGAGTACAAAAAAATGATAAAAGCACATTTGACTACAACAAACTCAGCTACTTTGTAAATTTCTTGTCTTTTAATTGGTGACTCAGCATAAAAAAAATTAATTAAGAAGCAGTTTTGCACACAAAACACTCAATTAGTAGGATAATTCCAAGTTTCTTAGTTGCAGACTGAAAATAAAAAATTAATAAGAGCACGTTTGACTGCAATAAACTCAGGTAGTTGATGAATCTCGATTTTTTTAGTTGCTGGCTGAGTACCAAAAATTAATAAAAGCATTTTTGACTATAAAAAACTCGGATACTTGGTAAATTTCGAGTCTTTTAATTGGTGACTGAGTATCAAAAAATTAATAAAAAACACTTTTGCATACAACCAAATCAGCTAGCAGGTAAATTCCAAGTGTCCTAGTTGCTGACTGAGCATCAAAAATTTAATAAAAGCATTTTGACTACAATGAACTCAGGTAGCTGATAAAGTCCGAGTGTTTTACTTGCTTGCTGAGTACCAACAAAATTAATAAAAGCAATTTTAACTACAACAAACTCATCTACTTGGTATATACCAAGTCTTTTAATTGGTGACTGAGTATCAAAATATTAATAAAAAGCACTTTTGCATTCAAAAAACTCAGCCAGTAGGTAAAGTCCGATGTATTAGTGGCTGACTGAGTATCGAAAATAAAAAAAAACACTTTTGACAACAATAAACTCAGGTAATTGTTAAATTTCGAGTGTTTTAGTAGCTCACTAAGTACCAAATATAATTAATAAAATCACTTTTGAATACAACAAACTCAGCTACTTGGTAAATTCCCAGTCTTTTAATTGGTGGCTGAATACCAAAAAATGAATAAAAGCACTTTTGACTACAATAAACTCAGCTACTTGGTAAGTTTATTGTCTATTAATTGCCGGTTGAGTAACAAAAAGCTAATAAATGCACTTTTGCTTACAATAGATTCAGGTATTTGATAAATTCCGAGAGTTTTACTTGATGGCTGAGTACCAAAAATAATTAATAAAAGCACTTTTGAATACAACAAACTCAACTACTTAGTAAATTCCAAGTCTTTGAATTGGTGCCTGAGAACAAAAAATTGATAAAACTACTTTTGACTACAATAAACTCAGCCACTTGGTAAATTTCGAGTCTTTTAATTGGTGATTGACCATAAAAAAAATAAATAAAAGCACTTTTCCATACAATATACTCAGCTATTAACTAAATTTTGGGGCTCTTAGTTGCTGACTGAGTATTAAAATTTAATAAGAGGACTTTTGACTAAAATCCACTCAGGTAGTTTATACATTTCGAGTTTTTTAGTTGCTGGCTGAGTAACAACAACTTTTAATAAAAGCACTTTTGACTACAACATACTCATGTACTTGGTAAATTCAAAGTCTTTTAATTGGTGACTGGATATAAAAAAAAAAGTTATCAAAAAAGCACTTTTGCATACAAGAAACTCAGCTAGTAGGTACATTCCAAGTGTAACATTATAAATTAATATGATTAATTTTGTCGGAATTAATTTTGTTGAGTACCAACAAAATTAATTCCGAGTCTTTTAATTGCTGGCTGAGTACCAAAAAAACTAATAAATGCACTTTTGACTACAATAAAACTCAGCTACTTAGTAAATTACGAGTGTTTTAATTGGTGACTCAGTACCAGAAAATTAATAAAAGCACTTTTGCATACAACAGACTCAGATATTAAGTAAATTCCGAGTGTCTTAGTTGCTGACTGATTGTAAAAACGTTAATTAAAGAAGCTTTGAATACAATAAACTCATGTAGTTGATAAATTCTGAGTGTTTTAGTTTCTGGCTGAGTACCAAAATGTACCAAAAATTAATAAAAGTACTTCTGGCTGAAACAAACTCAATTACTTGGTGAACTCTAAGTCTTTTAATTGGTGAATTGGTATAAAAAATTTTAAAGAAGCGCTTTTGCATATACCAAACTCAGCTAGTAGGTAAATTCCAAGTACCTTAGTTGCTGACTGAGTTTCAAAAAAATTAATAAAAGCACTTTTCCATACAACAAACTCAACCAGAAGGTAAATTCCGAGTGTCTTAGTTGCTGGTTGAGCACCAAAATATTAATAAAAGCACTGACTACAATAAACTCAGCTACTTGGTAAATTTCTAGTCTTTTAATTGCTGGCCCAGCATAAAAAAATAATAAATGCACTTTTGACTACAATACACTCAGGTAGTTCATAAATTTTGAGTGTTTTAATGCTGGCTGAGTACCAAAAAATTAATAAAAGCGCTTTTGACTATAACAAACTCAGCTACTTCGTAAATTTCATGTCTTTTAATTGGTGACTCGGCATAAAAAATTAATGAGAAAGCACTTTTCCATATAAAACCCTCAAATAGTAGGTAAATTCCAAGTGTCTTAGTTGCTGACTGAAAATAAAAAATTAATAAAAGCACTTTTCATTACAATAAACTCAGGTAGTTGATGAATTCTGATTTTTTAGTTGCTGGCTGAGTACCAAAAATTAATAAAAGCAGTTTTGACTATAAAAAAAAACTTAGCTACTTGGTAAATTTCTCGTCGTTTAATTGGTGACTGAGTATCAACAAATTAATAAAAAACACTTTTGCATACAACAAAATCAGCTAGCAGGGAAATTTCGAGTGTCCTAGTTGCTGACTGAGCATCAAAAATTTAATAAAAGCACTTTTGACTACAATAAACTCAGGTAGCTGATAAAGTCCGAGTATTTTACTTGCTTGCCGAGTACCAGCAAAATTAGTAAAAGCAATTTTGACTGCAACAAACTCATCTTCTTGGTATATACCATGTCTTTTAATTGGTGACTGAGTATCAAAACAGTAATAAAAAGCACTTTTGCATTCAAAAACTCAGCCAGTAGGTAAAGTCCGATGTATTAGATGCTGACTGAGGATCAAAAATAAAAAAAAAACACTTTTGTCAACAATAAACTCAGGTAATTGATAAATTCCCAGTGTTTTAGTAACTCACTGAGTACCAAAAATAATTAATAAAGTCACTTTTGAATACAACAAACTCAGCTACTTGGTAAATTCCTAGTCTTTTAATTGGTGGCTGAGTAAAAAAAACTAATAAATGCACTTTTGCCTACAGTAGATTCAGGTAGTTGATAAGTTCCGAGAGTTTTACTTGCTGGTTGAGTACCAAAAATAATTAATAAAATCACTTTTGGATACAACAAACTCAACTACTTAGTAAATTCCAAGTCTCTTAATTGTTGGCTGAGTACAAAAAAAATAAATAAAAGCACTTTTGACTACAACAAACTCAGCCACTTGGTAAATTCCAAGTTTTTTAATTGGTGATTGGGCATCAAAAAAATTAAATAAAAGCTCTTTTCCATACAACATACTCAGCTATTAACTAAATTTTGAGGGTCTTAGTTGCTGACTGAGTTTAATGAGAGGACTTTGACTACAATCAACTCAGGTAGTTGATACATTTCGAGTTATTTATTTGATGGCTGGAGTACCAAAAACTATTAATAAAAACACTTTTGACTACAACATACTCAGCTACTTGGTAAATTCCAAGTCTTTTAATTTGTGACTGGAAAAAAAGTTAACAAAAAAGTACTTTTGCATACAAGAAACTCAGCTAGTAGGTAAATTCCAAGTGTATTATTATAAATTAATATTATTAATTCTGTCGGAATTAATTTTGTTGAGTACCAACAAAATTAATTCCGAGTCTTTTAATTGGTGACTGAGTATCAAAACATTAATAAAAAGCACTTTTGCATACAAAAAACTTAGCTAGTAGGTAAACTCTGGTGTATTAGTTGCTGACTGAGTATAAAAAATAAAAAAATAAACACTTTTGACTACAATAAACTCCGAGTGTTTTAATTAGTGGCTGAGAACAAAAAAAATAATAAAAGCGTTTTGACTACAACAAACTCTACCACTTGGTATATTCCAAGTCTTTCGATTATTGGCTGAGTAGCAACAAATTAATACAAAAAACAGTTTTGCATAGAACAAACTCAGCTAGTAGGTAAATTCCGAGCGTCTTAGCCGCTGACTGAGCATAATAAAATTTAATAAAAACACTTTTGACTATAATAAAACTGAGGTAGTTGATCAATTCTGAGTGTTTTAGTTGCTGGCTGAGTACCAACAAATTAATAAAAGTACTTTGACTACAACAAACTTAGCTAGTTGCTAAATTCCGTATCTTTTAATTGGTGACTGAGTATTAAAAAGTTAAATAAAAGTACTTTTGACTACAATAAATTCAGGTATTTGATAAATTTCGATTGTTTTAGCTGCTGGCTGAGTACCAAAAATTTTAATAAAAGCGTTTTTGACTACAACATACTCAGCTACTTGGTAAAATTTAAAGTCTTTTAATTGGTGACTGGATAAATTAGCAAAAAGAACTTTTGCATACAAGAAAATTGGCTAGTAGGTAAATTAGAAGTGTCTTAGTTGCTGACTGAGTATCAAAAAATTTAATAAAAGCACTTTTTACTACAATAAACTCACTTAAATGATAAATTCTGCATTTTTTAGTTAATGGCTGAGTACCAAAAATTAATAAAAGCACTATTGACTGTAGTATACTCAGCTACTTGGTAAATTTCGAGTCTTTTAATTGGTGACGGAATATCAAAAAATTAATAAAAAAAAACACTTTTGCATACAACCAATCAGCTAGCAGGCAAATTCCGAGTGTCTTAGTGTGGACTGAGATCAAAACTTTAATAAAAGCACTTTTGACTACAATAAACTCAGGTAGCTGATAAACTCCGAGTGTTTTACTTGATTGCTGAGTACCAACAAAATTAATATTATTAATTTTGTCGGAATTAATTTTGTTGAGCAGCAACAAAATTAGTTCCGAGTCTTTTAATTGGTGACCTAGTATCACAGCATAAATAAAAAAGCCCTTTTGCATACAAAAAATTTAGCTAGTAGGTAAACTCCGGTGTATTAGTTGCTTATTGAGTATAAAAAAAAAAAACACTTTTGACTACAATAGACTCCGAGTGTTTTAGTTGGTTGCTGAGTACAAAAAAAAACAATAAAAGCATTTTGACTACAACAAACTCAGCCACTTGGTATGTTCTAAGTCTTTCGATTGGTGGCTGAGTAGCAAAAAATTAATAAAAAGCAGTTTTGCATAGAACAAACTTGGCTAGTACGTGAATTCCGAGTGTCTTAGCTGATGACTGAGCTTAATAAATTTAATAAAAACCCTTTTGACTATAATAAAGTGAGGTACTTGATCAATTCTGAGTGTTTTAGTTGCTGGCTGAGTACCAAAAAAAATAATATAAGTACGATAACTGCAACAAAACTCAGCTAGCTGCTAAATTTCGAGACTTTTAGTTGATGACTGAGTATCAAAAAGTTAAATAAAAGCACTTTTGACTACACTAAATTCAGGTATTTGATAAATTTCGATTGTTTTAGCTGCTGGTTGAGTACCAAAAAAAATAAAAAAAAATAAAAGCAATTCTGACTAAAACGAACTCAGCTAATTGGGGAATTTCGAGCCTTTTAATTGGTAACTGAGTATCAAATAATTAATAAGAAATAACTATTGTATACAGCCAACTCAGGTAGTAGGGAAATTCCGAGTGTCTTAGTTGCTGACTGAGCATACAAGTTCAATAAAAGCACATTTGACTACAACAAACTCAGCTACTTGGTAAATTCTGATTCTTTTAATTGGTGGCTGAGTATCAAAAATTAATAAAAAATTTTTGCATATGAAGAACTAAGCTAGTAGGTAAACTCCCACTGTCTTAGTTGCTGACGGAGTATCAAAAATGTAATACACTTTTGACTACAATAAACTCGGGTAGTTGATAAAATCGGAGTATTTTAGTTTCAGGATGAGTACCAATAAATGAATAAAAGTGCTTTTGACTACAACAAACTCAGCTACTTGGTACATTCTAAATTTTTTAATGGTGAATAGGTATTGAAAAATTAATAAAAAACACTTTTCCATAGAACAAACTCAGCTAGTAGGAGAATTCTGAGTGTCTTATTGCTGATCATAAAAAATTTAACAAAAGCAAAAGTGCTGGGTTTATTACAATAAACCCAGGTAGTTGACAAATTTCAAGTGTTTTACTTGCTGACTGAGTACCAAAGAATTAATAAAAGCACTTTTGATTGCATAAAACTCAGCTACTTTGTAAATTCTGATTCTTTTGATTGGTGACTCAGTATAAAAAAATTAATAAAAAGCACTTTTGCATACAACAAACTCAGCTAGTAGGTAAATTTCGAGTGTCTTAGTTGCTGACTGAGTATAAAAAATCTAATAAAAGCACTTTTCCATACAACAAACTCAGCTAGTAGATAAATTTCGAGTGTATTAATTGATGGCTGAGTACCAAAAAATTAATAAATGCACTTTTGACTGCAACAAACTCAGATACTTGGTAAATTAAGAGTCTTTTAATTGGTGATTAAGTATCTGAAAATTAATAAAAAGCACTTTTGCATACATCAAACTCAGCTATTTGGTAAATTCAGAGTGTCTTTGCTACTGACTGAGTGTAAAAAAAATTAATGAAAGCACCTTTGAATACAATAAAACTACATGATAAGTAGTTGAGGTAGTGATAAATTCTGAGTGTTTTAGTTTCTAGATGAGTACCAAAAAGTACCAAAAATTAATAAAAGTACTTTTGACTGAAACAAACTCAACTATTCGGTAAATTCCAATTCTTTTAATTGGTGACTGGATATAAAAATTTATAAAAAAAAACACTTTTGCATATACCAGACACAGCTAGTAGGTAAATTCCTAGTTTCTTAGTTGCTGACAGAGTTTCAAAAAATTAAATGAAAGAACTTTTCCATACAGCAAAGTTAACTAGCAGATAAATTCCGAGTGTTTCAGCTAATGACTGAATACCAAAAAATTTATAAATACACGGTTGACTACAACAAATTCAGCTACTTCGTAAATTCCAAGTCTTTTAATTGAAGACTTGGTATAAAAAATTAATGAAAAAGCACTTTTGCATTCAAAACACTCAGTTAGTAGGTAAATTCTAAGTGTCTGAGTTGCTGACTGAAAATGAAAAAATGTTAATAAAATCTCTTTTGACTAGAATAGACTCAGGTAGTTGATAAATTCTGAGTTTTTAGTTGCTCACTGAGTACCAAAAAAGTAACAAAAGCACTTTGGACTATAAGAAACTCAGCTACTTTGTAAATTTCGAATCTTTTAATTGGTGACTGAGTATATAAAAATTAATAAAAAACACTTTTGCATACAAAAAATCAGCTAGAAGGCAGATTCCGAGTGTCTTAGTTGCTGACTGAGCATGAAAAACTTAATAAAAGCACTTTTGACTACATAAAACTCAGGTAGCTGAGAAAGTCGGAGTGTTTCACTTGCTGGCTGAGTACCAACAAAATTAATAAAAGCAAATTTTACTAAAACAAACTAATCTACTCGGTAAAATTCTGATTCTTTTATTTGGTGACTGGGTATCAAAGTCCATTTTGGAATTTTTTTCGTTTGAAGCATACGACTTAGGATATTTTGTAGTGTTGTGTCATGGTTTATCTTGTCAGTGTTACCTCTGATGATTTTTCAAAGTGCATTTTGGATTTTTTCACTTGAGACTAATGAATTAGATTTTTTTGTAGTGTTGTTTCGTGGTTAATATTGTCAGTTTTATTTTTAACACTGTTATTTTAACCCTGATGATTTTTAAAGTGCATTTTGAAATTTTATTTCACTTGAAACTAATGACTTAGGATATTTTTTTAATGTTTTGTCGTGGTTTGTATTGTCAGTGTTACCTCTGTTGATATTTCAAAGTGCATTTTGAAATTTTTTCATTTGAAACGTATGACTTAGGATATTTTTTGTAGTGTTGTGTCGGGGTTTATCTTGTCAGTGCTACACTCTGTTGATGTTTCAAAGTAAATTTTGGAATTGTTTCGTTTGAAACTCATGACTTAGGATATTTTTGTAGTGTTTCGTCATGGTTTATCTTATCAGTGTTACCTCTGTTGATGTTTCAAAGTATATTATGGATTTTTCCGTTTGAAAAGTATGACTTGGAATATTTATGTAATGTTCTGTCTTGGTTTATCTTGCCAGTGTTACCTCTATTGATGCATCAAAGTGCATTTTGGATGTTTGGTTTTTCGTTTGAAGCGTATGATTTAGGATATATTTTTCTACTGTTGTGTCGTGATTTATCTTGTCAGTGTTACCTCTGTTGATGTTTCAAAGTATATTTTCGAATTTTCTCGTTTGAAACGTGTGACTTAGGGTATAATTGTAGTGTTATGTCGTCGTTTGTCTTGTCAGTTGTACATTCTTTTGATGTTTCAAAGTGAATTTGGAATTTATTTTCATTTGAAATGTATGATCTAGGATTTTTTGTTGTGTTGTGTTGTGGTTTATCTTGTCAGCGTTACCTCTGTTGATGTTCAAAGTGTATTTTGGAATTTTCTTCGTTTGAAACGTATGACTTAGGATATTTGTGTAGTGCTGTGTCATGGTTTGTTTGTCAGTGTTACCTCTGATGATTTTTTAAAGTGCATTTTGGAATTTTTTTCACTTGAAACTAATGACATAGGATATTTTCGTAGTTTCGTGTCGTGGTTTATCTTGTCAGTGTTTCACTCTGTCGATGTTTTAAAGTGCAATTTGGAATTTTTCGTTTGAATCGTAAGACCTAGGATATTTTTTGTAGTGTTGTGTCATGGTTTATCTTGTCAATGTTACCTCTGTTTCTGTTTCAAAGTGCATTGCGGAATTCTTTCGTTTGAAACGTATGACTTAGGTTAATTATGTAATGTTGTGGTGTGGTTTATCTTGTCAATGTTACCTCTGTTGATGCTTCAAAATGCATTTCGGATGTTTGTTTTTTTCATTTGAAACATATGACTTGGGATATATTATTGTACTTTTGTGTCGTGATTTATCTTGTTAGTTTTACCTCAGTTGATGTTTCAAAGTAAATTTGGAATTTATTTCCATTTGAAACGTATGACTTAAGATATTTTAGTAGTGTTATGATTTATCTTGTCAGTCTTACCAATGTCGATGTTTCAAAGTGCATTTTAGAATATTTCCGTCTGAAGCGTATGACTTAGGATATTTTTTATAGTGTTGTGTCGTGGTTTATCTAGTCAGTGTTACCTCTGCTGATGTTTCAAAGTGCATTTTGTATTTTTGTTATTGGAAACATATGACTTTGGATATTTTTTGTAGTGTTGTGTCGTGGTTTATCTTGACAGTGTTACCTCCGCTGATGTTTCAAAGTACATTTTTGAATTTATTCATTTGAAATGTATGAAAGGATGTTTTTACAGTGTTGTGTCGTGGTTTGTGTTGACAGTGTTACCTCCGCTTATGTTTCAAAGTGCATTTTGGAATTTTTTTCGATTGAAACTCATGACTTAAATTATTCTTAAAGTGTTGTATTGTGGTCTGTCTTGTCAGTGGTATATTCTGTTGATGTTTCAAAGTGCATTTTGGAACTTTTTTCTTTGAAACGTTTAACTTAGAATATTTTTGCAGTGTTGTCTCGTTTTTTATCTGGTCAGAGTTACCTCTGTTTCTTTTTCAAAGTGCAATTTGGAATATTTTCATTTTAAACGTATGACTTAGGATAATTTTGTAGTGTT
This sequence comes from Artemia sinica, assembly GCA_027921565.1. Lineage (NCBI taxonomy): Eukaryota > Metazoa > Arthropoda > Branchiopoda > Anostraca > Artemiidae > Artemia > Artemia sinica. The sequence goes on along the minus strand of CM051260.1, from coordinate 36,202,295 downwards.
ATGTCGTGATTTGTTTTATTAGTGTTACCTCTTTTGATGTTTCAAAGTTTATTCTGGAATTTTTTCGTTTGAAACGTATGACTTTGGTTATTTTTGTGCTTTTGTGTCGTGATTTATCGTGATTTATCTTGCCAGTGTTACCTTTGTTGATGTTTCAAAGTGTATTTTGGATTTATTTCGTTTAAACGTATGACTTAGGATATTTTTGTAGTGTTGTGTCGTGGATTATCTTGTCAGTGTTACCTCTGTTTTTAAGTGCATTTTGGAATTTTTATATTTGAAATTTAAGACTGTTTCAAAGCGTATTTTGGAATTTTTTGTTATAAACGTATGAATTAGGATATTTTTGTAGTATTTTGTCGTGGTTTATCTTGTCAGTGTTAGCTATGTTGATATTTCAAAGTACATTTTGGAGTTTTTATACTTGAAATGTAATACTTAGGATATTTTTGTAGTGTCCTGTTGTGTATTATCTTCTCAATGTTACCTCTGTTGATGTTTCAAATTGAACTTTGGAATTATTTTCGTTTGAAACGTATGACTTAGGATATTTTTGTAGTTGTGTCATTTATCTTGTCAGTGTTGCCTCTGCTGATGTTTAAAGTACATTTTCGAATTTTTTAATTTGAAACTAATGACAGGATATTTTTGTAGTGTCGTTTTGTGGCTCATCTTGTCAGTGTTACCTTTGTTGATGTTTAAAAATGCATTTTTGAATTTAATGATTTGAAAAGTATGATTTAGAATATTTTTTATAGTGTTGTCTTGTGGTTTTTTCTGTCAGTTTTACCTCCATTGATCTTTCAAAGGGTATTTTGGAATTTTTTCGTTTGAAACGTATGACAGAATATTTTTTGTGTTTTTTTTTCGTTGTTTATCTTGTCAGTGTTACCTCTGTTGATGTCTCAAAGTGCATTTTGGAATTTTTCGTTTGAAACATGTGACTTAGGATATTTTTGTAGTATTTTTTCGGGGTTTATCTTGTTAGTGTTAGCTATGTTGATGTTTCAAAGTGCATATTGGAGTGTTTTGTTTGAAACGTATGACTTAGGATATTTTTGGTACTGTTGTGTCGTGGTTTATCTTGTCAGTGTTACTTCTATTGGTGTGTCAGAGTGAATTTTGGAATTTTTCGGTTGAAACGTAAGACTTAGAATAATATTTTTATAATGCTGTGTCTTGGTCTATCTTGTCAGTGTTATCTCTGTTGATGGTTCAAAGTGCATTTTGGAATTTTTCGTTTGAAACGTGTGACATAGGATATTTTTGTGGTATTTTGTCGTGGCTTATCTTATCATTGTTAGCTATGTTGATGTTTCAAGTGCATATTGGAGTGTTTTGTTTGAAACGTATGACTTAGGATATTTTTGTACTGTTGTGTCGTGGTTGATCTTGTCAATGTTACCTCTATTGGGGTTTCAAAGTGCATTTTGGAAATTTTTTGTTTGAAACGTATGACTTAGAATATTTTATAATGTTGTGTCTTGGTCTACCTTATTAGTGTTAGATTCTGATGCTGTTTCAAAGTACATTTTGGAATTTTTACACTTGCAATGTAAGACAGGATATTTTTGTAATGTTGTATTGTGGTTTATCTTGTCAGTGTAACCTCTGTTGATGTTTCAAAGTGCATTTAGGAATTTTCTTCGATTGAAACGAATGACTTAGGATATTTTTATAGTGCTGTGTCATGGTTTATCTTTTCAGTGTTACCTTGATGATTTTTTCAATTGTGTTTTGGAATTTTTTTTCACTTGCACTAATGACTTAGGATATTTTGACAGTGTCGTATAGTGGTTATATTGTCAGTGTTACCTCTGTTGATGTTTCAAAGTGCATTTTGAATTTTTTCATTTGAAACGTATGACTTAGGATATTGTTTCTAGTTTTGTCTCGTGGTTTATCCTGTCAGTGTTATCTCCGTGTATCTTTCAATGTGCATTTCGGAATTTTTCGTTTGAAACATACGACTGGATATTTTTGTAGTGCTGTGTTGTTATTTATCTTGTCAGTGTTACTCCTGTTGATTTCTCAAAGTGCATTTTGGAATTTTTTCGTTTGAAACACTTGACTTAGGATTTTTTTGGTAGTTTTGTGTCGTGTTTTATCTTGTTAGTGTAAACTATTTTTAAGCTATTCTTGTTTGGGTTCAATAAGCGTGCCCGACGCTTACTGAACCCAAATGAACATAGATTAAAAACAGTTAACATAATGTAACCTAGGTAATACGAAAAAAAAGTTGACTATAGGTAATCGGGATGTGGAAGGATGGCTGCGGATACCCTGTGTGTGGCAAAATCATACGTTTCAAACAAATAAATTCTAAAAAAAATCAAACAGAGGTAACACTGATGAGATAAACCACGACCCAACACTACACAAATATCCTAAGTCATACATTTCAAATGTAAAAAATTCCAAAATGTGCTTTGAAACATCAATAGAGGTAATTGTGGCAAGACAAACCACGAGACAACACTACAAAAATATACTAAATCCTATGTTTCAAATGAAAATATTCCAAATGCACTTCGAAACATCAGCAGAGGTAACACCGACAAGATAAACCATGACACAGCACAACAAAAATATCCTAAGTCGTACGTTTCAAACAAAAAAAAATCCAATGTACACTTTGAAACATCAACGAAAGTAAAACTAACAAGATTAGCTGCAACACAACACTACAAAAATATCTTAAGTCATATATTTCAAATGTAATAAATTCCAAAATGCACTAGGAAACATCAACAAATGTAAACTCTGACAAGATAAACCCCGAGACAGCACTACAAAAAAACATCCTGTCATACATTCCAAATGTAAAAAAAATCATAATGCACTTTGAAACATCCAGACATATAACACTGACAAGATAAACTACGAGACAGCACTACAAAAAAAATATCCTAAGCCATACGTTTTAAACGAAAAAATTCAGAAAAATACACTTTGAAACATAAACTGGGGCAACACTGACAAGATAAATTACGGCGCATCGTTTCAAAAAACTATCCCAACTCAAGGTTTCAAACGAAATTTCCAAAATATAGTTTGAAACATCAACAGAGGTGACACTGACAAGGTAAACAACGACACGACACTATAAAAAGTATCCTGTCACACATTCAAACGAAAAAATTCCAAAATACACTTTGAAAGATCAACGGAGGTTACACTGAAAGGAAAAACTACGAGACAACACTAGAAAAATATTCCAAGTCATACTTTTCAAACGAAAATATTCCAAAATGTACTTTGAAACATCAACAGAATGTAACACTGACAACGAAAACCACGAAACACCACAACAAAAACCAAGACACAACACAACAAAATATATCCTAAGTCATACGTTTCAAATGGAAAAATTCCAAAATGCCCTTTGAAACATCAATAGAGGTAGCACTGACAAGATCGACCAAGACATAACACTATAAAAATATTCTAAGTCATACGTTGAACAAAAATCCAAAATGCACTTTGAAATATCAACAGGGGTTACACTGACAAGATAAACTATGACACAAAACTACAATAATATCCTAAGTCATACGTTTCAAACGAAATTAATTCAAAAATGCACTTTGAAACATAAAATGAGGTGACACTTAAAAGATAAACCACGACGCAACACTAGAAAAATATCCCAAGTCATACATCTCAAACGAAATATTATAAAATGCACTTTGGAACATGAACAAAATGTAAAACTGACAAGATAAAACACGACGCAACACTACAAAAATATCCTAAGTTATACGTTTCAAACGAAAAAATTACAAAATGCACTTTGAAAGATCAACAGAGGTAACATTGACACGATAAATCACGAACAACATCAGAAAAATAACCTAAGTCATGCTTTTCAAAGGAAAAAATTCCAAAATACACTTTCAACAGATCAACAGAATGTAACACTGACAAGATAAACCACAACACAACACTACAAAAACTATCCTAAGTCATACGTTTCAAACGAACAAATTCCAAAATGCACTTTGAAACACACTGACATGACAAATCACGAAACAGCTCTACCAAATATCCTAAGTCATAAGTTTCAAACGAAAAAAAAATCTAAAATGTACTTTGAAACCATGTACTTGACACATGAACTTGAACATGTACTTTGACACTGACAAGATAGACCACAACACAAAACTTTAAAAATATTTTCAAGTCATACGACGCAGACGAAAAAAAATTCAAAATGCATTTTGAAAAATCAACAGAGGTAACAATGACAAGACAAACCACGACACAACACTACAAAAAATATCCTTTCGTGCGTTTCAAACGAAAAGAATTTCTAAAATGCTCTTTGAAAGATCAATAGAGGTAATACTGACAGGATAAACCACGAGGCAACACTACGAAAAATATCCTTAGTCATACGTTTAAAATAAAAAAATTCCAAAATGCACTTTGAAACATCAGCAGAGGCAACACTGTCAAGATAAAGCACGACACAACAGTACAAAAATATATCCTAATTCATACGTTTCAAATGAAAAAAAATGCACTTTGAAAAATCAACAGAGATAACACTGACAAGACAAACCACGACACAAGAATACAAAAAATATCCTAAGTCTTACGTTTCAAACAAAAAAAAATCCAAAATGCACCTTGAAACATCAACATAGATAACACTGACAAGGTAAACTACAGCACAACATCATAAAAACAACCTAAATCTTACATTTCAAATTTTAAAAATTCTAAAATACTTTGAAACATCAACAGAGGTAACACTATTAAGATAAACCACGACACAAACACAACAAAAATATCCCAAGTATTTAGTTTCAAATGAAAAAAAATTCCAAAATGCCCTTTGAAACATCAGTAGAGGTGAACCTGAAAAGATAAACAACGACACAACACTACAAAATAACATCCTGTCATACGTTTCAAACGAAAAAATTCCAAAATGCACTTTGAAACATCAACAGAGACAACACTGACAAGATAAACAACGACAAAACGCTAAAAAAAACATCTTTTCATACGTTTCAAACGAAAAAATTCCAAAATGCACTTTGAAACATCAACAGAGATAACACTGACAAGATAAACCACGACACAACACTACAAAAAATATCCTTTCGCGCATTTCCATAAAAAAATTTCCATAATGCTCCTTGAAAGATCAATGGAGGTAATATGACAGGATAAACCACGAGGCAACAGTACAAAAATATATTCTAAGTCATACGTTTCAAATGAAAAAAAATGCAGTTTGAAACATCAACAGAGGTAAAACTGACAAGATAAACCATGACACAACACTATGAATATATCCAAAGTCATACGTTTCAAAAGAAAAATGTCCGTAGTGCACATTGAAACATCAACAGAGTGTATGACAAGATACACCACGACACAACACTACAAAAAATATCCTAATTCATACGTTTCAAACAGAAAAATTCCAAAATGCACTTTGAAACATCAACATAGATAACACTGACAAGATAAACCACAAGACAACATCGCAACAACATCCTAACTCTTACATTTCAAATTAAAAAAATTCTAAAATACTCTGAAACATCAACATAGGTTGCACTTATAAGATAAACCACGACACAACACTACAAAAATATCCAAAGCCATTAGTTTCAAATGAAAAAATTCCAAAATGCACTTTGAAACATCAGCAGAGGTAACCCTGAAAAGACAAACAACGACACAACACTACAAAATAATATCCTGTCATACGTTTCAAACGAAAAAATTCCAAAATGCACTTTGAAATATCAACAGAGACAACACTGACAAGATAAACAACGACACAACACTACAAAAAACATCCTGTCATACGTTTCAAACGGAAAAAATCCCAAAATGCACTTTGAAACATCAACAGAGGTAACACTGACAAGATAAACCACGACACAACACTACAAAAAATATCCTTTCGTGCGTTTCAAACGAAAAAAAAAATCTAAAATGCTCTTTGAAAGATCAATGGAGGTAATACTGACAGGAGAAACTACGAGGCAACACTACAAAAAATATCCTAAGTCATACGTTTAAAATAAAAAATCCAAAATGCACTTTGAAACTTCAGCAGAGGTAACACTGTCAAGATAAACCACGACACAATAGCACAAATATATATCCTAAGTCATACGTTTCAAATGAAAAAAATGCACATTGAAACATCAACAGAGGTAACACTGACAAGATAAACCATGACACAACACTATCAAATATATCCAAAGTCATACGTTTCAAAAGAAAAATGTCCGTAGTGCACATTGAAACATCAACAGTGTGTATGACAAGATAAACCACGACACAAACACTACAAACAATATCCTAAGTTATACTTTGCAAACGAATTCCAAAATGTACTTTGAAACATCAAGTGAGGTAACAGGGACAAGATAAACCACGACATAACAATGAATTATTAGAAAAATAATGATTAACTTATCTACATCATCTTCATTTCATATTTTGAAAACATCACAAAGGAATTTTTTTTAAGTTTTATTTGTGTCGTTTTAAGACGTTAGAAAAAATTTTAAACATTTCTAAGTTCAAAATACTCCAAGTCAAAAAAGGAAAGAAAAGTGTTGCTGCAAACATTATTTTTCTAATAGCAAAATCAAGACAAACATATTTATATCGTTCTCATTTCGAATTGCGGAAATATTAATTGTGATTTTTGTTTGTTTTAAGTATATTTCATGTCATCTTAAGATATGTAAGAAAAAATTGATAAATTTTCTGTTAAAAAAAATATATAAAAAATAAAAATAAAACCAAAAAAGGTAAAAAAAATACATTTCAAAAAAGTAAAAAAAGTAGGGGGGGGGGGCAAAAACATTTGGAGGGGGAGAGGACCATTAAGGTCTTTGGAGGTTGGGTCATTGATGACCAAGGGCTGTCGTATCATTGCCTAAATTGTATATGACTTTTTATAGTAGCTCCAATAGGGTAACCCCTATGGGCGTCATCAAAAACATAACCCCCTCACAACTGGATTTCTTTTCATGGAACTTTTGGTATAAAACAGAGCACGAAATGTATTTCGTATTTTGTAAGAAGAATTTGTAGTAACTCTAATAGTATAGACTACCCCTTATGGGTGTCATCAAATCCATAACCCCCTCACTCCTTGATTTCTAGGGATTGTTCTGGGTTTCTAAGGATTGTACTGGATTTCTATAATGATGTAATGCATTTAAAATCCCACTTTATATTCACTTATCTTAGGAGTCATATAAAAATGAAAATCGATTTCATCCAACCCAAATATAAAATTTGTTCATACTACTATCAATGGCAAAAGGCCAAGGAAATCAATTGTGTAAGAATTCATTGATTCCACTCTAATGCATATGACGCATTGATGCATGACACCGGTCTTGTCATTACGACGCACTGATGCCCTACACCCGTAGAATTCATTGCGGTAAGAAATAATAGAACTCTCAGAATCTATTGCGCACCTAAGTCATTGCACTACTAATTCTCAAGGCTAGAGAGTACAGTGACAATCAAAAGTACTTGTCCTTGATACAGTTCACTGATCCTCAAAAGTACCCGCACTTGATACAGATCACTGACCCTTAAAAGTGCCTGGCCTTGATAGAGCTCATTGGCTCTCAAAAGTCCCTTAGGGGTAGTCGCTATAGCAGTACGGTAAGTATAACATAGATCTGTACTATCTTATCAGTATGCATTTGCTTTCAACAATAACAATTTTAGCTCTAAGTCTTAAAAGGCAATCGGTAAATACTAAAATACTTACAATTACCAATTAATTGCATTTGTTGCATACCTAGGAACTTTCAGCATAGCACTACATAACTTCAGCGTGATAAGTTTGAATCATGGCATGATTTTATTTCTGTTCGTTTTAGATTTCAATATGGCTCTTTGCTTTTCTTCGACAACTTTTATTTAAAACGTACTATTGATTAATAGCGTATCATCAATATCTTAGGAACACCTTAAAGTAATAATTTGTAACTTTCAGGGGATGTTTAACTAACCAAAAGGTACTACGTTGACAATAACAGTATTGCTGCTGCTGCTACTACTACTACTACGATTACAAATACAACTATTGCGTTTACAGGTATTAAGGTGAAAACTGTTTAGCTATTCAGAGAAAGAAAGTTCATTAGTTTCTTTTGGGCTACCAATTCTTCTTTTCAACTTTGTCTTGTGTATTGGGACTCTCTAGGCACAAGTATTTAAGGATATTAGTTTTGGCTAATCAAAAAATAGCCATTCTAGGCCCTTAATATCTGGAGGCTCTTCCCAAGCTAAAAAAAAATATTATTGACCAATTTGGACCCCCTTTTAAGTGGAGCCAAATTTTTTGTGCATTGGCGCTTCAGCGGCCTAGGAATTTAAAGATAAAAAACGGGGGTACTTATTCATACCCCGTCGCTGCCACATTGTCATAACCCACACAGAGCCTTTTATAAATTATTTGAAAAAAACTACGTTTTCTAAAGAGTTAAAGAGGCTGAGTTACAAGGTCGAACCTTAAAACGTACAGGGATTAGGAGGCACAGTTGGGGGACTGCCGCCCCCCAAACCCCCCGCTTTCGCAGCCTTTAAATAAAAAAAATTCTTTAAACTGAAAGTAAGGAGCGACATTAAATCTTAAAACGAACAGAAATTATTCCGTATATGAAAGGGGCTGTGCCCTCCTCAACGCCTCGCTCTTTACGCTAAAGTTTGACTTTCTCACAACTCTTTTTTTTAAACAATAATAACTTTAGCGTAAAGAGCGAGGCGTTGAGGAGGGCACAGCCCCTTTCATATACGGAATAATTTCTGTTCGTTTTAAGATTTAATGTCGCTCCTTACTTTTAATATAAGCTCCCGAGCCCTAGGAAAGCTTAACCTCTAAATTTCAGCCCAATCGGACAACGTTAAAGGGGGACTGTGGTGGGAGGGTCGAAACTTCCGGCCCAGTTTACCCCATGAAGATAAAGTCGGAGGAGGATGAAATTTTGCAAGTTTCTTAGTTTGAGCTTGGGCTACAAAATGCAATTACCGCCGTCTCTCTGCGACCTCTAGGACCTGAAATCGCTTAACATTGTGGTGGGTCGCCTCTTTATAGAGGCACAAGTGTGCCTCCTTGACATAAGGTATGTTGTATCAGACCCTGTATCTCTTCTTCTTTTCTCTTTCACGAGGGCCGAAGAACCAAGCTCTCCATTCATTCAAGATTTTCCGTTTTCATTCCAGAGTTTTGGTGAATTTTTTGATTTTCCAAATATTGACTATTAAAAAGTCTATCTTAACCAAAACAAATTTTCAAGTTTTGCTTTGTTTTTTACTTCCCTGCAAGACACTAGTTTAAAACCATTTCTGACAAAGATACATTTCAAGGATTTACCGGACGTTAGTCTGATTGGATACAACATATTAAAATGGTATATCCTAGAACGCCAGCAAGTCTTAATATTATAATTTTTTTATAATTGAAAAATCATTATTTATCATGTTGTGTTTTTATCTCTTCGACATAGGCGCTCGTGCATTGGTTATTCGATTAAGTTTAAATGTGTGGTCATGGCAGTTTAGTGTTTCCCTACAATTAATTTTTTATTATTATAGCAATGGAGACTTCAGCCAAAGTCGTCAAAATGTTGGGCCAAGGGGCAGTCCTCTCCCTCCGACAAAATATATCTAATATTTTAGGCGTTTAGAAGGGTCTCTTTAACGCTGATGGTTTAAAAATCTTTGCAGGTCCAAATTATTGATGAAAAAGGACAAGTTAAGTTCACTGCGGCTCTTTTTGAACCTCAAATTGATGGAAATTTTTACGAACGATTCTATATTGCCAGGCTATTTAGCATTTGCAGCATCTGGTACAGTGGAGCAAGATCACATTATTATACAAAACCAACAAAGAGAAAAATCTCTAAAAAACAAACAAACGAGACTGTGGCCAGTGGAGGAAAAGGAACCAACAGAACAAACACGCGATATTTTCCTGTATACAAACAAGGCTCTTTCAGCACGAAAAAGACCACACACAAAAAAAAAACAAAGTAAAACTAAAACCATAAACCCCACCAAAAAAAAAAAAACAAAAATTACAATCTGCGCAAACTATCCACGTAAGGGAAAAGAGCCTAAAGAGAGTTTTCTTCAGTGAGGCACCAGAGTACTGGGAAAAATAAAAAAAACTGTAAATTACTTTTAATTATTCAGTTGCGAATAATCCTTTTGTTAGCTATTACTGAAGCACATCGTTTTGGGTCTAACAGGTAAAATAGTCACTGGTTATTATTTCACAATCTTTACTCCCTTTTGACATTGATTCACTCTTATAGAATGTATCATAATTGGTTTTATTGGTTTTTTTAGTTTTAGCTTGTTTTTTTTTTTTTTTTTTTGTGTGCTTCGTGCTGAAGACCCTTGTTTGTATACAGGCGAAATATCCGCGTTGTTTTGTTTCTGTTTTTTTCCTTTTCTCCGGACTCCCACTGGCCACAGTCCGTTTGTTTGTTTTTTAGAGATTTTTCTCTTTGTTTGGTTTTTTGTCATGGCTGCCGGTTCGGCTTAGATCTTTTCCCATTATAATAATGTTACCTACGATCCTATGCTGATTTTAATACTGAAGAAGAGTTGAAACTACAGTCAACAGGACGACTTGGCCCGATTACGGAAAGTTTTTCAGGGGTGATAAGGTACGCTTTCATCTGTGTCAATGGTTGCAAGAGGTTAAACTGAATCCTGAGAAATTCAAATGCTTGAGAAGCATTTTCTATTAACATCCCTTTGGACTTATTACATAAAAGAACAAGTTTTGAAACTGAAAGTAAAGGCAACGGTAAAACTTAAAACTAATAAAATTTTTTCATATATGAGGGGGCTGCTCCCTTCTCCACCCGTTGCTCGTTACGCTGCAGTTGACGAGTGATTTAAAAATGCTTTTTATTCCAATCAAACGGCCCTTGTATTTCAGCAGTCATTCTTACAGGATAGGGAAAAAATTCAAACTTCACCGTAAAGAGGTAGCGTTTGAAGAGGAGGTAGGCTTCCCCTTAGCAGCAATAATAAAGACTTAGACTAAAAGTAATCCAGGGAATAAGGAGGAATTAGATATCATTTCCTACTAATTCTTCCTTTTGTAAAACTGAAAAATAAATCAATTCTGTTGAATGAAATCTTGAATTGCTGAGCTTTTCAGGGAAAAATATCATTATATATTCAACGTTGAGTTTATTATAATTGATTGTTTCCATTCATCTTGATTGTTTTAAATAAATAATTTTATTTTATTGTTTATATTTCGCCAATGTTTTGAAATGAAAACAATTCTCAAAATACAAATAGATTTCAGCAAAGGGCGCAATAGTCTTTTGAAGGTCTAAAAGTGGGCAGTAGTCCTATTTTTGTAGTAATTCCTGTTCGTCTTAAGTTTCACTTGATTTTTCATTTTTATTTTTAACCGATTTAGAATCTATTTATTCTTTTGTAGTTGTTATCTTTACATTTGATTTTGAAAGGTCTGGTAAGTCTGCCCTAGGATGACCTAACCCCATAATCCCTAGGGAGAGTGCTAGTAGTGTCCTATATTGACATTTCAACCGAGATTGAATGTCCTTTGTAAAAACCTGCCAAACACCTTGTGCATTCTAAACGTACATTCCCCGTTCGTACAATACTATTATCCTGAGTACCTAACAAGTCCAAAACAATTACGCCATGATTTTTTGAAAACACTGAATTGGTTATTCCATTTTCAAATAGTAGTGAATCATGATCTAGGGATTGTATAGTCATTTCATTCATAGTTGTGTAAGATTTTGTATCAAATGATAAAGTGCATAATGGAATTCCATTCACCTTGCACACAAGGTTAGCTAAGCCAAAAAATTAAAATCATGGGAGGATGTAGTCCTGGATCCAACGGCAATTGCACTCTTCACAAAGGCCAAAGAGAGTTTTGAGGGGATTTCTCCATTGATAAATGACGAATCAGTATAACTACGATATTCAGTGGCAGTCTGACGTTGATTGGTGACTGTATGGGGGACAATGAGTTTGATATTGTTACCACTGGCTCTCAGTTTTTCCACTGAAAATGCAACAGAGTTCATAGCCTGTTGATTTCGATCATGAAGAATTGCTGAAGTGATATTGACATTTGCATCAGGTTCTGCAGCAAGTGTTTTTTTCAAAATAAAATATGCTAGAGCTAGTTGTAATTTTATGCCAATCTGAATATTGGGAGGCAACAATTGACACATATTAAATATTTTATGATTTAATTTTCAAACTAAATGATACTTTTGAGTCATTGCAGCAGTTAACTCACCATCAGTATCAACATTCGATCTATATTCATAGCCCAGTGCTTGTCCTCTCAATTCCTTGTATGACTTTAGAGTCATCATCATAAATTGTATGTAGCTTGCATAGTTTGATAAATTATTGCTAGTGCTCACAAATGTTCCTTTAATGAAAACATTAATTTGTTTGAACAAATTGTGTAGGATAGAGTTTTAACAGGATAGACCATCGGTAGCGATTGGAGTTTGATTGTCTGACTTTTTCTTCGTTACAACAATTAAATCCATATATGTAGATTATTTGAAAAAAAACTACGTTTTCTAAAGAGTTAAAGAGGCTGAGTTACAAGGTCGAACCTTAAAACGTACAGGGATTAGGAGGCACAGTTGGGGGGCTGTCCAAGAGCCCGAGTCACAAGTTTCGCAGCCTTTAAACGTAAAGGATTAGGAGGCACTCTTTACGACGTGATTTAGTAAGGAGCGACATTAAATCTTAAAACGAACAGAAATTATTCCGTATATGAAAGGGGCTGTGCCCTCCTCAACGCCTCGCTCTTTACGCTAAAGTTTGACTTTCTCACAACTCTTTTTTTTAAACAATAATAACTTTAGCGTAAAGAGCGAGGCGTTGAGGAGGGCACAGCCCCTTTCATATACGGAATAATTTCTGTTCGTTTTAAGATTTAATGTCGCTCCTTACTTTCAGTTTAAAGAATTTTTTTATTTAAAGGCTGCGAAAGCGGGGGTTTGGGGGGCGGCAGTCCCCCAACTGTGCCTCCTAATCCCTGTACGTTTTAAGGTTCTACCTTGTAACTCAGCCTCTTTAACTCTTTAGAAAACGTAGTTTTTTTCAAATAATTTCTGCACGTTTTTGTACAGTTTATTACTTATTATTGCTTGACTAACTGTTAGCTGATCGTGTCAGGAGTTAAAGTTGGGAGGCTGCCGCCCCCCAAACCCCCGCTCTTGAACATTCTTGTGTTAAGGCTTTTAATTCCTGAATACTCAAATCACGTCGTACAGGGTGCCTCCTAATCCCTGTACGTTTTAAGGTTCGAACTTGTGACTCAGCCTCTTTAACAGCCCCCAACTGTGCCTCCTAATCCCTGTACGTTTTAAGGGTCGACCTTGTGACTCAGCCTCTTTAACTCTTTAGAAAACGTAGTTTTTTTCAAATAATTATTAAAAGAAACTGAGTTCATTGAAAGTTTAAATTCACAAAAAAAAGTTGCTTGATCGAACCAGGTTTCCGCCTGACAGTCGGAGTATCAACGCTGGAGCAACATCAATTGTATTGTTTAGTAATGGAAGTATTTCGACGCAAGCAAATCCACGAAATATTGTTTTGAAAACAGGAAGAGTGATCAGATTGACTGAATTTCGAGATAGCTCCGCCCAGCCCATCCTTAATGTCAGCCGATCGACACGTTAAAGGGGGGTTGTGGTGGGAAAACTTAACATGGGCTATTATAGGAAAACGAGGTTTTTCGTAAATGTAAATTCGGGGGATAATTTTTTCGGTCTGAAAATATCAAAAGGCCCTAACAGGTCGAATTCTGCTTCGAATGAGTCCTCATTCACCCGGATCAGTTGCCAACTGTGGCCTGTAGGCGTGGCTAAGAAAAAAAAGAAATGATGAATTTTAAGTGGCTATATTTGGTTTTTTGAAAACAGGGAAGGAGTGACCGGATTGAGCTGGAATTTCGAGAATAAGCTCCCGGGCCCTAGGAAAGCTTAACCTCTAAATTTCAGCCCAATCGGACAACGTTAAAGGGGGGCTGTGGTGGGAGGGTCAAAACTTCCGGCCCAGTTTACTCCGCGGAAGATAAAGTCAGAGGAGGATGAAATTTTGCAAGTTTCTTAGTTTGAGCTTGGGCTACAAAATGCAATTACCGCCGTCTCTCTGCGACCTCTAGGACCTGAAATCACTTAACATTGTGGTGGGTCGCCTCTTTATAGAGGCACAAGTGTGCCTCCTTGATAATAAATCAATGAAATAATCTTCATTGGAAAATATCTGAAAGTGTATATTTTCTGACAGGGGTTGTTGAGGATGAAATAGTTCATAGTATCCATACTTGACACTGACATAAAAATTTTCAGCATTGAATAGATTCAATGACGATTTGATGGATGGATATGGATTCTTTGTCAAGGAGATAGGTCATTTTAAGAAAAGAAATCTTTCTTTGATCTAGCAATCTTTTTCTTCTTCTTCGTATTGCTCTTCTTCTGTTTTTTCAATGTCGTTGTTGATGTCTTTCGCTTCCCACCTGGGTAGTCAATGATGATCACGCACTCTTTTTAATCCCTTCCCATTTTGCTGAGATTTTAATTCTTCGCCAACAGTTCTTGCTGAAGATTTAATATTTTCCTTAAAAATCTCGTTGAATTTTTTACCCGAGCCCCAGTCCTGTAGTAGTGAGGCAGCAAAATTTGATGCAGCAGGTACAATATATTTTCTGGCAAGGAGTAGTGCAGAACGAAATAGCCTAGCAAGCCAACTACAAAACCATAGCCAGACATTATAGTACGCCCCTTGTAATAGTCCAATCCAGGACCTATTTGACACGGACTCAGAGCACCAACATAACAATCAATGTCAGGACACATAAATAGAATTCTTCCATTATTCATCTTAAGCAACGGATCGAAAATGACATGGAATGAAACACAAACACTTTGTTATAGCTAAAATGTCTCCAAGTTCACTTCTTAGTGTTAAATGACAGAGTTCCAAATATCAAGGGTTTACTGGAATATACTGGAGATGTCTTTGTCTTATATTATAGTGGTGAAAATTGTTTTCAATAGATTTTCTCTCTAGAACACGTAGAAGGGGAACATTTAAATTACCAATTCTCAACGGTTCCACAAACGAACTGTAAATAAATATACAACTGTCCGGGGAGAAACTAGGTGCGTAGTCTGAATAGATAACATGGTCCTTTTCACTGAAATTTTCTGCTTTAATAATACGATCTTTAAAACCGAGAACCGCACGTAAATTCTCATTTAGGAAATTTTTTTGCTTCTTAAATGGATTCGTAATATAAGTTCTCCTTTGTTCTGTCGAATCATTGAAAGTGAAACCACTTTTTTACGACATGCAATATTTTGTTGATAACTCGACACAGCTCATGCATATTGTTCTATTCCCTGTAGGGTATGGTAGCAATACGGTAATCATTAGAGTCCAAAGTTGCCACCGCACCGCCATCATCACCAATATCAAAGGGTGTTATTTTTATCTCATAAGGGGCCTCCATTCCCAGAATATCATATGTATTCTTGATAATACAATCGATGAGAGCAAGCTCATATCTACCTTCAAGTTTGATGGCAGGGAAGAGTTTAGTCCAATAATCACTTGTTCTATTCAAATCATCATAGAGTGGCTCGAATACATTGGACATGAATGTCACATATAAAATCATTGGGTATTGATTATGTCTTCAATGCCAACTCAAGAATCAAAATCAGAGTTATATCCTAGCCAGCGAACAAGCAACTGTTTATTGCCCTTTTGTATACGACTCTTGAATATCGTTCCAATTCGATGGATTTCACTATTATTCTTAGCTTTTTGTAATTCTTAGTCATGAAAACCACCGAGAATATCCTCATCTTTGGTGTCTTAGACGATAAGTTATGGGTTGAGTGTGTATGAATTTTGGCACTTTAAAAAGTTCAGTGGACCATAAGTAATTCTCCTTTTCAAAAATATTAGTTGTTCTATTAATTTGAAATAAATTGTTCTATTAATTTGAAAAGTATCACCAACATTGAATTTTTTCTACACAACCTTTTCATTGGAATATTGTTTAAGAGAAGTGTCAAGTATATAGCCTGATGAACTTCCTTAGGACTAACGTTGGACAATGATCGATGAGGTTGTTGATTATAAATTAGCATAATTTTATCTAAATCAAACAGTTCGTGGTAACGAACTGTAAGTAAGGAGCGACCCGGCTCAATGGTAACCGAAACTCTATAAAACGGAATTTCGATAACAATAGATGCATAAAACGAATCAGATTTTAATGCTGATTTCAAATATATAAGTTTCATCAAGTTTAGTCTTACTCATTAAAAGTTAAGCGTCTGAGAAAATTTGGCTGATTTCCGAAAAAAAGAGGAAAGACCCCTTAAAAGCTATAGAACCTTAAAGAAAATCATACCATTATATTCAGCATATCAGAGAACCATACTGCAGAGGTTTTAAGCTCTTATCTACAAAAATGTGGAATTTTGCATTTTTTGCCAGAAGAAACATCATGGATGCGTGTTTTTTTTTCCAGGGTTATCATATCGACACAGTGGTCCTAGAATATCGTGAGAGGGCTCATTGGAACGAAAATTAAAAGTTCTAGTGCCCTTTTTAAGTTACCGAAAAAATGGAGGGCAACTAGGCCCCCTCCCACGCTCATTTTTCCCAAAGTCACCCGATCAAAATTTTGTGATAGCCGTTTTGTTCAGCATAGTCGAAAATGTGATAACTATGTCTTTTAGGATGACTTAATCCCCTGAAGTCCCCGGGGGGAGGGCTGAAAGTTATGAACTTTACCCAATGTTAACATATAGCATTGGTTATTGGGAAGTATACAAATGTTTTCGGAGGGATTTTTTCTGGTAATGGAGGGGGGGTGTGGATCGGGGGCTATTTGGGAGGATCTCTCCATGAAGGAAGTTTTCATGGGGAAGGGGACATTTCTATGAAGGAGACGCCAGATTTCCCAGCATTATTTAAAAAAAGATCAGAAATTAAATTAAAAAAAAAGTTTTTCAACAGAAATAAAGGAGCAACATCAAAACTTAAAAAGAACAAAAAATATTACGTATATGATTTGGTTCACCCCCTAGTCAATACCTAGCTCTTTAAGCCAAAGATTTCTTAGTACTTTCATAAGAGCTATTTATTCTAATTAACGGCCTTTGGGATTAAGGGGTCATTTTTTGAGAATTGAAACAAAATTCGAACTTTAGCTTAAAGAGCAAGGTATTGACTAGGGGGTGAACCTTCTAATATACGTATTAAAAATATACGAATATAGAAGTTCGTTACGTAAGTTAATTCGTAAGGCACGTCTATCTATTACTAATAAAAACGTTCGTAAATAAAATTAAACAAGTTTCGAGAAAGTCATTTAACCAAATTAAAGTTAAAGGAATATTCAAGTTTTGTTTTAATTATTCATGTACGGTGAGCCAAGATCAAAACCTGCATTAATTCAAAAACGTTCAAAATTAAAAGTAGAATCCCCTTATCCAATACGACGAGCACCTAATTTAATCATGGATTATTGATCCACTAACGGGTCAATGACACCATTTTCAAGGTCAATCAGTGGCTGTTTCTAAGTGTATTGACTCCGGGACGAAGTTTGCACATGCGCACTGAATACTAACGGGGCAATGTATTGATCCGATAACGGGAACAGGATCACGTGTCTTTTCTAGGCCAATCAGGGGACGTTTCTAAATGTTTTGATCCGCTAACGGGACAGTGACGCAACTGATATAAGGAAGGATTTTTGCTATAGTTTTTATTAGTGTGAGAATAGAGTTCAAGGATTGAGAACAGTTTGACTTTACTCATTAGGATATATAAGTAATAATGAGTGGAATGTTTACACTATTAGAAGTTGATAGTGGAGTTGATGGCAATGATACAAGAGCACCAAACACTGCGGTGGAAATCACGAGAAGATCACGGCTTTGTCTGGAATGGGATGAAGTATATGCAAGATGTGTGATATCTTTGAGCAAATTTAAAATGGAGGATCAATTATGCTTCGCTGCAAAAGTTGATATAGCGCAAGTGAATAGACTTCAAAGTGCTTTAAGTACAATAATGAAGCATATCGAGGACAATAAACTCTATCACTAATTGTATATGTGTAATATAATTGTTGTAATTATACAATAAAATTGTTTCGAAATCGAAAATGTCCCTTTCTTTTTGTTAGAATGTTAGATTAACGATTCATGGTCAGTCTAGAGTCATTAGTGAGGGTGATAGGATTGAAAAATGAATAAATTTGAGAAAGAGAGAATTAGATCGAATCTTGTGTTTATGGAAAAACATTTGATTCTTGATGATGATTTTCTCGAGTTATCCCTTCAACGGAAGATATTCTCACAGGGAACACTTGACAATACAATGAAAACTGATTCTGCCCCATTGGACTATTGTATGAAACTTTTACGAAGTGACTCAAATGCTTATACTCAATTTATTGATATATTAATCGAAACAAAGCAGAATAATATCGTGGATATACTTTTGAAAACATTGCCATAGATTCAATGTAGATGGCTCCCTCTTCGAAAGAGGTAGCGTCACAGAGTTACTCCTCTCACCGTTCCCCTCTGAATTTATCGAACGAGGATCAGTTTCTTTTTAGCTGTGAGAGAGTTGACATCGGAAACCAAAAAATTTTCTATACATGTCCACTATGCATGTACGCTCTTGGCAATTGGTCATCATGTGAGAATTGTGCAATTATTGATGACAATACGGAAAAGTGCAAATTATGCAATCCTTGTAAATTACATAAAGGATATGCAGTACAAATTAAAGGATGTAATTCATGTCTTGAAGAGATTTGTGACTCTCACCCTAGAGGGCATCTATGCTCCAATTCTCACTATGACAAATGTGATCAGCGGGAGAATACTTATCCCGGTATGATTGGAAAGAACCCCAAACGTGATTTTAGTTTATTTCTACGAGATTGGTATCGTCGTGGATTTAAATTATTTTGGGAGGAAGAATCTGGTCTACGATTCAACTGTTGGGTAACAAGCCAATTTGGTTTCTACGTCATCGTTGTGACGACACTGCCTATTATGACTATAAACCTAGTGATTTTAATTTGGCAGTTACCGAATGTGATTCAGCATTTGAAAACACTGTGTGTGATATTGCTTCAAATAGACAGATTGAAACACGTGAATTTCACAATATGAATGTAAATAGTATCATTGACCTATACAAAGAGATATGACAAGAGTGAAGTTACATTATACTGTAGAAAATGTAACCCTGACTTTGCAGCCTATCAAGATCAATATAAAGTGAATTCAAATGATCTACCAACATTAGTGGTTTACGACAGTTGCCTATACACTGAAGAAGAAGAAATCTAAAGTGAAGAATAAAGACATTGTTATATACATTTTTCATTTATTAATAAACAAATTTCACATACATTTTTTAAGCACTTTACTCGTAGGACACTAAAATCAGTACTATACAGGTCTGAGAGGATATTTTCCACCATAATGTCATTCAGACGTAGATGGTCTACATAAATTTTGAGAAACTGCTTGTAAGTATAGCCGTGACATCTGAACACGAAATATAGTAGCGCATGGAAACAACAGCTTTTAGTCGTCAGATCCTGCACTCGCTTCCGATTTTGAATAATAGTTTTCCCACTGCTCTCAATATAGTTGCTGACATGTGGAGTGTAAAATGTATAAGGTAGGCCAAGAGGATCAAAAAATTGGATCGTCTTCATAGTTTGAAAGATGCATAACCAATGGCCAGTATTCACTGTCGGCGGACTGCTATTAACAATGATTAGGATATTGTTGGCACTTCGAATTTTTCCAAGAAAGTCCAAGTGCAGACAATAGGATCTGTATTTGGACATTTAGGGGTCCATATTAAATACATTGATTATTTGACTGGTGTTCATGGTGCCAAGTCTAGTAGAACACTGCCTTCGGGAGTGATTTCCCAATAGGTTTCAAATTGATTTAGCGAGATTAGTGCAATACTCTCAGCTAATGGGTTGGCAAATGAACACTCTAAACGCACACTCCCCGTTCGTACTATACTCATATCCTGGGTGCCAGATAAATCCAATACAATGATACCATGTGTTTTTAGCAAACATTTCTTCGGTTATACCATTTTCAAATAGTTGTGAATCATGATATAGGGTTTTCATGGTCAACTCATACAATATCCTATAGGATTTATCAAAAGATAGATTGTAGAGTGGGATTCCATTTACTTTGCAGACAAGAGATGAAAGCCCAAACATTTCAAATTTATGTGGGCATCCAGTCCACGATCCTATAGCACTAGCGCTTTTTACAAATGCCAAGGCTAATTTTGACGGAATTTTGCCATTGATAAAGGATGAGGCGGTGAAGGTGCGTGAGCCTGTGGCAATATGACGTTGATTGGTGATTGTATGAGGAACAAGTAGTTTAATATTATTTCCACTGGCTCTCAGTTTTTCCACTGCCAAAGCAACAGTACTCATAACCTGTTGTTTGCGTACATGTAGTATTGCCGAGGTGAGGGAGAGAGTTACATCAGGATTGGCAGCAAGTTCCTTTCGTAAAATGAAACTGGATGGTGCAAGCGTCAATTTTATATCCACTTTAATATTGGGTGGTAGCCATTGGGGTATATTAAATATTTCATGATATATTTTTCCAACTAGATGTAATTCACTAGTTGTAGCATTTTTAAGTGCATCTGTACTACCAGTATTAGTAACATATTCATATCCATTGGAGGTGCCTCTCATTTCCTTGTATGACTTGGGTGTCATCAGCATGAATTGCATATAGCTTGTATAATTTGAGAGACTGTTGTTTGTGCTCACCAGTGTGCCATTTATGTAGACACTGATTTGACGAAATAAATTAGGTAATATACAATATTCATAGGATATTCCATCGGCAAGAATTGGCAATGCATTATCGGATTTCCGGACTTTTATTCGTAAATCTATAAATGTCGAAGACATGTCCATAAAGTAGTCTTCATTGGAATAAATTTGAAAGTGGATATTATCGGAGAGGGGTTGTTGTGGATAAAATTGTTCATAGTACCCATGTTTTACACTCACATTAACATTTTCTGCATTGAATAGATTTAAAGATGAAGTGATTGAAGGTTGGGAATCCTTATGCGGTAGATATGACATCTTAGGAAAAGAAATCTAGTTTCGATCTAACAATGCTCTTCCTGGGGCTTCTTCTTCTGTTTACTGTACGTGTCGTCTTTTTCCTTCTTTTCTTTCACAGGGGTGATGTCTTTCGTTTCTGACCTGGGTAGAGACTGATGAGTGGTGCACTGTTTCTCGACCTTTTTAAACCTTTTCCATTTTGATGAGATTTCAGTTGTTAACCAAGGGTTTGCGCACTGGACCTAAGATTTTCCGAAGAACTTTTTTTTAAATCCTTGCCAGAGCCCCAACCATATAGTGTAGAGGATGCAAAATCTGTCGCAGCCGGTACAATATATTTTCTAGCCAGAGGTAGTGCAGAGCGAAACAGCTTAGCAAACCAACTGCCAAGACCATAGCCAGACATCGACGAGTGACCTTTGTGATAGTCCATTCCATTGCCCAATTATCCTGCGCCAAGAGTATTAACATAGCAGTCAATATCAGGACAAATGAATACCACTTTTCTATTAGACATCGTCTTGTTGAATGGGTCGAAAATGGTATGTAATCACTGGCAAACATTTTTTTATTGCTAGGGGATCACCTAATTCAGTTCTTAGTGTTAACTGACAGAGGTCCAAATAGGAAGTGTTTACGGGGATATACTGAAGATGCTTTATATTGTAGTGGTGAATATGTTCTTGATTGGTTTTTCGTTCAAGAACTCGTAGGAGGGGAACATTGCTATTGCCAAACCGGGATGTTTCAACAAATGAGGTGTAGAGAAATATACAAGTGTCCATGGAGAAGGCAGGCGGGTAGTCAGCAAAAATAAAATTAGTGTTTCCAGCAATTTTACCATTGATTATATTGAGCTTAAAGCCAAGAACATCTTTTAGATTATCATTGAGAACAACCTTTACATCGGCAATGGGTGAACTAATGTAGATCTTGCCCTCCTCCTTTGAATAGTTGAAATGAAAGTCTCCTTTTTTACGAGCGGAAATTATTTTATTGATAGAACGATATAAATATTCATATAGGTGAGTTCTTCGTAGGTAAAAATTATCAATTGGAATTCATCCAATTGATCTTTTGAATTTGTTCTTGATCATCTGAGGGTGGCGGCCAATCATAGGGTCTATTTTTTATATTATATTTGCAATCCTTTCTCAGGATGTCATATGTATTTTTGAGAATACAGTCGAAAAGAGCCACTTCATACTTTCCATCGTCGAATTTGATGGTGGGAGAGAGTTTCATCCAAAAATCACTTGTGCTATTCAAATCCTTGTAGAGAGGATCAGAAACTTTGGACATGAAAGTCACATAGAAATCATTGGGTATTGTTAATGTCTTCAACTGCAACCCAAGAATCAAAATCAGAGTTGTATCCTAGCCAGCGAACAAGCAACTGTCTCTTGCCCCTGCGAGTACGACTCTTTAATATCGTTTCAATTTGATAAATTTCACTAGTGTTTCTAACTTTTTGTAGTTCATATTCATAAGAACCGCCGAGAATCTCCTCATATTTGGTGTCTCGCAGCCGATATGTCAAGGGTGTAGTGTCTAGGATTTTGGACACTTTAAAAAGTTCAGTGCTCTATAAATAATTCCCCCTTTCAAAAATATTGCTGGTTCTATTAATTCGAACAGTATCACCAACATTGAATTTCTTCTTCACATTTTTTTTTCTTTTTCACTGGAATATTGCTTTAGAAAAGCATCAAATGTATTTTCACTGCAATGAACTTCCCGAGGGCTAACATTGGACAGAGATCAATGAGGTCGTTGGTTGTATATTAGCATGATTTTATCTAAATCATGAATAAAAGCAGCAGCATTTTTCAGCGTACTCTGTTTTCAATAGGTCACTGGAAATAGGTTTCCAATTGATGTCACTATGGAATTCAATTCCTTCTCCTTTGATTGTGCAGAATCTTGAGGAGAATCTGTCACGGTGGCGGGTCTCTCACGATAAGGTCTATGTTTGTCCACACGTCGCAATGCATCTTGAAGTAAAACTAGCTTTTTATCATCGGCAATATTTTCCTCATTAATGAATTTGCTTAGATTGTCTTCAAAATGTTCCACGGGCAAGAGGACAAGTTCAAATGGCGCCCATTTATAGGGTTTAGCCATCTAGAGAAAACTGTTTACAAGTCCTGCAATTACTGGACGTAAAAGTGTAAAAAAGCTACCGCCCGCTTGAAGGAGACGTTTTCTTTTAAAGAATTTTCCTTTCTTTTTGCAAGCCAAGGCACGTACAGTGGAACGATGTTGCTTAGTCTGTTGTCTAACACCTTCTGGCAAGTATACATTGCCCTCAGTTAAATTTAAACAAAGTTCAGATATTAGATTAATGAAATCATTGTCAACACCATGTTTTGAGTATGGCCTTCCTGAGTGGGGGTTTTGAAGTGCCTAAAACGAAAAAAAAATGCCATTGTTCGTGTAGTTTATTCAGTGTCATGATGGTAACTAATAGCTTTTTCTACTGTTCACCGGAAGATATACTGTAATTTCTTTGTCGAAAATATCTGTGACTACACGTTGATCCTCGGGTTTATTCTGATTAAGATCTAGCAAAATGTACCCGTAGGGCTTATTTGTTGCATGAGTGTACGCTGACAGCAGAAATTTGGGAGCACCTGGATATATTTGCTTATTGAGAGTTATTAGCGAGCTAGAATCACGAACAACTCGGTAGATAATATAGATGGTACAATTCAAAGCAAGGGTTCTCATACATTTGCTCTGATGAAACAGATTGTGTAGAACTGGGGTTATGGAAATGTGTTCATGATGAGAGCGAGCGGTAAACAGTGGTAGCATTTCCTGTGAGAACTGTTCAATTGATTCAGCCAAATCATCAATAATCAGCCATTAGTTTGGTTCAATACTAAAGAAAACATCAAGTCCCCGTATGAATTGTATTGGCATGGATGTGGCAATAGCTTTTATTTGATCGTAGGAATCCTGCCAAATACTATAGCCAATTAAATTTTCTTTGTTTTTTCCAAAACATTTTATTGCAGTTTTGAGTTATTTTAGCTAAAGTGTCGTTTTCCCAGACATTGATGGGCCACAGAGAAACGATCTGAATGGTGTTTTAATTTAATACATACTGCTGCTGCTGTTGACAACAGTCGGACTACAACTAACTGTAAACCATACTTGTCCAATGAATAAATAATAATTTTCCCATAGATCTATCTAGTAAGTTAACAAGAACAACAAAAACAATATTTCATTCATTTGCTAATATCAACATTTGTACAACACGAATAATACGCACACACTATTTGTTCAACAAGAACAACAATAGCATTTATTAACAAAAACACTTTTTTGTACAGCAATAATAGTACACACTGTTTTTCATTTATTAGCATCAACACTTTTCTGTTCAACAAGAACAAAAATATTTATTAACAACATTTTTCATTTATTGACATAAACACCTTTCTGTACAGCATTAACAACAACTGTATTTACTAACAACAAACCTATTTGTACAACAACATTTTTCATTTACTGACAAAAACAGTTTTTTGTACAGCAAGAACAACACACACACTATTTGTACAACAAGAATAGTACACACATTTTTGTACAACTTAAAATAGCAATAGCACTATTTGTACAAAAACAACATTTTTCACATAAAAAAACAAAACACGAACAATAACACAGTTGAACACTAAGAAAAGATGAGAATACCCCCCACCCCCCGGGGCCGCGGGCTGAAGGCCAGCCGCGGGTGGGACCCCCCAGCCCCCGGGGATCGCGTGCCGAAGGCCGGCCGCGGGTGGGACCCCCCACACCCTGGGGATCGCGGGCCGAAGGCCGACCGTGTAATTTTTAATGCAATAGTCGCCGCTGCTGCAGGTTAGGTTGTACTATTTGATCATTTCAGTTAATTTATCAGGTTAGGCTAGGTGAGAATTTAAGTTAATTTATCAGGTTAGGTTAGGTTGTACTGCATTTGAACATTTAAGTTAATTTATCAGGTTAGGTTAATTTATCCAGACCAAGTGGGTTGCGATAGTCTACACATTCAACCCGGTCTGAAATTCGATAGTGGCCGTTGGGGAGTACTTTTACACCATCCTCGAGCACAAAGACCTTGTCAGATATACACGACGTGGCATTCTTTTCAACTCTAACAGTATAGTTTTTATACTGCAGAGAGCGAATTGTTAGCACTTGTGCTCTCGGCACTAGACAACTATCTACATAGGTTCTGTAGACAATCATGTTGAAATTATTTTTTACAAAATGTGTAGGCACCCCTTTACACGCTTGCTTTATATCTTTGTCGTGGGTTTCAACACAACAAACTTTGGGACCGGGGAACACCCCATTGGATATTAAATCGCTCCCCGTCTCTGATTTTAACATTAGTAGCTGATTGGGAGCTTGACGTTTCACCAACTCGGGGTAGAGGGACGCATTCCAGTTAGTGAAATCCATCCGCGAGCTGATGTGCACCCCTTTTTCTAAATCATTTAATAAATCCCCGGTTTTTACTTTTAACAGCAGAGAATCTGTATCCCCATAATAAACTTGAACCTCCCCCTCCCTTGGCAATTGTACCTTGCAAACGTTGAAAAAAAAAGACAACATGGGCTTTTT
This sequence comes from Artemia sinica, assembly GCA_027921565.1. Classification (NCBI taxonomy): domain Eukaryota; kingdom Metazoa; phylum Arthropoda; class Branchiopoda; order Anostraca; family Artemiidae; genus Artemia; species Artemia sinica. The sequence goes on along the minus strand of CM051260.1, from coordinate 36,176,452 downwards.
GGAAATTTCCAGTACTGAACTACCTCCCGCTAAATTCTTGTTCAGCACAACATTCTTTTTTCCTGTGTAAAAGAACCACGTTCGGCTCTATGGTCGTGAACGATGTAAAATTAGGGTCTGCTATAATTCGTGCACATTCTTGGGGGCAGGTTACGACGTCACAATGGGATCTGTTTCGTACACTTTCACACATTTTGCCAAACGCTGAATTTAAAATGAGCTCGTACATTTCCTTTCTACTTTACTTTTGGCCTGAGAGCGTTTACCGACAACGGTGTCGATAACCGTATTCAAATAGGGTTTCTGACTGAATTGCAGGACCTTATGTATTTTTGTGATCTTGAAACCATTGTTCACCATCCATCGCAAAAGCACATGGTGAACAACGATATTCTGTTTAGGGTCTAGATCTGCAATCAGTTTCTGCTTGGAGGGGGTCCAGTGCATACCCATATCATCAACCAAAGATCGATTATATGGGCTCAGTGATTCCTTGGTCACTGGTCGATTGACACAAGGGAATACAAAATCCTTGACAGAATCATGAAGTTCCAGTGGCATGTGCCCGTCAATTTCAAAGAACCATCCTTGTGTCCCATTGTCCTCGACTGTGTGAATTTCGGGGATCTCACAAGGATTCTCAAGCCATTTATAGTTTCTACACGGCAAAGAGTAGTGAGACATTGCCAAGGGGTATAATGAGTTCATTTCAAGGAAAACTGCATTAGACTTTTCACCAGTATCTTGTCCTCTTGGATCTGTTGTTAAAACGCGATCTCCACGAAAAATATATCCCCCCCTCATTGATCTTTCTACAAAAAGATGTTGATCTACATCAGTGATCAACCCTATTTCCTCCTAATAATTTTTCGAAATCAAGTCCATCACCAAATTTGGTGTGGAAAAATAATAACCTATATCTAATCCAAACTCTGAATAAATTTGGTCTGTGTTCTTACAGACAATATCTAAAAGAGTTAAAACGTCACTGGCCAAGTACAGTCTACAGTAATCCCACCTATTTTTACAATTACCGTTAGTCCAAACCCTCTTGGCAAATTGATATTCCTCGGCAGTGCATTCACTATTGGTGAGTGAATTATAGAAAGCTTCAATTGGAGGTAGTTTCTCCTCGCTTAACCGAGCGCCAGAACAGTAATAGTCATATGCATATATGCCCTTACAGGTCAGTAGGTCATACATTTCACTGTCTGGAAAGTGCTGTTTAAGCAGAGGAAAACTATCAAAATTGTCGCTTTTCTGCCCTTGAATCAATTGACTCAATGCCTTAGGGAAAAAACTAAATTAATCTAAAAACCGTATTTTATTCCAACACGTATGCCCATTATCCTCCTCCTGCCATTTCAACTCGAGAATCACCAACTTCTCAGCTGGGGATAATATTGTAGGTAAATGAATTGTTTACCCATGGGCTATCTACTTCCCCTCTCTCCCTGTGCATACGTACCAAAGCCGGTAAAATAAATTTTAAATCATAATTTGAATTGTGAATGAAAACCGGTATAAAAAACTGCTGGCTTACATTCACATTGCACGATTGATGTGCTACACCACGAAAATTACTACCCCCTGATGATATTTCCTGCCACAAGTGAATGTGGTCCCTAACTTCCCCTTCCCCCTCTTTTCCCCTAGTCCATTTCCCCATAGCCCCCTCTTCAAATTCCCCCTTACAAACCCAGCATATTTTTTGATTTTTAATCGCTAGACGATCCTCTGCAGACAACAACATTGGGTAATGGGTATTTCTCAAACGAGAAATAGCTCCATTCGCAGTGACAATTAATTTAGTCAATGCCTTGATCATGCACTCACTCTCATCCAACGTCTCGACTATTTCTAACAACTGCATTGTGTTAGAGCTGTCTCTTTGCACGTGGGAATAGGAAACCGCTATAGCTTGATGTTCTTTGATTCGATTTGGAAATCGATGATCGTTCACATGCACTAGCCTAGCTTCACAATCCAAAGAGATTCTATTGCTTTGGAGGAGGGTATTTTGGAAATTTTAAATCTTAAAATGGCCCTGTCATCCGAAACTGTTTCCACTGATTGGTAGCTATGCCGCCTGCAATGCTTCATGTGATTCTGTAGTTTTAAATCACTAAAAAATCTGGACAGGCATGTTGGACAGTAGAAACGTGTCCCAGGTGTTTTACCCTCCCCCAGAACTCTACTGATATCTGTAATTGGGTAAAAATGGCCAATTGCATTGGATTCACTAGGTGGTGTGTACAACAATGATACCCAGTGCTTCACCAATTCAATTGACGAGCCCCTTACTGGGAACAACACCCCATTTTTATTAGAACGTACGTCATCCTCAAATTCAGTTTCGTACTGAATCACAGTAACGCCGATATTTAAATGGGCATTGGCCCTTTCAAAAATATCAATTGACCTTAGCGTTACTGGGAATTTTCCCTCTAAACAAGAGAAATCTACAGGGGGGAAATCAGAGCCCACCTTTCCATGTACAGCCCAGTATTCCAATTTTTTTTGTAGCAACATCTGCTAGAGGTCGGAAAGCTGACATGAGGAAAGCCAACATGAAACATTTTTGACCTGTTTCAAAACCGATTCTTTGAACGCCTTGACAACCCTCTAAATATGTATGATATTTCAAAACTGTTGCCCTTGGCCCTCCAGCCCCACCTCTTAAAATAAAATCTTTTTTAAATTTACAAATATTAACACTTAAATTTTCAATAAATAAAACTACTGACCCACTCCCGTTCTCATTATAATTTTCGAGATGCGTAATAATTTGGTCTACCCATTGCATAAAAACTGTTTCATGATTTTCCAAATGTAGATATTCCACTAGCATCTCGGTATGGACAAAATGATAATAAACTTCACTTTTTCCCTCATTAAAATAAAATATCTTTAAAACAATTGAAACCTTAATAGAGTCCCTACCCCCACAACTGAATCTGGTTTTCTAACAGTGCACGAATTTTATCTACATATACATGGACAATATCTATTGAGTCAAATATAAAATTTCCCCCATAAGCGAACTAAAGGGATCCCAAAAGGTTGCGGTATAGACGACTATAATATTTAATATTGAATTCGTTTGATGGAATTCTGGAAGTGCTGTAATTTGTGTATTGTTACCCTTCCCCTCTTGTATATTATCCCCCTCCACCCCCACTCTGTTCAACAATAGGGCTGTGAGAATTTATGGAAGTCATTTCATTTGATTGAACTGGAACTATGTTCATGTAATCTGAGGGTAAATGATTCTCAGTTAATTCACTGACAAAATCATCTAAAATTAGCATTGTATTTGGACTTAGCAATGTTAAGTCCCCTTGCTCAACTGTGCTAGGTTCTACATTGAAATAATTAGTTAGAAAATTATCAATATTACAAGGTATTTCAATTTAGTTACCGATATCATGCCATTCGTTGATGGGTTCTTTGTCCTGAATGGCATGAAACTCCATAGATGCATCAATGAGCTTTTCTTCTTCAATTGATGAGGACGGAGACAACGAATATGGAACCAATGCATTCTATAAAAGAAAATAGCTTATTTTCAAAGTATCTAAATCACCCTATTTTTAAAATTGGATTATTATATCCATGTGCTTAAAAACACGCTTAGTAGTAGCATTTGATTAAGTCACTACTCTAACTACTCTATATATTCTCAAAGTTCCAACTTAATATAAGATATTTACAATCTAAAACATGACATAGTAGGCTTTGATTTTGTTCAAACAACCTCCAAAAATTTGATATTAATACTCTTTATCTGCTTTGGAAAAAAAAACGGTGTCTTCACTTGGATTGAGATGGAAAGCCTATCTCTTTCATGATACATAACTCATTCCGATAGAAATTTGTTTTTATAATATTTGTAGAGGCAAGGTGAAGCATCCGTTAATAAAGCAGTTTATATTGCAAAGGATTTTGTTACTTACTATGGAAATATATAGTGCATTTTTTGGCTTCGCTAACATAATTCGGCTGGTTGAATGCATTTAATAATTGAACAATTCAATGGGAGAACGTTATATTTTATCAGGTTGAAAAAATAGTGAAAAATATCTTTTAATATCCCCGACACGATTTTACTGTCTTGAAAAATGGCGAAAAGAAAGGCCTAAAACAGTTGAAAGAAATAGTTTGATTATCTATAACCAGGTAGAAAGTCGAGGTAAAAATACTTACATCTCCAAATTCCGGCTGCACTTGAGTGCTGGATGGTCCTGGGAACGCATGTCGGAGGATGGACGGGGTGGTAATATCACGCTCTTCTGCGTTTTGGCCAGCATTTTCAGTGGGATATGCAGATGTGGTAGCAATGTCACTGGCTTGGGGCGTTGGAGCAGTGGGGCTCACCGTCATGTGAGCAGCCATCCACTCCCTCTTTAATTTTCTGCCAGACTGCATTGGTCTGATAGGATTGGACTTGGGCAGGCAGCGTTGGTCTGGAAGGGATGTGGGGGGCTCTCGATGGTCCAGCCATCTCCAACCGTTGCATATGAGTAGCATCGTTACCCCTAGCTCTCTTACTGGTAGGCGGGTATTTCTCAACATTGTCCTTAAAAAGAAGAGAAAATTTAGTATAAAATAACGACTCCTTTTTAAAGAAGAAAAACTGAATTTATTGTAAGGCATAATTTTGTCTAGAAAGCATTTGTCCCAACGAAGCCTCTCCCCTTTTCAGCAAAGCAAAAAGTAAAATTTGCGATAAAGAAGCTAGGCTTAGAAATCAAACGTTTTTATTACATACCTTGTGAGAAATAAACCTTGACAATCAGTAGCTCCTATTTTTACCATTTAGAGAAAAACTTAAATACACTCCGTGTTGGAAATAAATCTGAAAAGCATAGAAATCCTACTTTTACCATTTAGAAAAAAAAATTAAAAAAAACTAGCATTATTCTTAAGGGCCAAAATGTGCATCAAATTCAGGCCAATGATTTAAAATATGGATCTCAAAATAGCCCGCCATAAATATGGTATAAATAAAAGCTAACCAAACAATAAACTTCAGGGTTATATATAGGAAAGGCTACGTTAGTTTTCTTGTCAAAGGGGGTACATGTCTGCACAATGAATCCATCTCTTTACAGTTCACATGAAGAAATTTTTTTTTCATCTTACAATGAAATTGCTAGAAGCGAGGTACTGCCCCCTCCCCCCTCCCCCATATAAACACTGAGTACTCAAAATGGATGATGAATTTTCCATATGAAAATATTTATCATAAGCAACACCTCTACCCCTAGCAATTCAGAAGATTTTCTGTAGAAAAATATATCGCTAATTTGACTGGAAAAGTATCTTTTTCGTGAAACCATTTTACTTGGTTAAGCTTAATCCGACAATTGAGTTACACAGGATGCGCACTTGACGGGTGTCAATAATTATCCTTATTTAAATCTTTAGGGAAATGACAAAAGTCAGGTTCACGGCTTAAGGGGATTAAAATATCTAAGAGTTGATGGTTGTAAGCTGTCACGTTTGCTAGAATACAAAAAAGCATGAAAATTACATGAATTTGTCGAAAAAGACAATTATTTCCAATGAAAGAATTAAAATCGTTAACGGGGGGGAGGTTTACATGGTAAAAAAGAGCGTTTTTTACGCTTTCTAACCACTATAAATATCACACAGTGGAGATTCTATTGGGGTGGGGGGGGGGTATACCCTGAATTTGAATATACTGGAGGGGGACTACAAAAATGATTTTATTTGGAAAAAAACTAAGAAAATTTACTAAACAGAACTCACATTATAAACCTTTGTATCTAAGGCTTCCAACTCATCAATATTCAATGTTATCTCCATGGCGGTTTGAGACTGTATGATAGTTTAACCTCAATGCATGTCCATTATAATCAAAATCTCAAGGGCGAATTGTGATGGAAAGCAAACCTTACGTAACTCCCTGATTGACCTAGAAAGAGACTCGTGATCCTATCCCGTTAGCGGATCAATACATTTAGAAACATCCCATGATTGGCCTAGAAAGGGACACGTGATCCTGTTCCTGTTAGCGAATCAATACATTGCCCCGTTAGTATTCAGTGCGCATGCGTAAACTTCGTCCAGGAGTCAATACACTTAGAAACAGCCAAGGATTAACCTTCAAAATGGTGTCATTGACCTGTTAGTGAATCAATAATCCATGAATAAATTATGTACTCGTCGTATTGGATAAGGGGGTTCTACAATTACATAAAAAACAAGTTTTTTTACTGAAAGTAAGGAACGACGTCAAAACTTAAAACGAACAGAAATTATTCCGTATATGAAAGGGGCTGCCCCTCCTCAACGCCTCGCTCTTCACGCTAAAGTTTTACTTTCTCACAACTCTATTTTCTGAACAATATAAAACTTTAGCGTAAACAGCTAGCCGTTGAGGAGGGGACAGACCCTTTCATATACGGAATAATTTGTGTTCGTTTTAAGTTTTAATGTCGCTCCTTACTTTCAGTTAAAAAAAATTGTTTTTTTATTTTAATCATGAATAAAAGCAACCGTATTTGTCAATGTACAATATCTTGAAATTAAAAGTCAAATAGTTCTTATCAATCGTTCGGCCAACGCACCCTTTATAGGACTCTAACTATGATAGAGCATTGTTTTATATTTCAATAATATCTTTTCTACATGTGGATTAACAAATTCCCTACCACAGTCCGCTTGAATTTTTTTACAACAAGTATTCTTGTTCAAGAATACTTTCTATAGTCTGAGCAACTTCAACACCTCCTTTGTCTGCAATGGAATGGCATATGCATAGCTGCTATAGACAGTGACTGTAAGTAGAATATATTTGCGGGGTGAATTGTGACACCTTTGAATCTCATCTACAGTTAAGAGATCTGTTTGCATTATATGCAGTGGGAAAAAGGCTTTAGTTTTTTGATAATATTTACCACGAACCTTATGATTTCGATGTAAAGTGTAAGTTGAACCATTTTGTATATTCTCTTATGCACCTTAGATGTCAACAGCAGTGACTTTAGAAAGCGTGGTGGGGAAACTTAAACTTCCCGCTTCACCAATATTCTCATAAAAATGTTTCGAATCTTCGACTATTTTGAACGCAAACATGTAGTGTAATGTCCGCTATCCTTTTGCATACTAGTGGATGATGATGATGCTGACAGTGAGTTGGTATCAATAAGTATTCAATTTTGTCTGTCTACTACCGATGTCGTCATCAAGTCAATGTTTCTACTAGGTGTGCTTGTATTTTCAAAGATTGATTTCAAATCTTCATCTGTTTCTTCTTGTTTTAATGTTGTTGACGGACTATGTTCATTTGATTTCCTTAGAATTTGTTTTATTGCTAATAAGACTTTTCGGAAAGTTTAATGTATTTTAAAAGTTATATAGCTGATTGTCAAATGATAAAAGTCCTTTATGATTTGTAACCACATCATAAGTTAAATAGGTAGATTATAACTTTTCCCTAGAATTATAGTTCCTTTTCCATTGTTATCAACTTGAATATGATATGGACCACTTTCTATGAGATACGTTAAGACTGTTTTACTTTGTTCACGATATGAGTGTGGCATTAGATTTCTAATACTTGACACTATAGAATTAAATTCATATCCCTTTGATTGTGCTATTGGTCCATCAGCAGCAAAATCTTGAAGAGATGTTTCCTTTTTGTGATCAACGATACTTACATTGACTAGTCTTACATGATAGGGTTTATGTTTTTCCACTCGTCGAAGTGCATCTTGAAGTAAAAGTAGTTTCTTATCATCACTAATATTCTCATCATTAATTAATTTACTTAGATTGTCCTCAAAGTGTTCCATTAGTGAAAGAGCAAGTTCTATTGGGGTCAATTTGTAGGGTTTAGCCATCTAGAGAAAACGGTTTACAAGTCCTGCAAATATTGACAGTGAAAATGTAAAAAAGCTACCAGCCGCTTGGAGAAGACGTTTCCTTTTAAAATAGTGTCCTTTCTTTTGGCATGCCAAAGCAAAATGGAACGATGTTGCTTTGCCTGCTGCTTAACTACTTTTGGCAGTTGAACATTACCCTAGGTTAAATTCAAACAAATTTCAGATATTAGATCTAATGAAATCTTTGTCAATACTCTGTTTGAAAATGGATTTCCTAAGTGATGGTTTTGGAGTGCTTAGAAAACTGTAATTTCCTTGTCAAAAATATCTGTTGCTACACGCAAATCCTTGGGTGTATTTTGATTAAAATCCAATAGATTGTAGTCATAGGGTTTATTTGTCGCCTGATTGTATGCTGAAAGTAGAAACTTTGGAGGACTAGGATATATTTGTTTATTGAGAGTTATTAGAGAATTTGAATCACGAACAATTCTGTGAATGATATAGTAGGTACAGTTCAAAGCAAGTGTTCTCATACATTTACTCTAGTGAAAGAGATTGTGTCGAACTAGAGTAAAGGAAATCTGTTAATGATGTGAGTGAACATTAAACAATTATAGCATTTCCTAAGACCATTGTTCAATGGATTTAGCTAAATCATCAATAATCACCCAAGAGTTTGGTTCAATAATATCGAAGACATCAATTCCCCGCATGAATCGTACTTGCATCGATGTAGCAATAGCTTTTATTTTATCATATGACTCCTGCCAAACACTATAGCAAGAGTAGATTTTTATCGACTTTTCCATTAACATTTTATCCCAATTTTTAATTATTTTAGTTAAGAGTGTCGTTTTGACCGACATTGATGAACCAGACAGAAACGATCTGAATGGTGTTTGAAATTGATACGTATGTTTTAGCTTCAACAGCTGACCTACAACTAACTGTAAACTATAGTTGTCTAATGAATAAATAATTTTCCTATCGTAGCCCTACTACTACTATTACTACTACTACACCGTTCAAGAGTAACAACAACAGCAATAAAGAATTGTATTTGCTTTTATTTTTAACAGAAAATAGCACTTTACAATTAATCATCAGAAAAAAACACTTTTATTTAACAATAAATATATGCACAAAACATTTTATCAACATAATAAACAAAGTTATTTTCATTTTATTTACAAAAGCAATAAATATTTTTATACAACACACATTTAAGCAACAAAAACAACAAACAACATAATATCACAACAATTTAAAAAACCTTTTTTTATTTTATTTGCAAGAATAATACATCAATTTTTATACACTTAGAAATGGGATATCCCCCTCATTCCCCTGGGGGCGGCCGCTGCCGTGGCCGAAGGCCGTTCTTGAAGCGGAGTGGCGGCCGAAGGCTGGAAGTGGACCCGCTGAGGCGGACTTAAATTTTTTTTTTATTATGAAAATTATTGAAATATAATAACTCTACCTTGCCCACACACAAATGTTACTAAACAATGAAAAAATCTTCCCCCCACCTACCTTGTATTATTAAAAATGAATTTAAGTTAATTTATCCAGATCGAGTTGTTTTCTGGAGTCTATGCATTCACCTCAATATGAAATGTGGTAGTGTCATTGTAAAAGTAACTTCACACCATCCTCAAGTACAAGGACTTTGTCCAATATGGCTGGCATGGCAATTTATGTCATTGGCATTGACGTAAATTATAAAGAGCTAATCCCCATAACTTTCGCTCTTGGATCTAAAGCACTTTCCACACAGTTTCTATAAACACTCATGTCAAAACTATTTTTTACATAGTGTGTAGGCATCCCCTTGCAGACTTGTTTGATATCCTTGTTGTGCGTTTCCACACAGTACACCTTCGGACCTGGAAACACACCATTGGATATCAATTCGCTCCCCGTCTCAGACTTTAACAACAACAACTAATTTGGGGTCTGGCGCTTCACTAACTCTGGATAAATGGACTCATTCCAATTGGTGAAATCCATTCGAGAACTAATGTGTTCACCATTTTCGAAATCAGTTGGTAAATTCCCAGTTTTAACTTTTAACAGGAGTGAATCAGTGTCTTTTGAGGCTTTTGGCTTTTGATCAAATTGGAGGGCTCTATGTATCTTTGCGATCTTGAAACCATTGGCTACCATCCACCGCAATAGCAAATGATGAACAACGATATTTTTTTTCGGATTAAGGTCGGCAATAAGTTTTTGCTTTGAAGGTGCCCAGTGCATACCCCCATCCTCTAACAAAGATAAATTGTATGGACTCAGAGTCCATTGTCACCGGTCTATTAATGCACGGGAAAACAACATATTTTACCGAGTCATGGAATTCTATCGGTATATTAAAAAAACCATCCTTGCGGTCCATTCTCCTCAAAGGTTGCAATTTGGGAGACTTGAATCACAAGGATTGTTAAGCTTTTTGCAATTACAACACGGCAAACAGTAGTGAGACCTTACCGACGGATAAATGGAATTCATATCCAAAAAACTGCCTCAGACTTTTCACCAGTGCTATTTTATCCAGTCAGATCGGTTTTCAAGATACGGTCCCCGTGAAAAAAATACCCACCCCTCATTGATATTTCTACAAATAGATCCTGATCCACGTCGGTGATTAAACCTATTTCTCCTTTGCTGATTTTTAGAATTAAATCCATCACCACATGAGGAGTTGAAAAAAATAACCCAAATCCAACCCAGTTCCAAATAGATTTTATCCTTGTTCTTACAGAAAAAGTCCAATAGAGTCAATACATCACTTGCCAAGTACATTTTGCAATAATCCCACCCATTTTTACAAGCTCCTTTTGACCAAACCCTCTGGGAAAATTGATACTCGGCAATGGTGCATTAACTATCAGTAAGTGAATTATAAAAGGCTTCGATAGGTGGTAATGACACCTCATTTAACCTCGAGGTCGATTTGTAGTAATTATATGCGTGTGTGCCCATACACGGTAATAAATCATAATACACGGTTATATAATGTGTTTGGCGCAATTGTGAATTTGCCTCATTTGCTTTTATAATAAGTTTAGTCATGGTTGGGGGAATACAATCCTCCCGACCCAATGTCTCAACTACATCTAACACTTGCATGGTATTACTAGAGTGTCTTTGCGCGTGGGCGTAAGAGACTCCAATGGCTTCAGGCTCCTTAACATGATTTGAATTTGATGAATCGTACACATCTATGAGTTTGGCTTCACAGTCTAAAGTGATCTTGTTACCCTGTAAGAGTGTATTCTTGAAATTTTTAAAACGCAAGATCGCCTTGTCACCGCTAAAGGTTTCCAAAGACTGGTACTCATGACATTTACAGTGTTCCATGTAATTCTTTAGGTTTAAATCAGTCCAAAATTTGGACAGACGTTTTGAACAATAGTAGCGTACTCCATGTGTCTTTCCCTCCCCCAGAGCCCTACTAATATCTGTATTTGCATTATAATATACAACTGAATCAGGCTCTGTACGAGGCGTGTGTAGAAGCCATACCAATGCTTCACTGATTCAATATATGGAGCCCCAGTGGAAATATAACCCCCTTTATATCATTATGGTCACCCTCCTCAAATTCCGTTTCATTTTGTAACACAGTAACAACAATATTTAAATGCTCATTAGCCAGCTCAAAAATATATATCCCCTAGAGTGTTACTGGATATTGACCGTTTAAACAATTGAAATATACTTTAGGAAACTTTGACCCCTCCCCACCCCCATTAGCTGCCCATTTGTCCATCTTTGTCTTAGAAACATTATTTTGGGGAAGGCTGCGATAAGGAAAGCATATTGTAAACACTGTAACCTAGTACTGAAACAGAATCATAAATTGACATCCCTCCAAATCTGAATTATATTTTAAAACCATAGATCCCGGCCCTGCTCCCCCTCCCCACCGCCTCTTAAAATATAATCTTTGTTAAATTTTCACATACTTACATTTAAATTCTCTGTAAATAAAAACACGTCTGCACTACCCCTCTCATTATAATTATCTAATTTAGCTACTATACTGCTAACCCACTCCATAAATGCATCTTCATAATTTTCCAAATGCGAAAAAATTGGTAGCATCTTAGTATGTACATATTTTGAATATGCCTCGCCCCCATTTTCATTTAAATTAAACAATTTTAGTGCTATTGCCGCTTTTAAACTGTCCCTGCCACCCCACTCTCTGATCTGTTGTTCAAGAAGGGCTCGAATTTTGTTCACGTAGGAATTTTAATACCCAGGGGTTCTGTTACAATGTTCCCCAACATCAATGAATTAAATGGATCCGATAAAATGGCTGTATAAACATTGATGTTGTGCAAGGTAGAGTTTGATAAATAAAAATCTGGTAGTGTAATTGTTCCTGGTGGTGATGAGGTTTCAATTTCAGTACCACTCTGTTCACCTTCAATCTCAATAAGAGGGATGGGGCGTAAAGTAAAATCGGCCAATTCACTGAGCATAACTTCCAGTGTACTTGGACTAAGTTGGTCAGCTATAACAAATTTATTTTTATCTTCAAATGTACTTGGCTGAACTGGGGTGATGTTCATTAAAACGTTTTTTTTTTCATTAAAACAGTGGGTGAGGGTTCTCACCTTGATCTTCAAATCCGTCTGGTTTGGCAAAGCTAATCCCCAAACCCTGTTCAAAGGCAGTTGGGGGAATATTAAATGAACTAGTGGAAAGAGTAACATTACTATCACTAAAATATTCTTTTCAAAAGTTAGCTGTCTACTCGGGGTCATTATCATCATCGTTAATGTTAGAGGGCAAATCATCAAGATTTTCACTATCTTCAAAACATTCCTTTAAAAATATGCTGTACCACTCAAGGTCGTTGTCGACCGATGGTGGGTCAATAAGTTGACTATCGTTAAAATATGTCGGTGGTACGATTATACATGTATCCTCGAAGAGGTCGCATAACCCTTGAGTTGTCAGAAGGGATGATGGTGGTGGTGGTGGTAAGTCATCCATGTTAATCTACAATAATAAAATTTATTTTCCTTGTGAAATATCTTCTGTTTTATAAAGTCAAAAAACAAATAGATTATTCACGAGTTCTATTTTCATTTAAAACACATGCATAATAAAAGAGAAGAATTTTTTTGGGGCCCACCCTCTCTTTTTCTGCAATTAGCCATGTCTTCGCTCAAAACTACTTGATTTTAAATTATTAAGACAAAAGGTAGATTCAATATCTGATGAAATGCATATCATAAAATTTAACATAAACTCCAAAAACGATTACAGGTTCTATTTTTTTATCAACAAAATTTACTTATAATTATATCAACAGATCCATCTTCATTGAAGGGGTCCGTATAATGAACATCATGAGGTCACCGGTCGAGTATGGATTCACCCATAGCTTCATTTTGCTGCTCTTGGGTCTTAGATATGCCTATACTCTCAACATTGAGTCCGGATTTTGTTGGTTGTGCCTAAGTAATCACTGAAGGTCTGGTCATTGAAGTGTTCAAGTCTTGACACTGTGTGTCAGATTTTGATATGACATCATCTCCCACCTTTATCCTTTTATGGTTAGGATATTGGACAGAATTCCTCTTAAATAAGAATTGAATTCTAGTTTTTCATTAAATAAAGGCTACTTACTAATAGTTGACCTATGAGGCCAAATAATACTAAAGTTAGCTTTAAGAAAGAACTGGGACACAATCAAGAAGGTAAATTTACAATTTATCAATTTTTTCGTTTGGTCAAACTTGAACACACCACTTGAAATACGTTTTGACTCTAATTCCAAATACATAAATCGATAGGTATGTGTAATTAGTTATTCCCCGGTACAACCAACCCTACGAACAGTTCTGAGTAAAGCGATCCAAACTATCTTAAGTGCCTTACGTGGCTAGTCACGCCAAAAAATAGCTTTACCTTAAGGTTTTCTTATGCCCCTCTGGGTCACTGTAATATTAACCCCTGAAATTAAAATAATATCTGAATTTAGCACTTGCTCACGGATGTCCACCGTCTCTCTCTCAAATCGTTTTCCAAATAGTATATATTCATTGCCTAAGCTCAGCCCCACATTCTGAGCAAATTTCAGTAATTTTGTAGGTTTCAGATATTTTGTAACTGTTTCTCAGTAATAGTTGACTCATGATGCCAAATAATACCAAAATTAGCTCATTGAAGTGATCAAGTCTTGACACTGTGTGTCAGATTTTGATATGACATCATCTCCCACATTTATCCTTTTATGGTTAGGATATTGGAAAGAATTCCTCTTAAATAAGAACTGAATTCTAGTTTTTCATTAAATAATGGCTACTTACTAATAGTTGACCTATGATACCAAATAATACCAAAGTTAGCTTTAAGAAAGAACTATGACACAGTCAAGAAGGTAAATTTACAATTTATCAATTTTTCGCTTGGCAAAACTTGAACTCACCACTAGAAATACGTTTTAGCGCTAATTCCAAATATGTAATTCGATGTGGGGGGGGCTAAGGGTTTACCCACTTTGATCAAATTTTTCACTTGATTTGGATTTTTTTGCTTATATTTGAGTCATGAGGGGTCGCTACAATTAATTTTTCCCCGGCACTACCAACCATAGGAACAGCTCTGACTAAAGCGATCCAAACTATCTTAAGTATATTACGTGGCTAGTCACGCCAAAATATGGCTTTACGTTTCGGTGTTTTTATGCCCCTCCGAGTCACTGTAATATTGACTCTCGAAATTAAAAAATAGCTGAATTTAGCACTTTTTTCCTTCCAGTCACTTTCTAAATAGTATCTATTCATTACCTAAGCTCAGCCCCAAATTCTGAGCAAATTTCAATATTTTTGTAGGTTTCAAATATTTTGTAACTGATTCTCAGTAAAAGTTGACCCATGATGCCAAATAATACCAAAGTTAGCTTCAAGGCAGAACTATGACACAGTCAACAAGGTAAATTTACAATTTATCAATTTTTCGCTTGGCAAAACTTGAACTCACCAGTAGAAATACGTTTTAGCACTAATTCCAAATGTGCAAGTCGATATGGGGGAGCGGGTGGCTAAGGGTTCACCCATTTTGCCTTATACCTTTGATTATACTTTGATTCCGATTTTTTCCTTATATTTGAGTCAGAGGGGTCGCTCAAATTATTTTTTTCCCGGCACCGCCAACCCTAGGAACAGCTCTGAGTAAAGTGATCCAAACTATCGTAAGTACTTTACGTGGCTATTCACGCCGAAAAATGGCTTTTTGTTACGGTGTTTTTGCCCCCTCCGAGTCACTGTAATATTGACTCCCGAAATTAAAAAATACTGAGAAACATTTTTACGTTAAGTTAATTTTAAGCCAACACCCCCCCCCCCTACACAATAAGCAATTATTTTTCAATACATTTTATATATTACCGTATTGCAGGAAAACCATCCAATTACATCTTAGCATGCAACCCGAATCTACTTAATGATAGTTCAACAGACCCCTAACCTATTATTTATGAATATCTAACAAGTTGGTGTAATACATTATTTGACAAAACCAAAATGCCAACGCAAATTGGATTTAAATGGATTCTTTTTTTACGATATATGAAAAATGTACTCCCAAGTTTTCTTCTAAAATTCTCCATATTTGATTGTAATATTCAGAATGTATAATCTTATACAGCTATGAATGCGTTATTCAAACTGTATAAGTTTACCATTGTGGTTTCTATTTTATAGCAAAAAATATGAAAACCGGTATTTCTAATTTCTAATATATTAGCATATAGGTTACAGGTTCACACTGTTCACTCCATATTGTATATCATTATATGACTAGTATAGCGTGTTTGATAGGTTCGGCCTACCAAGGACATTAAATCTGGGATAAAATGTCAATATAGCACACGGTGTTCGGCAGGTTTTTACCAAGGACATTAAATCTCAGTTGAAATGTGAATATAGCACACTACTAGTGCTGTAAGTGACGCAATTTGCCCATTGTTCATACATAGCATTTGTTGTTTGGAATTTTGTTTTGGAAGGAATTTTCAGCGGGTGGGGGGGATTTTCCAAGGGGAAAATGTTCTTTGGAGGATTAAGGTTTCCAGGAGAAGTTTTCCAGGCAAATTTTAGACAGGACGGGGAGGAAAAGGGATTT
This sequence comes from Artemia sinica, assembly GCA_027921565.1. Classification (NCBI taxonomy): domain Eukaryota; kingdom Metazoa; phylum Arthropoda; class Branchiopoda; order Anostraca; family Artemiidae; genus Artemia; species Artemia sinica. Next base: position 36,160,451 of record CM051260.1, on the reverse strand, counting down.
CCTGGAAATGCTTTGAACTGAAATTTAGAAGCAACATTAAAACTAAAATCGTACAGAAGTATTCCACATATGAGGGAGGATGTCCCTTCCTCAACCCTTACACTAAAGCTAAACTTCCTCAACCTTACTCGCTGTTAACACTAAAGCTTAACTTTCTGTCCAAATTCTTTAGAAAAGACTGCTCAAACAGAAGGTTGCATTTTAGAGAGAGAGAGATTTATTCTAAACAAACAAACAATTTAACATAAGTTTAGCGGCCATCCCAAGAAGTAAAAACTTGTCCAAGGGGGTGGCAAAAATACACTAACATAACAAAACAATAAAAAAGCGAAAAAAAATAACCTATCTATATCACAGTCCCCAAACAGCACCACAAGCCTTACACCTTAACATTTTCATTAAATTTACTATCATATTCATAATCATCACCCCGAGTAGCCATAAAAATTTACCAATATTATTATTTAAAAAAAAACACTAAAATTCATACTTACTAAAAAGCATCCCTTTAATTACTATCTTAAACGAAGAAATATCGCCTATATTTTTTATATTTTGATCAAGATGGTTCCAACCTCTAATCCCCCTGTGAAGCAAAGAAAACATCGATCGGGCCGAAACAACCAGCGGAATATTAATCTCTACAGATGACCTAGTATCATAATCATGGACAGAAGATCTCAGGTTTGCCAAGTTATCAAAACAAGGGATGTTTATACACTTCTGAATCCTAAAAATGAATAGAAGTGTATAAAACTCCCGTAATCCGGAAGCTGGCAGTATCTTTACAGGCTCATACGCGTTTCGTACAGAATCCCGGGGTTGTAGGCCATCTAACAGCCGAACAGCGTTGTTTTGTAGAACCCGTATTGGCGGAACAATGGAAGGAAATGTTCCAAGCCAAACGCTACTACAATACAATATATATATGGATGGATAAGGGAATAATAAAGAAGGGGCATAACAAAAGAAGGAAAAACATGCTTAAGTTTTCTCATTATACCCAGGTTACGAGACACAGTTTTACAAACATAATGTATATGGTGCTTGAATGATAAAACGTCATCAATTTAAACCCCAGGTACTTATAAGAACACACCCGCTTTAAAGCTCCATACTGTGTTACAATATCCTGAATCCGTGGATAAAAATCTGGTGAACGGGAAAAAATAACAAAATTAGTCTTACCCAGATTAATCTTTAACCTATTTACCCTCAACCAGGAATATAACCTTTCAATAGCATGTTTCATCGATGTCTGAAGTAATTCTTCTGTCTTCACGGTACTAACAGCAACTGTGTCATCAGCAAATAATGATACCGTCTCATTCCTGGGATTTTTGGCCATATTACTAACATTAAAACAACAACTTGGGATACAATTAGGCATATCATTAATATACAATAAAAAAAAATCGGACCAAGAACTGACCCCTGCGGGACACCACTAGCCACTGGGCGGGGTCCTGATTGTATACAAGTCATCTCTACAAACTGGTACCGGTTACTAAGGAAACTCCGTATAAGGTCAAGAGCTTTACCTCGGATCCCATTGACCTCGCATTTTTCCAGGAGTAGGCCATGGTCAACTGTATCAAAAACCTTCTGTAGGTCTAGAAACACTGCACCAACCTTAAATCCTTCATCTAAAGCTATGTTAATTATACTAGTCAAAAATATCAATGCATCCTCTGTCTTCCTATCTTTTCTGAAACCGAACTGATTATTATTCAACAAATTAAACTTCTCTAAAAAATATGTCAACCGATTACTAAAACATTTTTCAATAAGACGAGAAATAACTGGCAAGACTGATATTGGGCGATAATTACCCAAATCATTTCTATCACCACCTTTATAAACCGGTGTCACTCTTGCTTTTTTTTAAACAATCTGGAAACCTTCCTTGACGGAAGCAATCATTAATCAGTGATGTCAAAACACCAGATACACAAGGGAAAAAGTATTTTAGAATTTTTAGACTCACTAGGTCACTACCGGACGAACTATTTTTCATACTATAGATAATATCCCTTAACTCATCTAATGTAATCATCTTTAGATGTAGTGATTCATTTGCAGAAGATGGTAGAGTAGATCCAAAGGGTGGGTCTTCTGGAGACGAGGAAATCATCTCGACTATTTGTAGGCCTAATGAACAAAAATGATTTAGAAACTCATTACATATCCCAGTACCATCTGCAATTATAACCTCATTAACAGTCACTTCAGTTTAGTAGAATATTATACCGCTGACCTATAACATTACGCATTATTTGCCAAGTTTTCAACGGGTTACCTTTAACATCCTTAAACTTCATACTAAAATATTTTTGTTTAGCCTCACGGAGGAGATTATTCAAACCATTACGAAAAGTACGGTATCGCTCTTTATTCTCATCCGTAGGTTTTAAAGCTTGTGATTTAAACAGTATATCTCTTACATTTATTTTTCGAAGAAGGTCATGCGTTATCCATGGCTTCCTCCCATAATGTTTTCGACCTTTCGAGTTCTTCACCGCTCCCACTTCCTTAACCATTTCTAAAAGCTTACTATAAAAGAGTGAAAATTTAGTATTTACATCACTCTCATTTCCAAACAGAGATACCCATATTATTTTTTAGTTTCAATAGGGCACTACGATCAAAAACTACAACTCTTTTACTCCGTTCAGGAGTTTCTCGCTTAGGGATAGATACCTCAAATTCTGCAAAAACACCAAAGTGGTCAGATTCCACATTTACAAGAACTCTTGGCGATCTAAAAGGTGCATTGGAAAAAATATTATCAAAAGCTTTGCGGATGTCCTAGAAACTCTAATTGGGATGTTAATCGTTGGGAACAGACCATAAGACATACACAAATTCAATAACTGAGAAGTCACTAAAGACTCAATATCCAGCATGTTAATATTAAAGTCACCTAGAACGAAACAAGGGTTATTACTAATTTGTACTTTTGCCAGCTGTTCATGAAAATTCTCAGAAAATTCTTGAATAGAACCAGAAGGAGGCCTGTATACAATTACTAAATATGTATCAACATTATTCAATTTAGCATGTAATACTAGTATTTCACACACCATTTCCTTATATTCACTTAGATCGTCTCGGACTCTAACATGGATATCTTCACGAACATAAGCCGCAAGACCCCCGTGTTGACGTAACTCCCGATTCCGAGTAAACAAAGTATATCCAGGTATATGTAAACGAGCACATTGTGGTCCCTCAACCAGGTCTCCGTCAAAGCAAACACATGGAAAAGATTAAGCTAAATTAAGATTTAGCTAAATTCGCTAAAAATTAAATGTTGTATTTAGGCCCTGACAATTCAAATGAAAAATCCCAAAATCCTCCGATCCACCATGCCGACACTCAACATCCTGAAAATCATAACTAAAAACAGATTTAGAATCCTCAGGGGGGTCAAAATCTGGAACCACAAAGTCCAAATTTCTATTAATACACTCATTAAAATAATTATAAAAATTTACCTTCTTATTTTCCAAATCAATTATACTACGAGCCCCCAGGGGTAGAACAAGATCTCTAACCACTATCTATTAAAGATCCAAATGGCCTGTGGTGACAAATAGGCCATGTACCAATCACAATTAATGATAATCTCTCAATTCTCACAACAAAAAATGAAACAAAAATAATCAAAATAAAAATGAAAAGAAAAAACACAAAAAAATAAGGTATAAATTCTAAATAAAGGCAAACGAAGGAAACAATCATTATTAATCACCAAAGAGCACAATACAATCACACACGAGGGTATCCAGTCTAAACTCTAACAGCCAATTAAAATTACTTAACTTTACATCACAAACTATAAAAACAAATATAATTGTTTCTTGATTAACTACATACAAGCAAAACATTCACTTCTGCTTTCCGAATCGTCCTCTTTGACTACGCTTTCCATAGTCATGGCTAATAACCGGTCTAACAAGTTCAGTAATTACATCATTCTGAAAATACTTAGCGATCGATCCGTCAGGGCGTTTGAATTGAACACAAGGTGGGAAAGATTTAGAAACCCATGCATCAAAACCTGCATCTCGTAGCTGGGCTCGCTTATTAAATAAAATTTTTGTAGCCCCACGTAACTCAGGGGTAGCATCATCACTAAGAAACAATTCCTTGAATGGGCCAATATTCTTATTCTTTAGTTTTTTTGCACTGCGTAATAGACCAATTTTTGTTTCCTTGTCACTTAGTTCAACTTTGAAAAATTTGGCATCCTTCTTGCACTGAATAGCTTTGAATGGTGGTACTGTAGACTGTTCTAAACCCACTTTAGCAATATCTTGGAACAAAGCAACAGCAACATTTTCACTTTCGCAACCTGCATTCCAAACAATTATGTTTTTACCCCTCTGTTCAATTTCCAGTTTAACAGGCCTATCCGACATTTCCAAAATTGCATTACCCTGGGCCTTAGCTTCATCAACAAGAACTGATAATTGTGATTTCAAGGATGAGTTCTCATTTGTTAGAACTTCAATTGTACTATCGTGAATAGCAAGTTGAGAACACTGGTCTGACTGGGTCACCTCTAATTTGGAAACACGATCGTCTAGTGTTTTTAAATTATCGTTCATCATGTCAAGTTTTCTACCATTTTCTTGGACAGCTTCAAGTACTTTGTTAAAATTATGTGATAAAGTTTCCACGGTAATTTGGGTGATAGAACTTCCGGTAATAGTAGCTGTAGAATTCAACGGGTTTTCTGAGTCCTCAGCGGGACGATTACGTTTGTGATTACGACCCATACCAATTAAAATAAAGAGACTTCGCCTATTTCAAATAAGATAAGATCAATTATCTATTTACCCACTCTGATCTTAACATGCTGTTCGCTTTGGCCGTTAATTACTGGCACGGCTAAAAATGTAACCAGGACAGCTAGGCCTCAATAATGGCTAAATATCAAACTTGGGTGATAGAAACGGCAACAGGGGAATATGGGCTTCGAAAATCCACGAAGTAATCAACTCCGCCACTGAACACTAATAACAAGCACCCTCGTGTGAACTATGCTGTTACTCGGGCAAGGGCATACTGATAATTCTAAACATTAAACGAGACTTACTCGCAAGGGGGGTGTTTGACTACCCCCCGAAAATCCAAAAAAACGTGCTGTTTTATAATCCTTTATATTCCAAGTTTCATAATCCAAACGTTGCCCAATTATAATCCTTTTTTTACTCAAATGTAATTACTATAGCTATTTATTGCATATATTGATCTTCACAGTACGGGAGCTAGATTCATACGGGAGCTAGGTTAAAAAACCAGTAACCAATTCCATTCAACCTGTTACGAATAGACCTTATAGGCTGGCTGCCAAAAAAGGCAAGATTAGCTTTAAGAACTTGTCTGTAAGTGAATGGGAAGTACTCTTTAAAAACTTTAGGACTTTGGCATAAAGAGTGAGGGTTGAGGAAGGGACAGCCTCCCTTATATGCGGAAATGTTTCTGTTCGTTTTAAGTTTTAATGTTGTTCCTTACTTTCTGATGAAAAAACTTATTGTTGTTTTTCTACAGGGAGAGATGATACCAGGTAACGGGAAAATCGATCATATAGATAGATGCACTTACCAGGTTATTATTATTTCTAAGGTTATGGATCCAATGGAGATGATGGAGATGTACAGCCAAAGCGCAAGGACTTTTTTTTGCTGTTGGTAATATTTTGGAAGATTAGAGAATAAGGGTAGAATATTGGAATCCAAGGGCTGTTTCGAAATGCTCTTTTGGTTCGACCCCACCTTCTAGAGTGATAATGAAAACAGGCTCAAGATCGTTAGGCCACTTCTTATGGAAGAAGGATGGCAATTTGCCAAAGATTGTGCTTTTCGGCCGTCTATCCTGGGTGGTAGGACGGTAAAACTAAATTTAGTGCTTTAGTGCCCGGGTAGGGTGACTTAAGATCTGATATAGGGTCGGTAGCTCCCTTTTTTTGTTACTTAAAAATTTGACGCTATTTAAAATTGGGGATGGTGGTTGCTGATTTTGATGGTAAGGAAAAAAAAGTATTTAAGATAGCATGATAGTTCATACGATTGTTACCAACTGAATTATTACTTTCAAAAACAATTTTGCTGGAAAAACATTAGTCAATAAGGTATATAGAAGAAAACAAGGAACAAATATCGTTGATTTACTGCCCCCAGGAAGAAAATATCCCGAAGATTCTGTCCCTCAGAATAGTCTGGCTAATTAGGAGTAATTTCACCCAAAAGACTTTAAAAAAACATCTTTTTTGTATCTTCTTGAAAAAAGGTCGAAAATTCCTCATCCTAGACTTTGGAAAATATCGTTTTTGTTATAATTTCCTTTTCCAGACAATTTTCTTTTAAATTGGTGCCAATACTCGGAATCACAATAATAGAAAAAATGCCAGAACTAAAATCTAATCTATTAGATTTTCTAGTTTACTTCAATTAGCGAGCTGCTATCCAACATTTAGTTGCCTTTGGGTGCTGAAATTAGCAAACTGCTGTCCGATTTTAGATCCAAACGAAAACCTACCTGGATGCTGGAAATTTGATTTATGGAGAAACCACAGAACACAAGCAGGTCGTCCGTAAATAGGGTCAATGAGAACAGGTCACTGGAAGGATTTAAAGGATAATAGAGCTTCACGGCAGGGTGAAGAGCGAAACTTTGAGCAGATTGGGTGGAAGATGAGCTTGCGTAATTGTGTCAGCCTCAGGTGGATTGGTGCTGCAGTTAATAGTTTGAAGAAGTGGTAGTAGCAGAATAAAGCCAAAATGATGAGGAGCAAAATTCTGAGATAGCCAATCAGCTTATAACTATCAATTAGTTGTGTGAATATCAATGTGATATAGATTTCAAATTCTGCTTAAAGAGTGACGCAATATTGAAAAAGTAACGCGGGTGACAGCCTACCTCTTAGTTAGAAAGTCCAATGTATTTGTATATATTCTTGAAGACCAAATTGCATTTCCGTCACGCATGAATAACAGGTCAATAGGGAAAGTCCTTTTGTTAGACAGTGAATCAAAACAAAATAATATTTGGATATTTTGGACATACCTACTGTGGTCGTCATGAGCAATTTATTTGCTGATGAGACACACACACACTCTTTTCCACAAATGCATCCGATCATAATTTTGAGATTGCCAGTTTGTTTGAAAGAGTCCAACGATAAGATAACAAAAACTTTTGGGTCAACATGCTCCCCCCCCCCCCTTAGAGCCCAGGGGAAGGGTTGTAGTTTACGCGGCAATGATGCAGTTGGGTTTAGAGTTTTACAGTGAGAGAAGGAGCCAAAACCCAAACTCTTGTTTTAAGTGATTTTCTTTTCGTTTCAAGCTTGATTTGCATATTCAATTTAAGTTGCACCGCTTTAAGATTTATATATTCATTTATATTAGTACCTATTGTATGTTTGTTTCCTATAATTTTTTTATTTAATTTCTGTTCGTTTTGGGTTTCATTTATTCTTTAATAGGGATTTCTTGTCGTTTCTTGTTTGAATTTTAACAGGTATTTGTATCTACTGATCTTAAGTTTAATATGGCCTTTACTTTTCTTTGAGAAATTTATTTTACGGAAAGTTTTTTTTTAATTAATTTTATAAAAACGCCTTTTGCTTAGTGCTTTCATTGAGAAACAAAATGCCCCCCTCCTCTCTCTCTGGATTAAAAAAAAAATTGTGTCTTCATAAAAAAAATCCGTAGCCCCCACCCTACATTTTCCTGAATTGGTGCCCCTTGGCAAACACGCACGAGTATTATTCGGTCAAGTTACCTGCAAGAGGAAACATTCCGCACTGAGTACTTGAAGAACAGCTTTGTAAGGCCTACACCTCTATTTACAATGATTTTTCCGAGGAATGGTAAACATATATATATATATATATATATATATATATTATATATATATATATATATATATATATATATATATATATATATATATATATATATATATATATAATATATATATATATATATATATATATATATATATATATATATATAATATATATATATATATATATATATATATATAATATATATATATATATATATATATATACATATATATATATATATATGTATATATATGTATATATATATATATATATATATATATATATATATATATAATATATATCTATATATATATTATATATATAGTATATATCTATATATATATATATATATATATATAGATATAATGTTTAGAGGTAATTAGTTGCAAAAAAAGCAAAAAAAAGAGAGAGAGAGAGAAGAAGAAGAAAAAGACTGTCATCCTAATCCAGCAATTGAGATAAATGTGCACTTGAACGAGGTTTTAACCTTACTCATCTATCCAAGTACCTAGGACCAAACAGTATAACCGAACCACCAGCCAAATAGAAATTTCCAAATCCATGCAAAGTCGTCATGAATAAGTGTAAGTCGTTGTAAATTTACAAGCAAAAGCACCTTAAACCTAGCGAAATATTTCCAAGTAGTACCTTTCATTAGGGCTCATCAGAAGAAATACCACCTGCCTTAACGGGTTTCGAGGCTTTACTTTCTTTACCCGGCACAGTGGAGCCTCTACCATAAGATCTTTATGGTATCCCTATGTTAGGTAAAACTTGTGAAATGCATGCATACTAGTAAAACTATTCAAAATTAAATACAAAATGAGTTTCATTCTTTTCTTATTAAAATCCCAAAGGTAACTGAGCAAAGACCATTCTATAACAAGTAAAGACTGGTCCAGATGTGAGTTATAAAACAAAGTGTTTTATTGGTAGCCAGAACCAATTACAGATTTAAAATTCTTCAAGCTGGTTTGAAAACAATGTACAAATTCAAAATTCCAAAAAAGAAAAGCGAAAGAGAAATTATATTGAATTATCATTCAGTATTTCTTTATAGTTTTTTGTATATTTACCTAAAAGTTAATGATACATAAAACTAAATTTTTTAAATTGCCAACTAATTTTTTTGGCAGAAAAACCTCTTAAGATCAGTTTTTGGCTAAGCTTTTTACATCTATTTTTAAAATCTTTGTAATTGCTGCAAATTTTTGCATACCTATATTATTGGGAATAATAAGCTGAATAAGTAATAATTGAATGTATATTACTTTCAAGGAATAAAAATTTAATTACTTCAAAATTAAAATCATCCGTTTTATTATATATTAAAAAAATAATTTATTATTATCTGAAATATTAATATTTAAATCTAAGAAATGGTCAGAGTGTCCTGTCCCATGGCTAGGCTCCAGAATTAACTCTTGTGGATAAATATTTTTTGAAATCTAAATTAACTCTGCACAATTTATTACTAAGAGATCGTCCAGATATCTTTTATTATTTGAAAGGCTATATTTTACATTGCTTAGGCTATTTTTATTTATCATATATTCGTATTCTAATTGACTTAAAAACAAGTCCGCTATGAATGGACTCGCATTCCCACCCATATGAATGCCAACAGTTTGTTTATATATATTACTATTAAATCTTATAAAAGTATTAAACAAAACAAATTCCAATAAATCACATACCATATCCAAGCTATAACGTCTTGAATTAATAGTTTTTCTAAAGAAGTTCGTCCATCGGGCTTTTTTTATTAAAAGTATCAATTTTCAAAAATCCGATATTAGACAAAAGAAAAGATTTCATTATGACCAACTTCAATTTTTCGAATACTAAATTAAGTGACAAATTTGTATACAGAGTAGTAAAGTCAAATGAACCGACTCTTTTAGCTGAAATAATAGTCAAAGAATATATCACTTGTAATGAGTTATTAACACTCCAATGTGGGTTAAAGTTAGAAATTTTTTTAATTCCAGAGCAATATGCTTTAAATTTATTACTAATTTCTCCTACAATTAAAGATAGGTCAGTGGCCGCAATTCTGGTTGGACACCTCGCTGCCCCAGCAATAAAACGTGGCTTTGGTAGATTTTTACGAAATTTTACCGTCCGATATAAGAAAGGAAACTTTTTATCATTATCATTTATTTAAATATTGAGTTTTTTCAAGATTCTTTCTTCTATATTTTCAATTAAACTATTCTCCTCTATATGAGCCTTTTCGTATGTATTTGTTGTTTGTAACTCTTTTGGTAAAATATCACAGTAGAGTTTCTGACAAATTATGGCAAAATTATTTCTAGCTTTATCGATTGGTACAATTACAAATTCATTCTGTATATTAGCAATTGATTGTTTCATATCTGCATTATAAAATATTGAATTTTTCTCAGAATTTTTTGGATTAATTCTATACATGCTATTTCGTACACTAGTCAAAATCAGGTTTATCCAATTCTGAAATCTGTCTTTAGTAATTTTCTCCTTCTTGCACCATTTATCAATAAATAAACTCAAATCATTCTTTAATCTCCTAAGAATATCTGCTGGCTTTATGCAGTAAGAAAGACGGAATTTAGCCCCTATTTTCATTATATTTTGAAGATCAAGATGCTCTATAATGAACAAATCCCCCGATACAAAATGTTCGTAAGTTTGATCCACATACGGTAGAAATTGCTCGCAACTACAAACCGGTTTCCATTTACTCTCCCTGTCAAGTTTTTTAAGTATTGAATTATAGTTAAAAATCATTTGACCAATCGTTTTTGAAAATTTATAGGTTAAAATTGGACTATCTTTATACACCAAATTACATGGAAGGGCATTCTTCACTCTCCGCTGGTTTAAGATCCCGGGTAAATTAATATCTTCTATTTGTTTAGTACTAAAATTAACAGACAAATATAATCTATTATCCTTATTAACAATCTTATCAGATTTATTATACTTTGAAATAAATTTTGATTTAGCTAAAATGCAAACTGCATCATAAATTAATTTAGTTTTCGAGGTACATGTTGTATTATTTTTTGCAATCCAGAATACTTTTATTAAATTATTCCTTGATAACTTATTCAAAGATTTTATTAAACTAGCCATTCCATTAGTCTAAAATATCTGACATAAATCGATTAAAATGCATTTAAATCTAAATAATTATTTTTATTATTTTTCCGATGTCCTCTTGATCGGTTTTTACGTTTAGTGGGACAATTAAAAGAAGAGTGCTCAGTTAACCCATTAATACAGTTAACAACTACATTGGACATGTCTCCTTATTTCGCAACTCGATCATTTAGCTCAAAAGGATAAGCGGTACCCAGAGCATGGATCCAATAATCTTCTAGTCTGCGTAATTTATTATTTTTCTCTTGTTTGGTAAAGTTTACTAGGTCCAGATTTTCTAAAATTGTAATAGTTAGATTAGATACTGAGCAAGTACCATTATTACAATGTTGAACTAGATAATTGTTATTTTTTCTGGTAATTGTAGTTTTCTGTCCCGAAAATCTCTTATATATGTTGTTAATTGTTTCCCCCACATATCGTAAATGACAGTTTTTACATTCTAGTAAATAGATAATATTAGTTGTTTTACAATTTACATGTCCAGTTAATAAACATTGAAACTTTTTATTATATAAAGTGCTTTTAACATAATTTCGAGGGATGAAGTGATCTTGACACAGAAAACAACGACCATTACACTTACTAATATTCGGCAGACCCCTTTGAATATTATCATTACCATTATAATTCAATATAAAATCAGAAATCAAATAAAACCAAAACGAAAAACAATACAAAGTCCAAAACATCTCCAGAAGCCAAGCCAAAAGTCCACAAGCAATAAGGTTATTCTAACTAATTATAAAAAAAGGAACCATACCTTCAAAAAACACTACCCTACATAGAGCCTTTGCTTAATACTACCATTTTAAAAAGTAATAAATTAGCCAAATAATCATCAATATCAGGTAAAACCTGGACCAGGGTTAAGGTCCGTCGGGGAGGAATTTTTGATGATTCCTCCACCAGCACTAGATCCAACCTGGATTCATATAATGTTTTAGAGGTAATTACTTGGCAAAAAAATGAGAGAGAGAGAGAGAGAAGAAGAAGAAAAAGACTGTCATCCTAATCCAAAAATTGAGATTAATGTGCACTTGAACGAGGTTTTGAGCTTACTCATCTATCCAACTACCCAGGACCAAACAGTATAGCTGAACCCTCAACCAAATAGAAATGTCCAAATCCATGCAAAGACGTCATCAATAAATGTAAGTCGTTGTAAATTTACAAGCAAAAGTGCCTTAAATCTAGCGAACTATTTCCAAGTAGTACCTTTCATTAGGGCTCATCAGAAGAAATATCACCTGCCTTAACGGGTTTCGAGGCTTTACTTTCTTTACCCGGCACAGTGGAGCCTCTACCATAAGATCTTTATGGTATCCCTATGTTAGGTAAAACTTGTGAAATGCATGCATACTAGTAAAACTATTCAAAATTATACACAAAATGAGTTTCATTCTTTCCTTATTAAAATCCCTGAGGTCACTGAGCAAAGACCATTCTGGAACAAATAAAGACTGGTCCAGATGTGAATTATAAAACAAAGTGTTTTATTGGTGTCCGGAACGAATTACAGATTTAAAGTTCTTTAAGCTGGTTTGAAAACAATGTGCAAATTCAAAATTCCAAAAAAGAAAAGCGAAAGAGAAATTATATTAAAATATCATTCAGTATTTCTTTATAATTTTTTGTATATTTGCCTAAAATTTCATGATACATAAAACTAAATTTTTAAATTGCCAACTAATTTTTTGGCAGAAAAACCTCTTAAAATCAGTTTTAGCTAAGCTTTTTACTTCTGTTTTTGAAATCTGTGTAATTACTGCAAGTTTTTGCATACCTAAATAATTGGGAATGATAAGCTGAATAAGTAATATTTGAATGTATATTACTTTCAAGGAATGGAAAATTAATTATTTCAAAATTAAAATCATCCGTTTTATTATATATTTTAAAAACTAATTTATTATCATCTGAAATATTAATATTTAAATCTAAGAAATGGTCTGAGTGTCCTGTCCTATAGCTAGGCTTCAGAATTAACTCTTGTGGATAAATATTTTTTGAAATCTCAATAAACTCTGCACAATTTATTACTAAGAGATCGTCCAAATATCTTTTATTACTTGAAAGGTTATATTTTACATTGCTTGGGCTATTTTTATTTATCATATAATCGTATTCTAATTGACTTAAAAACAAGTCCACTATGAATGGACTCGAATTCCCACCCATAGGTTGTTTGCCAACAGTTTTTTTATATAAATTACCATTAAATCTTATAAAAGTATTAAACAGAACAAATTCCAATAAATCACAAACCGTATCCAAGCTATAACATCTTGAATTAATAGTACTTCTAAAGAAGTTCGTCCATCGGTTTTTTTTATTAAAAGTATCAATTTTCAAAAATCCAATATTAGACAAAAGAAAAGATTTCTTTATGACCATTTTCAATTTTTCGAATACTAAATTAAGTGACAAATTTGTATACAGAGTAGTAAAGTCAAATGAATCGACTCTTTTAGCTGAAACAATAGCCAAAGAATCTATCACTTGTAATGAGTTATTAATGCTCCAATATGGGTTAAAGTTAGAAAATTTTTTAATTCCACAGCAATATGCTTTAAATTTATTTCTAATTTCTCCTAAAGTTAAAGATAGGTCAGTGGCCGCAATTCTGGCTGGACACCTCGCTGCCCCAACAATAAAACGTGGCTTTGGTGGATTTTTATGAAATTTTACCGTCCAATATAAGTAAGGCAACTTTGTATCATTATCATTTATTTTAATTAATTAAAAAAAACTTTTTCCACAAAATAAGTTTTTCAAAGAAAAGTAAAGAACTCCATTAAACAAAAAATAAGCAAAAATAAAATCAAATAATCTACCAAGCGTGAAGCTAGATTTCTTAGTCTTTCGTTGGTGCGTGTTTTCTGAAACCAATGATTTGGGATGGGTGGGTTGCTATTTTTGACTTTTCTGAGCTGTATTTCTTAGCCTTTCATAGGTGTGTGTTGTCTGAAACCTATGATTGGGGATGGTTAATTTGCTATTTTTGACTTTCTGAGCTAGGTTTCTTAGCCTTTCATAGGTGTGTGCTGTCAGAAAATTATGATTTGGGATTTGTAGTTTGCTTTTTAGACTTTTCAGAGCTAGGATTCTTAGTTCCTCATAGGTGTTTGTTGTCTGAAGCCTATAGTTTGGGATGAATAGTTTGCTATTTCAGGCTTTTCTGAGCTAGGTTTCTTAGTATTTCATAGGTGTGTGTTGTCTGAAACTTATGATTTGAGGTATGTAATTTGCTATTTCCGACTTTTCATAACCAGATTTCTTAGTCTTTCGTAGGTGTGTGGTGTCTGAAACCGGATTTGTAGTTTGCTTTTCGGACTTTTCAGAGCTAGGATTATTAGTCCCTCATAGGTGTTTGTTATCTGAAACCTATAGTTTGGGATGAGTAGTTTGCTATTTCAGGCTTTTCTGAGCTAAGGTTTCTTAGTATTTCGTAGGTGTGTGTTGTCTGAAACTTATGATTTGAGGTGTGTAATTTGCTATTTCAGGCTTTTCTGAGCTAAGGTTTCATAGTATTTCGTAGGTGAATGTTGTCTGAAACTTATGATTTGGGATATGTAAATTACTATTTCGGGCTTTTCTGGGATGTGTGGGTTGCTATTTTTTGACTTTTCTGAGCTGGATTTCTTAGCCTTTCGTAGGTGTGTGTTGACTGAAACCTATGATTTGGGAATGAGTGGTTTGCTATTTTTGACTTTTCTGAGCTAGATTTCTTAGCATTTCATAGGTGTGTACTTTCAGAAAATTATGATTTGGGAGGTGTAGTTTGCTTTTTGGACTTTTCAGAGCTAGGATTCTTAGTCCCTCATAGGTGTTTGTTGTCTGAAACTTCTAGTTTGGGATGAGTAGTTGGCTATTTCAGGCTTTTCTGAGCTAAGGTTTCTTAGTATTTCGTAGGTGAATGTTGTCTGAAACTTATGATTTGGGATATGTAAATTACTATTTCGGGCTTTTCTGAGTTGGATTTCTTAGTCTTTCATAGGTATGTGTTGTCTGAAACCTATGATTTGGGATGGGTGGTTTGCTATTTTTGACTTTTCTGAGCTGGATTTCTTAGCCTTTCATAGGTGTGTGTTGTCAGAAAATTATGATTTGGGATGTATAGTTTGATAGTTGGACTTTTCAGAGCTAGGATTCTTAGTCTCTCATAGACGTTTGTTGTCTGAAACCTATAGTTTGGGATGAATAGTTTGCTATTTCAGGCTTTTATGAGCTATGTTTCCTAGTATTTCGTAGGTGTGTGTTGTCTGAAACTTAATTACTATTTCGGGCTTTTCTGAGCTAGATTTCTTAGTCTTTCGTTGATGTGTGTTGTCTGAAACCTATGATTTGGGATGGGTGGATTGCTATTTTTGACTTTTCTGAGCTGGATTTCTTAGCCGTTCTTAGGTGAGTGTTGTCTGAAACTTATGATTTGGGATGGTTAATTTGCTATTTCCGGCTTTTATTAGCTAGGTTTCTTAGCCTTTCATAGGTGTGTGTTGTCAGAAAATTATGATTTGGGATGTGTAGTTGGCTATTTGGACTTTTCAGAGCTAGGATTCTTAGTCCATCATAGGTGTTTGTTGTCTGAAACCTATAGTTTGGGATGAGTAGTTTGCTATTTCAGGCTTTTATGAGCTAGGTTTCTTAGCCTTTCGTAGGTGTGTGTTGACTGAAACTTATGATTTGGGATATGTAAATTACTATTTCGGGCTTTTCTAAGCTAGATTTCTTAGTCTTTCGTTGGTGTGTGTTGTCTGAAACCTATGATTTGGGATGTGTGGGTTGCTATTTTTTGACTTTTCTGAGCTGGATTTCTTAGCCTTTCATAGGTGTGTGTTGACTGAAACCTATGATTTGGGATGAGTGGTTTGCTATTTTTGACTTTTCTGAGCTAGATTTCTTAGCCTTTCATAGGTGTGTGTTGTCAGAAAATTATGATTTGGGATGTGTAGTTTGCTTTTTGGACTTTTCAGAGCTATGATTCTTAGTCTCTCATAGGCGTTTGTTGTCTGAAACTTCTAGTTTGGGATGAATAGTTTGCTATTTCAGGCTTTTCTGAGCTAAGGTTTCCTAGTATTTCGTAGGTGAATGTTGTCTGAAACTTATGATTTGGGATATGTAAATTACTATTTCGGGCTTTTCTAAGCTAGATTTCTTAGTCTTTCGTTGGTGTGTGTTGTCTGAAACTTATGATTTGGGATGGGTGGATTGCTATTTTTGACTTTTCTGAGCTGGATTTCTTAGCCTTTCATAGGTGTGTGTGTGTTGTCTGAAACCTATGATTTGGGATGGTTAATTTGCTATTTTTGACTTTTCTGAGCTAGGTTTCTTAGCCATTCATAGGTGTGTGCTGTCAGAAAATTATGATTTGGGATTTGTAGTTTGCTTTTTGGACTTTTCAGAGCTAGGATTCTTAGTCCCTCATAGGTGTTTGTTGTCTGAAACCTCTAGTTTGGGATGAATAGTTTGCTATTTCAGGCTTTTCTGAGCTAAGGTTTCTTAGTATTTCGTAGGTGTGTGTTGTCTGAAACTTATGATTTGAGGTGTGTAATTTGCTATTTCCGACTTTTCATAGCCAGATTTCTTAGTCTTTCGTAGGTGTGTGTTGTCTGAAACCTATGATTTGGGTTGTGTGGGTTGCTATTTTTTGACTTTTCTGAGCTGGATTTCTTAGCCTTTCGTAGGTGTGTGTTGTCTGAAACTTATGATTTGAGGTGTGTAATTTGCTATTTCCGACTTTTCATAGCCAGATTTCTTAGTCTTTCGTAGGTGTGTGTTGTCTGAAACCTATGATTTGGGATGAGTGGTTTGCTATTTTTGACTTTTCTGAGCTAGATTTCTTAGCCTTTCATAGGTGTGTGCTTTCACAAAATTATGATTTGGGAGTTGTAGTTTGCTTTTTGGACTTTTCAGAGCTAGGATTCTTAGTCCATCATAGGTGTTTGTTGTCTGAAACTTATAGTTTGGGATGAGTAGTTGGCTATTTCAGGCTTTTCTGAGCTAAGGTTTCTTAGTATTTCGTAGGTGAATGTTGTCTGAAACTCATGATTTGGGATATGTAAATTACTATTTCAGGCTTTTCTAAGCTAGATTTCTTGTCTTTCGTTGGTGTGTGTTGTCTGAAACCTATGATTTGGGATGTGTGGGTTGCTATTTTTTACTTTTTCTGAGATGGATTTCTTAGCCTTTCATAGGTGTGTGTTGACTGAAACCTATGATTTGGGATGAGTGGTTTGCTATTTTTGACTTTTCTGAGCTAGATTTCTTAGCCTTTCATAGGTGTGTGCTGTCAGAAAATTATGATTTGGGATTTGTAGTTTGCTTTTTGGACTTTTCAGAGCTAGGATTCTTAGTCCCTCATAGGTGTTTGTTGTCTGAAACCTACAGTTTGGGATGAGTAGTTGGCTATTTCAGGCTTTTCTGAGCTAAGGTTTCTTAGTATTTCGTAGGTGTGTGTTGTCTGAAACTTATGATTTGAGGTGTGTAATTTGCTATTTCCGACATGATCAATTCTATTTCCCCAAAATAATATAAAAAGTTTCCACTTCAGTTCAGATTTTTCTCAAAGAGATGAAAAAATTTAAAATACTGTTCCAAATTTTTCAAAGAAGATAGAAAAGTTCAAGTTCTCTTCTGAATTTTACCAAAGAACACAATTCAATTCTAATTTCTCTAGAGAAAATAAAAAGCTTCCACTTCAGTTTTAAGTTCACCAAGACATAAAAAATTTAAAGTTTAGTTCAAATTTTTCCGTAGAAGATAGGAAAAGTTATACTATGATTTGTGATTATTTTCCATGAAGATAAAAAGTTTCACTTTAATTCTAAATTTTCTTAAATTCAGTTCCGACTTTTCTCAAAGAGATGAAAAAATTTAAAATACTGTTCCAAATTTTTCATAGAAGATAGAAAAGTTCAAGTTCTCTTTTGAATTTTACCAAAGAACACAATTCAATTCTAATTTCTCTAGAGAAAATAAGAATCTTCCACTTCAGTTTCAAGTTCACCAAGACATAAAAAATATAAAATTCACTTCTAAATTTTTCCATAGAAGATAGGAAAAGTTATACTATGATTGTGATTATTTTCCATGAAGATAAAAAGTTTCACTTTAATTCTAAATTTTCTTAAATTCAATTCCGACCTTTCTCAAAGAGATGAAAAAATTTAAAGTTCTGTTCCAAATATTTTCCCGGAAGAAGAAAAGTTCAACTTCGATTCTGAATTTTCTCAATGAAAATGAAATAAGTTATTGATCAAATCTATTTTCCCAAAATAATATAAAAATTTCCACTTCAGTTCAGATTTTTTTCTCAAAGAGATGAAGAAATTTAAAGTTCTGTTCGAAATTTTTCATAGAAGATAGGAAAAGTTATACTTTGATCGTGAATATTCAAGTTCTATTCTGAATTTTACCAAAGAACACAATTCAATTCTAATTTCCCCAATAAAAAATTTAAAGTTCAGTTCTAAATTTTTCCGTAGAAGATAGGAAAAGTTATATTATGATTGTGATTATTTTCCATGAAGATAAAAAGTTTCACTTTAATTCTAAATTTTCTTAAATTCAGTTCCGACTTTTCTCAAAGAGATGAAAAAATTTAAAGTTCTGTTCCAAATTTTTCATAGAAGATAGGAAAAGTTATACTTTGATTGTGAATATTCTTCATGAAGATATGGAGCTCCACTTTAATTCTGGCTCCACTTTAATTCTGAGTTTTCTCGAAGAACTGCAAAATGTACAAGTTCTCTTCTGAATTTTCTTAGAGAGGAGAAAACAAAGTTAGCTCAATTCTGAAATTTACCAATGAAAATGAAAAAGCTTCCATTTCAGTTCATAATTTCTCAAAGACATAAAAATTTAAAGTTCAATTCTAAATTTTTCCATAGAAGATAGGAATGGCTATACTATGATTGTGATTATTTACAATGAAGATAAAAAGTTTCACTCTATTTCTAATTTTTCTTAAATTCAGTTCATTCATCTAACCACCAAAAACAATAGGTTAGGTTAGGTTAGGTATAAATAAATATTAATAAATAATTAGAAACATTTCTCCATGTTTAAGTTAGGCTAGGTTAGGTTAACTTACCATGAGCGTTCATGATAAGCTAACCTAACCTAACTTAAACATGTTAAAAAGATTAAATTAGGTTAGGTTAGGCCAGATTAAGTTAGGTCAGGTTAAGTTAGGTTAGGTTAGGTTAGCCTGCGTAAGCGCGCGTACGTAGGCTAACCTAACCTAACTTAACCTGACCTAACGAAATACTAAGAAACCTTAGCTCAGAAAAGCCTGAAATAGCAAACTACTCATCCCAAACTATAGGTTTCAGACAACAAACACCTATGAGGGACTAAGAATCCTAGCTCTGAAAAGTCCAAAAAGCAAAATACACATCCCAAATAATAATTTTATGACAACAAACACCTATGAAAGGCTAAGAAATCTAGCTCAGAAAAGTCAAAAATAGCAAATTAACCATCCCAAATCATAGGTTTCAGACAACACACTCACCTATGAAAGGCTAAGAAATCCAGCTCAGAAAAGTCAAAAATAGCAATCCACCCATCCCAAATCATAAGTTTCAGACAACACACACCAACGAAAGACTAAGAAATCTAGCTTAGAAAACCCCGAAATAGTAATTTACATATCCCAAATCATAAGTTTCAGACAACATTCACCTACGAAATACTAGGAAACCTTAGCTCAGAAAAGCCTGAAATAGCAAACTATTCATCCCAAACTAGAAGTTTCAGACAACAAACGCCTATGAGAGACTGAGAATCATAGCTCTGAAAAGTCCAAAAAGCAAAATACACATCCCAAATAATAATTTTATGACAACAAACACCTATGAAAGGCTAAGAAATCTAGCTCAGAAAAGTCAAAAATAGCAAACCACTCATCCTAAATCATAGGTTTCAGTCAACACACACCTATGAAAGGCTAAGAAATCCAGCTCAGAAAAGTCAAAAAATAGCAACCCACACATCCCAAATCATAGGTTTCAGACAACACACACCAACGAAAGACTAAGAAATCTAGCTTAGAAAAGCCCGAAATAGTAATTTACATATCCCAAATCACAAGTTTCAGACAACATTCACCTACGAAATACTATGAAACCTTAGCTCATAAAAGCCTGAAATAGCAAACTACTCATCCCAAACTATAGGTTTCAGACAACAAACACCTATGATGGACTAAGAATCCTAGCTCTGAAAAGTCCAAATAGCAAACTACACATCCCAAATCATAATTTTCTGACAACACACACCTATGAAAGGCTAAGAAACCTAGCTAATAAAAGCCGGAAATAGCAAATTAACCATCCCAAATCATAAGTTTCAGACAACACTCACCTATGAACGGCTAAGAAATCCAGCTCAGAAAAGTCAAAAATAGTAATTAAGTTTCAGACAACACACACCTACGAAATACTAGGAAACCTAGCTCATAAAAGCCTGAAATAGCAAACTATTCATCATAATTTTCTGACAACACACACCTATGAAAGGCTAAGAAACCTAGCTAATAAAAGCCGGAAATAGCAAATTAACCATCCCAAATCATAGGTTTCAGACAACACACATCAACGAAAGACTAAGAAATCTAGCTCAGAAAAGCCCGAAATAGTAATTAAGTTTCAGACAACACACACCTACGAAATACTAGGAAACCTAGCTCATAAAAGCCTGAAATAGCAAACTATTCATCCCAAACTATAGGTTTCAGACAACAAACGTCTATGAGAGACTAAGAATCCTAGCTCTGAAAAGTCCAACTATCAAACTATACATCCCAAATCATAATTTTCTGACAGCACACACCTATGAAAGGGTAAGAAATCCAGCTCAGAAAAGTCAAAAATAGCAAACCACCCATCCCAAATCATAGGTTTCAGACAACACATACCTATGAAAGACTAAGAAATCCAACTCAAAAAAGCCCGAAATAGTAATTTACATATCCCAAATCATAAGTTTCAGACAACATTCACCTACGAAATACTAAGAAACCTTAGCTCAGAAAAGCCTGAAATAGCCAGAAGTTTCAGACAACAAACACCTATGAGGGACTAAGAATCCTAGCTCTGAAAAGTCCAAAAAGCAAACTACACCTCCCAAATCATAATTTTCTGAAAGCACACACCTATGAAATGCTAAGAAATCTAGCTCAGAAAAGTCAAAAATAGCAAACCACTCATTCCCAAATCATAGGTTTCAGTCAACACACACCTACGAAAGGCTAAGAAATCCAGGTCAGAAAAGTCAAAAAATAGCAACCCACACATCCCAAATCATAGGTTTCAGACACCACACACCTACGAAAGACTAAGAAATCTGGTTATGAAAAGCCGGAAATAGCAAATTACATACCTCAAATCATAAGTTTCAGACAACACACACCTATGAAATACTAAGAAACCTTAGCTCAGAAAAGCCTGAAATAGCAAACTATTCATCCCAAACTATAGGTTTCAGACAACAAACACCTATGAGGGACTAAGAATCCTAGCTCTGAAAAGTCTAAAAAGCAAACTACAAATCCCAAATCATAATTTTCTGACAGCACACACCTATGAAAGGCTAAGAAATCTAGCTCAGAAAAGTCAAAAATAGCAAATTAACCATCCCAATTCATAGGTTTCAGGCAACACACACCTATGAAAGGCTAAGAAATCCAGCTCAGAAAAGTCAAAAATAGCAACCCACCCATCCCAAATCATTGGTTTCAGACAACACGCACCAACGAAAGACTAAGAAATCTAGCTTATAAAAGCCCGAAATAGTAATTTACATATCCCAAATCATAAGTTTCAGACAACATTCACCTACGAAATACTATGAAACCTTAGCTCAGAAAAGCCTGAAATAGCAAATTACACACCTCAAATCATAAGTTTCAGACAACACACACCTACGAAATACTAAGAAACCTTAGCTCAGAAAAGCCTGAAATAGCAAACTATTCATCCCAAACTATAGGTTTCAAACAACAAACACCTATGAGGGACTATGAATCCTAGCTCTGAAAAGTCCAAAAAGCAAACTACAAATCCCAAATCATAGGTTTCAGACAACACACACCAACGAAAGACTAAGAACCTTATATCCCAAATCATAGGTTTCAGTCAACACACACCAACGAAAGACTAAGAAATCTAGCTTAGAAAAGCCCGAAATAGTAATTTACATATCCCAAATCATAAGTTTCAGACAACATTCACCTACGAAATACTATGAAACCTTAGCTCAGAAAAGCCTGAAATAGCAAATTACACACCTCAAATCATAAGTTTCAGACAACACACACCTACGAAATACTAAGAAACCTTAGCTCAGAAAAGCCTGAAATAGCAAACTACTCATCCCAAACTATAGGTTTCAGATAACAAACACCTATGAGGGACTAAGAATCCTAGCTCTGAAAAGTCCAAAAAGCAAACTACAAATCCCAAATCATAGGTTTCAGACAACACACACCAACGAAAGACTAAGAAATCTAGCTTAGAAAAGCCCGAAATAGTAATTTACATATTCCAAATCATAAGTTTCAGTCAACACACACCTACGAAAGGCTAAGAAACCTAGCTCAGAAAAGTCCAAAAGCAAACTACTCATCCCAAACTATAGGTTTCAGACAACAAACACCTATGAAAGGCTAAGAAATCTAGCTCAGAAAAGTCAAAAATAGTAATTTACATATCCCAAATCATAAGTTTCTGACAACACACACCAACGAAAGACTAAGAATCCTAGCTTAGAAAAGCCCGAAATAGTAATTTACATATCCCAAATCATAAGTTTCAGACAACATTCACCTACGAAATACTAAGAAATCTAGCTCAGAAAAGCGCGAAATAGTAATTTATATATCCCAAATCATAATTTTCTGACAACACACACCTACGAAATACTAAGAAACCTTAGCTCAGAAAAGCCTGAAATAGCAAACTACTCATCCCAAACTATAGGTTTCAGACAACAAACACCTATGAGGGACTAAGAATCCTAGCTCTGAAAAGTCCAAAAAGCAAACTACACATCCCAAATCATAATTTTCTGACAACATACACCTATGAAAGGCTAAGAAATCCAGCTCAGAAAAGTCAAAAATAGCAAACCACCCATCCCAAATCATAGGTTTCAGACAACACATACCTATGAAAGACTAAGAAATCCAACTCAGAAAAGTCAAAAATAGCAACCCATACACCCCAAATCATAGGTTTCAGACAACACACATCAACGAAAGACGGGGCCCGGTGAGGGCCTTTGAGGCTCTGGGGGGGGCCTTGAGGGCCGGGTGGTCCTTTGGGAGCTTGGGGGACCTTTGAGGACCGGGGGCTTCCTTCGGGGTTGGGGTAGGGGGATCGGAACCCTTTGGGGTTGGGGTAGAGGACCTCACGACACTGTTCAAATGGAACTTGTGTATTATGACGACCACAGAGTTTCACCCTCAAATCCTCTTCTAAAATCATCTTTTAAAATGTCTCTAACTGTTTCGCCGAAATAATTCCCTAAAATAATAATTTGTTCTGAATCTAACTGTTTCGCCGAAATAATTCCCTAAAATAATAATTTGTTCTGAAAAGATATAATAAAGCCTTAAAAAAGTATTAAAATGGGGGCTCAGGAGCCTTTGGGGTGCCGGGGGCCCTTTGGGATCCCGGAGAACCTTTGAGGACTGGGGGCTTCCTTCGGGGTTAGGGTGGGGGGATCGGAACCCTTTGGGGTTGTGGTAGGGGACCTCACAACACTATCCAAATGGAACTTGTGTATTATAACGACCACAGAGTTTCACCCTCAAATCCTCTTCTAAAATCATCTTTTAAAATGTCTCTAACTGTTCTCGCCGAAATAATTCCCTAAAATGTCTAAAACGGTTTCGCTCAAATAACCCCTAATCGTAACTTCAGCGTGTTCCTTTTATTTTGGCATCACTGCGCTGTCACATTTGAAATTACTAAGAAACCTGATTCCCGTGTTAATCTATTCATCGCTAAGATGTTTCTTGGAGAATTGTTTCCATAGAAATGTTTATTAATATCTTTTGGAGTTCGACCAGTAGAATTGTTTCCGAGGCAAAGACATTAATGACTTGGATCTATTCCTGGAGAATCGATTCTAGGCGAAAATTTTTAAGGTCTGACAGTTGATGTCATTGGTTGATTGATCTGTCAAGAAAGGGGAATTAATTTGTTGTTTCTAAGGGGAATTATTGATTCACGAAAGGGGAATTGAGGTCGACAGCACAGGTGTTCCAAATTCCTGGACACCTTGACATTCGCCTCGAGCATGCACTTGCCCAAAACAACAACAACAACAAATACTGGTTCCTATTTCTGGACACCATGACATTCGCTGAGAGCGTGCACTTACAACAACAACAAAATCAACACCTTGGGAAATTTAGGTCATTGACCCCATTAACCACGTGTTCTCCCTAAGGACTCTATGCCCATATTTTGTGTTAAAAGAGTTGTAGGTGGCAGCAGGGGTGAATCGTGGGGCTGGTACCCCCCTTTCTACTAATATGTGCCATGGTTTGTTCTTTACTAGATTTCAGCCATCTCTACAGCCACGAAACCGATGAAACCTACATAATCCCCCTTTATAATTAACCAGACCGATTCCTTATATATTTTGTTAGTGTATTTGCGAATTTATAATCAGGAGCAAGAGCTACAACAGTGATTTAGTGTTCGTTCTTTACGATGATAATATAAAAAAGAAAACTAATTTTAAAGTTTTCAGGTATTTTTCTAGTTTAAATTAAAAGATTAAAATTATTGCTGAGATATCATATAAATATTTTTACAGTTTATGGCTTTAGCGATTCTGAACTGAAAACTAAAATAAAATAAAAATGTTTTTATTTGGTACGTCAAGTTACTCATTACGCCATATACGGTTTTTAGTACACAATCGGCGTTATATATTACGTCACGTCACATATGGTTATTAGCAGATTAAAAGTCATCAAAAATGCAGTTTTTTGTAATTGTGATTCTATTTTTATTTATTTTTTTTAGTTAAGAATGGCACTAGTACTTTTAATTTGCTTCTGAATGAGCCCTTTCACAAACTTCTAGGACTAAGGGGTCAATACGATCACCCCTGGGAAAAAACAACAACACACAAATAAACACGCACCCGTAATCTTTCTTCTGGCAAAAAATACCAAATTCCACATTTTTGCATACAGGAGCTTGAGGCCTCTACAGTAAAATTTTCTGATACGCTGAATCTGATGGTGTGATTTTCATTAAGATTCTATGACTTTTAGGAGGTGTTTCCCCCTTTTTTCGAAAATAAGGCCAATTTTCGTAACTGTTGATGGGTAAGACTAAACTTGATGAAACTTATATATTTAAAATCAGCATAAAAATTCGATTCTTTTAATGTATCTATTGGTATCAAAATGCTGTTTTTTAGAGTTTCGGTTTTATACTTAAGTGAGAAATAATTCTGTATGTACGAGTATGTATTTATTTTTTCTCGAGAACGGCTACATATTTTTTTTTCATAAAAATTGGCATCCTGGGATTTTCTAGTCTAAAAAAAATATCTATACAGGCCATAAGTTTGAGAAAATTCGTTAAAAGCCTTAATTTTGGAAAAAAATTCATTTCCGTACGTCATATTTACATACATCGTTTTATTGCAATGATGTCATGCACTAACATAGAAGTCTGCACTCATGTTACAATAATTAAAAAATAGAATCAAATTTCTACGGAAAACTACATTCAGTCATTGTGTAAACTGCAAAAATATTTATGGTATCTGAGTAATAATTTTAATTTTTTAATTCAAACTAGAAAAACATCTGAAAATTTTGAAACTTATTTTTTATATATATATATTTAATCTATAACATACGCGATTAAGCTTCCAGTTTTTAACGCAACCAGTTGTATAATGTCAGTAGGAAGACCCAAACAACAAAAATTTGCAATTATGTACAAAGGATGATTCTTTGGAACCACCACCTGAACTATCAAACGTGATAAGACCAAGAAACCACCCAAATAAATTAGGTTCGCAATGGGTGAAAATCAACAACCTGGACCATCAGTTGCGACTAACAAATATTATACGTAAACGATTGGAAATTTTCATAACTTACAGCCCTTTCCCGAGGGGCTGTGGGGAGTCAGGTTATCTAAAAAAACATAGCTATTGGACGCTTTAACAACGCTGAACAAAATGGTTATCTCAAAATTTTGATTGGACGACTTTGGAGAAAAGGGATGTGTGAGGGGGACTTGTTAACCTCAAATCTTTTTGGCCGACTAAAATAACCACTAGAGCTTTGAATGTCTGTTCAAATGAGCTCTCTCCCGATATTTTAGGAATATTGGTTTGGTACGATCACCTCTGGGAAAAAATAACAAAGAAACGAACACGCATCCGTGATCTTGCTTCTGGTTCAAAATACAATATTCCGCATTTTAGTCGATGAGAGCTTGAAACCTCTGCAGTAGGGTTGACTGATACGCTGAATCCAACGATTAATTCATGCAGATGAATTTATATGAAATGCTAAATATTTCCATTGAAACGGGTACTTAGATGCAAACATTAAGAATCATAATTATAGCTGTCAACATTTTATCCTTATTATCGTTTACACTATAATTTAAAAGCTCAGTTTTGTACTGTTCAACTCTTTTAGGTTCAGAATGCACAGAGATTTGGAGCAGCAGGAATAATCCTGTACAGTGATCCACAGGACTATGTTGGTGACAATGGCCAGGCATCTCCATATCCAAACTCCTGGTGGCTACCAGGAGAAGGAATGCAACGAGGATCAATAATATGGCATGATGGAGACCCAAGCACCCCAATGTATCCAGCAATAAAAGGGGCTTCTCGAATTTCCTCAGAAAAAATGGATCTCCCAAGAATCCCAGCTCATCCTATCAGCTATAACGATGCAAGAAAGGTATAACTATGAAAAGCTCATCCTCAAACTTCATCGAAGAAATTTTTGGTCATAAGAAATCAGAGAATATATTTTAGTTTCAAGTGATAAAAATTTATTAAAAATTTAATGAACAAACTTAAATTGTTGTTATAAGTTTTGGGTATGCTTTCACTACCCAAGGTCTATTTGAACTATTAGAAGGAATGAACTTGATATCCAGGAACTACTTTTTGGGCATTATAAATACATAAATTCCGATTTATGGACATACATGCTGACCGAAAAAACCTCTTTTCTCTTTGGCAAGAGAAAAAAACTTGAATTTACGATACATTGGAATCTACGATCAGAATTTGCTTCAGATACAATCAGAATTTACAATAAAGTAACCAAAGCCTGCTAATCCTCCCTCCCCTCCCTGATTTCCCATAATGATTTATCCTTTATAATGAGGCAAGGGAGCAATAAGGTAAAGGGATGAAACTGAGTGACCACAGGTGTCCCAAACAAAAGAGGGATAAGCTCGTAGCTTGTACTGTAGTTGGTGTTTAAGGGTTTCTGAAGTGACAAAATTCTCCAATGTAAATTGTAGCGCACTTGGTTTTACGTATTAAACATCGACTAATTTTATATCAATGTTGTTTGAATTTGCTCTTAACTCTTCGTGGAAAAACTATTTTTTCTAATTTAATCTACTAACAAATATCTACAAAAATAGATCTTAGAGGAATGAAGAGGCATGTATCAATCAATAATCAATGAAATAGTTACACTGTACAGACAAAAGAAGAAAACTAAAAATAAATTATAATGTAATATAAAAGGGTCATGAAGGGGTTTACTGTATTTTTCATCTATTCGGGGGAGAGGTTCGTGACGCCAAAGTTATTTTAAATAATCTTAGAAAGGTGGTTCGTGACGCTAAATTGATTTAAAAACAATGTTTCTAAATCATCCATTCTTTAGTAGCATAATCGGAACTTATTCATTATTTTATAAGTTTAGATCCATAGAATAAAATGGTAAAAGCAAAAAGTTACATAAAGTTTTCAATAAAAAAAATTCAAAATGCACATTATTACATATTTGAACTACTTTTGGAGAGATTACTTTTGGAGAGATAAAATAAAAGTTGTAAACTCCGTACCATTGTAAATTCGAGAACCCTGAGGGAATTCAAATTTGGATAGCAACTTGCTGATTGAGGCACCCTAAAAATAAAAAACAGTGCATCTCCCTTTGTTTAACGTAGTCGTTTGATTATTACTAATTTCATAAACTGATGGATTTAAAGTCAAGATAGTAGTTTTCTAATTCTAGCACCTTACAAAATAAAACAGAAATTAGATTATTGGTAATCCGAGCCCTAAGGTATTTTGTTAATTCTGGTATCCAAGAAAAAAAAATGAATTATACAATTGTACCTTTCCGCATTCTAGCCCTCCTTCCACCCAATTCTTGTTTAATTAATATCAACATCATGCTTTGATTCTTGGGGGAGAATTGGAGGCAGTGTGTCAACGAATAAACATATACACATTTTTCTACCATCTAACCATAAAATAGCTAGCATACCATCTAAATTACTGTATTGATGTTTTTTAGTGAGTTATGTCCCCGATTTTAGGCACTTGTAAATTTCTTAGGTACTGAATTTAGCAAATACTGATTCCACTTTACATAAAATAAAACTAACTCGGGCAACGAAGATCCAACTGTATTTATACATTTTCTAATAGTTACATTTTTCATTTATACATTTTCAGTAAGGGCTGCAAACCAAAATTAGTTAGCATTAGAAAATTTCTCTGGGAATCCATTTTTTATGATATGTCTGCATGGAGATATTTCCTGATTGATACAGTCAAGTAAAAGGAAAATTTAAAGGGAAAGTTAAGTGCAACTCCTTATAGGTAAAGGTGTTGCTTACGACGCTGCTAAAACTTTTAGTTTTTGAATCTTAAAGGAATGGAGAAAACCTGAGCTAAGAATAAATCATTGATATTTTTGGTTAAAAATAATAGTGGTAGAAACAGTGATATTCATGGTGGTAATGCAAGACTCTGGCCTAGGACCTCACTGTGGGCACTTCAATTATGCAAACTAAAATCTTTGCATGGATCTGCTTTCAGTAAGTTGCGATGAGTGCACAATAAACACGTAACAGAGAGAATCAGGGAAAGAAACTAAAATTTCTTTATGTACAGTAGGGAGAGTTGCGGCTCAGTAACAATAATCATACACCGCAAATATGAGTGATTCAGTTGTTGTTGTTTTTTACTGTCTTCTTCTTCTTGAATTTAACGAGGGTATTGGAGCTCTCTTCCAAACCCCTTTACCTCTCTTCTTCTTCGGATCCACTTCTCCTTCTCCTCCTTCTTGATTTTTTAAGACACGCCTGCCCTCTTAGGCTCTTTAGAATTTTTGTCAAATCTTAATAAAGTCTGCTTTCATCTTTCATTGTCAGATCTTTTTCCGGCAATTGGAAAATATTATTCGGAGCCGTTAAATTTGAACAATCAAATAAAAGATGTTGATTACTGTATCCAATAATTTATACCCCTTCTACTTGTTCTCCTGGTAGACCACGAAATACCTTATTAGAAAAAGGAAATTTATGCTGAACTTTTATGATTGGCTACTCAAATAACTCCAAATTAATTTTCAGTTGTTGGCCTTTGCTGCTCGATTTCACAAGACTCTTAATAGACTGCCGTGAGCTTTTTGAGTCTCAGCAAAGAGCTAAAGCATTTCGATCTTGTGTTTGGTGCCTGTATCTAAAGTACTTGTGAGTATTTTCTGCACCAGAATTTCAATCTTGTGTCTGATGCCTGTATTTAAAGTACTTGTGAGTATTTTCAGCGCCAGAAGACAGAACACTAGCATTTGCAATGATAGACCTGCTTTAAGATGAATGCACTTGCAGACCCTAGTATAGACTATCTAGGAGAACTTTTTAACAGTGAATATTATATCCCAATTTACTGCTTTAGACTTTTATTTGTATGTATTGTTAATTGAAGGGATAAGCTAAAACATTTCAAAATTCAATAGAAGTTTGAAGGCTGTATACACCAATTACATGTAGGCTAACTAATTGGTATGAAAAATGGAAAAGTTACAAGAGAAAAGATTGTAAAATTCTAAGCGTCTAAAGTTTCAAACGTCTTTCAGCTAGAATTATATACGTTTAAGAAAACTGAAAACAGCTATAAGTTATGTAGGGGTGCCAAACAAAAATCAGGATATGGTCACATTAAAACTGCATTGGTTAAAAAGGGTAGCTAATTTCCGAAAGTGACCTGAAAGTCTCTTGCTTCAATGAATTTCCTTGGGAGGAGTAAAATTTCGTCCTTTTTGATTTCTAGGGGGAAAGGACAATTGAATGGCTATTTATGCTTGAATTTTGATATAATCATAATCTGGCCTAGTAAAATGTAATATAGTGTTAAGATGATTGTGAATATGACTGTGAAAAAAATATTTCAAGGGATGATGACCTGCATTATATTAAATCTTGATTACCTTCTATCCATAGATATTTGCTCAGATGGTGGGACCACCAGCACCAGATGCTTGGCAAGGAGGCCTCAATATAACCTATAACTTAGGAACTGAGCTCCGTATTCCTGGATGGAAGATTCGTCTGGAAGTGAAAAATGAACTGAAATTAGCAAAAACGTACAATGTTGTTGGGAAAATTATTGGAGCTGTCGAACCAGATCGCTATGTACTTCTAGGTATTGTGTTATTGGGTTGTGTTACGCCTGTTTTCTAAGTCTCATTGTCGGCTATGATTTGCTAAAACGTAAATATTGACTTGCAAACATTTGTTGTCAGCAAATTTTGAAACACTTGATTTGACGTGAAACTTGTTAATTCTGATCTAAATATAATGACTTTTAACAGCATTTGAATACTCAAAAAAAATATGAAAACAAAATTATAAAAGCATAGTCGAAGCAAAAACCTTGATCCAAACAGGCATCGAAGTTTTATAAGTGATGCATCTCGCGCCTAATACTCTCGATTATCGTCTTGAGTAACGTTTCTTTTTAGTAAGAAATTCACCTGTAATTTTTGACAAAACTGTTCTGTACATTTGCAGAAATCGGTTTGTTCAAAAAAAAAAAAAAAAAGCTGGCATCACTTGGATAGGACTGCGAAAACACGTCTAGCGGGGGAATGGACGGCTGCTGATAAATATTTAA
Source organism: Artemia sinica (assembly GCA_027921565.1). Taxonomy (NCBI): domain Eukaryota; kingdom Metazoa; phylum Arthropoda; class Branchiopoda; order Anostraca; family Artemiidae; genus Artemia; species Artemia sinica. The sequence continues at coordinate 36,129,292 of CM051260.1, read as the reverse complement.
GGTTCATTTTTGTATATCCTAAAAGTTATATAAACGATAATGCTCAATCATTTGCAAGACTTATTAGCTTTGTTCTTTTTATTTCTCAATTGAGCTAGTAATACACAAATCGGTCGCACTAGAATGTACTCTCCATCCTTTGAACTAAGTGTTTTAACAGCTAAGTGTTTAAATCTGTGTTTTAACAAGTTTTCAGGCTTTGAAATCAAATGCTTTCGATTATAAGTGAAGGTTTTCTTAGATTATCATGGAGAAATTTTTACGACATTTTACCAACAAATATAGATGTTAAATTTCTTAATTATAGAAATTTGATATAATTTTTCCGGCTTGGATTTTCTCTTCAAATTGAGTGTTGTCAATACTTTTGTTCTGATTAAAGGAAATAAGAAATAAATGGCTTAGTAAAGTTACAACAGCAAGGTTTGCATCTTAAGTGGCGAGTGGGGTTTTATATAATGGCGATATCAGATGTGTATTTGTCATTCCAATTGGATCAGCATTTTGAGGGTTTTGAGCTCGTTTTTGACAAAATAATTTTCTTCATATGAATCTGGATGAAAGTTACTTTTTTTGAAAATTTTTAAAAAATTCTTTAAAAAGCCTTTTTTAATATTGCCTACTATGGGTCGTGGGTCACTGTTTTCTACGTTGCAGCTACGGCTGTAACCATGACAAAAGAGAGTTCACCACAAAAAATTGCTGCTTTCTGCCATTTTATGTTCCAGGATTTACACCTTGGCTTAAATAGTTTTACAGATAATCTTTTTAGAAATATTTTAAACAAAATCCTTAATTTTAAAATTGTGTAACAGGAAAGGGCTGACTTTTGTCTTTTTGTGCTGCAAAGCATCAAGTTTTGCTCGACTAGGGCAAAAACTCTATCGAGCGAAAACCCTCAGTTAGCCGGTCAATTTTAGACTGCCAAAAACCTGCATACAAGAAGTTCCACTTTCCTGGGCAATCTTGCCCAGGAAAGGAGGTTCGCATCCTGAGCGAACCTGCTAGTCCATGAGGACTAACAGCGCAGTCCTCCCTGAACTCATATACAGTATATAAAAAATGACTGGTTATTACATAAAACCCATATTCAGCATTCCTAACGGTTATATAGTTTTGAAAAACAAGCGAAATCTCTAATATGTAATCAGACTTACTAAAAGAAAATTATATTTTTTCAAAGAAAACTAAACAGTGATTTTGAAGATCATAACGCATAGAAATTATCGTACATGTGATGAGTATTGCTTTCTCCCTGAAAGCCCCACTCTTTACGCTAAGGTTTAAGTTTTTCCCCAGTACCTCAAGAACGAATTTTTCAAGGATGAATAATTCAACAGTGCTTCAAGAGTGGAAGGACTTATTTATTCACATTTGCTTTAACAGTAAAATTTTCACTTCAAACGTTTTGAAAGCTAATCGATAGATGGGGCGGATGTAATCACCAACTGGCTATATTTTCGGCAATCTGAAATACTTTTCGTTAAGCTTTAACGTTCAAGCCCTCTGCAAAAATTTTAGCTTTAAAGAATCAAGGTTTATAGCGTAAAGAGTGGGACTTCATGCAGATTCCAACACTCCTTATTTCGACCAAAATTTTTTCTTTGTTTTGAGTTTTAGTGCCACTTTTTACTTTTATTTGGATAAAATTGTTTTTCTTTTAATACAATTTGGTTAGGTAACACTTAACTTAGTCCTTTTCTAATGCATTGAATTTGAAAGCAGCTGGCCTGTTATGTCTAAATTTAAAGATTGACCAAATTTTTTTTTATTTGGAGCGGAGTTTGAATATTACACTAATATTACTATTATCAATTCCATGTCTACAACTACTCTGTTGTGACAATCAAACTATCAGTTTTAGAAATTACGCCAGGCTTTGCCAGTTTAAAATTATGGAGTAATATGTAATCTTTTTCAGCCGTAGACTTCACAAGTTGATATTGAGAGCTACTTCTTTGGTAACCTTGCGAAACATTAGCTGTTATGGCCTCTGTTTTTTGTATAATCTTTTCTAATTTTTCATTAATATTAATGGGGTACCCAGGAAAGTCTGCAGTTAATGCTGAAATCTGTTTTGACATCGGGAAAGTTTTTTTCAGCCCAAACCTCATTTCCTCCACTTTTCCAATATAACTTACATTTCCGATGGGAGATGGACAACAAACCTCATTCTAACGGCCTCATAAAGTTAAGATGGAGTACGTTAGTTTTGACCAGCTATATGCTCTGGTAATAAAGTTGCAATTTATGTCCTGATATCGACAGGAAGAATCGTTTACTATTGATATATCGGCCGAATGTCTTGATAAATCAGCAGCCTAAGATTTACCGCCCCTCCCCCCCTAATCTGCAAATCTATAGCCCAAATTTTCTCTAAAGTAACGAAGAAAACTAAAGAAAAAAACCGGTGTGTTCTCGAATTTTACACAGCATAGACTTGAGTGAGTAGCGCATAATACACAAGTACCAAAATTTTCTTCCCCTACGGAAATCAAAAAATTAAAACTCAAACAAAATTCTCAAATTTGGGAAGCCTTATTTTCTACGGAGGGGGGTGGGGGGTATTCAGGGGGGGATATTTACCGGGGAGTATTTTCCAAGGGGGGGGGGGGGTATTTTCGGCGGAGGTATTTTCCGCGGGGGTATTTTACGGAGGGGGGGATTTTACACGGGGGTTGTTTTCCGGGGGGTAGTCGCTAGGGGGAGGGGCGAACGCCTAGAACCCGTTAAACACCATGTTGTGTAGCCGCATGTTATGCAGGCTCGAATTGTATTTTTTTTTCTCTCTATTCAGTGTTTATTCTTTGAAAGACTTTCACTAAAAACGGGTAAAAATTTTACCCAGAGTAGTAAACAGATTTATATGTTGTGTTGATTACTTACAAAATATTTACTTACAAAAAGTTACTTACAAAAGTTAAATTAAATGATCAAAATAAACAGAGTCAGGAAATGTCAGAATTCAGTTTGTTTTCCTGTGCCATTTGTATTTTTCAGGAAATCATAGAGATGCATGGGTGTACGGCTCTACTGACCCATCATCAGCACAAGCAACTATGATGGAAGTATTAAGATCTCTATGCGCATTAAAGAAGAAAGGTAAGTATTATAACACAATTGGCTAGTATGATCTTGAGCAAGCTTCCTGTTGTTTTAAATGGAATTAATTAAAAAAGATTTTTCCACAAAATAAGTTTTTCAAAGAAAAGTAAAGAACTCCATTAAACAAAAAATGAGCAAAAATAAAATCAAATAATCTACGAAGCATGAAACTACCGCAAATCAGCAATGATAAATAAATGAAACCCATTTTATATAAACCCGTTTTACATTGACATAGTCTTTTCAGGGAAGAAGAAAATAATACTTTAAATCTTTTTTTTCAGACTTTACAGTTTGGTCTGCTATTTGTATGCTGGAGAAATTTTTTTAGCAATTTTTAACAACATACACCCTTTTAAAAGTCTTGACACAAATAGTAGTGTTTAATTTCGTTTCATACCTCCTCTAGTTGACCTGAAATGAAAAACTTGATACCATTCGCAAAAAAATCTTCTTACTTTCTTTGATAGGTTGGATACACTTACGCTATTTTGATTTGGTTAAATTTTAAGAAAAGAAGTATCCCCGAAAGTTTGAACATAATACCCTCAGTCGTTCTTGGGATACTGCTGAGATGCCTTATTGGGAATTAGCATTAACACAGTGCATTTTGATTTAATCTTAAGTCAACATTCAGTTTTTAAACATAAAGGCAAATGGGAGGGTGGGCGTGGGAGGGGGATTAGTTGCCCTCCAATCACTTTCGGCTATTTCGACTAAAAGGGCATCAACCCTATCTATTTTCAATTAAATGAGCCCTTTTCGAAGTTCATATGACAACTCCTTCGATACGAAGTGCCCTGGTCTAAACAACAACAACAACAACAACAAAAAAAATCATACATTATACCCACATCGATCTTTACTATAAAATTTCAAGCCTTCCAATCAAGTTTCAACTATTAAAAAGGGCACTAGGCCTTTCGATTTCCAATCAAATGAGCTTTTTTTGAGTTTCTACGACAGCGCTTTCTATAAACACCTTATTTGCCCCAGGGCGTAAATTACAACCCTTACCCTAAGGGCTTTGAGGGTGGTTATCATCCTCTAAGACATAATTTCCAGAACTTCCAACTACGTTAAACAAAATGGCTATCTCAAAATTTTGATTGGATGTCTTTGGGAAAATGGTTAGTCGCTCTCCCATCACTTTTAACTATTAAAAAAGGCACTAGCCCTTTCAATTTACAATCAAATTAGCCCTTTTGAAGTTTTTATGGCAACGCTTTCAATAATAACCTTATATGCCCCCAGGGCATAACTTATAACCCTTGCCCTGAGGGCTGGGGGGGGGGTTGTCACCCTCGAAGACTTAATTTCCAGAACTTTTTACTAAGTTGAACATAATGACTATCTGAAAATTTTCATTGGATGTGTTTAGGGGAATGGTGCGCGTGAGAGGGTGGTTAGTTACCCTCCAATCACTTTCTACTATTAAAAAGTGCACTAGCCCTCTCAATTCCCAATTGAAATTTTGATTGGATGTGTTTGGGGAAATGGTGGGCTTGAGAGGGGGGTTAGTTGCCCATCAATCACTTTCAACTATTAAAAGGGCACTAGCCCTTTCAATTTCCAATTGAATGATTCCTTCTTGATGTTTCAACAACACTGTTTTCTATAAAAAACCTTACATGCCCTCAGGGCATAACTTACAACACTTGCTCTGAGGGTTGTGGGGGGAGGGGTTGTCATCCTTAAAGACCTAATTTCCAAAACTTTCAACTACGTTGAATAAAATGGCTATCTAAAAATTTTGATTGGATGTGTTTGGGGGAAAGGTGGCCGTACAAATCACTCTCGACTATTAAAAAGGGCACTAGCCCTTTGAATTTCAAATCGAATGAGCCCTTTTTGAAGTTTCTACGAGAACGCCTTCTATAAAAACCTTATGTGCCCCCAGGGCATAACTTATAACCCTTGCCCTGAAGACTGTGGGGGGAGTGTCCTGCTCAATGGTATAATTTCCTAAACTTTAAACTGCGTGGAACAAAACGGCTATCTCAAAATTTTGATTGGATATGTTTGGGGAAATGGTGGAGATAATTTCGGACTCCACACTGCCTTTTCATGACGATAAAATTGTTTTTGGATCGTATAATCCAACAGACTCTTTTACAAATAAGTTTAAGAACGAATTAAAGTGCTTAAAGGATGATGGAAAAATAAAACCTCAACTTTATTACAAAAGCCTGCCACGCAGTTCCTTGGGCCCTAAAATATATGGACTTCCCAAAATTCATAAGCCTAACCTACAATTACGACCAATTGTGTCAAGTACATGGTCACCAACAAGTGTTTTGAGCAAGTGCTTAGTGTCAATCTGTAAACCACTTTTGTCTACACAAATTTTGTACATTAAGAATTCTTCAAATTTGGTTGAAAAACTAAAAAAAGTAGAAATTTCTTCAAGTTCTTTGCTTTCAAGTTTCGACCATTATACCAATGTACACAAATATTGATGTAGAAGCAGCCGAAACTCTTCTAGAAAGAAAGCTGTTAAGAAATTTGGATTTGATTAGTGGCAAAACAGATTTGGAAGTTTCTGTAATTATGTATTTAGTAAGGTTGTGCAATAAGTTCTCTTATTTTTTTCAATTCAGTGGGGAGTATTTCGAACAAATAAATGGTTTACGTATGGGGGCGCCTTTATCCTCTTTGTTAGCAAATATTTTTGTGGAGAATATTGAAACGATTGCGTTGGATTCATATTTTTTTCACATATTTTTTGGGGCCGGTATATGGATGACATAATTTCAGTATGAGACTATGGGAAGGAGGAATTAAAAGGATTTTTGGAACATCTTAATTGTTTGGGGGGGGGAGTTTAAAGTTTACTGTTGAATTAGAAGAGAATGGGAAACTTTCTTTTCTTGATGTTCTTCTTTTGAAAATGAAAATAGTCTGGATTTTAAAATTTTCAGAAAACCGACATATAACAATAGATTTTTGTCTTATAGTTCCGGTCACGCTCGCCAAGTAAAAATTGATTTGATCATTTCTTTAACTGACCGGATATTTAGTTTTTGCTCTCCAAAATTTTTTGAGGAGTTGTCTTTTCTAAGGAAAATACTAATAAGCAACATGTATCCAGAGTGGCTAATTAACCAGACTTTTTCAAAAAGAAGAAAAAGGTTTCTAGAGATTTCTAAGGAAGTCTTGGAGACAACTCGGGAGAAGGATGTTTTTTGTTCCTTACCATATGTACCCGGATTAAGTGAAAAACTTAAAAGAATTTTACAGAGTAATGGTCTAAGGGTAGCTTTAAAGAGTAATAATACTTTGGTTGGTTTTCTAAATTCTGAAAAGGATCTAACTTCATTGGGGCAACAGAGTGGGATTTATCAGATCCCATGTATTTGCGGAAGCTCATATATGGGACGTACTAACCAGAGTTTGGAAATGAGATTATTGCAACATAAAGATTCTATTTCTTCGGCTTTAAAGAAAGATTCTAAGTGCGAAGATTTTACTTCAGCCCTTTCAGAACATATTTTAAATTTTCCACACCATTTTATTTTGTTCGAGAATGTCTCTTTAATTTCTAGGGATCGGGGTTTAAAGCTAAATTTTCGCGAAACTCTTGAAATAAAGAAAATCTTATTCAAGAATTTTGCTTTGAATTGGGATACA